>JAOXNO010000020.1:43116556-43132694 GCA_028565335.1 Limnodromus scolopaceus | reverse complement strand
GAAAACACTGAGACCTTGGATCCCACTCAGCATAGCTGGCTATAAAGTAAATATTTTCATTAATTCAGACACTAGAGTCTTCCAAAAGTGACATATTCCCAAGCATTAGAAGATAACTTAGTCCTGTGTTCAACCCAGGACAGACACATCACAGATATTTTCAGTCTAAATAATAGAAAATCAGAACACTTTTTTTTTTTTTCCTGTAGAAATTGATAAAATTTTATCAAAAAATTGATAAAAAGAAGACTTAGACTCTATCTCTCTCTTGATGGTGAGCCATGAAGTCCCCAGGGCTGGAACACCTGTGTCCACCTTGACAGGAATCCTACCTTTCCATGTGTTACTGTCCACACATTCATTAGAACTTTACATTTTACATTTTGACCTTTAGAAAAAATACACCAGAGTCCACATCAGAATTTCAGCTGAAGAAACACTGCAATTTGAATTTCTGTATGAATTTGTATTGTATGTTATTTCTTTGGATCAGGATAATCTTGATCATCAGGGCTTGTCTGATGTCTTGCAGCAAGGGTCATAAAATACAGTAGGTCACCAGCTGCCTTCAAAGGGGAAGCCTTTTGAAATTCTATCAATAAACAATAGAAAGATAATACAGCAACTATGTTATGTTTAGGTGAGGCAATGAAATCCTATACTTCCCAATGATTTTATATTATCCTATGTAATGCAAATCTATGTAAACTGGGGATCTCAAAAGTACAATATCAAATTAAGTAACTTTTGCCAAATTTGTCAGAGAATTCACTGAAACTTTTCAACTTACAAACAGATCAAGGTTAAGCGACTTCCTGATTATCCCAGAAGGAGTCAACAGCAGAGCAAGCAATTAAATATTTCAATCTTCTTTGTGGATATTTCTAAGTGAACAGCTGTGGAAACCCATGAAGATATATTAGTCACTATTGTTAAGTTTGTATCTTGAAATGCTAAATAAAATTAAAGCATTCTAATTGTCCATATGTATTATGCCCAGCAGTACAAACGAGCAGTAGACCTGACTCCTCCTGTGTTGTATAGTTTAAGCCATCAGTCATGCCTTTGCACTTTTTATCACCTTTCCTTGTGCTTGCATTACACAAGTGCAGGCAGTGGAGGATGAAACTGTCTGAGCAGCAACAAACGAAAGTTAGCAACATTGTTTTCTTAAAAACATTCACAACATCTCATCTTGCTCTCACCACAGTCTATTCCCTTACTCACGCTTTTTCATACTGGTTCTGACAGCAAATACCCACAGTCCAGCTGAGACAGTCTGATGTATTAAATGCGAATGTTCCTTGTTCCAGCTCAAGCTTGTCTAGACTGTTGTTGGAAAGCATGCCTGTCATTTATGCAGAGATAAAGTAAGTATGGCTAGTTTAATGCGGCTAATTTGTATGGCAGTAGCAACAGTAAGATTGGCTTCCAGTGCAGGCAACACTAACTTGCCTGGAACCCAGACTGCTGCTTCAAGCAACTAATGCGCAGCTAAGGCCTCATTTAGGTTAGCTTGAGCATGGACAACAATTAAATTAAAGCTAGGACTACATGTGCAACTTTTAGAGTCATTCTGGGGAAATCACTGCAGACTCATCATTTCGATCAGCCCCTTTTGTGGGGAAACTGATCATGGAATTGTCTGGAATAGAGGCAGAATAATTGCATGGAAATAAAGAAAGCATTTGAAGAGCATGGAACTGGTGTCTGAAGAGATCACACTCATTTTAAGATTCTTTGATACCTCAGACCCAAAATTAATTGCTAGTGCAGTCTAATGTCTAGAAAGGTACTATTCCACAGGAAAATGATAAACCCACATGAAATAAACTTTCGTTGAAATTAGTTTCTTTTCTTAATTATGAGTAATACAATAGCACTAGTACGTTTAGAGGAAGAGTGATTATCTGCTTGCTGTGCACTTCAGTACTGCCCATGAGAAATATTTTACTTGGGGGAAGGTACATTATAATACTTGAATATCAAGCTGATGGACATCTTGAACATTGAACTGTGGAAAAGACTTTCCTTGAACTGTGAGGTAAAAGGTCTTTAATGTGTACATATAAAAAAAATCCTGGTAGACTCTAATCCTACCAGATGACATGAGCCATTAATATCTACTAAGACAAAAGGAAATGGTGGGTGGTTAGGCCCTAAATTTTTGCTGGTTTTATAATGGGAATAAAGACAGCAGAGTGTGCTATTTTTTCCCTTGGAAGGTCTGTTTTACATTCTCTTAATAAGACCATTCATAGTGTTATAAACTTTATTCAATGTTGTGACTTATTCTCAAGCAAGTTTACTCTGTAGTGTTTGTGTGTTTCCCAGCAGAGATCATAAGATCAGATTTAATCAGTAGAGGTTCATATTGCCAATGACTTCTCATTTTGTTTTTGTTTCCCTTCTCCATATGAAATTGCCTGAGGCTATTTACAGCTCTGTTCTCTAACAATATCCTTTTTTAAATTTTTTTTTTTCCTGAGTAACATTAAAGCAATCCATTATTTAAAAGAATCAGTAAACTTTATTCCTAGAAAGACACTATCTCTACACTGTTCTGGTTTAAGCCAGGCTCTGGTTTCATAGGCATTTGTTTAAGGTGACATTTGTCAGTCCCCATTCCCTGTCCACGCTGCCTAGTTGTTTTTTTCTGCCACTGTTCCCTCTTCAGTGACCCCTCAACTGCCCCAACACAATGTTTGCACAGTCCTGTACACAGGAAGAAAACGTGATTTCAAAAAACCATGGGAAGTGTCTGGTGTCTGGCTGATCATTTCCCCAATGAAGTACATCATTCTTGTAGGAAATGTACCTGCAAAAGTGAGACAGGGAGGAGAGGGGCAAGCTACCTAAATTGCCCTTGTCACTGGCAGGAGTACCCAGGAAACCTCACATTAAAGATAACATCACTGTCTGAAAGAGTCAAACACGAGAGATCATGCCACTGTGGTATCCACGGTCATTGTCTACGTGGTGAGTCTGGATAAAATGCAAGAGATAGCAGATCACATCCCTAGCACTTTAAAAAGGCAAAAAAGTAAGGAACAACAAAATTAAAAGAAAACCCTAAATACCTTTTCAGGTCTAGTTCCCTTGATTTGTAAGAACTGATAAACTTCACAGCACTCTCATGAAGTTTTGTATTGCTAGAACTGCATACAACATTTTATGCAAAATCTGGGGGCTTTGATAAAAGTTCAGACTTTGAAAACCAACCATTCCACTGAGAGACATTTAAAAATAAACTCCACTGATTCTTACAAAACTAGCATTCTTATCTTGGCTTTACTAAGAGAAATATTTTCAAAATATATTCAATATTAAAAAAAATAGATTTGTAAGCTATTATTTTAATTTATTTTTTCAACACTTCCTTCAGCATTACAGGGTATATTTAAAGCTTCAAAATCTAGGTGAAAGATCTAAAGAAGCCTTTAAGATTTTTTTGATCTCCATTTTTAGGTCTATAACTTGTGGAAACTCTGACCTAATTAGTTAATTATCTTAAAGGAGTACCAAAGCTGTTGTTATTATTACCATATGGATTTTACAAATGAAAAATCAAGATACATGGAGACTAGAGGCAAAATGATCAAAGTTTCCATCAGTACTGTGTAACCAAGTTGAAGCACAGTGACTTGCTTTTCCACAGCACAGAGCTTTTTCAAAATGCAGGTTCCATTGATTTCAGTTGCAGACGTGAGCACTCAGCATTTCTATGAATCAAGATCTAGAAATCTTAAGTTAGTATCAGAAAATGAGGAACATATTCAATTAAAGCCCTAGAGACACTGATTTAAAAGTCTTGCCCAAGATCACACACAGACTTAGTGGGAGAAAAATAGGGTAAGGTGTTCCCTGAAGGAGAGCCATCTCTCTTTATGGGGCCTTGTCTCTCAAAACTTTGCCTCATTCATCTTCCAAATGAAGCCACCTCTCATACAAAAGCCCGCTTTATCCTCAGAAGCACTAAAAAAAGAGGCAGGTGTCCTTTGAGAAGAAAAATGCATTACAGTTGTGTGGCTAACTTTTGCTCTGGCACTTCTTATATTCTGAACGCTTGTTTTTACAAATTCAGTCGAATATACTGAATATAACAATGGAAAACTTTGGTTATATAATGTGGGAATTTATCTTCCCACATGGTCATCATCAGTACAGAAGCCCTGTGATTTGAAAAGATCATTTAGTTTCCACATACCTTCTTTAGAAGTTCATATACTGGCCTTGTTAGTATGGTCCCTGAGTATCTTCCAGTAGAAGAATACTGGATTATATATTCTTTCAGTATCTCCATAGACATATAGGACCAAGTCTTTGGGATCTTCTTTTCTATTACAGCTTTTACACAGACTATTAGAAGCAAGGTCAATCCAGTTTGCCCTGCTTTCAGAGAAAAAAACAGCACTGAGAGTTGCGGTGATCCTTAGACTCTGGGCAGTGGTTCCAGGGAAAACATGTTATATGATAATATAATTAAAAGCATATTAGAATATATACCCATGCAATATTCCAGAAGCAACAAATTTTATCATCATTTCCCACCCTTTGAGAACTCAATTTTCCAATGTATTGTTGTAGTGTTAATTTCAAAAACAATATCCTCAATAAAAAATCCCAACACAATTTCCCAAGAATTCTTGATATGAAACCACCTTGATCTCTCACATAAACATTTAGATACTTAGCATGGATTTATGCTACTTAAAGTAATCAGATGAAGCTGATTATGGAGGGTCAGTTGCCCTTCCTGCACTGAAAACTCCAGAGCTGAACACTACTGCAGGTAGGGTCTCATGAGAGCAGAATAGAGGGGTAGAATCACCTCCCTCGACCTGCTGGCCATGCTTCTTTTGATGCAGCCCAGGATGTGGTTGACTTTCTGGCTGAAAGCACACATTGGCAGATCATGTTGTGCTTCTCACTCACCAACACCCCCAAGTCCTTCTCTTCAGGGCTGCTCTCAATCCATTCTCTGCCCAGCCTCTATTTGTGCTTGGGCTTGCCGTGATCCAGGTTGAACTTCAAGAGGTTCGCACAGGCTGACCTCTCAAGCCTATCCAAGGTGCCTCTGGATGGCATCCCTTCCTTCCAGCATGTTGACTGCTCCACACAGCTTGGTGTCATCAACGAACTTGCTGAGGATGCACTCAATCCCACTGTCCATGTCTCTGATATAGATGTTAAACGACACTGGTCCCAGCACTGATCCCTGGGGAACGCTACTCATCACTGGTTTCCACTTGGACATCAAGCCGTTGACCGCAACCCTTTGAGTGCAGCCATTCAGCCAGTTCCTTATCCACCGAGTGGTCTATCCATTAAATCCATGCCATTCCAATTTAGAGACCAGGATGTCATGTGGGACAGTGTCAAATGCTTTGCATACGTCCAGACAATGAAGTCTGTTGCTCTCCCCTTATCTACCAATGCTGTAGCACCATCGTAGATGGCCACCAGATTTGTCAGGCATGACTTGCCCTTGGTGAAGCCATATCGGCTGTCACAAATCACCTCCTTATTTATTTTCCATGTGCTTTAGCAGAGATTCCAGGAGGATCTGTTCCACGATCTTGCTGGGCACCAAGGTGAGACTGACTGGCCTGTTGTTTCCTGGATCTTCCTTTTTTCCATTTTTGAAAATGGGGGTTATGTTTCCCCTTTTCCAGGAAGTGGGAACTTCACCAGGCTGCCACGGCTTTTCAAATATAATGGAATGTGGCTTAGCAACTTCATCTGCTAACTCCCTCAGGACCTGTGGATGGATTTCATCAGGTCCTATAGACTTATGTACCTTCAGGTTCTTTAGATGGTCTCAAACCTTATTTTCTACTACTGTGGGCGGTTCTTCATTGTCACAGTCCCTGCTTTTGCCTTCTGCCACTTGGGCGGTGTGGTTAAAGCCTTTGCTGGTGAAGACCAAGGTGAAAAAGTCATTCAGTATCTCAGCCTTCTCTGTATCCTGGGTGACCAGGTCTCCTGTTTCTTTCCAGAGAGAGCCCACATCTTCCCCACTATTCCTTTTATCTCTGACATACTTAGAGAAGTTTTTCGTGTTGTCCTTGATGTCCCTGGCCAGATTTAATTCTATCTGGGCTTTAGTTTGCCTAATCTGGTTCCTGGACACTTGGGCAGTTTCTCTGTATGTCTCCCAGTCTACCTGTCCTTGCTTCCACCCTCTACAGGCCTCCATTTTGCTTTTGTGCTTGTCCACGAGCTCCTTGTTCATCCATGCAGGGCCCCTTTTATTTTTGCCTGACTTCTTTCTTGGGATGCACTGCTCCTGAGCTTGGAGGAGGTGATCCTTGAATACTAGCCAGATTCCCTGGGCCCCTCTCCCCTCCAGTACTTTTTCATATGTTACCCTGCCAAGCAGGTCCCTCAAGACGCCAAATCCTGCTCTTCTGAAGTCCAGGGTAGTGAGCTTGCTGCGTACCCTCCTCACTGTCCTAAGGATCTTGAATTCTATCATTTCGTGATCACTGAAGCCAAGACACCCTTGAGATTGACATTCCCCACCAGCTCTTCCTTGTTGGTAAGGACAAGTTCCAGCATGGTTCCTCTCCGCATTGGCTCCTCTACCATTTGAAGAAGAAAGTTGTCATCGACACATTCCAAGAACTTCTTCCAAGGACTTGTTTTGTCCTGCTTTGTTGTCCTACCAACAGATATCAGGGTAGTTGAAGTCCCCCAGGAGGACCAGGGTCTGTGAAAGTGATGCTGCTCCTATTAGAGGGCCTCATGCACTCTGTTGTCCTGGTCAGGTGGCCTGCAGCAGACCCCTACTGTAACATCACCTGCCCCTGTGTTCCCTTTAATCTTGACCCATAAGCTCTCCCTTGGATCTTCATACATGCCCAGATGGAGCTCTATGAATTCCAGCTTTTCTTTGACATAGAGAGCAATACCCTCTTCTCATCTCCCCAGTCTGTTCTTCCTGAAGAGTCTGTATCCCTCCATTCCAACACTCCAATCATAGGTCCCATCCCACCACACCTCTGTGATGCTAATGACTTCATAGCCCTGAAGGTATGCACACATCTCTAAACTCCTCACTTGTTTCCCATGCTACATGCATTTGTGTAAAGGCACTTCAGTTGGGCACCCAAAGAAACTGATCTACAGGCTGGAGTAGCTGCATTTCCTTTGTGCTGCTCTTCAGGTGGCCTTTCTTTGAGGTCTTTTATCTGTGATTCCCCAGTTCCTATTGCCTCTGGAACCCCTGTCTTGTTTCTGTAAGACTCTGAGTATGCTGCAGAGTACCCAGCACATCTCAGAGGAACAGGTTGAGGGCCTTTGCTAGAGACTCATCCCTCAGACCTTAGAACATCACCTCTTGGCTTGTCACAAGCAAGCTGGATAATATTGCCCTCCCCCAACAACCCTAGTTTAAAGGTTGATCAAAGAGCCCCACTAGCTCACGGACAAACATCCTCTTCCCCCTTTCAAAAAGATGAACCTCACCCGACGCCAGCAAGCCTGGTGCCATCTGGGCCATCCCATTGTCAGAAAACCCAAAACTGTGGTGGTGACACCAGCCATGGAGCCATGCAGACAACTGCACATGTCTATTTCTTTCAGAGTCACTGCTTACAACCGGGAGAACAGAGGAAAAGATAACCTGCACACCACATTCCCTTATTAACTCTCCCAAGGCCCTGAAGTCTCTTTTGATTACACTTGGGCTACATGTTGCCACCTCATCACCACCCACATGAAAGAGCAACAGCCGGTAGTAGTCCAAGGGCTTATCGAGGCTAGGAAGTTTCCTAGTGATGTCCCTGACCCGGGCCCCAGGGGGGCAGAATACTTCCCCAAGAAGAGAGTCTGCCTAGTACATTTGACCCTCTAATTCCCTCAGAAGGGAGTCACCTACAACTAAAACCCACCTCTTCTTCCTCATGGAGGTGGTTTTTAAACAGAGGGTAGACCTCACTGGTCCTGGCAACTCTTCTGGTGTAGTCAAACCATTTTCCATATCGTCCATGGGCTGGCCTAACTCCTTAGGCGAGGTGGTCAAGGAGGGGGTTTGCTTGCCACCCCTAGCATGGGCTTGCTTCCATTCACAGTTCTTCTTTTGGCCACTGCCTTCAGTCTGGCACGGGGAGGGTACCAGATCTCCTTTAGCTCAGGGGTTTTTTGGTGGCTTTTCTGTTTTTCTCTCAGGGAGGTCAGAGCCTGATTCCACCAATCTATTTCTTTCTCTCGCTCCCTGATGCTCCGCTGCCTTTCTACTTCCTCTTTTAGTTCTGCTACAAGGCTGAGTAGATATCCACCTGGATGTCTATCCCTTCTACCATCCATTAGCTGTGAGAAGTTAAATCACTGCCTGTAGCCAGAGACCTGGGTGGCTGCATGCTTCCACAGGAGCTCTGCCTGTGTGGCTATGTCTACTCTGGCAAGCGCAGAAGACGCAACTTTCTGTGTCTTTTGGGTAGAGACCATGGTTGAACTCCCCTCTTGAGCTTCCCACACCCTTCTTATGTGCCCTTCTACGCAAATGGCCACACAAACTGCCACACCATGCCCTGCCTGCTGGGCCACACTCTGTTTCCCTCTCCTGGTTGCCACACTGCCTTTTAAGGGGGTAGGGCTGGCTGCTACTGCTGGCCCTGCTCCTGCACCCTTGCACAAGCTGCTGGCTCCCTGCGCTGCCCTGGCATCTCCCTGCCTCAGAAAAGCTCAGGAAAAGCCCCTTTATTATTTATTTCTTTAATTGTATGTGTTGGCAGCTGTTTTCTGCTTGGTCTAGTGATTCAAAGGTGTCACGGCTTGGGCCAGGTTGGCCTATGACAAGACAACAGATGCTCTCCGTCACCTCTCACTCCAAGGAGAGGAAGAAGAGACCTGAGTTTGCGAAAAACTAAACTACTTCAATGAAATATCAATAATAAAATAAAAAAAGAAAATAATGAAATAGTTGCTATATATACAAATATATATACAAAACCGTATGAAGTTCCCAGATAGATGTCACTGGCAGGCACTGGGAAAGTTCCAGACTGGTCTCACTGATCAGGAACTGTGTTCTGGAACACACTGATGGGGATCAAAGGTAGACCAGCTGACAGGGTCCTCCTTGGGTATCAGTCATCAAGGAACAACATCCACCAAACAAGCAGCCATTGAAGAAGAGACAGCCTGACCCTGTTGATCCCTCAGCTTTTATAGTGAGCACGGCAGATGGGATGGAATATCCTATTGGTCAGTTTGGGTCACCTGACCTTCCACTCCTCCCCAGAGGTGCAACACCTCTACAGGGTAAACAATCGAGTCAGCTGACCGTGGTTACTGCAGCAACAAGTGTAAGCAACAGCTTCTCTCACTGGACAGAAAGTTGGCTCTGCTCCACCCCAAACCTGGACAAAAGGGGTTCCCCAATTACTAAGATTACCTGCTTACAAAGTCTTGTCTCCGTGGGCAGATAGTTTACCACTTTGAGCGCTTTCACCATTCATTCCTATTGTATGCCATATAAACCTAACGAGATAAAGGAAAATTGCTGCCCAAAATTTCCCCTTGTGCCTTCTGGAAGTAAACCACCTTTTCCAAACTACATGCATTGTGATCTCCCAAGAATGCAAAGAAATTCTACCTATCCAAAATCAGTTCAAAAAACCAAACAAAAAGACAATTGGGCATGTTATAAAAAGAAAGGAAAGGCCTGGAGGTATTTCAAGTCAGCACAGTCTAAAAAATCTTCAGAACTAATTGCTCAAAAAAGTTAGAAAAGCTGACTAAGCAAAAGTCTCCCTAGGCACACCAAAATACCAGCAGGCACTGGAAAATGAACTGATGTGGGTGGCCTGAAGTTGCAAAATGTCACAGAATGGATGCAAATAAACCCTGCTTGAAAACTGAAAAGCTGTTTAAGATGTTCATGTAGACATATTTTCTGTGATTAGCAGATACAGAGGTGTTCTTTGGGGGGAGGTTTTTCACTGAGGGTTGTTACACTTGCGTTAGACTTACCAGTAGGTTGACTAACTCTCAGAAGAAACCTAGCATTTCTACTTCCACTTCTATCTCACAGAGCAATACAAAAGTTCCCATGACCTAGCTTGCTCTAGCTCTTTACCTCCATAACAGCAAACCCGAGCCATTTTGGCTGTTCAGTATAAGAACATATTGTGTACATTTTTCTCAACAGTGTGCTAATATTTAGCAAAGCAATTGCCACAGATTACTTCTGCAGACCAGATAAAAAAAAAAGAATATAATAGCACTCATGTCAACATAACAACATTCCTTTTTGCTTGACATCCAGAATGCTTCTAAGTTATGTCTACAGTGCTGGGTTAAGAAGACACTGACCTCTGTGTCATAGTGCCTTCATCATTCTTGGCATTCTTCTGATTCTTGATGTACTAAAGAGACATGTGGGTACTCTTTTCCCCCCTTTTTTCCCGGAGAATAGGTTTACCGGCACAAAATCTGTTCACCACAGCACATTAGCTGCTTCATTCTTCTGAAAGAAGAGTGCAGTGATGCTCTATAAAGTTGACATTACTATCTAACTTGAAACTTCTCCAAAACTCCCTTCAGTCTAAATTGTTCACATTTTCATTAAATTATGAAGCATTTTGTCCTGTTTACAGTAAAATGAGATGCAGAGAGAATAAGAAATGAAAGCCAGACAGCAAGGCAGAAAAGAAGTAGAAACGTGTTCATTGGGACATTATACACAAGAAGCCAAAAGCTGTGCATTATTTTTCTGAAGAAAGCCTAATACTGAATTAACTGTCATTTCTATATATATGATTGCTGTAAAAATTAAGGACCAACTGAATGCAAGGGGAAACTTGCATGCCTACTGAATGCTCTTGTGCATCAAAAGCACTTGAATCTAATTTAACCACAGCCAAAATGATTCAGCTGTGGATATGCAGGTCAAGAAAGTTTCCAAGATATTTTCGCTAATACCAGCATTGTCAGGATGGAAAGTATTTGATGAGGAACAGCAGAAGCTTTAGGAATTCACCAGCATACACCTCTGGAAGAAAATGACAGATGACACCACCTCATGCCAGAAAACTGAAGGGTGGGTTCCTGTTTCTATCCTGAACCTTTGGTACCCTGTATAATCAAACCTCCCTGTAATTGCTCTATCAGGAGGAAGCAAGATTTTACCTATTCTCTGGGCAAGAACCCAATGGAGGTGGAGCGTCACACAGGCATACTAAGAGGGAGGTAGAGATTTCATTTCCCTGTCTGTCAGTAGACATTAGGTACATTGGAAATGGTTGTAACATCTTTTCAGCAGCCTGACAAACCTGCTGTGAAAGGATGTACCTGCATAGCACAATATACCAGAAAAGACACCTGGTAGTATGGGGCCACCACTGTGGAAAGAACAGAGGCAATAATGAAAACTACATAGAGATTGAGTTAGTTAAAATCTCTCACAGTCTATCATGTTTCACCTCTTATTTTTTCAATAGAGAAAAAGGGACAACTAGTAATTTCTAAATAATTTCAGTTCATTCTGCTTTATAAATTTTGATTCATTAGTACTCCATTTTATATCGTCTGATGATGATTGGAATCAACAGCATTAGAGCTGTCCACTCAATAATTTTTGAATTGTTTCTTTTCATTTTATATTCTCATCAATAGAAAACAATATCAAAGTTCTGACTGAAAACAGCCACTCATAGTTTCACCCTGGAATCACCATAGAGAAGTTACAGCCTTGATACATTAAAAATCTTCCTGTCCTGCAGGACAAATTCTGTTGCATCATGTAATTTTCCTATAAAACAAGCAAATCAGTGAAACATTTCCTTCCTTTAGGCATAGGTGAATTTTAGAGTAAAAAGTGTAAGCTTACAGAACCAAATTTTTATTTAAGAGAACTCATACCTTTTTTCCATTAATATAAATTAACGCTGTACAGAGTTGGAATACATAAAGCTGTATGAACCAGTGGTCTGTGTCATTAAGGCAATCAGGATAAAAATATTGCAAGGAAAGAGACCTGGTGTGTGGACTTACGGTTTAGATTGCATGTGCAAGTGACTTAATTTGAGGTGTAGTTGGAATGGGCTACTCTAACTATTGAATTAAAACGCTGAAACTAAAAGAAGCTATTGGTCTGGGCAGGGGGAATTTCAGGACAAATGCTCAGGCATGTTTGCATCGCCACAATATGCCAGCAAACTGAAATTTAAGGCTTACTACTCTAAGAATCCACACAGCAAATGCTCTTGAAACTAAAATGATAACTGGGAGCTTGAGCACAGGATAATTACAGTCGTCGGTGTAGTATACCAGCACTCAGACCTCAAGACTTAAATCAGCTTTCTTGGGAATGGCCCAGACCTTGTACCCAGAAGACTTGCACATGGAAACGATTTGGGAAGCTGATCCTTGCTTCCTCTCAGCTGTTACCTAGTAACTAACTGCGCGAGTGCTTCCAGTCCATTTCACAGCACAGTCACACAGGTTAGCTTAAATGGCTCTGCCAGGCAGCCAGAAAGCCCAGGCAAATCAATGCCATCAGCATTTTACTGAGGCATTCAGTGGGTGCTCAGGAAGGAGGATGCATCCAGAAAGCCTTGAATTCCAGGAAATTTCAGGCAGAAGTGTTTGATTCTTACCATCAGGAGCAAATTTTTGTTGGCGAGATCATTGCTGTCTAGTTCAAGGCAGTGACTAATTACTACTTAGAGCAAGCTGTCACTATCCATCAGCTGCAGGAATGTAGGAACGGTTTATACCTTCTGATCAGCAGTCCTCTTCATCAGAAGTGACTGCTTATTTATGGAGATAAGCTGCCATTGCTGACCAGCTGCTTCACACTATGGCTACCTCTGGGGATAAGCAATCACCATGAAGCAACAGAGTATTACTGAGGCTGCAAATGCACACGTATTTACAGCAATGAATTTACCGTATAGCAGCACCTAATTACGATCAGCACCCTCCTCTCTAAACTTTGTCCTCCTTCCCTTTACCCCCCTCCCTACCCCTTGTTCCAGCACCCTCTATCTGTCTCCCTCAGTTGGCTGTGTTATCCATCCTTTCCAGGCATCTTCCTGCCCATATCTGTGCTGCCATCTGCCTACATCCAGCCCAGTATGTGAGGGGTTGCTGTCAATACTTAGGCCAGGGGAGTCAGCTGGATGGGCTGGAAGCAGACAGCCTCCTCTGGGGGCCCATACATGCTGAGGATACCAAAGACTCTGTGCAGGTACAGGATTTTGACCAGGGCCCATGTGCACAAGTCTTTGAAGAGCACCCTGAAAAAACATGGTGCAGTTACAGCTGCCAAACCCAATGACGTGGTGGTAATTGTCTAAGCTGATGGCCAGAAGAAGTTTGGGAGCCCAGAGATGTCAACCAGCTTGAACACGCTTGTCTGCGATTGCTTCTCTCTTTAGTTGACCTTCTGCTGAGGCAATATTTACTATTTAATCCTAGTCAATTCTGCCCATGCAGTCCTCACATGCTTCTCAGAACTCTTTTGGTTGGACCTGAGCTTTCCAAAACTGAACAAGAAAATGAGTTTTTGATGCTGTTGGATAAATTTCATGGTGAACCTCCTTCAGACAAAGACATTGTTGCCATTCCCTCTGGGGTTGTTTGAAGTTTTGCCATTGATTTAATTCAGTGCAGAAGAAACCTGTTATATTCTATTTCTCCGAGAGATGTCATGAGCAATTATGATATTTAATAAATAGTTGTCTAATGATATGTATGCCATCTAATCAAATCCATCTCAGTTTCTACAAGTTGCCCTTTATCCTCTTAGAAGCTCTTTATTTTGGCCCTTCCAGTCTTCTTACTTCAGAATTCAAAGGTGTCTTTTTCTATGCACAAGTTTGTTACGGATTTTATTTCCGTATTGCCCATATTTTGAATTAACTTGTTTATTCAATCTAGTTCTGGCAATAAACAGTGCTTGCCTGTTTCCCTTTATCTTCTTTGTCTGAACATGGTTACAGTGATCCAAATGGAGACAGAGAGACTTTAATGTGATTCCAACACAGTTTTCTTAGTCAGAAGGTAACACAAACCAGGCTTCCCTATTTGATTTTGCCTTTCTACATATGTAGAGTATAACATCTGCATAATGGTTTCAAACATGAACAATAAAAGTGGATGAGCATATAGTGAAGCATATATTGTTTTCTAAATATTTGTACTGAATCAATATAAAATAATGGATGGGCTAAGTGTGGCTCAAGCTATAGTGAAGAAATAAATACATGACTGAGCAAAGGTTATTCATCGCATTTCACACAGGGTTTGATTTGTAACAGGAGAGGGTCAATCACATATCACCAAGGAGAAAGGTCACTGGCAATATCTTAAACTGCTACAGTGAAGAGGTGTCAAACATTTTCTTGCTCATTAGCTAGTGAAACCCAGATTCTTCAGGGTATGAGAGGAGGTGAACCCACCCATCAGCCTATAGCTCACTGCTGAGTCCTGGATCCCAGGCCCTGCTTTGCCTCTGACCATCCAAGGTTTTCAACGTCAGCTACCCAAATTCAGTGGCATGACCTGGGCATGTGCATTTTGGTGTTATGGATAGGGCATGAAAAGGAAAAAAGGGTACTCTGTTTTCTCTACTGAACTGTTTTAATTTGTATAAATGAATAACCACAGGACTAAAAGGCGGCTGGGTGGGTGTGTGGGTGCATGTGTGTGTGACTGTAAAGCCTATTGGTGGAGAAATGCCGAAAGAAACAAATCCCTTATTCTTTCAATCTTTAGTTAGTAAGGCAAGTGGGTGCTCTCCATGGTAAGATGAGGAAAACATGACTCAGAAGAAGAAAGGGCTTGAAGTACCTGTCTAGGATGTGGGGACTGGTACCAGAATTTTCCACGTTTTAGATGGTGCCATTACCAGACATTGTGTGGTATGCTCTTGAGGTATTATCCTGCCAAAGTCTATTTCTTACATTTTAGACAGAGTTTGGTTAAAAATGCATGAAAAATGATGAATCTTTTGTCTGATAATGGGTTTTTTTCAATTAAAAAATATTTCAGTAAAACATCCCTGAGCAGCTTTGCTATGAACAGATCAGACCAGACAGTGCCACTGCCAATCCCCTCAGCTCTCTGTCTTGTGTTCAAATTATACCATAAGTTAAAAAGGATATATGACCTTGTACTCTCTAGAATGCCTGAAATGCATCTAGCATCACTATCAAAAGAATATGAATTGCTTGCAGACTATGAATATTTTTTATTTCAGCAGGATTTTTAGGCAACTAGAATATTCAAAGAATTCCAGCTGAAACTGGACCACAGGCACTCTTTCTACAGGATAGCATTATCAAACCCCTTTCCTTTCTAAGGTCTTTCCAAAAGAAATAATGACTTTTCTACAATTTTTGCTCGCCATCCGTTTCCTTTTTGCACATAATCATTCTTTGCTTTCAAAAAATGTGAACAGTGAATCACATTTTTTTTATATCTGAAAACATTTAGAAGTCAAGATTCCCTGTAGGTTTCATGCTGAGAATGCAGCCATTGTTAAAAAAATTTAGAGAGCAGAAAAATCCATTACTAGGATTTTGTATATTTAAAGCAGGAATATATGATTATTAAATCCCATTTCCACAACTTTTACAATGATGTCTAGGAGTACAGATATTGTTTCAGGCTCTTACATTGTGAGAGATTGTCCCCTTCTTTTTACACTCATTGAAAATTCAGACAAGTCAGCTTACACTGAACTCTGATGACACTGTTTTAATCAAATGTAGAGACACTGAAAATTATTCCAATACATAGATTTTGGGGCAAAATGGATTCCTTGAATGAAAAGAATTCCGGTTGCAAAGAACAGTAACCTAGTTCAATAAGATTTTTTAAGTTAAGTATTAAAAATTTTAAAAGTTACTTCTTTATGAATCAGTTTCTTCAGAGAACCTTCTTTAAAATTCAGTTTGCAGTACTGGTTTTTAAAGTCTTTGAGAGAGAGAAGATTTAACAAAGCTTAAAGGAGGGTGGTTTTTTACTGTTCCTCATAAAACTGTCAGAGGACAATCCTGTTCTCATTAGAGACAAGAATGAAACAGAATATGAGCTTTGAAGAACCCCCTTTTCCTTTTCCTTTTCCTTTTCCTTTTCCTTTTCCTTTTCCTTTTCCTTTTCCTTTTCCTTTTCCTTTTCCTTT
>JAOXNO010000020.1:43071555-43100578 GCA_028565335.1 Limnodromus scolopaceus | reverse complement strand
TTTGGGGGTGGTGGTGATATTGTTATTTTATATTAAGGGATCTATACTCTGTTTCAAATATTTTTTAGCAATGCAGATGAGATTGTGAAATGATACATCTATAGGAGGCTGTAGTTATGGATGAGGTAAAATGTTAATTCTTTTTTTCCTTGTAATAAGCAGTTGAAAAAAGAGTTTGGGGTGTTTTTTTTAGGTTGTCCTTGAGGAATAAAGCGAGCATAGTTTGGTATTCAACCAATGATAGTAGATTATTTCCTCTGTTTTTCTTCACAAAAAAGTTAGAAGATAATTGATGTAATGAGAAATTAAGATGGGGACTATTTGGATTAAAAAAATGCAATATCTTCTTGCATTTTTTCTGTTTTTTTTTCCATGCACGCAAACATAGATACATAATACAATCTATACCTAGAATAGACACTTATAGACCTTTGTGTTTTGAAAGGATAGCATATGGAAGCATCTATCCTAATACATAGAATCAACCTGCCTTTTACTTTTGAAACAAAGTAAAAAAATACTGTAGTGTTGTCTTTGACTCTACTTTGAATGACACTTATACATCAAAGGTTTTTAGAACTACTGCAAAATTCTGAAGACTCTGAGGTTTGTCTGCTGCTAAAAAGGTGCTCAGAATGAGAATTTGTTCAGCCTAAAAGCAACATAATTGAATAAAACCACATCTAACAGAAATAGTCCTAAATCCCTTCTCACCATTTCCATTCAGTTATCCATCAGTGGTATCATGTTGCTTTCCTAGCTAGTTGTTTGTATAGGTGAGAAATAAAAAAAAAAAAGAAGAAACTTGTTCTGCAATTCATGTTCCTCTACTTTTTTCAGTTGCCACTGCCTCCTCTTTCTTTGGTGGAGGAGAAAGATGCTCCAGTTATGTGTGCTCCTCTTCTGCGTTAGAAGAAGAGGTAAAGGATGTAGAGAAGAACTATTGCACATCAGCCATCCTTACCTGACCTTCACCTGTCCATTGCAGAACAGCAGGAACAAAACTGGTGACCTGTGATCTTCCACCAAGAAAAGGAAACCAGCAGCAAATATTCTTCCTCCCTACCTAAGACCTTGAGCTCCAGAAAAACAGGAAAAAAAAGAGAAATGTGGAATGATGGTGTGCTTTCAGCAAAGGAGTTACCATTGGACAGGACCGAGCGTTGTGTTTCATGAGATGGCCAACCTTACCACAGCTCAGAGATAATAAGCAAATACCACCACTCAGGCAGCCTTGTTGTGCTAGAGCCAGAATGCAATTTTTAGTCTACCCGGGGAAAAAAGAGCAAACATCCAATCCCTTATTTGAGGAAATGAAGAATAGTTTGCATGGCTATTCACAGAGTTTTTTGATACAATGGAGCTAATAAAATACATATTCAAAGCATCATTTGATTCTGCTTTAGCAGGCCATACATAGAATCATAGAATGGCTTGGGCTGGAAGGGTTTTTTAAAAATCACCTAGTCCAACCCCTCTTCAATGAGCAGGGGCATCCTCTACCCTACCAGGGATTTGGAGTTTTCTTATTGGGACCTAGCTGATTGATTTCTTTCACTAAAAGGTACAAAGCCGTGTAGGGCTGGATACCTATATCTCAAGGCAAAAACATAATTCATTTTTATAACAGGAAACTGTAGAATCATAGAACGTTTTTGATTGGAAGGGACCTTTAAAGGTCATTTTTTCCAAATACCCTGCAAGGAGCAGGGACACCTTCAACTAGATCAGGTTGCTCAGAGCCCCGTCCAACTTGAACCTGAAGGTTTCCAGGGATGGGGCATCTAACACCTCTCTGGGCAACCTCTTCCAGTGTTTCACTGCCCTTGTTGTAAAAAATTCCTTTCTTATATGTAGTCTGAATCTTCCCTGTTTTAGTTTAAAACCATTACCCCTTGTCTTATAACAACAGGTCCTATTAAATAGTCCCTCCCCATCTTTCCTGTAGGCCCCCGTTAAGTACTGAAAGGCTGCAATAAGGTCTCCCCAGAGCCTTCTCTTCTTCAGCCTTTCCTCACAGGAGAGGTGTTCCACCCCTCTGATAATTTTTGTGGCCTTTTTCTGGACCTGCTCCATGTCTGTCTTGTACTGAGGACTCCAAAGCTGGAGTCCTCCAGATGGGGTCCTTGTACCAAAGCACATTTGTATCATAACACCATATTATTTGAACTCATAGTGGGAGAAATGTGTTCTGAGCAAAAGAGGCTTTTCTTTATCGGTTAAATGTATATCAGCTTTTCCCCTTTCGTTTCTTCATTTTTCATTTAGACCCTAATGGAATGTGTCATCTTTTTCATAGAGTCATAGAATTATAGAACCATTTGGGTTGGAAAAGACCCTTGGGATCATCGAGTCCAACCATCAACCCTACTCTACAATGTACTTTTGATACTCAAATGTAGAAATCTACAAAAAAGCATGAGACAACTAGAATGAGGACCCATGATTACAGAAGAATAAATGCAACAGCGTGGCCTCAAGTGTACTGACTCTATTCTGTTATGGTTTGACTGCATGGTACAAACAAATATCACTGTCTGTATTCACACACTACTGATACAGCAGGACATTTTCATTTCCTGGCTAACAAGTATTAGTGCAATAAGGCTTCCTGTAAAATAAGCCTTAAGTTTTAAGGAATGCAAAGCAGTAATGTTTTTCCTATGTTAGCCAGTGACACCACTTATATTAAGATTACACTGAGGTTTTTAAACTGCATTTTCCATTACTTGTGACCTACAGAAATATCTTCTAAGGACAGAATTTAAGGCTTATTTGTTTTCTTTATGAAAAAAATTGCTTGGCTAAATTGGTATGTCAGCTCTCCAAATACAAGCATAAATATTTCTCTCTTTTTAGGCAAGTTTTAATATACTCTTGCTCATGTAAATAAATAATGGCATAAATTTACACTTTCAAGTTCTCATTCACAATTGGCTGCTTGTGCTGATTGAAAGAAAGGACAAGTAAACAAGTAATAAGTCTTTTAAAACTGCTTCAT
The DNA here is from genome assembly GCA_028565335.1 of Limnodromus scolopaceus. Taxonomy (NCBI): domain Eukaryota; kingdom Metazoa; phylum Chordata; class Aves; order Charadriiformes; family Scolopacidae; genus Limnodromus; species Limnodromus scolopaceus. The sequence goes on along the minus strand of JAOXNO010000020.1, from coordinate 43,097,577 downwards.
GCATGCATCAAAGCAGTATTGGCTAATGCTGTAAATTATTACATGATTTGGTTGCTAATATTTGTAGACAAAGCTTTACTTGTAGAAACGATCCAATGCCAGTTACTTGACTTGACATCCTGTTGAGAGATTTCAAGAGGACTTTGCAAAATCGATCGTAATTTAGAGTACCAGAAATTAGTATAGGGGGTACTATACAGGTAGACATAAAACATCCTTGAGATCAGTTCATTTATACATTTGAGTAATTTTTAAATACAAGATTTGTATGGTGAATTCAGAGCCCAGCAGTTACTGTAGGCATATCAACCCTAATGGTAGCACATAATAATTATCATAAATATTTTAACTTTTTGAGTTGCTTCATTCTGGCTTCATTTCTCAATTTGAATGCTAGATAAGCCATTGTGTATTAAAAGAAGAAGAAAAAAAAAACGAGCTGCAGTGTTGGTTAAATTTCAAACTACCAAATTCTATCAATCTCTTCCCCAAGATATGACTGCACAGGGTGCAGACTCTCTGCTTGTGGCCAGCTCCAGTGCCTGTTATGACACTCTCTTCCACTTTGGTGGGAAGCGTATTTATTCTATCTCTTAATTCAGTGTTGCAATGATGTTGAATTGCAAAAAGCTATTTCAGACTTTCTTCTTCTCTCCTCTTCCTCAGGATCTGTACCCAACCTAACAGGAGGCCTTGTGTGCTCCAGGAAACCTTAGCATTGTAGTGGGGTAAAAGACTGATGACCTGAAATACTAGAAATGTCAGGGAAGTGCAAATGAAAGTAAATTCTGTCTCTTTTCAGCCTCTAAAAAAGCTGAAGATAAATTAGAAGAGGTTATTAGTACCGTTAAAACAGGTTCTCTTTTCCTAATTAAGGTATCTAAGACAGTATCTAGGATACAGCCAGGAGATTTTAGGCTCCTTCATTACATATTATACACTAGTACATCAGTAGAAGCCTTAATTGACCTAAAGCTTTGTTGTTTCCTGTCTATCCCAACATTTAAGTTATTAACATATAAAGGGAGATCTGGCTAAGGAGGGCTGAAGGCTAAAGCTGATAAGGAGTGCGCTTTTCCTCAGCTGCCAGAACATCAGACAGTTTTCAGGTGTTTGTTTTCTCTTCTAGGGACTTATTTAATAAAACTGCATTGACAGTGGGCTGTCTAGTACCTTGTCCAATATGCTGCATTTTGGTATAGTGTAAAGGGAAGAGGTAATGAATGGAACTTCTTTGCATTTACTTCTGTGTCAACCACAACAGGATTTTTCATGTGAGTAAAGTAATTGTTTTCTTCCCCTTAGCTGCCTCTTCTTCCCCCAAAACCCTCTTTAATGCCAAACATCTTCAAGCGTTGACTACACACATTACCACATCTCTGGTAAGAAGAGGCTAGTTTAGTTACGGGAAGCCTCAAACTAACAGGAAGTTAGCCTAGGATGAGGAGACATCGTCAAAATGGCTTCTGTAGAACCTTGTACTCAACCTCGATTTTGAGTGCTGCTGCATGGCTCTAATTCAATAGAGACAAGGGGGCAAAGCAAATAAGGTGGATCATTTAAGGCAAAAATATCTGAATAGCAGCATTTCCATAAAGTTTAACTCAATGCTGTCTTACTGGGATGGGTTTTCAAGCAACTGTTAACAGCCACTGTGAAGTTACAATAGCTCATCATTTTATCAGGATTATTGAGGGTATGACTGAAGGCTTAATAGTCTGGTACTGCTTTTTGTCACAATTTAATGCTGTATTGATCTTGTGAGTGAACAATCATGACCTTCAACTCTTCACAGGTACTTTCAAGGGGAAAAGGCTTAAGGTGGTTATTCCTGGTGAACTGGGTATGCTGAGCCATGACCCATCTGGATGGGTACAAGAAGGTCATCCTAAACAGCACGGAAACTTTGGAAATGCTTCCCTATATAATGAAACCTAAAAAGAGAGAGCTCACAAAAGATTCATGACCAACCATTATTATCATAGGCAATCAATAAAGCAATCATGAGTATCATTAGCAGACAGCAGATTCAAGTCTTAGCCTATTTAGCATCTATGTTTAGGGGTGTCTCTGCTCAGAGTGCAACAAATATCAAGGCTAACTAACCAGGCAAACCTATGGAGTCATGTTTTAGTGGCATCAAGTAAAGATAGCAATTGGGAGGGAAGTGAATGTGGTCCAGAAATACACCATACTCTTTTAGGATCTGTGCTATCAATGCACTCTGTGATTGGTAGATTTCTTGTTTCTGATTTTATTTCTTTTCCCCAGCTACACTCAACACAAATTAAAAATAATGGTAGACAGAAGGATCACATAAACAATCAAAAGTTCAGAAATATCTTCACAAATTCTACCTTGGAAAATATTAGCCTTTCCTTTGACATGCTCTGTCCTTACAAACAAAGACAAGGAGTGTGGATCTTAATATAATGCCAAAGATATATATATAAAAAAATAAAAATAAAAAACCCCAAACAAACCAGATAACCTAACTACCATAATTAATCTACATATATATATATTGCGTGAAGAAAAATGTATATCCAGAAAAGTGCTCTGACTTTAGTTTCACATTTATGAATTTTGCACATCATGTGTGTGAAACTTGTATTTTCTGTTGTCTGATATTTTAATATGTTTTTGGCTGAAAATAGCTTTCTGCCAAAGCAGAATACTCCAGTCATTTGTTTCTTAGTAAAGTTTTGTAAATGCCTCTTATGTCGCTTATTGCATTGCCTAACATTGCAGCATCAAGCATATTGAGTGACAGGCCTACTGGAAAAGCACTCTCTTCTCTGTTTTGACAAAGGCACATGCTAGTAGGCATTTTGAGTCTGTCAAAAAAAGTTGAATATTTAATTATTGATATACTTAGACTCTACAATCCTACATCATAGTTCTAACACAGTTGTGATTTTTACCAGCAGCCTTGCCTTAAGTGAAAATTAGCTCAAATGAGCAAGGAGCTGTAATGACCTTTAAAATTTCCCTGTATACTTTATTGACTAAAATGCACAGAAAACAAGGCAGTCTAGTTAAAGACATTGAATGTGCTTTACATGGGGTGGGGAGAAGAAACAATTTGTCTCAAATCCAGTAAATAGCCATATAAAAATTCACCTTGCTTCTATATTGTCCTAGGAGAGGCAATCTCATTTACATTTATTAGAAGTAATGATGTAGTGTCCTGCAGATAATTAACACAATAAAATGCTGCTAATTTCACAGTGTCATTATAAAATTTGCCAGTTTAAATTAGANNNTGATTAACCCTCTGAGTGAGGCAATGACATTTCCATTCCCAGTCTGCGAATTAAATTTGCAAGATTTCTTTTCACTTTGAAAGTTCATCTGTCTCTCCACTGACGTTGTCCTTTAATTTCCACCCTCCCACTCTGTCCGGTGAGGAAATCTGTTTGCTAAACAATCTGAATCCATGACTATTTCACACTGCTAAGCCAAGTTCTTATCACAGGCATGGATGTGTTAGTTACGAGAGGATAAAGTCTCTCTTTAAAGAAAAAAGAACTAATAATCCCTGATAAGCAGAGGTTCACTGAGTAATGAACTTCTTGTTGGTGCATGTAAGATAGGAAGGTTTTTCCATTAATGAGGTGTCTCCAGAAAGAGCTTCATTTCATATAATGACAGCAAATCCTTAACCTTTTGCCTGGACACTACATTATCCATTTACTGTATCTATCTCTTCCACAACCTGCTTTAATTAATACCTTAAAACAGGAATAAACTCATTAAAAGAATAGATTTATTGCACACTAATTTAAATATTCTAACTCAAGTGAAATCCTCTTAAAGAATGTTTAATGAGAGAACAAAACCAAAACCAAATGAAAACTCAGGTTAATGATAGAATTGTCCAACCCATTAAAACAACTATTAATTGGAAAAATGTAATGCACAAATTTACAATGCTGCTAAAAATATGGTTGATTAGCTCCACCTCCTAAAAAAAAATCAAGATACAAGAATAAATTAGCAATGTACAAAAACTCTACTTTAAAATGGAGGAAATATTTCCAAGGTACATAAGTTTAATTGGCAAATCCTGTTAACTAATAATGAGATTTAGGCTCAAACACTGCTAAAATTTAATTAGAAATAGAATCCTAAATAGTATCCTGTTGATTTAGCATATGTTCCATATGTGCAGGGTTCTTCTTATTATAAGGAAATACCTCCACTGGAAAACTTTTCCCAGTAGACAAAGAAGGAAAAGACTAATACAGTACAATTTTCCACATCAACCTTGCCTTTCTGTTAGAGCATTCCCAAAATAACGTCGATGCTTAGAGTACAGTGACCATGCGTAAACTTTGACAAGCCTGTTGATTTCTGTTTCACCAGTAGGTACCAAATGACACTGATATTTTTGCAGTATCTCACTGGATACTGTTCCAGGTGAAGCCTGAGCCATTGTCAACTCTTGGAGAGCAGAAACTCAGCTTGTATTGTCTAAATCAGTGTGAAACAACCCACTAGAGTGCAGTGATAGGCATCTACACTCAACTACAGAATGTGGACCAGACTCAGAAACCGAAGAGGGCTTCATCCTTGCTCCTTCTGCAGAGAAAGAGATGCTATAGAACACATTCAAAGTAAAGATGATCATCATTTTTGTTATCATTTAGATTTGTCTTTTTAAAAGATTTTTAATCACTGATGATGTTATTTACTTGATGCAACTATTTAAAAAGTTGTTGTATCTATACATAGTAAACCTATAAACTTGCATTCTCCAATACATTTTATTTAAGTTAAAAATAGACAGCTCCCACTTAACTTTGTGAAATAACACTGCCTTATTGATTTAAAGTACTAAAAGAAAACAGTAGCTTTCTCCCTGCACTATATACAAATACCCAGTTCAGGACTGGTGAAGTATTGTACTCCAACAAATCCACTCATGGACTTAGCTGCAGCTGGAGTAGCTGCAATAGGACAGAAGTCCTGAAACCAAAGAGGAGTTCAGCTTCAGCTACTCCAGAGGAAAACTTAAGCACCACGCATAAGGGAGCTGAGGGATTAATTTTGGCTTGCTATGAAAAAGATCCCTTTTCAAGGAAGCGTCTCGAACCACTCTGACTGTTCGAGCATAGCAGGTTCTCTACCTTAGTCTCCTGACCAGCTTGCATTTCAGGGACAGACACATTCAGAGAAGGAACTAGGCCACCTGGGCCACCTGGCTGGTAACAGTCCTCACCCTCTTTCAGCTGTAGATTTTACATAGCTCACCTCTTTTCTTTCTACAGCAAGCAACTTTTTCCTCCCCAAAGAACCGCAGGTCTGAACTTCTGCACAAAGTCCTTTCCTTGGTTTGTGATCGTGCCTTTCTGACAACTGCACAAGACTTATAGATCAGGAATGACCGTGCTCCTGGCCCACCCTGGCAGAGACTTAGTCCCACCTCTGCTCTGGCCCACAACTACCTTTGTAGGCAAAGGAATTCTCCTTCAGCAATTCTTCAGCTCAACCAGCAGCAGCTCAACTACTGCTGCTCATATAAAGATAGACTTACAGAAAAGAACACTTTATACTTCCCCAAATTTCTTAGGCAGAAAAAAATCTGCTATTTTTATTTTTTTACCTTATGAAATTACCCGTTATAATATTGCAAATTAAAAAAAAAAAAGGTTTGAATGCCACCAAATACAAAAGAAGAGGGGAGGAGGGTGAGAGAGGAAGGGCAGTAAAAATAAACTTTACACACAACTATCAAGCGTATGAAAAACAGATGTTAAAGCAGAGAACAGACAGCTGCTGCTAAGGTAGACTTGAATGAGTATTCAAGAGCACTACAAATCTGAGCAATACAGAATTTTCCTTCACAAATGTTATTGCCATTAATCTTCCCCAAAAACCTGGTGATATTCCTTTCTTCTTCATGTACCAGTGTTTTTTATATTACTATAGAAAGCTTATGAGTAGCACCTGCTGCATTTAACGTTGCAAAAGAGTTTGTATTATACTTACTTGTCTTCACATATTCATGACTTCCCAGAGCATTCGTTTTTGGGGCCTGCAATTTTTTACAGTTTTTCTCTCTGCCTGAAAGTAAGTACTTTTTAAAGCCCCCTGCGGCTGTTTTTTAGTTGAATCTTGTTGAAAAAAAATAACTCACATTTTCATTTAAAACTATGACTGCTTTCTTTTTTAATGTGGAGCAAGTTCAGATTTGATGCCTGAAGTTTGAAACCTGTCATTTGCCTAGAGTTTGAAACTATACATTCTCTTGATATAACAAACAAAAATTATGAAACATCTGACATGTTTCATTGAGACCAGTTGATATCGCTGGGAGAGGTGGATGAGCATTTGGGTTCAGAGTTCCTTCACTGGAGTGGAGAAGAAGCAGCCAAATCCCTAATGAAACACTCCAGCTCTGCATCAGTTCACAGTGAGCTGCAGCTATCCGAAAATTTGCTAAGGCAAATAACGCAAGTCATCACTACTGCTGAAAGAAGTATTCCAAAATACTCTCTTTTCTTGGCTGCTCATCCCTGTCTCACTGGGTAGTGAGCCAGATCACTGGTTGAAAAATAATGATTTGTTTTTACTAGGTTAGCTTTCTGCTCACGTTCAGGGCAAAAGTAGCTGAGCTGAGGAGGAAGATGGGATTTCAGAGGCAGCATCAACTTAGCCTGATCAATGCATTCACAAAGTTACGACTTGATGTCAGCAGACCACTTATCCCTGAAATGCATATTGAAGAAACTGGATTTGATATTTTAAAATTATTTAAAGCAGACTGAACTTTGTGATTTCAGCTAAGGCTATCCTGCACGTAGCTGTAACTTTGACTGATGCCTTTTAATTTGTATTCTTTCACCCATGCAATGGCTTTTAGACTTCTCTTTCTCACCAAAAATCTTTTGCTTCCTAAAATCGGGAAGGACGCTCTTCTGAGTTTTGCAATGAAGTCTAAAAATGGCTAAATATAAGTAATTTTACATTGTATATCAGTTTGAAACGTCTAAAAAGTCTGAGCAAGATTTTAAAACCTGGATACCAGATAGCAAGACTCCAAAACCTTAGGCTGGGTACATTGGTAGTTGCTTTGATATTCAAAAGTGCTACTCGGCAGTTCCTGGAGAAAGCACTGGGAAAATGGATGGTGCAGAGCTATTTCTGGGTGCGTATTATTTATTGTCTTTGTCATATGGAGGTTTTATGGATAGAGTATAATGTGTATGGAGATTTCATGAGGTATACTTCTACTCCTTTATAAAAGGATCTAAAGCCTGAGAAAATGAAATTTTATATTTTACAATGAAACTGTAAAATAGAAAAACTGTTTTTGATAGAAATAGTGTAAAACTGCAATTATTGGATGCAATATATAAAGAATTAGAATTTCAGTCTCACTTCAGTTCATGCATCTATAAAGCTTATTTATATAGTCAGCCTCTCTTTTTGTACTTTAAAGTTTCAGCTTTCATCTACAGATGTTAAAATTAACTAAAATCACTGGGATAACACCTCAGACACAATACCAGGGATTTCCTGGGCAGAACTATCAGCAGATAATAGGGTGTGGCTGTTATAATTTAGAAAATCCCATGCTAGCTAAGTGATATCCCCAGTGTTTGAATTAGAATGACTGAAGGCAAAACTTTGCATCTTTGTTTCCTACGAGGAAGAGCCTGCTGTGGGGCTGCGGCTGTCCCATCATTTGCTAAAACACAAACTTTTCCTATGCCTGCTTCCTATTGCTTATTCACCTGCCCTGTGGGCATCTTGTGAACTCACCAGTAATCTGTATAAAAATATACAAACTCACCTCCTGTCAACTTTTGTCTTAAAACTGCTGTTTAGGGAAATTTTCTCCTGCCGTCAAGAGCAAAGCTGATCAGGCTTCAGCTGTGGGGATATCCTGTGCTGTGCGTGTGTGATGTGGTAAGAAGAATCACCATAGAAATAGTAGAATTGGTATCTGCCTTCCTTGTCCCCTGAGATGCTGAAAGAAGGGATGGCCTTTGCTCCTCTCCTCCCATTAGCTCTGTATGCTATAGGACACAACGGAACCACAGCCCAATATCGCCGTCCTGTTGCTTTGGGATGCAGAACTATTCAGTCCTCCACAATCAGGGCTGACCATTGAAGGACAGGAAGCATGCATGTTCAGAGCCTGTTCAAGGCCCTTTACCATAAGCCACTGCACTTCTGCACCAGGATGACACCTTCTTGGGCTGCCCTATTTGGGGTAGCTGGCAAGGGTCTGACTGTGTGCTTACCTTTCCCTGGAGCTCTTATGGATGTTAGAGACGTCCCCAGCTCTGGAGTGCCAGTTTCTTGGTGACCTTATCAAATGCTGTGCTTGCTCCTGTCAGAGGAGAGATTATCCTCTGTCCTCCCACATGTATGTGTCTTTCTACCACACTGTGTATGAGCATATAGGATTGGAGAGCAGGAGGCTACCAGGACAGCCACTGAGTAGCATCACAAAACAGAACAAAAACTGAAATTATTTTCAGATTACCACTTTTGGGGGTAAATATGCTGCTGTCTAGCTACTGGCAGATAAACAAGAGGATATTATCTTAAGAACTATAAATAAGGCTCTTTTCACTACTTCTAAATCAATTAAAACAAAACATTATTAAAATTCACACAAAAAAAAAAGTCTTTGTCCATTAAAGCTTTAATCCTATCTTTGTTTTGGGACTTTTTAAAAACTTGCAGTTTTGTATGTATTGTCAACTGGAGGTGAAAGTGCAAGTGAATTTAGGCAGATACCTAGGTTTAGGCAGACCCCGCAATGCAGTAATTAAGAACCGTTATTTCATGCAGGTATGCTCTCATCCCTATGAGGAAAAAAATACACTTGTCCCCATTTGAGATATAAAAGGCTTTAGTGCAGAGAGAGCTGAGAGTTATAATCCAAAGATGGCTCTAAAGTGTAAAATGGAATGTAGATAAAATTTAGGTATCCAAGAATCAGTGCCTTAAAACTTATCTCCTACCTTGAAATGTTAGGGTCTACAGGTACTTAAGTTTTCTGCAGAGAAATTTCCAAATGTCCTTCTGTGTATACTTGGAACTGCTTTGCCATGCACTTTGGGACACTTTCTCTATATCAAAGCTTGGTCAGAATTTTCAAACAGCGCATTTTTCAAAATTAACGTGCCCAGAAAAGCCATATTCAATAGGTGGCTTTTTGAGTATTTTGCTTCTAAAATAGTGACTCCAGAAATACTACTGTGGCTACTGTCCTCTTAAATAATACCGTAAGTGAAGGAGGTGATATTATGCACCTATACAGAACTTACTTAGATTTAGGACCAGGATAATTCCAGTCATATAACCTTATATCTCAAGCAACTCCTCTTCTTGAAGAGATTCAAGTATCTCTACTATTGCCAAGGCTGCCGCAAATATTATGATGCCCTGCACACACATACAGATTTGGACATTATGGCATTTGGGGGAAAGAGACAAAAAGACTCTTCATTTAAGCAGAAGAGAGGAATCACAGCTCTCCAACCTGGGAATTATGATATTTTGCTCTTAAAGAGAAGTGTGCATAAGTATTTTGAAACTAGCGCAGGTATGTCTACACCATATCATTATATTGTAAACTCAACCCTTAACGACTTAATTGTGATTCATTTCCAGACAAGACATTAAACCATTAGATACAGCATAATTTCTTCAAATCTGTTAAATGAACATAGGAAGAACACCTCCATTTAACACAGGTGGCTTTTTGCAGCAGTTTGTGAAGATTTCACACATTTCCTGCTTTGTTCATTGAAGTTGGTCTTACTTATCCTCATTTTGTAATGAACATGATGACACATGGCAAACATCCATAAAAAGTGTTAAGGAAAACTTTTCTAATATCTTATTCCTTGACACTAACTAAAATATTATTCGTCTATGTTGTGAACAGTACTTTAAATTATCTAAAATCTTGGCAGTGTATGTTGAAACAGGTGAACCCACAGCAAAAACCATTGACTTGTTAATTGCTTTGCCTTCTCCATTATGGCAAGAAATTCAATGTCTGTACTTAAATCTGTAAATACTGCATGTCAGACCCTTCATTAGTGATTTCTGAAGGCTTTGTTCACTCTTTCATTCCTCTCTTATATTTACTAACAAAGGTGTAAAATGTATACTCTGAAATGCCATAGGTGTTATTTTGCTGCCATTGGCAGTGAGATTTTCATGTTAAAATATTGGATATTAATAACTGTGGAACTAATACTGGAAGATAAATTAATCCAATTAAGCAGCCAGGACAAACTGGGGGTGCTCAGCATTACTTACAAAGGCACACAGTAATTTCATAATTTGGATATTAATGTCATATTTCATAAAGATAACTGGTCTAAATACTACTACATATTTTTTTCATATCTTAGTAAATTCCATTCTTCCATAATCATAATGCCTCATTTTCTTGTGACATGTTGCTTCCCAGCCTGAGAAATTTAGGATCCAAATAAATGTCAGAGTTCATGTATGATTTCACACTTTATTATTCAATTCCATTTCTACCAATCTAACTAGGGACCACACTTGTGAACAGAGAATGAGCTTGTGAGTAGCAGGTACTTTGATACTACCTCATGTATTAGCTGGAATGAATTGCCAGCTTATGATGTCTCACCACTACTTTACTTTTTCATCATCACCAGAAGATGAAGACTTCTTGTGTCCTGTTCTAAATTCATACCATGCATTCCGTGTCTCAAACATCTAGGCTCATTTTTTAATCACTCCAACATTAAAATTCGGCTTGGCTTTACGATCAGTTATAAGACAGCTAATGTTTGTAACAACAGATTTCTTTCAGAGTACTTATAACACTGCAGTTTGTTTAAAAATCAACAGGCTCCTGCAGGGGCTAAAATGAATCAGCTAAATAAGAATTATGTGCTAGGTATCACATTGACATTTACCAGCCGTTTAGTACTTCATTTAAATGTCTATTCTCATACTTGATTTATTTATTTTATATCAATACATTAAACACTTCATTTCTTCAGGAACATAAGATTTTGTTCCAAAGGACTTGTCACTGGAATAAACAAAATCCTGGTGATGGATGGCATGGGGCAAAGAGGTTGTGACTAGGCTGTGGAGTCAAGTACCCACTTCTAGTTTACCTGTGCTTTGTCCTTTTTTTGGTTATTATTTTATGCTTTGTGTTCCTCAGTGAATGTATAAGGTGTGAGTGTAAAAGTTGTTATTATTCTAATTAGCATTTTGAAAGAAAGAATCTTAAAAGGAGCCTGGAAGAAGAGGTGACTCTTAAGGTACACAATCCTATAAGACTCTTAAACAAGCACTTAACTTTAGAGATCACTGCGTTTTAGTAAATAGGCCCACTCACAGGTCTGTTTTCAGTGCTTTGCTCAATCAGGTTTAAAGCTTTAATTCTATGAATTAGTGTTTGTTCATTGGGCTATTATAAAAAAATAATATGCATAAATTTCTCTTCTTACAACAATGTACCTTAGCCTTCTAACTGTATTCTAAGAACTAAAAATAAAGAACCATAGGCTATTAAGTAGCAATATAAAATAAAGCTAGAATGTATTTGGAGCACCTAGCACAAATTAGAAGAAACACCAGTATCTGTCTATAGCACGTGCCACCTGCTGTGAATAACAGTGGAATAAGTATTAGCTGCACAGCCCACAAAACTAAGAGGCTACAGCTTGTAGGCACCTGAATGCTACTCTTCCGTTTGTTATTTGCTCACCTGTTAATTGCAAATTACTAAACTCCTTGGCAGAACCTGCCCAGCCACAGAATCAGCCACTAAAGCCTGATTTTCCTTGTGGGAAGTCAATGTATTTTTGCTGTTACTTCAATCTCTGCATGCTCAAGACCTGAAACAGTAGCAAATTTGAACATGCAGTTACTTGTGGGAGTATTTTTATTAAAGAACAAGAAAGAATGTTTTAAGGATTAACATCATTCAGGCACTGCGTGCTGTGGTGTCCAGAGCTAATTCTTGCTCTGGTTGAGTTCCTGAAGATGTCCACCTCTAAAGGCAAGCAAATGTACAACATGCTTAGGAGACCAAAGGAGATTGTGGGAAAAATCAAAGCACAGGTTACTGTCTTCCTTTCACATGTATCGGGGAAAAGAAGATAATTTTCTTCATGATAATAGCTAATATCTTTTCAGCACATGCAGAGCCAGATAGATGGGCTGAGAAACACACATAGATAAAAAAGAAAGTCACAGAAACGCAATCCACTCGTAAAAGAGTAACACCTCCACATACGGCCAATCACAGTTTAATAGCTGAGTGGCCAAAATCCGTAAAAAATTGTAATAAGAAAAAAAATAATAAAAGAAGTGTACCAAACTAGAAAGGTTAACCCACAAACATGACTATCAGTCAGTATTTTACAAGTCAGCTAGGAAAAAAAAGGGTTCACCTCCAGCCTCAGAAAAAAACCCACCAGGGAGTGAATGGAGCATCTGGGGAGTTCCTGAGCACATGACAGTCATGGATTTCATTTTTGGCAGCTGCCTCAAGATCCAGAGAAAGATTAGTGTTTGCTATTTGGCAAAAGGAATTTGTGAACCTGTCCTGTTGCAGATCGATGAGGTTGTGAGGTCAGTGCTTTGCCTTCCCGAGTTAAATGATATACTGTTCAAACTTTTTCAGGATAATACCAGCTTGTGTTGCTTAGCCCATTACCTGCAGTATGCTCTTCAGTTACCATTTCAGCAGCAGCAAAGGGTAGTGTCTTAAATCAAAAGCAACAGAGAAAGAAGAGTTTCATTAATTCCTTGAATGCTCCTTCTACACAAAAATGTGTTTCCTTAATATATATTTCAAGAAATGAATTTGACAAGACAGCATTTGCTGCAAAGCTCAAATTGTCACGAAATTTACATTATAAAGGTTGACAATATGATCATTATATTTAAAACCTCTTGAACAAGATCCTTTTTGCACTGATGTCAATGACTTGAATTCAAGTAGTGTTATGGCCCATCCTGAAGTTCTGTAGGGATATTTCCAAAGAAAATCAATCTATTCTGATGCGATTTATTCTCTTGTGGCACTCTGAAAATTCACATCACAGGAGATAAGAGGAGAACTTAGTTTTACTTTACCCTATTTTTACAAAGGTTTTTTTTATAAACACTGAGAAAATTAAATCAGTGCCAATGATGACCAGAAGTACTTATTTGCAAATACATGATAGAGCTGGTAAAAACTCTGCCAATTCTTCAGACACCAGTTTGGACTGGTCTGTGTGAAAAAGAAAAGCATTTTGTCTGCCTATTGTATCAGCAGCTGTGCAGAAATAAATGAAGGAATGCAGAAATGATGATAGAGCATAGAAAACTTACTCATTTATGTTTCCATAATGTTTACAATTTTTGTGTGTTTAGTGTCTGTATTGTAATATTCAGTGAAATTCTTAAGATTTCGAGTCTGGAATTGTGAATTTATGAGAGGCTCCAATAGCATTTTATTCTCCATTAAAAAAAAAAAAAAAAGGAAAAGCGAGATACTAATTCTCACAGCACATGGCTATTTTCAGCTGTATGAGATACCCTTCCCTAAAGAGTCAAAACCCAAAAGTAAATAATATCTCTATTTTTTTTTCCAGGTAAAACTTAAGGCACTTCAGGATATGTCTCATTATTTTTCTCATCAGTTAATGCCTAAGTGCCTGCAGCACTGGGATTACCACCCAAAATTAGACCTGTGCCATTCTGAGCTGAATAGATCTTTCTGTAATAAATAACAAACTCTGAAAGTGGCCGCAGGAGAAGTTTGCCCCAGCAAGAGCTGAAGACCAGGATAACAGAAAGTGTATGGTTAACATAGCATAACCAATCAGTTGCTTCAAGGTGACTGTAATAACAAGAAATAACTGTTTTTCAAAACATTAGCAACTTAGTTAAGATCTTCCATTAAATTCTAATAGAGAAAACACATTCCTTAGCAAATGAGGATTGTCCAAAAAGGTGAAAACTTTTACGCACCTTCCAAAATGAAAATAAAATACATATTGAAACCACTAAGACCCTAAGTAAAGTCAACCAAGCACCCTAAAATATAAATTAATATGATAAAATTATTAATACATGCTAATATCTGGAAGAAATTAAAAGAGTGATATTAAGAGAGAAAAAACCCATCCAAACAAAAATGGTAAAACTCCACAAAACCTGACCTCTATTAACCATTGAATCAATTAACTGTTGATCACAAAAGGATGAACACCCCCGGAGATACCTGCATAGCCATATAGTCATTAGGATGTGATAACATCCAATACAATCAAGAAACATTTGAGTTGAGCAGAGGATTATACATGAAGACTGGAGGATTATGAGACAAGACATTTCTGAACCTAGTAAACAGAAACCACAGCATGCCAGCTGGGGAAAGCAAGGTGTGAGAAATGCAGTTGTGATGAATTAATCCCTATGAAAACAGTCAGATAAAAATCTTCAACTATCTTGGACTAATTTTTACAGCCCATCTTGAGGGAAAAGATGGTGTCCTGCTGCTTTTGAGACGTGCAATTCCAAAAGTCTGTTATCTAATTTTTCCAATAACAACTAATTTATTGCCACTGCAAGTACATTAGAAAAGCTGCTATGCAGATACACCTCATGTTTTTTCAAATTGTACTACAGTTTTGCTAGTCTTAATCCAATAATCTACATTTTACTATGATAAAACACTCTTTGCAAGGATTTTGCAATTAAGCATTTATATTATCTCCCATCATGGTATGCCTTGTGACATGTACTACCATCATGATAAGTCCGCTTCTGTCTGCATTCTCTTTTGTACGTTTTCCAGTACGTGTCTCTACAACTTGCTTTTTGAGACTTCTCCGCAGTCATACCAACCTCTTGCAGCCACATGCCTTAGTTGAACTGAGTGACTCACATGTTCTCTGCACATGTAAGTGAGTAACAACAGATTTTCTGCAAGATTCCCAGTGCTTCAAGGTCCAGGGTAGGCTGTTCTTATTCCTTCTTTTTTTTTTTTTTCCTTTTTTTTCTTTTTCCTTTTTCCTTTTTTTTTTTTAATTAAAAGCAATTGTTTTATTATTTTATCACTTCCGGCTCTGGTAATATGACAGTATATAGGCATACATTTCATATTAATGAAATGGTAAAATTAAAATTTTCCAACTTTTCTTAATCACTGTTATGTGAAAACTTGGGATGAATATATGGATTCAACGCTTAAGACTGTTTGGATCTGTCCACTAGAAACCCTTCCTGCTGAAAATCTATTCTCTGTCGCTTTGAGAAAGCAGAAAAGAGTTTGAATTCTTTGTTATCCCATTTACCCAGGAGCCAGAAAAGAGGATAGATGGACAACCATCATGATTAAGCTCATCTGTTTAATTCCCCAGATTTGAGTCTGCCAATGATACAAGATTTTCAACTAAGAATAATTTGTTGTTCTCGTAGTGGTTTCAAAATTGCATAATGAAGTATAATCTGTTTCTTAGGATCAAAACAAGAGGAGGATTGGTTGCAACATAATTCCTCACACTGCCTCATCAATTCCTCATTTACCAAAGAAAAAGATGCACCACAGTAATTATTGTCAATCTATCAATATATGCCTTTGCTTTAATTCTTATTTTATCCTGAAAATTCATGTGTACTTACAGTAGGATTCCACATTTTTCAGTTGTAGTCTCTGTCATTCTTTAGGATTCCACATTTTTCAGTTATAGTCTCTGCCCTCCTTGCCTTCTCCTAATAACTTTTATATCCTTCTGTCAAATATAGTTGAAACCGGTCAACAGGATTGAGTCTCAAGGCACTTAAGTTCCTACAGGTGTCATGAAAATTGGCATCTGGAAGAAGAGAAAGATCCTATCATCTCCAAAGGGAAAGGATGAAGGAAGCATAGGTGAAAGTTTTCTCTGTCCATTTTGCCAGCCAGCCAGAACACACACATCCTAAACAGCCACAGTAGGTGCTGCCCTTGCCAAGTACTGGTTTTGAGCTCATTGCAGAAACTTGGTAGGAATCTAACTTACCTTAGCCAAGATATCAGTAATCACCTCCCACCTCTCAATTTCCCTGAGCACGATGGAGCTGGTTCACTCAGAGGCACAGATGCAAGATGTGGCCAATGCGCTGACAAAAAGATTGTCTCCTCCACAAAAACCAGAAAAGGAACGCACCCAGGTTCTCCAGTGTAGAAATTACCAGTACCCCTCTCACCCCACCTAACAAAGAGGTGAGAATACAACTTGGCCCTTGTGAGCAGCTGCCCTGTTTAAATTTATTAAGAGCCATGGACCTCCTTCCATTTACAAAGGCTAAAAACTGCTGACATTTGTACCAGAAAACACCCCTGCTTTTTTATCACACTTCAAAATTGGGAATTCGTACTAACCACATTAAACTAAGTGAAACCACACTGACTCCTTTTGCAGTTCAAACACTCATTTACTAGAGCTTGACCTGCTCTGTTTATTTAAAAATTCTTGTAGTGACCAATCCGTATTTTGCTCCAGCCTCCAAATACAGCTAAAAATGATAAACTGATGGTTTGCTAAACATCTGACCGGTTTCAACACTTCTTTCATCACGCTTCATTTTTAATATACTGCTGTTATAAGTATCTTTTTCCTACCCTGTTCTATACACGATGAGGTCAGGTCAATGAACAGCTGAAGCCTCTTTTTTGTTTTCCCCCTGAGTCGGTAATACTGGATGTATTGTTTGTGAAAGGTTTAGAGTTGAGAGAAAAAATAAGAGGTAGCACTAATCTGGTCTTTTGCTGTCAGAGCAACTTGATTCTGAATTCATTGCGTGGGGGTGAGACCACCATCTCCTGGGTAATAAGTCAATCCTATCTTTCTGTTCATTGAGCCCATAGACTTCCTTTGCCACATTAATTCCACTTGAACTATAATAACCTCCTGGCTGGCAGCTGCTATTGATAAATCACAAGAGAAACTGGGAAATTGACATTGGACATGGACAAGCAAATGTGAACAATGGAAAAAATTCATAATGAATTGTGATCAATAACTAGCATTGTCAGGAAAAAAAACCCAAAAGCATTACTTTTTTCCTGATTTCAGTCAGATAAGGACATTCTAAAAGCAGTAAGGCTACTGGAGATGTTGAATACCCAGTACTAATTTACCTCAGGCAGAATTTTTCAATCAACTGTTAGTTAATTAAATATGAAACAATCCAAATTACATTAACCAATCCCTGCTTTCACTGCAATTTACAGACATCATCACAGTACTTCGTACTTCTGTCTCTTTATCTATCTTTGTGGAGTTTTATACTTCACTTGTACAGCAGCTCTCAAGAACCTACTCTGGAGGATACTCAATCCAGTGAGTTCCTGAATGATAATAGTAATACTGCCAGGGATGAAATCATGGATGATTACTTATTTATTGGAGGAAAAATAAAACTTGCTACCTACTAGTCCATAACTGGAGCACATAGCCACCTATTGTCATTACATGCCATCCTCACCTTCACCTCATTTTAAGTCTCCCATTGCATTCTATCCACTGTGTCTTTTCCCTAGTGGTCCTGATCTTGAAAAATTCACAGCTCTGTATAACTTCATTTATGCAAGCAATCTAACTGAAATCAAAAGGTCTGTATGCAGCTAATGAAAATACACATGGTTTATATGCCCTTGAGAGACAAAGGACTTAATGATCTCTTCAGGAGTGGATTTCATCTTGTGAAATGCTCATGGCTCTAATAATTCCAGGATATCATGAACCTGGGTGAGGAACTTGTTCAAAATTGGTAAAGCTCATCAAAATTTGGCAATTCCTTCTGTACCTTATATGATCACATTCCAATCTAAAAACAAAAGAACAAAACACTAAAAACTATGCTTAAAAAAGGCAAGCACCTTGAATTATCACTAGAAGAGGAAAACAGATTACCTGGTTGATATTTTCAATTTAAATTTAAGATGGATATTTCTCCTAGTAAAAAGGTACATGGTATTCATTGGAAAAAGGATTGAGTTCCTTTTTTTTTTTTTTCTCTAGTACACATTGAAAATAAATATTTTTTTAAAAAGTTCAATTGGTTTTGAAACTTCCCATGAAAAAAGAACATTTCCCACGATCTATGCGGATTAACTTCCCCACTGCCATATGCCATTTTATTTACTGGTTGAAAATCTACTGTGGTAGTTAAGCGAAGTACACATTTCACTTTTGTCTGTTGTCACTGCGCATTTTTACCCCAGCATAATATCTTGCTCCAATTGCTCTGAAAGTTTTGTGCTTTGTTCTTGCTAGCCATCTACAGATTTTTTCTTTTTTTTTCCTTCCTTTCTTTTCCAATAAAGGGTATGGGATATTCTGGTGATGGGGGTTTAGCGGATGGTTAGGTTTCACAGCCCGTGCAATGATAATGGCACTCGTTTAAGACAGAGGATTACAGTTTCAATCCCAGCCCCATCTTAGGTTCTATGGGATGGTTGGAACAAGTTCCACTGCAACTCTGTGCATCAATTTGTCACATGGAAAGGAGGAAGATGTTTGGGTTTTACCTCACTGGGTCTCACAGGTAAGAATTTCATTCAGGAACATGAGATACTATTATGCGGGCCACTTACATACCTTAAACAGTGTTTCAAAATGCTGCCTTGCTTGTGATAGGAGGAAGACTTGGCATGGGGGCAGTCATCCTGTGGAGACTGATGGATGCATGGGGGCAGTGGGACATGGCATGCAGAATTTCATACTAGGTAACCCCTGGAGATTAGACAGATAGTGCAGAATAAAGGCTGAGAAAAAGCAAAAGATAAATACTTTCAATCCACTAGGAAGATGAGATCTACTTGATATGTTGGTGAGCATCCCTAGAATGGATTTTTAATCAACAACAGTTCTCATTTACTGGAAGAGTGAGCCTATGAATAGACTAATACTACTGAGTGACATTATGGGCCATTCGTCTGCTTAAGTTGTCTGAAAATTTCAGCCACCAGTGAGGGATTATTATTGATTTTCAGGCTGTCTTTGTTAAATACCTGATATACTGTACCACTCTCTTATTCCCCTCTCCCTCCATTGTCACGGATATTAAAATGAAACCCACCTATTATCAAATCAATCATGCCTGATAAAACTACACAGAGTAAGGTGATGTGCATCATATTTACCCATCGAGACTGAAAGTTGGGATTTCAGTCATTCAGGAAATATGCATTTTGTTTATTTATTTATTGCTTTTGGTAAGCTGGGAACTACTGCAGCAATTAATTACAGCTCTTTAACAGATGCTATATGAGGCAGGAATGATTGTATTGTGGTTGAGACGCTGAACTGAGGCTCAAGAGCTGTCATTTTTGTTTCCAGTTTTGGCAAAGGCATCTCATGTAACCTTAGGAAAAGGGATTCATTTCTCCAGACCATAGTTCTGGCAATAAAAAATTAGCTACAAATTTTCTGTAACTTAAAAAATAAAGGCAAAATGCCATTTTTTAGGGGTAGGTAGCAATGCAGACAGATAAGAAATGGGGAAGCTGGAAAGGCCATAGTTGAAGAGTGCTCTTGTGCTTATGGTGTATGTTCAGCCTCCCAGTAACAATGCCCACCCTTGATTGTCTTGACTTCATTAACCTTAGACGTCCATCTACAGCGTACTAAGAGCACTACAATTACACCAGGATCCCCTAAGCTTTATAGCCTACATTACCTATCAAAATACTTGCCATGGCATGTACGCTCACAGGTTTATGCTACATGTGCCCCTTAAAATATTTCAAAACAAATGGTGTCTGCAGCGCTCTCAGTCACAGAATGTACACAACCAAGCTAATCTATAGCTTCTAAGTCTGGAGAGAATTTAGGGGTGATAAAATCCCTCCACTTCAGCAATGGGCAACATGAGACAGTTGACTTGGCAAGAAGTAGATCAAAAGAGGTGGAGAAAGGACCTCAAAGAATGTAAAATGGAGTGACAATCTCAGTGTTAGGAATGGTAACTAAGATCCATAATATTTGGGGGGGGTGAGGGGGTGTCTTTTTTTATCCTTTTTTTGTCAGGAAACAAGATGTGGAAAACTTTTCATCTTCATTATTTTGGACTGAACTTGACTAGGTTACAAGTAATGAACATTGGAATAAATGTAAATATTTTATCCTCTCTTCCGTTGTTTTAATAGTCTAGTCTAGTGGTCTAGTACTTTTGGGCATGGGGTGGCTTACCTGTTGCTACCAACCATTCTTTCTTGAGTCCGAGGCGGTTTCCTTGCACTTGATAAAAATAAAGTGTTTTTATGCTTGACTGCATGAGTTTATTTTCACACTGTAGAATACTCTCTGGGGGTCAGTGCCTTAAGGGCGACTGGAGAACAGGAACTGATTCTGCAGTCAAATATTCAGGAAATAGGGGAGCTGTGGTCTCCAGGCAAGGCTTGTACAGGGGCAGGCACAGGAGACAGCTGTCCTCTTTGTCCTACACTGGGTACTAGCCAAGGCAGCTGGTTTCATTGTCCCTTGGGACAAAAGCCATGGCTGCTACATGACTGTTGAAATACACATGGCTGTGTCTGTGTGCACTTGGTAAGGATTCAGAAGAAGACATGATCTTTCCGGTTCTTATATGGGCCAACCCTAGTTAACAATATATTTGAGTATTATTTCTGGTCTTTGGGTGAATTTTAAGAACTGAAGCAATCAAAGATAACCATCAAGCAACCAGGAGCTTTTCTCCTGTTTTAGCAGAGAGGCGTGTCCAGAAGAGAGGAAGCAGAATCTTAACAGTCACCTAATCTCAGGAGGTTTCAGGAGAATGTATGCTCGGGAGTGTACAATCCAGGGCCAGTGTCTGCATGTGTGCCCAGGATTCACCAGCCAGGAACAGTCTCCAGGAATGATCTAACCTAGCACAGACACTAAGGTGGAGATTTCACATTGGGAGCCTAATAAGAGATAAAACTCCAGGTCAGCAGTACTCTTGCCATCTCGGATGTAATAAAACTTCAGAAAAATCATAGACACAAAGCAAGTTTAGGAGTTTGAAGACAAATTAAAAAAAAGAAGAAATCTTTCTTCCTGAGTTTTCCAACTGGCAAAGATCTAATCCTGACTAGGAAATAGTTTATAGGCAGATAAACGAAGTAGAGGATATGTATTTCATTGAAGACCTATATTTACTGTAATGGACTTGAATTTCTCAGTCTGTTTCTCATGTCTTAGTGTTAAAATCTTCAGAATTTGAACACAGTTTATACAGGTTGGGTAATCTGTGGACACATGTGCCAAGAGAAGGTTCTCTACACTGACTGAAGAATTAATAACCTGGAGGACTCAGCGGGAAAGCCATGTCCCCTTTATATGCCATGTTACAAATAGGGCTTGTTGATGATTGTTACTGGTACCATAGGAAGATGTAATATTTTAGATTTTTAAAAAATATTCTGATTATAAGAATACTGTTGTAAGCAATGCGGCTTTCTTTTCAAGTCTCCTTTTGGCAGAAAAGATGTTTGTAATACTTCAGTTATATCAGGAGATCTTTATTCTCCTTAAGTGCAGGCTTTTTGCAAGAACATTACATTTATCTTGACATATTTCTATTAAACTTGCCTTTCAATAGCCCTTTGTATTGTCTACATTTGCTCTGACTTATCCTGAATTCTGTGATTAAAAATGGAAATTATTTTCTTGGCAACAGACCCTATATACATTAGTTTCTGCAGCTTCTGCAATGAACAATTTCCCTCAGCTTGTTTTCTCCATTAGCAAAGTTACTTGAAGTATAATAGCATAAATAAGCAGTGCCTATATAAAAAGACGTAATCAAGTGTAATTTTATGACCTTTGGTTCTCTTACCCTGCTATATTGTCTGACATGTAGAAGGAGATATTCTCTTACGTTAAATTATCTTTTTTTCCACTTGGATTCACCTAATTTTTCTTCCTGTGTTTCTTACTGAAATGAAATACACATGAATTTGCCCTAGTCCTTCTCTCCAGTGTAGTGATTTGCCCATAGTTTGAAAGAACATATTTCAGCCTTTTACTGAACAGGCCATTTATAAGGTGGTATGGTGTCCTAAATAATAGTTCACTTCAGCTAGCAGAGGAGGTTGACACCACGACATAGGTGAGGTGTATGAAGTGAAGATGGCAGCTCCACCTGAGACAGCTCTCAGGCAAAACAGTGGCAGTAAACTGTTGTGTCAGTGTGCCAGGGTGCTGGAAGGAAGAATTTGTTACTGATTATCCAAGGTATTTCGTAACAGACTGTGACCAAAAGGTTAGGCAGAAGGATTTGGTCCATCTTGAATGACCTCTGAGACCAGATCCCAAAATACTTACAGAAAATAATATGCTGGGTCCAAGGAGTTTGTTATGCAAAAATACAGGTTACCCAAGTAAACAAAAGAGAATTGCTATTCTGAAGATTTTCAAGACCCAGTCATTTATACCCTTCTTTTCCTGTAAACTTCAGATTTTTTGTTGTCAAAGTAAACCAGCTTGTTTATAGCTTTTAACTCCTGGTTTAAATGTGCTTCAAAAATACAACATGGCTGCATTTTAAGCAGATTACACCTGGAAGCATTGTAAAACAAAGAGAGAAACTGATGGTGCACATGTGGTATTTAAACAGCACTTATATGTTCACAGTGAATTTACAAATAGTTTCACTCAGTAAGGAAGGAGATAAGGTGTGAATTCCTAATAGAGTTGGAATATATATCTCTCTCTCAATAGGTTAGTCTTAAAATTGTTCCCACTGTATATACTGTCTAGTCATGGCCTCCAAGAGGCCATTTATTTCACACATTTGCAAGAGTCAGGCTGGTTGATAGGGACTAAAAAAATCTCTCAGAATTTGATGGCTAAATCCTCTCTTCTGCAAGAACACTGATACAATATCCAGTAGTTGAGAGTTTACTGTGCTAAATTGCTAGGTGCTTAATAATACCTTTTCTTTTAGCAAAGAAGTTCTGTACTATTATTATCAAAAGTGTCTGTAACAGAGTTTCTTCTGGAGCATGAGACATTGTCTCTAACAAAAGCAGTAAGAAAAACAACAACAGTTCTATAATGCTCTGCTCCAGTTACCCCTGTAATCAAAAAACAGTAACTAGAGAACCTGGGGATAAAATCATCCATTGCTAATAGGAGCAAATATTTCACTTCTTGGTAAGCACTTTTCCCCCTTTTAAACTAGAAGCAATAAAAAATAAAAAGCACGCAAGCATTTGCGGCTTTATATGTTACCCCAGCAGCTTTTATTATTAGAGGGACCCAGTGGCAGCATCAGAAGAGCTGCAGTCACCAGGGAGTTGTTCTGTTGTGGTAGGACTGGAGGCAAACTGAGTAAGCAACCACAAATGAGAAGGGAAATGGGTACAATTTCTAAGTGAAAGTGGCACCTTCTGTGTTTGTCAGATGCCCTATGCTGCTTTTCTTCTGGGCAGGCATCCTGGCTGACTATTTCTGGAAGAGGAAAATCATAAGATCAAAGGTATACTCTTAATTTTTCTCACTTGCATGGTTCTGAATATATTTCTTAACCTTTCGTCTTTCCTGTTCCCTCATTTGCAATGTTCAGATTTGCAAAGACTTTTCAATGTGTTAATAATACTGGTTTTTTATATGAATCTTCATTTAACACTGATCAGGGAACCTTAGAGAGGAGAACGACAGATTCTCAGAGGATGTAAATCAGTATAGCTCTCCTGTTGCTGTTGTACAACTACTGAGACTCTGGTGCCCAGAGCTCATAAAATACTATGATTGTGAAAACAATGCCAAAGCATGCATTTTGTTACTGCAGAGGATTTAAATAGCCAGATAGAAGTTGCCCCTCCAGCAAAAATAGAAGGAGCTGCAGCTCAAGTACCCCATCTTGCAAGGCAGCACTTCCTTCTTCATATACGACACCTATTACTCCATAGGCCGGATGTGCCTATGGACCCCTTTGTGAAGAGACCTCCCCACATGTAGCCTAGGCAGTTCCAACAGAAACCTTTGACTGACAGATGAATAAATAAATAAGCCTCTCCTTTTGAGAGAATTTTCTACCTGAATATTTCTGTCTGCATATTACGAATGCATTGGGAAAACTAATAAGGGCATTAATTACACCAGTCCAGACAGCAGTAGCCATATAAATATTATCAAGCCATGATATATAAAACACAGCATCGCCCCTTCCATCTCCATGCTGGAAGTTGCTTTCCTCTGTAATGACAGGTTGAGAAGTACTCAGCTATTCTTTGAGTCAGTTGTAGAAACCAGCAGGATAAGACATTAACAAGCTTAAAAGGTATTACCTGTCTAGCCCTACCAGGAGGTTTATGCTGACTGTAGGGGTTTCACATATCTCTTGTACTTTCATGAGGGAATTAGTTAAAATTGCCATAGTGGAAAGTATTTGATTTAGATTAATCTCGCTTTCTCAAGCAGTGGAGACTCATTACTCTGATTGGCTGGTCTACCCATACTGCCCTTAATGCTCTAACTATATACTCAGGAGAAAAGCTTTCAGTTCAAAGCTCTTGATGGATAAGTAAAATGGATCATTATTATCTTTTCAAAAAACCTTTAAAAGACTTAGAAGAATAAACTGAAAAATATATATAAGTGAGAGATATACCTCCAGAATTCAGTCTGGGCACACGTCAAATTTTCGCTTTCTCAGATTACAAAATTTCTCATCCTGAGAGCAAAAGAGTGTTAAATGTTAATCTTTTAACCTAAGAAATAACCCTGACAGTCTTACGGTGCTGATGGGATTCGTCTCTTGTTTTTAGCATTACTGCACTGCACAGGGGGAATGTCCAAGGAATGCCTTGGTTAGTCTACCAAAACACAGTGTATTTCCATGGTTTTAAACATTTTCAGTGTGCCTCTTCAGCTCTGCCTGTAGATAAAAACTGCAGATCTTTTCAGGCATGAAACTGTCAGAGGCATTAATGGGGGCATACAGCAAAATGAGAACTTCAGTGCCAGAGGCCCTCTGCCTTTGTAAGGGCAGGATACTCCCAATCATTTTGTTTGGAAGCAGGTGCCAATCAACAAAGCTTCATGATGCTGATGCACGGGTGGGTGCCCAATTATGTTTTAATGTCTAACCTTTGAGCCATGCAGGCTGCTAAATCTGTGGCATGCAATAAAAACATTCTCTGTCTTGGTCCTTTGGACTGTGGTTTGGGCTCAGGTTTCAATTGTCTTAAACGAACAGATTTACAGAGGGAATAGGCGTTTTCATGGTACTGAAGACTTTCAAGTGATCTAAATCACTAGATGTTTATCCTTCTTTATAGTTTAGACACATTTATAAGTCATCAGACATCCGTTGATCTTGCTGAGATGTTTTTTAACAACCAGATTAACAGATCAGTGCAAGCTTGACATCACCAAGCAATAATTCTTGCAACTGTATATTTATAAGATCCCCAATGCTAATTTCTTAACATCAGAATTACCTCCAATAGAGTGATTCAGAGGCAAGATGATCTGACAGAGGAAGCTACATTTTTAAAAGTGCTATCAGAGATAATGTGTGGAGTCTTGACCTGATTCAATTAGAGCTTTGCCCTTATGTTACCCAAGGGCATATTATCCCGCATTTATAAAGACATTGGCTTGGATAAATGAAAGAGAAAAAAAGCACTATTGTTTACTCAGCAGGAGATGGGCTGTGGAAATGGTTAGATTACACTCTCGTACAGACACACAATCTTATAAACACATGCATGCACACATGCACAGAGGCACAACACACACACAGAGGCACGCACATGCATAAAACCCTTACAAAATCTCCTCCAAGTTCTGCCCGTTACCATAATTACACATTTAAAATACAAGAAACAAAGTTGGGCGATTTTGATTTATTTTTTTTTTTCTGTGTGCAACAACCAGGCCCATTTTCAGTGGTTTATATACATGTAATTAGCAGTTTAATTTCCTCTGAGGCTAAATTAGCCCTATGATTTTATTTAATAACAAGGAAAATTTACTGCCAGGGCTGAGGTTGCGGTGCCAGCCTTAGCTCTGCACTGCC
>JAOXNO010000020.1:43023628-43044226 GCA_028565335.1 Limnodromus scolopaceus | reverse complement strand
AGTCACTTTATGTGTTTATTATTATACTTGGTAATATGCAATTGTCTAATAATAGAACAATGTTATTATTTAAGTATTGATGGGAACAGCTATAAGCGTCACCTGTAATAAAAAAGACCTCTACACAAAATTCACACCTTATGCAATTATATTTTCATCAGTTAAATTATAACATCTAGAAGGAATTTACTTAGGCTTATGATAGAGTTATGGGCTTTTTATCCAAAATTTTAAGAAGATTCTTAGGCCACAAAATATCTGTTTCTCAAAGTGCTTTGAGTCATCAGCAAAAATGCATTGGCAGCTGCACCAAACTGATGAAGCAAATACACTTATTTGAAAGATAACCAAGTAGAGAAGAGATTCTGAACGGCTGTGCAGCCAAACTGCAACAAAAGAGTAATTGCAAATTGTTCAGTTTTTCTTTACATTCATTCCTTAGTTATAACTACTTCTGGGCAATCACTTTTTTAAAATAATTCCATTTTGGGTGAAGTGTTAACAACTGAATTGGGTTTGAGCAACAAGGTTTTTGCTAGCAGGGGTAGCTTCTGTGAGAAAATTCTAGAAGCTTCTCCCATGTCCAAAGAGTCAATGCCAGCCAGCTCCAAGATGAACCTTCTGCTGGCCAAAGCTGAGCCCATCAGCAATGTTGGTAGCGCCTCTGGGATAATGTATTTAAGAAGAGGTGGGGTGGAGGGTAATGTGCACAATTTCAGCCAAAAAAGAGGAGTGAGAATATGTGACAGAAGCTACACTGCGGACACCAAGGTCAGTGAAGATGGAGGAGGAGGAAATGCTTCAGGTGCTGGAGCAGAAGTTCCCCTGCAGCCCGTGGTGATGACCATGGTGAGGTAGACTGTCCCACTGCAGATCATGGAGGTGCACAGCGGAGCAGATATCTACCTGAAGTCTGTGGAGGACCCCAATCTGGAGCAAGTGGATGCAGTCAAAGGAGGCTGTGACCCCTTTGTGGGAAGCCCACACTGGAGCAGACTCCTGGCAGAACCTGTGGACCCATGGAGAGAGGAGGCCACACTGGAGAAGGTTTGCTGGCAGGACTTGCTAGCCCATGAGGGACTCACACTGGAGCAGTCTATTCCTGGATGACTATACCCCATGGAAATGACCTGCACTGGAGTAGTTCACAAAGAACTGCAGCCCCTGAAGTGGAAAGGATCAATGTTGGAGAAGTTCATGAAGACCTGTCTCCAAGGGAGGGGACCCCATGTTGGATCAGGAGAAGAGTGTGAAGAGTCCTCCCCCTGAGGAGGAGCAGGAGACACAAGGTGTGATGAATTGACTGCAACCTCCATCTCCATCCCCTTGCACCACTTGCGGGGAGTAAGTATAGAAATCGTGAGTGAAGCTGAGCCCAGGAAGAAGGTGGAAAGGTGTTTTAAGAGTTGGTTTTGTCTCTCATTATCCTACTATAATTTGTTTCGGAATAAATTAAACTAATTTCCCCAAGTCGAGGCAGTTTTGCCCACAACAGCAATTGATGAGTGATCTCCCTCTCCATATCTTAACTCATGAGCCTTTCATTCTATTTTTTCTCCCCTGTCCAGCTGAAGAGGGAGGTGATAGAGTGGCTGGCATCCAGCCAGCATCAAACCCACACAGAAAGTAAGGTCTTCATAGCATAGTTATGAACACTATTAATGGTTACTGCATCGCATTTTTGTATCTTCCACATACAGCTTGCCCAGGAGAACACAGAGAGACAGAATTTAGTATAACTGAGAATCAGACTTTGAACACTGAGAATCTACTTCTGCATGTGCTCTAAATGCAATGGCTGTGCCATGGTCTGCTTTACCTAAACAAGGGGAAAACAGCATATTTTCTGCAGTTATGAAATTACATTTTCTGTTGAGTTTTATTTGAAGCTACAGTAGATGCAACATTTTTCAGAAGTAACAGTAGGCAATACTTTGATGGAAAAAGAGGCCGTGCATCTTATAAAGCCTACATTAAGTAACACAAATTTTTCCAATTATGTCACAAGTATTCTGGAAAACCTTCATTTTATTCCATCTGAAGTCCACTCATATAAGAGGATATTGTTTTAGTGAAAGGAGAGAAAACAAGGAAAGCAGAAAAAAATTGCCAGCACGACAGAGTTTTAAAACAACACTACTGAAAATGTTCTTGGGGATGAAAAGCCCTGAAAGAAGTTGAAGGAATGGGAAACATTTTCATGTAGAGACCTATACAATCTAGTAAAAAAATTGTTCCCAACTTGGTGTTGTCTTGTGCAAATTTCTATTGTTTCATACACAATATTTTTTATTTTGCTCAGACTATGTTTCACGTGTCTGTTTCCAGAGTGTTTTGTCTCTAGGCTTGATAGATCTTTGTGGAAAGCCTGTCTGACAAACAGCTAAATGGAAGATGGGATACAACTTAAAACGCCTCCCAGGATGTGGGGGTTCCAGCATTTAGCCTCACAACTAGATTGACGGATAAAATACAACTTAAATGTACTGAACCTTTTGCGCAATAACCTGGAGAGGTTCTTACGGCACCTTAAGCATTGCAGTAGCATAGTATCTTACCACAGTGTACGTTAAATATGACAAATATCTAATGTATGTAGTTCATTATCTTTTTCATTGCTTTCTCAAAAAGAAAAATAGTATGTGCATTATCTTGTAATGGGTGACTAGAGGGTGACTCCTCTTCACCCCCTTCCTGGACTGGACTATACAGGACCTGGAAGTCTGTACCTGTACAACAGTAAAAGTAAAGGTCAAGAAACAGGGATATATATGGCAGCTAATGCATGAATATGCTTAGTAACGACAGTCATGTATGGTAAATACCATGAATTTTTAAAAAAACCCTCTAAAGCTATATATATAATCCAACAGCAGAGCTACCAGTTAAATAATAACATGGGTGCCTCCAATAGGCTTTTAATTACAGACAGTAGTTTGTATGTGAATCTAGCACCTTCAAAATCTATCTTCCACTATTTGAAATGAACAAGCATTTTAAACAATACACCACAACTGGAGACGTCTCAGAGACAGCTGTGAAAATGGGTTATACCATCACTGGAGAGAATGGTGGTGACTCGTCAGATGACTGTGACACAGCAGTATCATGATTTGTGATACAAAGCAAATATATCAGATGAGATGCTTCTATTATAGGGAGAAGGATTTTAGTGACCTCATACAAGTCAATGGATAGAAATTGTTTGCATAGTCCTTCTTGATGTGGTCATCCATGCCTATAAAACCAAACTGAACTGGAGTAGCTACAGAGGAAGGCTGTAGCAATTGGCTGGGGAGTGCAAAACCTCATTCAGAAGAAAGTAAAGTATATAGGATACCTCTGCTTAGTTTTTTTTAGCCACTGGGTAAAAATAAATGCAAATCCAATACCTCAGACTTGTCCCTATGTCTTAGAGTCCTCATCAGATATTTGGAAAGTGTCCTGCTCCTGACCAAGGTGTACATTGCTGAGGCCTGCCTTCCTCTGCAGCTGATGACTTGGAGAGAACAATTTGGGAATTCCCCTCCCCCAAAAATAATTTGTTGAGTCTGAGAACAGCAGAGCTTTAAAGGACAGTTTCTGTCACAGAATTAATTATAGAATCATAGAATGTGTTAGGTCGGAAGGGACCTTAAAGACCATTTTGTTCCAACTCCCGTGCAGTAAGCAGCAACATCTTTAACTAGACCAGATTGCTCAGAGCCTCATCAAGCCTGACCCTGATTGTCTCCAGGGATGGGGCCTCCACCACCTCCCTGGGCAACCTGTTCCAATGTCTCACCACTCTTCATTGTAAGGAACTTCTTCCTAATGTCTTATCTAAACCTGCCCTGCTCTAGTTTAAAACCATTGCCGCTCATCCTATCACTATATGCCCTTGCAAACTGCCCCTTCCCATTTTTCTTGTAGGGCCCCTTCAGGTACTGGAAGGTCATTATAAGGTCTCCCCAGAGCCTTCTCTTGCCCAGGCTGGACAACCCCAACTCTCTCAGCCTGGACCACCATCTCGCTGCTGGAGGAGACTCAGCATGGGTGAGCTGTGTAGAAGGGCACAAATAAGGATGAACCTAAACGAGACACTGTGAAATATGAAATCTTCTTCAAGCAGTCTTGGAACCAGTAATTTTCTTCACATTCAGATATTTTTCAACAGTGCAAGTTGCTCTTTAAAATTTGAATTCTCTGCAGAGCAAATGTGCTTTTAATTGTTAACAAATATGTCAGTGGCTGTGATCTTTCCTGCTAAGAATTTGGCCTAGAGCATATTTTTATGTCCAAGTTATGATCCCATAAGAGTGTAAGCTTATAGTGGATTCTGACAGATCTCTTTAAAGTCTGTAACAGTGACATTATGATTTCAGGTGTTATTTATTAATTTGTATTAAAACATAATAAATATTACTGAAGTAACAGGGATTTTTTAAAGCAAAATACTGTTTTGAAAGCTGTCTCAAATGTCAAACAGAATGCATTTTACATTAGTTCTGTATAAATTTTTATTGAATTGAAACTTTTAAATAAATCTTCCTATATCTAATGCCTCTTATCAAAGCACAAAACCCCATTATCTGATTATAAGAAGAACCTCAGAACTATCTGACTTAAAATTTAATGGACTCCTGATGCTTTCTTCCCTGCCTAGACTGTTTTTAAGACATTTTACAGTATTTTATACATTATAAATGGATTCCATTCTTGGCTTAGTAATTCACCTAATGGACAATGGATACAAAAAAGCTCTAACTCCAGGGACATTAAATTGGTTCTAAACTCTGAAAATTACAGCTTTTACAAAAAGAAGAAAATACTAAAAACATGTCTAATGCAACACTGAATCTCATTTTCCACTACCTTCAGAATCTGTCTAAAAGCTCCTAAATTTCTTAATGACACAATATGTTAAAATTGCATTCCTTTATATTTAGATCTCTAAAACACCTTTTCTTCTTTACAGCCCTGAGGAGATCCACTGCCAAATGGGAAAAAACATGCTTGGCATTCCAGTAGCTGGGAACACAGAAAGTATTACATTGTGCAATATAACTGCTATATTTTCTATATCTGGCCATGGTCAAAGCTAAGTCAGAGAAAAGTAATACTCTTGTAATGAACAGGATTCTACATCTCACTTTGGGTAAGCAATGGTATGTAATGATACAGAACATATGACATGCAACTGCATTGCACAGGAAACCCACGGTAAAGACCCTGCAAGTCATTAATCTGAATTACAATTCCTTCCCTTGGATTCTCTGCCTACAGAGATTTCAGCAGCCAGCAATACAACAAATGTAGTACCATCTCTCTGTCAGCTGCTCTTTCCCACTCCTCACCAGTGTTGTGGGATCTGCTCTTTGACCCTACACAGCTTGACAGCAACAACAAGCCACAGAGAGAAGAGAAAAAGCAGCTTTTACTTGCCCCATTAATTTATATTGCTGTAGAAAGGGGATGTGGGGGAGGAGAGAAGTATGCCTTCCTGATTCCTGCTGCTAACCTATCACTTCCTGAAGCAAGGGTGCTTATGACATTACAATAGTTTTAAAAAAAAAAAACACCATAAGAAAGACACAGGGAAAGAGGAATTATTTCAAGTTAGGACAAAAATATTCTTCAAATGTCTACTACCAGGGAGTTTTTCAACTTTACAGCAAATTTATTTAACAAGTATTGTCTTTTAATGTTATTTCATTTGTTTATATATCTGTATGTGTATACACACATCATACATATAATCACTTGTATTTCCACTTACACTATTACTTTTGTTCCAGTAATACAAAAAGAGATTATAAACGTATATGTATAAATGTAAATGTATAACCTATTCCATACCATTTATTATGACATTTATCATTCATGCATCCTCCCTCATCCAGAAAGCACTTAATCTCATGTTATAGTCCCAGACTCACACAGATTGGACAGGATCTAGGGGTTCTTTTAGTTCAACCTTCTTCTCAGAATGTTATCAGCACTGAATTTATACAAGGTTGCTTAGGGCTTTGTCCTTGTATACCCCAAGCCTCCAAGGACTGAGATTTTAGTAGTTCCTTGCGCAACCTGCTACATTGTTTAATTAATTCTATAAATCCACTCAGAAACAGAAATATTTCATCTTTCCCTTAGTCAAGGTTGGTATGGATCTAAGCACAGCAGTTGCCTTTCCTCTGTTTTTCTGCATCCTTTTTGTGAAATCAGATAAAGATTGCCAAACACAGTATTCTAGGTTAGTGATATGGAAACCTGAGCAGATGGTAACAGCAATATTCTCAAGCTTCCTGCCAGAAACTGAAGCTAGCTTTCCCATGTTTGTACTTCTCTATCTGCAAACCTTAACATGAATAAAGATTTCTTTCCCAAACAGTTTATGAAAAAACAAATTTAAGCCCACAGCCATTTTTCTTCTGATATACACATCTCTATCACTCAAGCATTAAGGCTTGAGTTCAACAACATCCATGTTATTTTTTAGCTTTGCAGTTTATAGGTGTAAATTGCATTTATCAGGATTTTTTCTTAGCACAGTGGACACATTTCAAAGGAATGATCACACCCCAACTTTCCACAGTAGGTTATTAGTGTTGCAAAATACATAAGATATTCAAGACAAGAGTATATAAGATAGGAAAAACAACATGCTGCGACATTTCCTAAAAATCCAGTCCAAACTGAACACTGCATTGCCACTAACTTCCCCTGTAAAAAGACGCCATGAAAAGGAATTGTAAAGAACTGTGTGTAGGTATAACTGTTCTACGCACAGTTTACTGTTTGAGAATTGAAAACTACTCTGCTCCAGGAGTAAATGGGGAAAATGGAAGGAAGGAAGGAAGGAAGGAAGGAAGGAAGGAAGGAAGGAAGGAAGGAAGGAAGGAAGGAAGGAAGGAAGGAAGGAGAGACTGAGAAAGAGAGTGAGTCAAAGGAACTAACAAAAGAAAGACTTACTTTGTCTTAGAGTCTTCATTCAGAAGAGATATTCTCTGCTTAAATAAAAAATGTCTTTCCCCCCTTCTACTTTCTACTTTCATATAAGCTGTGCTAACTGTGATAGTCCTTGAACTTTCACTCATAATTGTTTGCAGTTTTTAATTTCATGAGGTCATTTTCATTGACCTCTTTACTACTGACCTGTTATTTTATTGGATTTGGAAGGATCATTTACACTGATCTCTCTTGCCTTACTGGATTTCTCTCCTCTTTGCTCCCATATCACCCAGGCAACTGAATTTCAGTCTCAATTTTAGTTATTGGAGACATAAAGTAATTTCGCTTGTATTGCTATTATTCCTGGCTGAATTGTCTTTTTTTGCTGTATGTCTTCCCCAGCTCATAGTTTAAGCCTTTTTAATACTCATTATAGCAGTGTGTTTCCTTCTCGTTATGGTAGAGACTATTCCTTATATTACAGATACTTCCGTCCTACAAAGACTCCCTTGCTCCTAATAAACTCAAATTTCTCTTATCCAAGCAATCTCTTAAGCATGCACAGACACTTTCTAAATCACTTGGTGTTCCCATGTTAGAGGTCAGCATCTCTCCTACCAGCATTGAGTCTATCAAGTCCGGTGGACTTTAAGCTGCTTTGCAGGGAAAGACTAATGATCTACTGGTTGGTCTATATTGTCAGCTTCCCTAGAATTTTAGGCTTACAGCGTTTCAACCCATTGCAGGATTCGACAACCCGGATAACACCCTCTTGTTGACGTTCCCCAATGGCAGGTTTGTAATAAGAGATTATTACAGTGTGGTTATAGGCTGGTTGAGAACAGAACTTTGTCTTGCATAGGCAAAAGCAGATCTCATGGATTCTGCTCCAATATTTCTTTTTATAAATAATTATTTGATTTGCATTTCCCCAATTTCCCAAAGAAAAATACAGAAGGTATCATTGGCAATAAGTTTATCACAGATTTATAGTTCCAAAATCTTTTGTCCAAGGCCCAGTTACAGTCAGTGAACCTTTGTCCCACGTTGTGGCACAAATCTGATATGGTCTCATTTCAAATTAACAAAGTCCAATTAATGGAATATATTTTTTAACTATTGTTTTGATAAATAGTTTTATCTTATTTGGGTCATTATAGCAATTTTAAAAGAGTTTAAATAAAATCTACAATAAAGTATTAAGGGGAATAAAATTGTGCACGAATTACGAATATAATAATATTATGGAAAATATAGCTGAATTATAGAATTAACCAAAATCCAGCAACAAGGTAAGGGACATTGAGAGAATTTCTCTGTGTAGATTGGCAGTTCCTGAATCATGTTTTCAGCTATTTGGTTCTAATTAGTTGCCACAGTTTGAAAGTTTACCTATAGGAATCTATATCCAACCATCAAAATCAAGGGAACCTTTTAAGGCTACACCTTGTAGATTATATTTTACTCAAACTGTATATGGACAGTGAGTAGGGAACTGATTTTCTTGACCCTTATATATCTGTCTCTTCATGGCAAAACTGTCATATTTGGAAGATTCGGTGTTTAGCAGATGAAGACTAACTTATAAAAAAGTTAGTTAAGCAATGAAACAGTGCTAAATCTTGCCAAGATGAAAGAAATCTAGTATATTCTAGTACAAGAATTCTAGTATTAAAAAAGCTGTATGCTTTTCAGAAAAAAATGCACATTTCAGGACATACTTGGATTGATTCTTTGGACGCAGATAAAATTTGTACTTTACTAATTTGTTTCTTAGATTTTTTTAATCAGAGAAAAGTCTGGTCACATCATGGCAAACTTTCCAGGCCACAGGAAACTCAGATTATAGAGTAAGAAGGAGGGAGGAAAAATCGTTGCAGGTTAGTCAACATAATCTATAGATGATAGCACAGTAAAGGCCTCCAAGTTAGTCCTCCAACACTATGTTCTTGGCTTTTCAGTTGATCTCTGGTTACCTACTAAATTACACATTTTCAAACATGGACATGTAATTTTCAGCCAGAGATTATGAGGTTATGTGTTTGTATACAGTAATCAAGTTATTACATGCATCAGCATCCCTTTATAAACTCCTTTCAAACCAAGCATAAGAAAACATGTTACTCTAAGGAAATACATGCACTTTTACTGGCACAATTTCTGAGTCAAGATTGTAAGGATTTTCAGCTGAAAAAATGGGTATTATACTGACATCTAGAACAACCTACCTATCTGGCAAGAATTTGGCATGTTTGAATGGATAACTGTTCAGAAACCACTTGGAAATTTTTAGATGAAGGCTGACTATGGTAGAGCAAGGTGATTGGATAATATTCCAATTTACACAGCTACAAATAAATAAACAGTAGGGAAAAGTAGAATAAAAAAATAATTTAAACCACTTTCTTAAAATAAGAAAGTAGCAAAGGATAAATACAGTGTTCAAAAAGAAACCTGAAGCCTTAGGATTCACAAGGTCCTAGTACAAAAGACATATGAAAGAAAGAAATGCAGGAAATATTTTTTACTAATGTTATCTTCAACACATGAACCTGTACATGACTTCACTATGCATTTGCACTTATTTCAGTTTGCTTTGAAAAGCACATTGTTGATACTGGAAAGGAAACTTCAATTTTTAACTTCATTTTTTTGATGGGTGACAGTCAAAGCTTCAGAGCCAGAAAGAAACTAGTAATGCTCAGTTCCATTGTGTGAAAATGTACTGAGATTCATTATCTTCATCTTGACATTTGAAGACCCAACATGTGGTTCCTATGTCAATTTTTAAGCATGTGCAATGCAGTAGCATCAGAAAATGTGGAGACATACGTTCTTTGGAGACTTGAGGGCTAGGAAGAGAAATCTCAAGGGCTGTATCAGCTTTATGAGCAGCCACAGGAATATGAAAAAATACAGACCTAATTTTTATTTAAAATACAGGACATTTCCAGAGTCAGAATTACATAAAAGGATTGTGCCACAATTACAGACCAGATCTAGTGTTTTGAGTATTTTGCTTGCCCTTCCCTGTGCACTAGAAGGTGATGTCTCAGCAAATGTAACATGTATCAGACCACAGAGTAATAAAAAGACAGAAAAGTGTGCTCTGAACTTAAAGTGAAGAAAGTTTCCCTAAAAGCAGCCTTCTGGATATCATTCTGGCTGAGCCTAAAATGTGTGATGGAATAAGTGCTATTAATTTCACATCTAGAAAGTGGATAAAATTCAAGTGCAATAGAAGGTTCCTGAAATTTCCATCCAAAAGAGCACTGTGCAGCAATATCAGCAATATCTATGTATCTTGAATAAACCGTACCATATCCATGTCAGTATTTATGTGCTGGTCTATGTTCCACCTGGTAGCAACCTGTATTTTCTGGTGAAGGTGTTGAGAAAACTCCTACTTTTGAAAATTTTCTTCTTTTTTCTACTGTGCACTTCCACATTTTCTTTGTTTTCTATCTCCTCCTGTGTATTTATCCTTGTGATGTGCTTCTCACATTCCAGGAGTTTTGCCAGCTCTGGCTTCACAGAACAGAACTGTGGAACAGAACTGATGGCTGCCTTGCTGACAATTCTCCTAAGGAGATGGGTCATTTCTAAGCAGGAGAGTTAGCACCCACAGGCGCATTGGATCTCGAGCATCAGAGGCAGGAATGACAGAGACTCAATCATCGCTTAATGCCTCAAAAGCAGAGTGACTTTGGAACTTTATTTTGGTGAATGAGAACTAGAATGAGAACAGAAAGCCATGTATTTTCTTAATAGGAACTAGAATGAAAGCAACAGTTTCGGCACAACTGGAACTGAAAGGTCAACTTGTGTAAGACGTGAGAATTTTTAAAAAAACACTAGTCAGTACAATTGATTTTGACTGAATTTGGTTATAATACAAAGTCAAAATTAGAGTCCCACAGATTTTATGTACTTGCATATATACATTAAACTTCTTTCTTTATCCTAACAGTAAATTTCCATATGCATTTTAAAAAAAAAAATGAATATATCTATTGGAAATGAAAAATGGCCTGAAAATGAAAATATGGAACTTAAAATCAAGTTTTCTTTAAGAAAATAACAATGACACACATGGAATAGGGTAATAATTCATATCAATTCATTACCATGGGTATAAAATAACACCCCTTTAGTCAGCTTCACCATTAATCGATCGAACATTTGTGTTGTGGATGCAAACTGCATTTTAATGGATGAAGGAGGAACAAAGCCTACTTAGTCTGGTCAATTCCTAGTAACAGAACTAGGGCACTGAGAAACAGTGGGAGCAAGCAAGTAGGAAACCCTGGGGACTTGTGGTTAGTTGTGTCATCAGAGGAGGTTTGATGCACTGACAACAATCATACCAGACAGGGCAAAGAGCACTTTTAACACTACCATGTTAAAACAAGGGCAGAAAAATGGACAGACAGACTGACTGAACATAGAGGAGCTAGAAAAGATACAAGCAAGAAAAATGGCCTGGCAGAAAGGAAGTTCAAATAAACTGGGAAAAATTATAATTGAGAGATGTGGTAGCAATATATAGATTCATGAATAAAACTGAAAACAATGTTACTTAAAACTGCGTTTCCTTGTTTTTCCTGTAGTTTACAACCTGTAGGCCTTCTGTGAGATCAGCAAGTGGCAGCCTAAAACTGAGTCAAGGAAATACTTCATCACATGAAGTTAATTTGTGGAACTTACTGTCATAGAATGGAGGTACCAATATTTTTAAGCATTTGACAAAAATTGTAAGAAAAAAAATCTAGATACATTAAAGACAAAGGTGCGACCAAGCCAGTCAACCATGTCTTTGTCTTGTTCTTACATTTTTTCCCAAAAATATGTGCTAGTCACTATTGCCAGACATAAGATACTGGGCTAGATGGAACTATTATAACTAAGTATGTCTGGTTTCGAATCCTTAGTTACTCGGCACCTTATAGGTGTTCTTGCTAAATGAATGGCCACTTAAGCTACAAAAGCGTCTGGCGGCTACAGAGGAGGTCATAATCCTTACAGTCTTTTGTATGCTTTTTTTCCCACAAAACAAAGTGGTACAACAAGATTGAGCTTTTCTTTTGGTTTTCACGGTCGTTAACAATATGTACAAAATATACATTCGCAACTAAATCAGTATGGAAGTTTAGTAGTTCCACTCGAACTGGGGAGCACAACAGTATTAGGAAGGAAAAGTTCCAAGTGAGTAGAAAGTAAAGACCTGAAGAGGGAAATAACATGAGCTAGAGAAGGAACATTTTTTGTCAAAACATGTTCACTTGCTTAAAAAGAGCACAGGGCTTAAGAAGAAAGATGCAAACTTTGATTTAGGATTTTGCTCTTCTAAATAATAAAAATAGAAAACCACATCTATGTCTGGCATAAGAATCCACTTGAAAATGAACAGTCAACACAGAGAGTCTGTCTAAAGTGTTTCACCTTGCCTTGTTTCCATTCAATAGCATGGAAAAGGATGAAAGAAAATTGGCAGTATGCTTTAGTTCACAGGAAACAGCCAATTGGATGGCATAATTGCCATTATCTCAAGAAGTTTGTAGGCAAATAGACATGATAAGCAGTGTATAAGCAAACTAGTGGAAACAAAATATGTCAGATACTCCTGTATTTTCTATTTTCTGCAGAGACCTAATGACTTTTTCATTAATTTAAAAAAATTAGAGTATCCTTCTGTCTACAGAATACACCATGCACTTTTATACTGCTGAACAGATTTCATAAAACCTAAGTGGGATATTCCCAGCAGAACCTATGTTTCTGCCAAGGATGAAGTCACAATTATGTGGAACTATGCAGGCAAAAAATACAGAAAGATTTGTGACTGGCACAGGTGAAAAAGGCCACTTAATACTTGGACTCACCAACAGACTACAGATTAAATACTTAAAGACACTGGGAAGTTTCTCTCGTATTTTACACCCAATGAGGCACTAGCATGTTTCTCAGAGTCTGACTAGACACCACCAGCCAGTCATGTCCAACTACAAAGGTCATGAGGACTTGCACATGATATGCACAGCATGGTCAAGTCATGGGGGCTCTGATTAAATAATTAAAATAATGAAAAAGCTTTCCGTTTTTTTTTGTTTTTTTTTTTTACACTGGCTTCTCTGCTTTCTGAAAGCTTGTGTTCTTCATTGAACTCCATCTCAGCTTTGCCTTCATCTTTCTTTTTTTCTACTACAATTAATTTGTCTGGTTCCTTCATCAAAGAGCAACCAATCTTTCTCTCCATAATGTTCAGGCCTTGTAACCTTTCTTCATTGCTTTCCCTTATTGATTTTAATATTTCTATATTCCTTTTCACATGGGGTGTCTTACAGATGTTGTAGCTCATCTTTCCATCTCTCAGTTGCATGCACACCTTTAAAGCACAGAGGCAGGTTTCAAGCAAAAAAGACTTTGTCCTCTTCTCCAGGCTTTGAATCAAGCATCCAGCTCAAATTTTTCATGACAATTCCCTCACAGCGACGTCTCATAAAGAGGCAACAGACTAGGAATAATTTCTACTTCTACTTAGTTTAGCGTTTAGGCAAATCACAGATCTTCTGTGTGGACCCACCAATGATAATTTTGAAGGGCCCTGGTGCAGTAAGATGGAGACATAATAATAGGAATTGTTACAGATCACAAGGAGGATGGAGGAGTCAGAAGAAAAAGAGGATTTATAGGAAAGGAATACCTGAAATTTAAAAAGACAGAGCTCAGAATACTCTCCCAAAACAAATCAAATTCTATGTATCAATAATTTTTCAGTGTTTGTGCTTAAATGCTCTTGTCCATGATTGCACAGGCAAAGCTAGGAATGACAACAGCATGTTTGACCATTGCACTCCAAATTCACTGTCAAACTTCTTTTACAGCCTGGCACACATCATGATATCTGCCAATACGAAACAGCCCATCCTTTTACTGGTTCAGAGAGGAGATATTGATCAGATGAATGCTAGATATTTTGTCTGACTATTTCAAACACTGTAGAACCACTAGCCATTTCGTCTTGTTATCGAGTGGCAGCCCCACACAGGCAAGACGGCCACTTGACTGCAGAGGCACAGAAAGCTGGGCGGCACCTTGCCATGCTCTCACTCAGCTCCTGGGCAGTACATGCCTCGGGTAAAACAGTTTGAATACACTTGCCACTGAATGCTGGACTGCATCCAGCACAATGCTAGTGGTTCCACATGGGATCCAAGGCAAACTGACAGGGACCATAAGAAGTTTGGTACACTTTTCATCTAGCAATTCAAAATGCATCAGGGGGTGGGGGGGTGAATTCCTCTCCCTATTGATAAAGATGTCCTTGAAAAAAATCCTTGTGACACTTTTACCAAGCTGATTGCTGAATCTGCACCTGAGATTAATTATGCATAAAGGTGGATATGGAAAAACTGTGATATCTGAGAAACAGTGGAGAAAGAAAAGCTGCTCTGTTCGAGAACAAGAAGACTATAGCCAGAAAAAAGGACCACCTTCAATACTCAGAGCTAGAGACTTCCCTCACATCAGCTTCTTCTGCAGTCTCTAGAATTCATTATGTTTCCTTTGTCTTCACAATTTCTGTTTAATAAATCTAAAGATTGCTATCTCCATCTTTCTAAAAATAAGTAGTCCGATATTACGTTGTATCTCATAGCCTCGCTATGAGCTTTGTGCAACTGACACTTCAGGAGGAGTGTATGTCCAGGCTTGGCATTTTACCAACCTTTTTTTCAGATGTTCTTTCTTCCGAATATTTAACATCTATTTGTTTATACTTAATATTTCTATTTAATATTTCTTGAAACCATGTATGAGTACTTTTGAGGTCATTACTAGAGACCAAATAATTGTATCACAGTACAGTATCTAGAATTAGGGGTTGTAAGATGGTGTGCCATTCAGAGTCTATGATGACAACGTCTTACTGGAGAGTTATAAGGCGCGGATGGAAAACTGATGAAGAGGAGGATAAGGTTAAGAGCTCTGAAGTTTTACCCCACAGCAGGTAGCAGACTGCTTGGCGATCAATGCATGCTGCTTTCATTTTTGTTACGGTGTTCAACTCCCTGAGCTAAAAAACTCAGGCTTGAAAGTTTGTTGCAATCAAGGAATCAACTTCTCTGCACTTTTTGTAAAGCTTCTCTCACCAGGGTAGGCAAGCAGACGTTATGGTAGGTGGAGAGCAAAGTATCAGAGTTGCATATTATTGCTAATAGGTGTGTGAAGTGGTCCAGTTTTGATTTGAAAACACTGAAAAAGCAATGTAATCAAATCTGACAAAAGGAAAAGGAAATCAAAATGAAACTGCTACTTCCATTTGGCTTTAAGTTATACAGCCAAAGTGAGCAGAATACATACACAAAACTGCTCGTCTGAAAAGTAACATCAGAAGTTAAAGTCCTCAGAAGTGCTGGCAACTGACTTCAAGTGCCTCTCACGCACTAAATTCTCCAAACATAGGCCTCCACGACGTTTTCATAACGTAATTGAATTAGCCTGAGTTCTGTAAATAAAATTCCAAATGGATACAAGCTAAACGCAGATAGCAATGTTCACAAAAAATGTCAGTTCTAAGAGTATTTTTACCAAAAGTTAGAAAACAGTAGGAAGAATTACCTACTTTTTAAGGTTTCCATATCCCAAATGACTCTTTATCCATTGCACTGTGTTTGAAAGCATTGGCAGCTGTTACATTTCTCATTCAGGAAGTTATATTAGACTAGTAGATGATCCTATTAGTTGCTGTACAAGCTTTAGTCTGCCTTGCTTTATGAAGGCAGCC
Source organism: Limnodromus scolopaceus (assembly GCA_028565335.1). Classification (NCBI taxonomy): domain Eukaryota; kingdom Metazoa; phylum Chordata; class Aves; order Charadriiformes; family Scolopacidae; genus Limnodromus; species Limnodromus scolopaceus. The sequence goes on along the minus strand of JAOXNO010000020.1, from coordinate 43,028,511 downwards.
ACCACACTGATCCCAGTTCCTCCTTAATCTGCAGTTGGTTGCGTATGTTGCAATGTACAGTTTCTGTTTCCTAAGTAGGATTCCTTTGTCTAAGAATCTCAGATTCTTCAGTGTATCTTGACTGTAGTTCCCTCTTAGGAAGAAGACAGGCCCCTTGAGGAGGCCTCAGATTCCAAAGGTTACCTAAAATCTAAATGGTCATTAAAATTCAAAACCTGACTATTTTTCTAAAATGTTGAACAGATATTTACAAGAAATTTTGAGGGGGGTTCTGTACAGTTTTGTAGCAAATCCCTTTAAAAATTAGAATGTGAATAGTTTCAAAATTTCTCTGTTGATGATCAGGTTTAGATATTTTTACACAAATTTAGCATGAGTTAATGCAAGAATTTTTGAAATTGTTAATGTTCTTACAATTCTTCTAGTTAGAGGCAATAAAGAGCATTCCAAAAGAAATATTACCCATAAAGATTACCCAGCTTGAGACAAGCAACCAACCTAGAGACTGTGCAAATAATAGGTTTGTGACCAAAAAAGAGTTGAAACAGCATGTAATTTTGACACTTCCTGTATTTTGAACCTGCTATTTTATCACTTTATAGATCATTTATAATCCATAAGATTTTTCAGGCTGAGTTATGTCATCATTCCATACTTTTACTTCTCTAAAACATCAATTTCGAAATAAGCTAAATGACAACTTTTTTTTTTACTGCTAATAAGCTTTTCCTTTTAAACCCCAAAAAAAATCTCTAATAGTTTTTTCAGAGTTATCAATTGGTATAGCATTATTGGGTAAACCAATTGGGTTTTTTTTCATTTTTCATTCATATGTCATCTTTATACACAGTTGCCATCAGCATGGGTGTGCATCCAGACCCAGGGGATTGGAAGCATTTCTGGATTTACCAAGTAAAATGTAATCTCTCAAGACTTATTGAATAATCACTTTCTTCTTTCAGGTCTTGTTCAAATACCTAATTGTGCTCCAGCTTCAAAGGTCAGCAGTATACATCTCACTCCCGCTTTTCAATCACACTGACAACTACACTTTAAAGAGATCTAGACCATTATTATGAACTCTTTTTATATAGAGGAAACAGGCATTCTTATCCTGCAATTCTAAAATTTATGTATGCAGAAAAACTTTTAAACGTTACTCTGCAGCATAGTAGTAAGTCTGTTGAAATCTAACATCAACTAAAAATAAATCTTTATAACTTGTGTCTAATGCATTTAACTCAGTGACTTTGCTTTCCAGCAAATCATATCACTCATGCCAATGTATTAGTACTCCAGTATCACAGTCTTCGCTTCACCAGAAGGAACAAGTGAGGTAAACAACTTGCACTGAGGCAGTGAGAGAATGGAAAGTCTCAGCTCTTTCCTTACTACCCATGGATCACGGCCCTTTCTTAATACATGACACAGCTTTCAGAGTTGCCTTGGCTGTGCTGAACTCTTTTTTCCCACAAGTGTTCTGATTGTTTGGAATTTAGCAGTATTTAAACAAAACTCTAATTACACTTCATCCTGAGATCTGTAGATATTGTAGAGAACCAGGGTCTTCTGAATCAGTTTATGTGGCATGCAAACCAAGGGTAAAATGCAGTATTTCTGATCTGACTGGTTTTTCATTGCTTTTGCACTTGTTTTGGACAATTAAAATCACCACACAAGAACAACCCCCTTGACTCCAACAGGATATTTAAGAATATTTAATCTCCTCAGAACATTTTTTTTAAAGGGGAAACAAGGGAAAACTCCTTATGGGATAAGTCAATCAGAGGAGATAAAACAATGTTGCAAAAGTGTGGAAGCATTTTTGGACCCAGAGACATTCTGTGTCAGCAGGCTGCAGCAAGTTGGGAGGGCATGTGTGTGTATTTATTAAGAGATTCACACTGTGTTGTGTGGGTGTCTTATACTCATCTGACAAGTTTTCAGAGAGTTCTATTTTCTTCTGCAGACATAATAGCATTGTGTTTATTTGTTCGAGACAGGACATCTGGGAGAAGAAGCTAAAACATACGTATACCATGGGGAAGAAAACAAGAATAAGTAAACATATGGAATGACTGGACTACAGGATACAAAACCCACAGGATCCAGAGAGCACAAATTTTTCCTTACCATAAATGGTAACCAGCTGAATCTACTTTTTCATGTCTTTAGAGCATTCAAGCTTCCATAATCAGAAAACTACTGGAACCAGAAGAGACACAGACTAAGCTGCTACAAAGTACTAAAGAAATATTTTCATATGTATATCTTTTATGCTTGGCAAAAAAACCCAGAAAATACATCCCTGTAGTACATACATGTTTCCTTCTGACTGTAACCCTCCCACAAACTCTCTTCTGTGAATCATACTATGTGTTAGAAATTAATTTTCTACTGTTCTCTTGAGAATCTGTGCATTGCACCCATCTCAGTAACTCTCTGCTTCCATAGCAACCTATTTTGTTGAAAGAGGGGAAAAGGCTTCTTATACGGAAGCAGCAAAACATACACAACAATATAAACACAGCGCATCAGCAGTCAAGTATGGAAATGTTGGGGCTGACAGAAAGACTGCATTGACGCTTGTGGGCTAGGATCAACCTGTAGCAATTAGCAAACACACCTCGACTCATCACAATTTCTTCTGTTTTAGAAAGAGAGGATTTCCTGTAAACCCTCTCCACTAGTTCCAGTGAACTCAGAAATAAACATGTATTATGGCTTTCAAACTAATTTATGCTGGTTGATCCAAGCAAGAGATCAAACTATACTAAGAGTAATGAGCAGCTAGCGCACACCTGTGCGTATTTCAGTGCTTTCCAGGCACAGCTAAAACAAGTCAAGCAATAAAATACTGAATTGTCAAAACTTTTCCAAGAGTTCCTCAGACCAAAAAGAAAAATCAGAACTGCATGTTTATCAGAACTGTCATAAACATATCTGCTAAACATATGCAGAGCAAAAATGCGTAATTCCCACTCTTCATAAAGTCATTGCCATAGTCTTCTTCACTCAGATCACTCCTGACAACTGGATCCTACCATTAGAGCACTAGTAGACAATAAACGTTTGTTAACAGTCAGAGCAAGATTCTCCAATGACTTCTAGTTATTTTGCCAAAAGGAATAGTTCCATCCTTACCTTATTCTGCCCAGCTCCTCTGCCACGTCACTTCTGCTTGTACCTTTTTGTTTGCAAGCTCTTTGTGGCAAGGGCTGCTTTTTTAATTATGTGTGCTAGCAATACTTGGCTCAATGGAGCTCTAAGGGAAACTGCACTACAAAATGATAATAAAATACCCTTTCCTTATGGAAGAAACTAAATAAACAATTCTATTCTTTCTACAACCCCATTAGAGCACAAATAAACAGAGAATCCTGTACCAAGCTTTAGATATAATGCTCAATCTTTTCAACAGAAACAACGAAACCCACAGAGACGATAGAAAAGATGAATTTCAAATTCTAATAGACACAAATGGGCTTTAATATGTCTCTCCAAAGATCTTCTGACTAGCAAAAATCACAAGGGAGAAGATTAGAGTGATAATAGCAAGTCACAGTCATGCATGTATCTGATATGCTTTTAAACTGAACCACAAATCTAAAACAAACAAACACATATTCAAAATGGTAAGAACTACTTTTTTTCCAGCTTTTGTTGCCTGCTTAAAAAATCCTGTTTATCCTGCTTTTCTTTCCCCTTTGAGGAGAACTTTTTTTAGCGTCATCCAGATAATCAGAATTTATAGCAAAGACTTAGCCTACGCAACAGATCGGGATTTGGCCTTTTACAACCACTTGTCAAGAGGAAAAAGTACCCAAAGATACATGGTGAAAGCAACATAATATGACCTATAGTATCAAAATATTCTACAAAACTTTTCCAAAAATGGGATTCATCACAACATTTACAGAACAAAGATATCTAAATGAAATATACTGTTCAGTGGGCGGAAACAAAGATTAACGTTTGGTGGCAAACTTTCTTGAGTAAATCTGAGCAATCACAGAGCGAGTGCAGAAGTGGAGAAAGAGGGAGTCGCAGACATCCCTGAACAGCACAAAGACTTTGGGGTCAAGTCAGATCATGTAAGAGGCTCTTGTGTGTAAAGGAACCCTTGGATGTTGATGCCCATGAGTTTTAGGAGACAGGTTCTCTTTCTGGTCCACGATTTCACCCAGAAATGACATCCTGGCAACTTTATTGCTAAAACAACCTCCAATCAATTCAATACTTTATCCTCTTTTGTATCATATTTACAACCCTTTTCATCAGTTTGGGTAGGAAACCTTAGTCTCAGTTTCCTAAGATATTGGTGGCAATCACTGGAATGAGCAAATATTGACGTACCAGGAGAGAATCCACTTAATAAGGTTTCAGCTCTATGCACTGCATATATCTGATGGACATCTGAGAACAGATAAAGAAGTTTTTTAACATTTCTCTGAAATCTTAAGTGTTCAACGCCCAGAGGCTGTTCTGTTAATTCTGAATGATTGGCCTCCCAAGCCATGAAAAGTAACACCTAATCTTTTGATATTCTAAGTGATTAATGCCCCTTACTGCAGACAACTATTGCAGTCTAGTGTTTTCAATTGTTCAGGAAGCTAAAGGACTCTCAGACTATAATGTGTTTTCCTTTGATTATGAATGACAAACAACTCACAAATAACAATATTTATTTTCTAATTTGCTCTTGTGTTCTGAGTCACCTAGAACCCTTCATGATGAAGCTACTGTTTAATACATTTATTCTGGATATTTTCTTATGAATTCAAAAGAACAAAGCTGAATTTACCAGTCCTTTGTCTGTACATCTGTACAGTGGGTTCCCTACATAGGGAATGGTGTGTTTTCATTTTAGATGACTTTCAGGT
>JAOXNO010000020.1:42998692-43015834 GCA_028565335.1 Limnodromus scolopaceus | reverse complement strand
GGTGCAATAAATAATATTTGATTTAATTTATAATGGAAGTAAAACATAAGAAGAGAAAAAAACTTCCTTAAATTATTGTTTTTTTATCCTAAAAAAAGACAAACAAGACATTTCAGGTTCTGGAAAGTTGATTCCTGAAACTCCTTACTGTTTTTCCAAAAGGTAAAGAGAATTTATAGAGTTCAAGTGTAGCCTACATTTCAATTTCAAATGTAGTCCTTTGTATGTGACTGATGTTTACTGATATGAGTAAAGATGACGTTCTCTAACCCAGTGCTGACTAGAGTACAAAGAGACATGTTAGAACACTCTGCAAGTTGCAAGTGTTATGAAATATTCATTGGACACTTCAAGGGTTGTTTCATTTTTTTCCACATGAAAGTGCTTTTTTTGTTGTAGCTGATCTTCTCCAGAGCTAGCAAAAAGCTGTTTACTAAGACTAACTTTTTCTTCTCAGATGTTACTCATTGAAATGAGCAAAGTAATTTGCAGTGTGTTAATTGTTAACTCATGATATTTAATAGTGTCACAATTTTTGCACACAGATATATTCTTGAATGATTAAGGCATAGTAGATTAGACACCAGATGTCTGATAGAATCATATCTTATTACTAATTAATATTGGACAGGATAAGAGTCATTAAATAGAGCCAAAATCCCATCTTTTTCATGCATACCTAACTGTAAAATGTGTATGTCAAATTTTTGTGAACCAGAGCTAAGCTGCCAGATAAAGCTGGTAACTCTGTGCTTTTCAGGGCTAAAAAGAGGGCAACACCTTTTTTTTCTTTTTCTCCAGAACACCATCTTTTACAATAGAGAGGTTGAGTGTAATTAATATTTTCTATTATTTTACTGAAAAAACCAGCAAACCAACACAGCTGTATAAACCATGTTTAAAACTACTGGTTTTCCACTTTCCAAAGACTTCTGTAAAAAAGTTCATTAGAGAAAAAATCACTTGAGATTACAACTGGCTAAATATCAGTTTCTATTATGAGTTTAGGAGTTAAAGAACGCATAGAAGTAGTTAGAGGTGATAATGCAGCGTACAGAATTTACAGACATTCATGGATCTTCATATTTGTATACAGTGTGTATAAATTTGGGGGCACAGTCAGCAGTGGTATTTCTACAAGTGAGATATAGCTATAAATGAAAATACCTACATGCTTTGTGTTTATATAGAGATTTAGAGAAGGCATTTTACATGAGTTTAAATAACATTCGACCAAAATGTAACGAACAGAGTTCATTTTTTATTTGCTGAGAATACAGGCTGTATCAAGATTTTGCTTTTGACATTTCTTATCCTGTAACTTCCAAACCAATAAATTCACCTAGGTTCATAGGAAAGTGTGTTGTCCACAGTAAATCTTTTGATGTTTTGTGGCTAAGCTTTGAGAGTTGGATGCTGACTGCAACACCATGCTCTGGAGAAGTAGAAGCATTTTATTACCCCATTGCTGGAGCAGATCATTTTTGCTAATCTGGGGGTGAGTAAAGTTTGTGATTCACACCATGGATGACCCCATACATTGCTGGACACATTTGCACATGGAACTAGAAATAAGAACTCTATTTCATCTCCCTTACTCTTTTCAAAATGCCAATCATTAGTCCGAAAAGACAGTAGATCCCCTCCTTTTGCCTAAGCCATTATTTGTTCTGAATTTAACAGAAGAATAACATTAGGAAGCTAAAAATATTATGATTTACATTAGAATATGTGAGTCAAAATTAATACCTTGGACTTTCTTAAGAAGTAAAATTAATCCCAGATTAAAACCAAAATTAAGGTAACAGTAACAAGTAGACAAAAATAAATCCTCCAAATCCTGATAATATTTAAGCATTTTTTGCGTAGACTGATTCAACTTCATTATATAAGAAATGCCCTGTGAAACACACTAAGAAAATGGTATGAACTTGCAAAGAGACAACTCTAACCTTGTAAGGAATGGTTCAATTTTGAGGATACTGCACCAATACACCATACCAGGAGCTGAGAATCTGCTCCTTTTAGAATAGATGTTGATGACCAGGATATCCAGAATCAGACATAGTCTTGTCAGCTATACTAGCAATGAAAATAATAACAAAACTTCAGAATTTTCAAAATCTTACTTTTTTTTCCTTTTTTTTTTTTTTGCATCTTACCCAACTACCACAGTCCCGAGTGCTAACAAAGTCACTAAAAAGTGAAAACAGTACAGCTTATAATACTATGCTCACTATCAAAAACAAGATAAAGTTGTTGATATCCATTACAATTAGAATGCCAGAAATATTTATCCTTTGAAATAAGTATTTCTAAATAAATTATATTGTTACATGTTTTTCTTCTTAGTAGTTGCCTCTTGTTTTTTTAAGACACACATTATGAATCATTTGGAAATAGACATGCAAAAACTTTTTGACTATCTGAATTAAATGCCACTTGAAAGAGTAACTTTTACAAAAGGGAAGATGAAAAAGGAAAAGTTGATTCCACAAATAATATTGAAGAAAAATCAATCTAACAGTCTGAATACTGACAAAAAATTTATTTCAAACCGTATCCAAACTTTAATATCTTTCGTGTACATAATAGACTGGATTTTGTTTCAAGATTTACTAAATGAATATTCTTTTTAAAATTAGTAATCTGCCTTTCTCCAAAGTCATCATGCTTGTTATAAATTCAGCTACTATTATTCTAAATAGAATACCCTCTTTCTCACATTATTATTTCGAATACAATAGCCTCCACACACAAAATAAGTATTAATGTCATTAGTAAAAACATTTCTCTGTCTTTCAGATTTGCTTCCTTTTCTATGTAAGGTTGTCAGGAAACCCAGCTACAATCTGACAATGTGAACACCTGTAATACACTGACAATGTAATAAGTGAAAGTGATGTTTAGGAAATTATATGATGTAAAGATTTAAGGTTTCATACTTATTTAAAGAGTTCACTTATATGAGATTTGCCTACGTAGGGAGAAGAATTAAGAATTAAGAATTGAAGAATTAAGAATTAAGAATTAAGAATTAAGAATTATGTAGGGAATCAAATTAAGAGCACACAGTATTCCAAAGAGGTTTAGTTGCATGCAAACAAATTCTTCATTCTCCCTCCAATGACTATGTGAAAAGGACAGTGTATGTGCTCCAATGTTTCCACAAACTGATATGTATGGAAAGGAGAATATTTTTTTTATGTCATTTGCAAGAATTATCTTGTTTATGCCGGTATTTCCTCTCTATGTTTCTCATACTTTCTTATTGAAGTTCGGGGTTTGCAGGAAACAATCATGGGAACTCTTCCTGTTTGTTCACATTGCATTTCCTGATAGCCTTATTTACTGTTGTATGGCTCTTAGAGTCCTCTTCTTTCTTATATCCACATAGTTAGATTTTTAGCATGAGTGGGAGCCAACTAAGTATAAATAACGATATCAACCAAGTTTGTATAATATTTTTTCTATACTGAAGTATAGGTACTTGTGAACTGGGGTGGAACGTTTTATTATTAAGTTTACTTAATAGAAAAAGAAAATGACAGTTTTGGTCAGAATCTGGCTGAGGATAACAGGAGTAATTTGTATTGTAAAGCATAAGAGGACACTCATATACTCAGTGCTTTTTTCTGAGTTGCAGTTCGGCTATCCATTGTCACTTTCAACAGGTGGAATATGCACTACAGATGTCTTGGGCCTGTTTCCCAGTTTTCTTACATAGCTTAAATTCAGTTACCCAGAACCACATGAAGTGAGTGAAGCTCCTCATTTGTAATTCGGCTTTTCAAAAGACTTATGACTTGCATGAGCAAACTGCCCTTGCAAAGCATTTGTAAGTATAATAGTACTTTACTTGACAAATATAGCACAATCTCAGCACCACTAAATGCAATGTCCATTACTTTCAATTAACTTTTCTTTTTGACTCCCTGGACATCCCACCCATGTACAGTCACGAGTTTTCTTTATTCTGTATGACTGCATGCAGACAGCCTTCCTTCATTGTAAGCTATTGTGCCTCAATTCTACACTTTACAATCTTTCCTTTTGCTGTTAATCTCAGCAAATGGCAGACAGGCTGCAATACCAAGGCGGTACCCTTTCAGCTATCCAGTTCTCCCTGTGGGTTAGTTTCTGATGCTCAAACCATAACAAATTAATTTGGTCAATCAGCTCTCATATGCAGAATTTTTCCCCACAGCTTTTACAAACACAGTCTTTTAGTACACTTTTGTAGTTCATTGCTCAGATTCTGCTAACATTTCATCTTTATTTTCCTGTGTGCTTTTCTGTACCATTGGCAAATTTTACCCAGTCAGATCTACTCAGGGTTTTCCTACTGAGATCATTCTCTAAAATCATCTCTGTAACCATATCCCTCTCACTGAATCCTTTTCTATTGCCTTTTATGTCAACCATAAACTACTTATCTTTACTTTTAAGATATTTCCATCATTCCTAACCTATTCCCCTTCTATCATCTTCACTATTGAGATGTTCAGTCCAACTTGCACATCCCACTTGCTTGTAATGAACAATAACAAATCACCAGGACCAGATGGTATTCACCCAAGAGCTTTAAAGGAACTCAAGGATGAAATAGCCAAGCTACTAACTGCAACATGTAATCTCTCATTTAAAACTCTGTCAGTGTCATAGGAATAGATGGTGACCAGCATGATAAAAAATTTTTAGAGAAGTTATAGGGAACATCTTGGGAATTACACACCAGCAAGCCTGATATGCATATTAGACAGACCAATAGCAATTATTCTAAGGAATAATTATAAGCTGCGTGGCTAAATATGATGTATAGTAGAAGCATCAATGGGGCGTCTGCACAGGGAAATAACGTCTCACTAATCTATTGCAATTTCGAAAAAGAGGCACTGAACACAGGGTCAAGATAAATCACCTGGTATTAGAAGACATTTCGTGAAATCCCTCATTGATGTCTGACAAAGAAACTAAGGTAATCTTGGAATAAAAGTAAATATACTCCTATATATATGTAACAAAAGATTGAAAAGAAAAGGTAGGAAGTAGCTCACTAGTGGAATCCCACAGCAATATGTGTTGATCAGCACGTATGCAAGTGATCTGGAAAAGACCACAACACCACTCTTTCCAGGATGCTAAGGACAAGGGCTACTTACTAAGAGTTGGATGAAAGCCTAAGTAATGGGGTAAAATAGCAAATGAAATTCAGGGCAGGTAAATGTAAAGTAAGGTAATGTCTACAGGAGAAGAACTCCAAATCTTAAGAGACAGGTTAGGAATTAGATTATTAGTGCTGAAAATAAAAGTCTTGAGTTTATAAAAGCTGTTTTTTGAAAATGTTGACTCAGTAGTCGGTAGTCATTAAAAGGGCAACTAGAGTGCTAGGAGTCAGTCATTAAGAACATGCGCAGAGAAAAAATGGAAAACATCTTTACGCCTCTTTGTAATTCTCTGTTGTGCTGGTAAGTCTGTGTGCTGTCCGTAGTTCTAGCTTCTTCATATTGAAAGAAATATGGTAGAATTGGAAAAGCAGTACAGAAATGTAACAGATAGTCAAAGTGATACATAAAGTGATTTTTATATAAAGGACCCTTCAGCTATGGAAGACAGTTGCAAAATCTGGAAAGACCTGGTAGGGAGTGTCTCTTCCAGTACAAGAATGAGGCACAATAAATGATATTAATATGCTCAAAGATAACTCAAGGTACTTCTTCCAGTAGCTAAGCTGTGGAAACATTATGAGGGTTCAAAATGTGCACGTGTTCAGATAGTCATTAAGCAATTCCAATAACGAAAAATTGTTCAAGTCATACCTAGATAAAATCTCTCTTGGAAAATTCCTTCCCAGAGTCTAGGAGAGTAGTTGTGAGAAGTTAGTACTGTACATTTTTTCTGTTCTTATAGGCAAACTTATTAACAGCAAAGACAGGATAGCATACTCATTATGGTCATTCCTGCATTATTCAGTGTTCAGGAAAGTCCTTTTTTCATCATCCTGTTCCCCACTTTGGGGAGACTCGTCTATAAAGCCATGTCAGGATCTTTCCCTGTATCTGTGCTTTTCCACAAGCTCCATAAAAGAACTTGACAGAGAATCAGGCAGTTTATGTGCTGAACTTTGCAAGAACTTTGTCTTCTACTAGCTTGTCTGTAATGTCTTGTAGTTAGGTTGTGAGCCCTTTTGAGTAGCAGCATTTTTCTGATCTGTGCTTGTGCAGCACCAAGCAGCAAGGGCAGCAGTTTCTGACTAGGCATTCTAAAGATATGAAAATTATCATAATTAATGTGATGAAACACATTTTACATTTTAAACATGTAAAATAGTTTAGTTTGGGATTCTCAGCTGTGTGGCATTTGTCATTTCAAAACATATAAGATTCATTGAACTAGGGGTGAGAATAAACTCAGTAGCTTCCTTAAGGAAGCTGAGTAGTTCCTTAAGGAACTTCTATTACAGAAAAGGCACTGAATCTTTTTCCAGTCAAAGGATTTTATGTATCTTAACTCCTTGCCAACTTTAGGTACACTAAGTCTAACCAGGAAGAAACTTGAATACAAAGAACTGAAAATACAATTTTCATTGAATGGTATTCCTGAACCACAGCTGATGTGGTTGCTTTTATATTGCTTGCTCCCCTAAGTCCAAAGTCCTCTAAAAATAAGAGCAGAGAATGTAGCTTTAGACAAACTCCAAACCATTCACACAGACTTTTACTGAAACAGAGAGGCTGCTGTTGATGACTCCACTACAAAGCTGTCGTTGTTTACAATGCTGAACTATCGTGATTTGGATAGTGTTCTTACATGTATTTTATTGTGTTTGTGTGACACCCTGAAGGGTGCCTAATGGAATAAAATATGCCAAAAAGCCTGGGTCACTTTATTCAACAAAAATTAGGTTACTAATGTAAAAGGCTTCTTTAACAACAACCAAACATTTATTCAGCTTCCAATTACTTAGCTCAGAACCTGCTATATGCATAAGAATAGCAGGGGAACATGCTGCTCTAGATGTTACTTCTTTCAGATTCTATTAAAACTGTAATAGCCTGCTTCCATTATACATTTTTCTGTATATTTCAATCAACATGTCACTTAGCTGCTGGTCCTGAAGTGCACTTAATATTTTCATTAAAATCAATAAAGCCAAGAAATGACAAGGGTGCAGGTGGATGCAAGCAATTAAACTTCTCCTATATGTATTGTTAACTAGCAGTTGGAGAAAGAAGCTTCATTCAACACCTGTCCCTTTTCTTTTTGAATGGCAGCTAACAGAAATCCACTTAGCCAGCGTTTGTCTGCTTATTTTGCTGACAGATGATGTGAAGAAGTAGGCAGTTATAGGGCCAGTAATTCAGAATTAATTTTCCCTTCAAAAGAATGATGTGGACACCTGAGTGCAGTAATGGTACCTGCTCAGAATTCAGGGGGTAAACAAGATAATTTGAGATGATGGGACAGAAGTAAAATCTTTTTAAAGGTTTGCTCCTCACATGACTCTCAAAGCACTTTTTATCCACCTCAAATGAAAGTCAGAAGAGTTAATCATTGCAGTATTAGCCTGATGTACTTTTGTGCGTGGTAGGATTGGAAAGAAAGCAAATAAAATAAGAGACTGAGGATTTTGCCCCACCCCAACATTAAAAATACACAATAGTGAAAGACAGCACCTAAGCCACGCAGTGACTGTTTATCAATCATGTTTTCAGAACACGCTGCAAACTAAAGGGAGCTGATGGCTGCATATTTGCAGTAAAGGGAAGTCACCATACCTTCAGCCACCCAGCAACACTTTTTAACCTGTCTCCTGTGCGGCACTAACCAGAGTAGAACTCATTACTAGGACAAAAATGCAGTGTGGAAAGTACCATTAATTACAGAGGGAACAAATGTGATGATTCTTTCCCTAAGTGTGAACAGGTTTATGTGGAAACTGGAAGCCACTGGTCTGCACCCACTGTTCCAGATGTGCTGCTAAGGTTGACGACATATGCACATATGCACAAAGAACCAAAGCAGAACCTAAAAACTTTTGAGAAAATTGAACATAAAGATAGATTTGCCTGGGTGTTTCCTCTCTGTGCCACAACTACATACACAGGCATGACCATTTCAAGAGGACTGTCAAAAAGAAAGGGAACCTTCTCAGCAATTTCTATTGCCACAAAGGGAGCTAAACTTGAGGTCTTACTTTTTAAAGACCTTCAGAGCAGTATAGACAGTTCTCTGTTACTACAGGCACACAAACTTGAAATTGGATATTCCTATTGATCTCTGGCTCTCGGACTCCTGGATGTGGTTCTAGAGAGAGTTAATGGGACTATTCATGGGACGGCTGCCAGACCAGGCTGTCTAATGCATCATAACCTTTCTTTCATCTCTCGCTGGCATTCAATCCTACTCTGTCACCCAGTACCATTATTACCAGTCAGCTGTTTACTCTGTACTCTAAAAGCTACAGCCTACAAAATATTTGGGGGTATTTAGTAACTAAACAATATTTGCTGTGACTGCACTCTATAAGAGCCCAAGAAAGGCAGAGGACTAACTTTCAGTACACTCCATAATTCAGTCTTGTTCTTCTTATATATGAGGGATTTCTGGAACTCAGACTCTTGTGCAAAATGTTAAACAGCAGTCCAGGCTCAGGCTCCTCATAAAAACCAGCTGATTTTATGCCTGACATGCACAGTCAGGCCTTTCCAGGGAAGAGTATCTGCTCTTCAGGTTTACAGCAAAGTATAGTGTTGGTAAGTTGCCAGAGCTGGAATGTTTGCAGATGTGGGTACCGGTTGAAGCTCTTGTCCAGTCTTCTTTCTATCACACCTGTCCTCCTGTGTACCCTGAACTTTGGGTGTGCCTAGAATGGGAAGTCAGTGGGCACCAGCAGTGGCTCTCCAGGGTTGCAGCAGAGCTATACCTCATCAACAGCCAAGCTGAGCAGCCACTTACTGTAGCTACAATGGAAGCCCATACATACATTCCTCTTGTCAGACCCTGTGTTCATGGGCTGTGCTTTATGACAATGCAGTGCTCAGTCTTAGCAGCGTGTCCTACCCCAAACTCCATCATCACTCTGCCTTGACGTACCATACAGGCTGTGCCAACCACTGCTCTCTTTTTGTGCAAATCAGATCACATCATACAAGAAATACGTGATGAAGAGTTTCTCTTTTCTTTACTTCTTCCTACAGTCATGGTAATCTCTTTTTTTACATCAGATTTTAAATTAGGACCCAGTCCTCCAAAGATTTGTAGATTGTTTTCTGTAAAGCTTATAACAAGTTGCCCAGGGAGGAGTGCAAGCACATAATTTTTAACATGTACAAATATCTCTGCAGGATCAGACCCTTTGTTTGCAAATCCCTTGTTGTGCAGTTCATACATTTCATTTATTTGAGGAAAACTTCAGTATATTCTGAGATCTGTTAAAATGCTCTTATAACCAGCTTTAACAGAATGACTACTACCCTCTTATGTTTTCCTGGAAAAGAACGGACCTTAAACATTGGTTAGTTGAAATATATCACATGAATTCATTCTAGAGGGCAGCATCCTTATTGTATGATGGCCTAGGCTGTCCCCAGCTACAATGTTCCATGCAATACACACTCATTCATCATTCATATGGGTTTTATTTCAGATATACATTGACAAAACTGACATCAGAATCTGGCCCAGTCTATGTATGAAAGTCAGGTGATATGGAGTTGCTATGGTAATGGCTTTTGAATAGCAGGGTAACTACTTCAGATAAATCCTATATCTCCTGACATCAAATTAAATCTGTTCCTGTCATGTTCCTCACTGACTTGTTGAACTTAAAAGCAGAAATGCTTATTCCGCAAAATAGACCTACTTTATTAAATCTGATCTTACTGTTGTATCTGGTAATGCGCATCCTGTGGCTCTGTACAGTTTTGCTGTTCTACGTTTTTGAAGAAAAGTCTATGTGTATGGATTACTCGCATGACCCCAAAGTAAATTTGAATCTCATCAGTATCAGAAATTTATCAGCTACTTGTTTTCAAGGTACTGCTAATATGTAAGGCCATGAATTGTTTGTTTATTTTCCTAGCCATGAGGCTGTCTTCCTAAAAGTGGTTAAGTGGAGAGAATTGATGAGCGCTGAGCTGCAATCTGATATCAGACCTTAATTATACCTTTAGAGAGAGAAAGAACGAAAAATGAAATGTAATTGAATTGAACACCTGATCCAGATATAATCAAAACAAAAATATTTTTTTTACACTTGTGTATGACTGCATAAGAGGCTGGTTCATAAAAAAGAGGCAGTGGTAAAAAAAATATTGTGTTTATAAACCTAGGTGTAAGCATGAAGTTGTATTTGGATGTGCAGGATATTTTCTCCTACTGCACCTTTTATGACTTCTATACAAATCTGGGGTTTCTTAACATGCAAATCAACTGGTTTAGAGTGTTCCTACTTCAGGCTTTTGATCCTGAGTTGAGGAGTGGCTTCTCAACAAAAGTGTTCATACAACAAAATCTAGTAGAGGATTTAAAGCAAAATTATAACCACAACTGACTCCATTTGCTTGCTGTGGTCTCTTGCTAGTGCTTGCTTTCCCTGATCTATTCATTTCATACACTTGTCCTGCAGCATTGTGCATATTTTAAGTAAATTTACCCCAGTGTCCATAGCTCTGTAGCAGTGAGCTCCCAACACAGAGATGTCTGTCTGTTCTGAATTTATTCTGAGAACCGGCATTTAATGGTACTTTCAATTGCAGATGAAGAAAATTTGAGCTGTGACATACAATAGACATTTGGTTCTTGTTCTTCTGAAGTCTATTATGACAAGCCATTTTTAATATATTTTTCTACTCCTTTGTTATTTTTAACAGTGGCTGCAGGTTAAGTGACAAAATTTACCCATTTTTACCTTTAGTTTTTCTTGTTTTCAGTATTCTCTGCTCAAGATTCAGTAGACTGTTATTGTTTGTCTTCCTAACAATAGTTTTCATAAAGGTTTTTGCTAATAAGAAATACTTATATTAAAAATCACTTTTTCTCTTTGTTTGGGGGGGGTGGTGTTACTGAAATGTTTATTGTGTATTTCCCTTTCTTCTCAAAAACATTAGCTTTTTTAATTTAAATGTTAAAAAAAATTATCCACATAAAAATTTTTCTTCAGTGTTCATCAGCACAGGGAATCAACTTTCTCCTAGTTTGAATGATGAAATGTTCTATTCTGAATAAGACACCATCCAATGTGGATAATGAATATAATTAGAGCTAATTCTCAGGAGTATGACAAATCATATTAAGCAAAATTAACTTTATGGCTTGCTACTGATACTAGTTGCTAAATATAGCAATTGTGGAAATCTGATAACCATCTTACTTCAGAAAGACTTTATGTATATTATATATATATGTATACCGAAATAGATCAGGACATGCCAGGAAGTCATATAAGGTCCAAATATGTTCATCAAAATCACTTATTTCATTATAAGGAAATCAAACTCCAAGACTCCCAGGTGAAAGTTTACTCCACACATGACTCCAGTCTTGTGATCAAAAATATGCCTACCTTTTCTAAGAGCTAGTCCTATTATTTATATTCATAAAGGTTTGTTTCATCAGAGTCATTATTTCAAATGCCCAACAAATGCCCACTAAATGAACCACTAAACTTATTTTGCCTTTACTAATGACTTCTCCTACTGCAGTTTGTTCTGCATTCAAGTAGTAGAAGACAACATTCACATTTTCCAGTTTGCCAGCAACTCATGACAATGGAGTGTTAGGAGCACTGTAATTGCCAGCAACATTAACCGTGAACGGACACCAAATAAACGGCTGAGAAATAAGAGGCATGCCTGTGCAAAAGGACATCATGTAAATAACAAAGTCCAGGGGCCTAAGAGTTTCTAAGCGCTATAGCAACAATTACATTGTCAGCTCTCTACTTCTACAGTTCTCAGTATTCTGTTGAATTTCAAGCGCAGCTTGTGAGTTTCCTGAAAATAGTATATTGGTTCTATAGATTGTGTGGATGAGCATGGATTTTTTTTCTAGTTACTCTTCTACACAGCTTCCAATTTACTCATAAAATTTTTATTTGTGCAGGAAATGGTAGCCTCACGCGGACAAGGGGTAATGACCACAGACAGTGACTTGGGAGGTTCAGGTAGAACATCAGGGAAAAAATATTTTACTTGGAGGGTAGCAAGGCACAGGAAGACCCTACCTGCAGAGGCCAGGGAATCTCAGAGGTTTTCCACATTCAGCTAAACAACACCATGACTGTCCCAGTCTAGTTTCGGTGACAACCCTGCAGGAGTTTGGGCTGAAGACGCTGTAGGTTTTTTCCAAACAGCATTTCTGTGATTCTGGGAAAATAATATCATGAAGAAAAGTACCCAATGATTTTAGCATTACACTTTAATGGTATTTTCCTTTTCATCTTTAAAATACCTAATCTGAAGGAATAGCTAAAATAAATATTAAAAAAAAATCAGAGAAATGGCTACTATTACCTATAACCCTCATTAATTTGTAAAGGATGAAAAACTTTTTCCAGCCTGTAGAACTGAAGCCTCTGAGCAAGCTAAAAGAAAGAAGTCTAAGTAGAAAGTAGCTGAAGCCACAGGAAAACACGCCTTTAAAAGGTATAATAAAACATGTACAGACTAGAGTTTCTGGTTTATAGGTAAAACCATTGCTCTGTTTGGTTAAAATACTGATCTCCAGTGGGTAATAATACTACTTAATGGTCCCTTTCTCAACCCAGAAGGCAATTACTTCTTTCCAACTGTAAACCTCAACAAGAGTAATATGTACATATATATTCCTATTTATAGACCAGAATTAATTTGCAGTAGTACAACAAATCATACAGCTATGGAAAAAATACATATAAACAAATGAATGATATAAATAACACAGATATACAATATTGCCATTGATATCTCTCCTGAAAGAAGAAAATCAGACTATAACATGTTCTTTTCTTCATGTCCAAAACACAAGGAAAATGCAGAAAACACTCCAGTTGTCTGTCCAGACAACCTTCCCTTGTCCTTGTAAAAAAATTGCAATATACTAGCAACATTACAAAATTATTTTGTCATCCAAAAGCACCTGGAAAAGTTGACAGGAGATCTTTTCTGAAAATCTTCTTTAATGTTTTAAAGTGCTTCAGCAGCTGTCTTCTTCGTCTTTATTTTGCAGCACTCACATTCCCTCTCCTTAGCCTGTTTTCTCATTTACTGAACAAAGCAGGACTGATCATATGAGTACCATTTCAGACAAGTCTGGGGCCTCTGGCTCTAAAAGCCCTGACCATTGGTCTGGTTGTTTTTCATCACGATCAAAACCTTTCTCTGCTTTAAGTTCTGAGGAGTTTTAGCATGTTGCATGTGTAGGATCAAAAAACTCCTATTTTTTTCATTTCCTGGAAATCTCCCAACAGGGTAAAACACACATCCATGTTTGGGGTTGAGAGAAATGCTCAGAGAAAATGAGATTCATATCATTTTGTGCACAAAATCTCAATGTATCAAAGAGAGATGGGGGGTCGGGGGGAATAAAAGCCCGAAATAAGTAATGTTTCATTTAAGTGAGATGATGATCTGTTCATAATCAAAAGAAAGCTAGAGTTGAGCATTTATTAGAACACTTTATGAATATCCAGCCTGCCTAAGTGGCTGTGGAAAAAGCTAGGCCTCAAAAACAACGCACCCACCCTCTAAAAGGTCTAACAAAGTAGCACAGATATAGCTCTTCCAACAAGATCTCACTTACAACTCAGCCACAACACAACTATAGTTATTGGAAATGGTGTTTTCTACACATTATTTCACACTTTATTCTCCTCCTACATTTGTACTTCCAATATTTCACAATAACAGCCAAGCCATCAAATGTCACTGTGGCACCTCTCTTTAAATCCGCGTCATCTGTTAGAGTGGATGGTTCCAAATGTGTTCCCCAAATGATTTGAGAGGTTTCCTCTTCCCACATCAGAGCTCACATGCCCTGTGGAGTTTCTCAGGTGTCCCTGGACAACTCCTTCCCTATCCCATAGGAATTTAACATGACGGATAGGACACCCATCCTACGCAATCCTCTGTGTAGAGCCATATCACATTTTGATTTACCAAGGCTTGCCACTCACCCTGATTGTTCTTGATGTGCAGGGGATGATCTCAGCCAATTTTAGTTGGCAGTGAAGGTACTTTGAGCTTCCCTCAGGATATGGTCCTTGCTTGGTAACACCAATGCCTGTCCCCAGACAAAAGAGGAGGTTACCAAAATAAAAACTTCTTGTGGTTCTGGTGCTAAATTAGCAAGGGTTTTTCTCCCTGTTATTCTGAACTACCAATAAATGTATCAAGTTTTCTAGCAAAATGCCTTCCAAGGTTTGCTTAATTCCATTAGACAGTGTGAAACGGTGCATTCTAGCTGTACAGAATGGTAAACAGAATGGGAAGTGTTTCTGAGCATGCTGTGGATGGGGTAGGAAAATCAATAGTTTGTGAGGGAAAGCTTCCAGCAATATAGATTGTTTGAACTACTTACCATTATGTCAAATTCACTTTAACATCAGCAAACAGACACACCATAAGATGAATATTGAGAGAAGCACTATTTTTACTGTTTGCATTTAAAGGCCTAAAGTTGTATAGATTTTTATAATCAACTAAGTCTTTATAATTCAATAACAAGGCTTTTATTTAACCCTTAAAGAGTTGATAGACCAAGCAGTCTTTTTCAAATTTGAACCAGGCAGAAGCCCACTAAAATTTTTAGACACAATTTTTTTTTCCTTTATTCACTCCCCTATATATTCTTTATAATTTTTAGAACACTCTCCTCTATGGCAGTCAGTCAAGAGACCTTAAAGAATGTGAAAGGAAATTGTCATCTGAAAGCAAATAAACATCCCCCACCTTTAAAAAAGCACACCAAATATCATATCTGGTTGCAAAACTAAGTCTACATTCTTCATATAAGGTTTGCAATTGGCCTGCATTTGCTCAGAACTGAGGAGTCTGTTGCGTATTATGATTCATACCAGTTTGCATAAAAGTGGTCATTACTGTTACTCAACTGATGACCAAGACTAGTTTAATTTATTATGGTGATACAAGACACTGTTCATTACCTACCTTGGGTAGGAAGATAGAAAATATGAGATACAGAAGCATAAACAAAATTGAGGCTATTGGAACTTAAATGAAAAATGGATAGACCTACATTTATAACAATAGATTTGCTTACGATGATATCTTCAAACTTTTCCTAGGCTTCTTTTCTAAGCTTCCTAGTAAGAGCCCAGATTTCCCCACATGCTGAGAGAAAAGAAGCCCAGCACTGCCTTCAGGAGTCTTGGTTCTGCACTATTATTTTAGCCAAAACGTCTCAACAGGCTCATAGGCAGAACCCTTTCCCCAGGAACTTAGGATTTTAGATACCTTACTTCATGCTTCTTACGCTCTTGAAATAATGTAACTACTTATTCAAGTAGGATTGATAGCACTTCTGTTAAGCCTTTCTTATATCCAAGAAACCTTTAACATCTCCAGATGCACAGCTTTCCTTGTTGGCCTTCTGCTTACAATGCTCAAAGTTTCATCAAGGAAGCCAACGTCTGCAGGATACATGGTAATATAGATAAAAGCCTCTTTTCATTACGTCTTATTAGTGGATGGTCACTGAATTCGTTAGTGTGGAACTCAAGGAACTCAAGGCTGTCACAGGAGCAGTTTCAATAAATGGGGAAAGGAGGAAAGGAATTTTGTATTACATCAAAGGCTTTGGAGGTGGAGGTATTAAGTGGAAAGAATGTGCATTGCTTCTCAAAGTCCTGTCAGAGGTGTTTTACAGGACAGAGCTGAGGACATGAATGAGAACTACAGAATAAGAGAACCATCATGTCTAGCAAATTATAAACATGCTTTAGTGACCGGAATGTTGACATAAGCAATATTTAGCAAAACAGCAGTGGAAAACTAGTTCAGATGGAAATTTATTTGCTTACACCTCGTTGTATTATGAAGCTGATGCGCACTCGCACACTCAACATAAGCTCAACATAACTCCTTTATAAATTGATATCTTCAGGCCACCTACAAAGCCAGAATGGGTTTGCCAGTGAATGCTTCTGAAGAGCCTGTACTGGATTTGTACATTATTTTGAGCACTTTTTAAAAACCCATTTCTAGTAAAGCCAAATTTCGAATGCTCCAAGATTAAAATAAAACAGAGCAGGCTTTAAAAGCTTCTGGATTATTTTTTTTCTAAATTGGATTCCTCCCCAAGCCAAGGCAGTTTCTAACGGTCTGCTGGCAAGATGCACAGCACTAGTCACGAAGCATCTGATTCACTGTAAGCTACTGCAGGTTTTAATAACAGATCTGATTCTCTCAAAAAGAAATAAAACAAACAAACAACAACACCTAAAAGAAAATATGACATTTCAGTAACAAGTACAATTAACATTTTAAGTATTCTTCAGCTTAGTTTAAGGCCCTATTTTATCACAAAAATTTAATGATGACATTGTTTAATTAAAAGTTGCAACTTACCATTTTGCTAATGGGAAGATATCTTAGGCGATGATGTGAAAAAAAAAATCATTTTTCTAAGTACATATATTACCTAAGTATTTTCTTCAGATGATACATATGGCACATACACATTACTATGCCATCTGTAAATGTTGCTGCGTTACTGTTTGCCCTGTACCTGAGCACCTTCCAGGAAAGTGTTAAATGCCATAACTTACATTCTCATCCTGTTTTGCTTTAGTGTGATTGTACTCAAATTTGTGAAATACATTTACGCTGCCATGTGTTTACACTGATGAAGATTAGTAGGAAGAGGTATACTCTGCACTAGAAGCAAAATATAATAATGGTTATTAATTTCTCTGAACCCTGAAAACTCAAACCAGAATCACAGAATTACAGGTGTTGCACATGACTCCTGAGAAGTTCCCTTGATGACAGTGAATGGATATTGAATAGGACTGAAAAAAAGGATTTATGTTTTTTAGATCCCTGAAGCTAGTAGTGCATGGGATAGCAAGAGTTTCATTCCACAAAACAATGGGAAGAAACAAATTTTGCCTCCAGTCGTCTTACTGTGTATTTTAAGATC
>JAOXNO010000020.1:42961340-42972351 GCA_028565335.1 Limnodromus scolopaceus | reverse complement strand
GCTTTTTCTCCCCTTCTTAAGTACATTATCAGAGAGGCTACCACCATTGTTGATGGGCTTGGCCTTGGCCAGCATCAAGCTTGTCATTGTTAGTGGCATTGCCTCTGTCAGACACAGGGAAATCTTCTGGCAACTTCTAACAGAAGCTGCCCTTGTAGCCCCATTGCTACCAAAACTTTGCCACAGAAACCCAACACACAGAGGAACAGTATTGGGGTTTCGAAACATGAAATACTATGAGATCAGAGTACAAGAGATAATTATAATTAGGAAGTTTATTGCCAAAAGTCACTGTTTAGTTTTAACTGGAATGTCAAAGTAAGTCCAGACTGGGTGGTACAAGCAAGAAGGAAAAGGTTTCCAGTCAATTTTGTGCTTTATTACAGCAGCAAACTGACAATGACAACACATACGCACTGGGACCCTGATCACCACAAACTGCATCATGCAATGGTTATTCCTCAGCTATACAACATTTCTTTTCCAGATTTTCTGGCAACTGGTAATTCACCTCTGTTGGTTAGAAAGAAATTATGATAGATGGAATAAAAGGTGTTTCTTATCCAAACCTGGAGGTAAATTCAGGTCTAAAAGGAGAAGAGATACACCGAACCTCCCAGATAATTTAATATCATCATTGGAAACCTCCTTATGACCCACGACACACACAAGTTACTGGCATTTGCACTGAACTTCAAGATATGTATTATTGTACTTCAAACATTTGTTACACGCCAAGAATTCATAAGGAGCCAACTAAGCAAGATGATTATGATGCATCCTGCTGTCTCAATAGGGCTAAAAAATGAAAAATTCTTTAAGGCACTCAGTTATCTTCTCAGGAAAATGCCAGGGGAATTTTAATGGCCATTAAGAGTCCCAGGTGCAATGCAAAAGTTGGTCTAATGTATTGGCCCTAATACAGTGCCTCTTCCCATCACAGCAGAATTGACTGTTACTGTTATACATGGATTATGCCTATTTTTCCCCTCCTTTACAAAATTTAAGTCTGTGATGTTCTCATCAAGGGAAATGATGATAGAGTTACAGAGGTCTGTGATTAAATTTGCTCAGCAGCAATCTGTAAATAACCTGCAGCATACCGTTTCCATTTTTTGTTTCATTCCATAACCTGCAGATAGTGTTGACTTCCAAGTACTGTTCAGCAAAAAGGAAAAGCACACAGATGACTGATTGGTCCTCATACTCTGAAAATGATGAGCAGAAAGTCATCACAGGAAACACCAGAAAAGAAACAAGTTTCAAACCAATGCATCTCCCCTACTTTTTCACCTGACTATTGCAAATAGCTTTTGTGCTGTGCCTTGTCCTCATCATGGGTCAACAGGGACAACTGCTTCGTATTTAAAATAAAGCTGATTGTTGAACTCAGTGATCTCTTGCGGAGTGAGAAGGCACACTAAAATGACTGTTCATGGGTGATTAGAGTCAATAACGCTAAAACCTTGTGTTGTCTTCATCTATATTTTTCTTGCCCATAAAATGAACTGAGTTTTGCACTGGGCTTTGACAGAACAGAGAGAGTGGGGCTTCTTCTGAACCCCACTGCTGTACCACTTAGACCTCACTGTTGACAGAGGATTCAAAAACTGTACTTCTAGACTGCAGGACAGTCTTGAGAACAACGTGATAATCTAGGGATACCCCAGATGGAAGAATCTCTGTATAGATCTCCATCTAGGTGTTTTCAGACCACGTGGCCTGTTTATTTTCTGAATTTCATCATTTTTCGGAGCTGCTTCTGCTCAGTGGCGCCTGGAAGAAGGAAGTGCTTGGAGGTCTTTCTCACCAGCCTCTGGCAGGTTTTCGTTTCTCTGATCTTTGTGCATTTGTATTCATGGAATTTGTTATTGTTGCTTAACTTCCAGAGAATCATTGGACTGAAGCACCTCTCTTCATTTCTCTAACTAGTGCCATTTGACCTGCTATACAGTTTAATCCGGTCTCCACTTTTGAATGGATTTTTTCACAAGTGGCAATCTCTAACAGGGTCACTTTGAGAGGCAACCCCATTGCATGTTACCTTGCACCATAATGAGGGCAATTTCAAAAGGCATTCAATCAAAAGAGAGGGCGTTTTCTGCAAGAGGCTTGTGTCCTAGGTCTTCTCTTGTCCTTATGGGTGGCTGAAGCGATTGAAACATCTCAAACTATGTCTTGTAATTGTATCAGTTTTGTGTTTCACAGTGACGGAAGTTGCAGCACTACTCTTAGCAGCAACTGGGAATTCTGCAAGTTTAAGGGAAGCTGAATTGCCCCTCAGAAAAAATGGGAGGATTCTTGCCTTCTCAGGCAGGCTTTTTCAGAAAATTTCTATTTACTTGGCTTATGAGACAGGAACAGATAGGAAGGCATGGATAAAGAATGAAAGCAGGCAAGCTGTCAGTATACTATTCATATTAGTCTGTATTTCAAGTTACTAGGAGGCTGTGATTTGCACTGTATATTAGAGCTAAGAATTTTTCCTCCACTGTAACAACTTGGCTGTGTATTTGCCAATCAACAGCCCTTTGACGTTGTCATGGTTTAACCCCAGCCAGCAACTAGGACCATGCAGCTGCTCCCTCAATCCCCCAAGCTGGGATGGGGAGAGAATCAGAAGAGTAAAGGGAGAAAAAACTCATGGGTTGAGATAAAAACAGTTTAACAGGTGGAGTAAAAGCCAAGCAAAGAAGCAAAGCAAAATAAGGAATTCATTCACTGCTTCCCACTGACAGGCAGGTGTTCAGCCATCCCCAGGAAAGCAGGGCTCCATCACAGGTAATGGTTACTTGGGAATACAAATGCAATCATGCTGAATGTGCCCCCATTTCCTTCTTATTCCCCCACCTTTATATGCTGAGCATGACGTCATACAGTATTGAATATCCCTTTGTTCAGTTGGGGTCACCTGTCCCAGCTGTCTCTCCCGCCAACTTTTTGTGCACTCCCAGCCTACTCACTGGCAGAGCAGTGCGAGGAGCAGAAAAGCCCTTGACTGCTTAGCAACAGCTGAAAACAGTAGTGCGCTACCAACCCCACTCTCACCCCAAATCCAAAACATAGCACTGTACCAGCTGCTAGTAAAAAAGCCTACCCCATCCCGAAACCATGATATTATCGACCCGCTATTCCATAGTATTTACGTGATGCTAGGTCCCACACTATCCAATGCATCCTCATTAACCACCAACCCCCTTCCCATCCTTTGGTATAATCCAAAGATATCATGCCTTTAGTCTATGGACCATCCCTGTGAAATGTCCATAAATGTCCACAAACTGTCCATGACTTTGGGCTCCATCTGTCATAATAGTCTTTCAATGCATGAGAGGTAGTGTGTGGTGTTGTGTAGTGTTGTGTGGAGTTACTGGGCACCAAAGCCAGCTCACACTGTGTTGCTGCTGCATTGTCATTTCTTCTTGTCCTCAGTTGGTTCAGGTGGTTCCTGCTATAGTAATTCCTATAACATGCAAGTCAAATCATACGTTACAATAATTTAAAGGTATATTCATTACAATCTGCGTCTCCGGTTGTTTCGGGCCAGATTATAGGGTTTAACATTGCAATGAACTCCTCCCCTTGCTCCTAGCCTGACTAGCAACAAGGGGTTCCTGCTGTAGTAATTCCCATAACATGCAACTCAAATCCCAGGGTTAGCTTTATTCCCAATTTCTCTACCTCCCTCCCGCTGCAATCCAAAACAGAGCACTACACCAGCTGCTAGCAAGGAAGTCCACCCCATCCCAGCCAAAACCATGACAGACATTCATGCCATGAGGCCTTGTGTCTTTTCCCCATCTCTGCCTTTCCTCCTTTCTCTTTCTTATTTAAAACTCACAAAAATGGCCAGATTGATAGCCTTTGAAACTCCCTGTCCATAGGAAAGGTGCAGCACAGGTAGCTGTAGTGCCTCCCTTCCACATAAGCAGCAACACTGCCTTCGAGGAAATCTGCTTGGTTCTGAGCCTCAACCTTGCTACAAGGAAACCATACCCTACACAAAGAGCAGCCGACTCCTTCTCAAAAGGTGAGTGTGTGAGGTCTCTTTAGGAATTGCCAAAACAGGCACCAGGTTTTATTAGCAGTTTTGTAATGTCACCATTCAGCTACAGTGAACCCCATGGAGATCAGCAACATATGTTGTATTATTTTGTTTCAAAATGCAAAATGAATGAGAGTAGAAGCATTTTGTTCAGTTTAGTTACTTTGTACCAGAATCATAAAAATCAGCAAAGGTGGGATCAATTCATTTAGTTAATTAGGCAGTTGCCACGGTAAAAAAAAAAGCAAAAAACCAAACCAAAAAAAGGAATCCAGCATATTTTTAAACAGGTAGTTATACTGTAAGATAGCTGAATACCCCAGTGAGGTTTGTTTAAGGGACCATACCTTCTTTGAATTTTACTGTTTATTCCTACTTTCTTGGTTTCCCATGAAAAAGAAAAAAAAAAATTCAGGGTAGAGAATACTTGGTGAGGAGCATCTCATCTGTAGTTGTTAAGGCTCTTTTTTGTCAGTAGAATCATAACGTATTTTTTAGTAATTTTTAAACTGAATAAGATCCACGAAAGTCCCATGTTCTCATCACCATTTATTTCAGAGGACAAACAGTTACTGAAAGTAGGATCTATTTCCTTGAGGAAGTGGACTAGAAACATGCAGAAGTGGGTACGTACTAAATTAAGGTTGCACTTTCAAGCTCTTCTTTGTGATTAGGGATGCTAGAAAGATTGGGTTTTATCTTCCTTATGTTTTTTAATACAAAATAAAATTCTGATGGCATTGATGAAAAGTAAGAAATGAAACTCTGGTATGTATTCTTTGTATCTAGCTAATCCTAATTCTCCATGGAAAATAACACAGGATTTAGAAGCCACGTTTGTCCTTTATACTTAGCAAACATGGTAACGCTGATGAGAAAATAAACTAAGAAATCATTACATAAGAGTTCTGAAGATGTGCAGTTAAAACTGAGTATGTTAGAAAATCTTTTTAAAGATGTTAAAAAAAAGAAATTAATAAAATGTACCTTGAGACATGAAAAGCAAGTGAATTTCTCAGTCATCTAAGTAGTTTAGCATTAAATTATCTTACTTTCAGAAGCAAAAAATAATTAGTAATTTCATGGCCTAATCAGAGTCCATATAGTTACTACACATCTTATTCTTGTTTCATATATGCAAATAAGCACACTTTTCCTATCACTCTGTAATGAAGATAGGTACACAGAATGACAGTTGCAGGGAAAGACGCCCACCTATATACAAAGACTGGAAAAGAATGACACTTGTCTAGAGATTCAGGTTTTACATGATTTCATCTAGCACTAAGGAAATTAACACAGTAATAAAGATTCAATCCAACAGGTTTCAGTTGTCAGCAGCATCATTGTATAGGTTACAATGAGGCAAAGAAGAATAATCGGTGAAGACTGAATTCACATCTCTCTTGCTAACTTTGGTGTAGACCAGAAGCAACATAATTAACCATGTGTTCCTTCAGCCCAAACGAAGAAAGGAGGGACGGCTGGTGGTAGGTGAGCTAACTGATGACTTTAACTACTTTGACAGGGCCAGGCTCTTCTCAGAAGTACACAGTGAAAGGATAAGAGGCCATGGACAAAAGCTGCATCAAGGGAAATTCTGATTAGATGCAAGAAAAAAGTCACAGTGAGGACGGTCGAAAATCAGAACAGGTTACTCAAAGTAGCTGTGGAATATCTTTGGAGGTATTCTAAATTACACTGGACAACTGGAGCAACCTGAACTGACCTTGAAGTTAGTTTTGCTTTGAGCAGGAGATCAGATCAGATGACATGTATTCCATAATTTTGTGATTGCAAAAACTATGCAGTCTTGGGTATCTTGATAACAGGGAAGTACCTGGTACAGCCAAATCATTAGCATCCCACTGAAAATACCCTTTTGTTTCCAGTGTTTCAGAAAAGGGCCAGATGTGTATTAAGCAAGTTCAAGTAACCAGGCATTTAAAGATTATTTATATGCAGTCTGAAAATCATAGACTCATAGAATGGTTTGTGTTTGAAGGGACCTTACAGATCATCTAGTTGCAACGCCCCTGCCCTGGGCAGGGACACCTTCCACTAGAGCAGGTTGCTCAAAGCCCCATCCAGCCTGGTCTTGAACACTTCCAGGGATGGGGCATCCACAATTCCTCTGGGCAACCTGTTCCAGTGCCTCACCACCCTCACAGTAAAGAATCAGTAAACACAAATGTCGGTGTAAGCAAATGCATGACACCAAAGGACCAGCATTCTCTGAAACCGCTGTGTTCACTTCTTTGGCTTTGATGGTTTTTGAGGGGACAATTCTACATTCACCTGCCTAGTAATATTGCAATAGCCATAGTAACCACAACAGAGACTGCACATCCCAGAATCTGCAAGATTTCGTCACCCTGGGAATCAGCCACATGAAAAAACAGCATGAATTTGGTCTCAGAATTTGATGTAATATTCAAGTAAAATAACTTGTCTGTTACTTTCACTGGGTGAGGGTTTTTTTTACAAACTCCTACCAAGTTCCCAAAGGCCTTGCATTGTTCTTGGTAAATATGTATATATGTATGTATATATGTATATGTTATACATATATATACCTATGTTATATATTGATATATGAAGGTATCTGTAGCTCAGGGATTAAGTGTGCATATGAAGAAAGGTGCAGCAGCTGCTTTCATTCAGCGTTCAAGACCAGTGACAGAATTTTTGTCTCTGTCCACCTCTCTCTCCCTGTGCGCAGCTGTATGAAAGCAGTCCTATTTAGCTATTGATGACTTGATTCTGCAATGGTATTTCCAGGGAGTAGCATCATTCCCATTGCCATTGTCATCTTGGGACTCACAAGGAGCCTTCAACTAACACTTGTTAGTTGATAAGAGAGGAGGTCTGTAAGCATCAAAAGTGTTTTTTTTTCCTAGCTTGTCTCACGATCAGGTTTCTTGCTCACACTTGAACCACTTCCCTTGGCAAGGAATAAAGCAATAAAAGGTGATCCCTCTTCATGTTTACTCAATATATGTGCTGACCTCCTTGGGATTGTTTGCTGCTCTTCAAGCTAACTTCCTGGAGCACTTATCAGATGGCACAGATGCCTGCTATGACTGAAAGTATTCTCATACACTGAGTGTATGCAGTCTTGGGCATATTAGGCTACACATACTCGTTTACATTCTACTGTTAAAGTTTTTATCCATAATAATATCGTGTATTGAATTAGACATGGTCACACCAGCTACTCGCCTTTCTCTGATATCTTCCTGCCCTTTTGACAGCCTTAGCCGTAGCTGGTGCTGCCAGAGTTTATTTATTTTCTTGTCAGTGGTGGCAGTTGGAGAAAAGGCTGTTAGCAAGAATTATTTGACTTTACTTGCTCAATGGAGGAATAGCATTCTGAGTTTCCTTTTCTTGCTGCTTTCTCCCATTTTGTCAGAGATAGTTTTCCTTCAACAGTAAAGAGAAAATATGAGAACAGAATAGCAGGAATGAAAAAAAAAAGGTTGTCATATTTGAGATTTTTAGCAAAAGAAATAGAGTCCGCTACCGAAAATAGATGTTTTGCTACTTATTTCCCTTTTTCAACCTACTTTTGTGAACTTGAATATCCACAATCCTGTAGCAGAAGTATTTAGAGTCTGGTGATAACAACAAAGCTAAGACCAGATGACCCAACACTTCTTTTCCATCTGTACTTCCTGCAAATAGTGAAGAAACAAGATGGAGTGAAAAGCAGAGTGCTGGGAAAGACAGCTACAGTTCCAGTACTACCACACAAAAAAAAAAAAAAAAAAGAAAAAAAAAAAAGGAGGCATTACCAACATCATTCAGTACAGGATCAGTGGTTATATTTTTAGTTTGGGTCTGCCACTGCAGCTTCTTATGACAGCAGGCACAGCATTCAGATGTATCTGCCAGGAGACAGCAGGCTGATGGCCTTTACATGCCTGAGAGAGGCTGAGAGAGTTGGTCAACTGACAGGCTGAGAGTTGGGGTTATTCAGCCTGGAGAAGAGAAGGCTCCAAGGAGACCCTATAGCAGCCTTCCAGTACCTGAAGGGGGCCTACAGGAGAGATGCTGAGGGACTCTTTATCAGGGAGTGTAGCCATAGTACAAGGGACAACATTTTTGAACTGAAAGAGGGTAGATTTAGATTAGATCTTAGGAAGAAATTCTTTATTGTGAGGGTGGTGAGACACCGGAAAATGTTGCCCAGAGAAGCTGTGGATGCCACATCCATGGAAGTGTTAGTGGCTTAAAAATTTCTCTTAGTATCTTAAAACTCACAAAACAGTGTGTATAACAAGGGATTTTTCCTCAAAACATTGCAGAGGATTCCAAGCTAGAAACCCAAATGCAGTGTTTGGCCTTATGACAGTCTGGTTTTTAATAATTACATAACTCCACTTATGTGAACCTCATTCTCAGACACAATAAAACATTTCTTAGCTTAGGACAGTTAATTAAATTAATATTGAAATTTCAGCCCATGTAGCATTTTGTCTGTCTTGCACTCAAGAGGAAGCCAAGCACTGTGGATAAGCTCTCCCAAAACTCTGAGTAAAGCATGAAGTTATTTTAGGAGCAAATCATGAATGTTTCGCAAGTTGAGCACAATAAAACTCTGCGCTAACAATGGTCGTATTTGAAATGCATTAAGGAATCGTTAAACAGTTCAACAGTTCCCTGGCACTTGAAAATAAAGAGTCAATTATATTGGCTATATTTCTGTCTTCTTCTGTGGTCCCTCACTCAAGGATGAGTAGTTCCCATTCCTTTGAAAACACTGTCTTCTTTTCAGAGCAGACACAAAACAAATACATTTTTTTGGAGAAACACCATTTTAGTTTCTGCACCCTTTTCCTTTTGGAACAGCTGGCCACAACGAAAATATTTGCAAGAGGGCTCTCATCTCACAGTGGGAAGAAGAGTGCCTATTTTCTCCACTACAGTGCTGAGTTGTGGTGCTGCCTAAACCTCTTTGTTCATCCTCACCTGAAGCAGCACCGAAGGCACAGATAGAGAATTTCAATCATCTTTTCCTCCCCAAGTACCAAGATAAGCCTTAAAAAATTCAAAATACATTTTGAGTGCAGTCAGTAATATTTTTAATAACTCATCTTTAGAAACATACCACTCCCAACGTTGTTTGTCAAATTATGCATCTACATAATGAATTAAGGAGTACTGATTGATTAGCAGTCTTGCAGTGTGGACATCCTTCCCTAAGCATTTCTTCAGTAGAAATGCACGCACAAATGACTGAAAATTCAGTGTCTAAAATCTGATTGCACCCCTCTATTTATAGCTACATATGTGTTAAAATGATTCCCTGATAATCCAACAATGTGTAGAACTACCAGTGATAGCCACTGGCAGCTTCATGCCAAAAGCAATATAACTTGCTGTCCCCCTTGACAGCCGTAATGTTTAATTATGTGACCTCAATTAAACAGCCCTAGAAATAAAGGGATTTCCTACGCTTTCACTATCCTGTACTTTTATATTATCTGCATAAATCCCAGTTTTCTCCTGGCTTGCATCGTAGTTATTTGATCTTCCTTTCTACTTTCTGAATTTTATTATAATTGACTAAAATTATCTTTATTTAACTGTTAAATCTAAGAATACTTATATTCCACTGCCATCAATCTGTCTTTTTTTTCCTAAGGAAAGCTAAGGTTAGAAGAAGCAGCAATGCACTAAATGGAGTTAAAAGGACTTTTCACAGACAGATTCCTTTCTCCCTCCCTCCATTTGCCAGGTCAACACAGAAACAAGGCAGTAGTAAGAATTAAAGCTCTTCTCATAGTCCCTTTCTTAATAGCATAATTCTCTCCAGCTGAGCCCAGCCACATTTCCAAGGGCAAGGAAAGTCCACTAATTATTTTGCTCAGAGTTTCAATGTTAACCCTTGATATGTAAATCTATAAAATTTCTCATCTATTTGTATTTGCAACTTCAGTCTAAATTACTTTGTACTGTAACTATTCATAGCACAGAAAATAACAAAATGTGCCCTGTTTAGCCACACAACAAATGAAATTATCATAATGAAGTGAGATGATGTTCATATAGCCTGGAAAACTGATCTGATATATCCCCATAAGATATAGGGTAGTTTTGCTGGCAGCCACTTCTGAGTTAATTTTCTTTCTAGTTACTGCTGTCACAGGAATTTCAATAATACATATTGGTTTTGTTTGTTGCTAAGTGATGTTTACACTATTCAAGGACTTTTTTCAGCTTCCCATAGAAGCATAGACAGAACAATTGAATAGCCAATGAAATATTCTATACCATACACATCATGTTCAGTATATAAATTGGGGTTGGTCAGGGGGTAGGAATCCGCGATCACTGCTCAGGACAGTGCCAATTTACTGGTCAGTGAGTGATCCATGTCATCACTATTATTGTTGTTGTTGTTATTATTATTATTATTGGTTTTTTATCTTTTCTCTTATTGCTTCTATTAGACTGTCTTTATCTCAGCTAACAAGGGGATTTTTTTTCTCCCATTCCCCTCCTTTTTTTTTCCCCTTCTTCTTCCCATCTTTTGGTGGAGAGGGAAAGAAGGTAAAGTTAAATTGCAGCTGCATGCTTCTAGTTGCCAGCTAGGGTTAAACCACAACAGTGCCTTATTCTTTATCAACACTGTCTGGCAAAAAACACCACATATTTTACTCCCGAGGATAGATCAACTCTTCACACAACAGTTCTTACATAAGCTATAGTAGTTTGTGTTCCCTCATGCCACAAGTGGGTATGATCTCTCTTCAGAAATTAGCCTGTGTTGGGTTTCCGTGGCAAAGTTTTGGTAGCAATGGGGCTACAAGGGCGGCTTCTGTTAGAAGTTGCCAGAAGATTTCCCTGTGTCTGACAGAGGCAATGCCACTAACAATGACAAGCCTGATGCTGGCCAAGGCCAAGCCCATCAACAATGGTGGTAGCCTCTCTGATAATGTACTTAAGAAGGGGAGAAAAAGC
>JAOXNO010000020.1:42921066-42932552 GCA_028565335.1 Limnodromus scolopaceus | reverse complement strand
CCTTTCCTTTCTTCTAACGTCTAAAGTGAAGTTTCCACTCTGAACTAAGAGGAACCAAATATTAATTAAGACAAACTTAATATTGCACTAATTCATGCAAAGAGCACAGGATTTCCTGTAGATGGGAACCAGTCTTACTTCACTGCCATTAGTAAAGTTATGTGGCTTAACACCAACTGAAACTTAGCTTCCTTGTGCAGGAAATACTAATTGGGTCACCCCAGAAGGACAACTACAACTGTTAAAAACCCATTACTTCTTTCCAGTTTATGAAACTTAAGGGGTTATTTTTTTTGAGATTCAACACACTCTTAACTGCATCTTTTCCACAATATTCTTTACACCTGGGTTTGAATGACTGAAATAACACCAATATATGGTAACCACTGCATTTTACCTTACCTTAACTCAGAATCTTATACATAAAAACTACATTTTCCAAGACTTCAGCAAACTCCAAAAGTACATTGTCTCCTCCAGTGAAATGAGGAGGACAGTATTTTCCTGCTGTTATGAGGTAAATATACTAAATAGTCCAGGGTTCACAGATACTAAGCAATATGGTCATTTAAATGTCTATGCTATAAGACAGAGGTATGAACGAAGTTCAAAATGGTTTAGTTCTGTAATGAATAAATAAAATAAGTATTTCAATAGGATAGTCAAAGTCAAGTGATTACAGAAGCATTACCTCATGTATGTTTGGACTACAGTTGTGCTGTCTATAATTACACACTTAAATTAATTAAAGCTGTTTAGGAGCGTCAGAAAAAAAATACTGACAGAATATGCAATAACATATAACATATTTTTTTCCTTTTCAAATGAATAACAATGACAACCATTGAGGCTGGGTCTACACCACTGGATTTTTCTGATGGAGAATGTTATGCCTTGTTCCCAGGTGGAATGGTGGAGGCTGGTTCACGTCTTTTTTGGAATTATATCTCTCTGTGATTGACCATTCAGGTCCACACATTGCACAGGGCATGGCCCAGCTCTCCTCAGTGCCCAGCTCTGTGTTCTAAGTCACCACTGGGATTTTATCCATGAAGGTGTACCTGAAACAATAGGGCACAGTTATCAGAATGAGGTTTTCATACTATTGTGTTGATGGTAGGTGTTGTGTGGCCTGGGGTATTTGCCTGAGGGCAGATGAGGTTGCTTAAGAGTGCAATGTAGCACGATATGATGTATGATAGTGCACTAATGATAGTGTAACCTCTGTGAGGTAGGCAGAGGCAAACCTGGCGAAATCTAATCCTTGATGTTTGCAGTGAGAGATCACTGTAGTGGCCCATAGGGAACCAGTTTGTTCACTCAATTATAGAGGACCCAGCAATGACATGCATCGCTGTTGTGATTTAACCCCAGTAGGCAGTTGAGCTCAACATGGCGGCTCGCTCACTCTCACCTTCAGTGGGATGGGGGAAGAATCAGAAGGGTAAAAGTGAAAAAAATCATGGGTTGAGATAAAGACAGATTAAATAATTAAAAGGCTGGGGTGGTGAGGGGTGGAGGGAAAGGTGGAGAGGAGGAAAAAAACAAAACCAAGAAAAACAAGTGATACAAAAGTAAAAAATTGCTCACGACCTACCAACCAATGCCCAGCCAGTCCCTGAGCAAATGCAGACCCTGCCAACCTCCACTCTCCAGTTTTACTGCACAGCATAGCATCATATGTTATGGAATAGCCCTTTGGTCCAGTGAGGTCAGCTGTCCTGCTGTGTCCCCTCCCAACTTCTTGTGCACCCCCAGCCTATTCACTGGTGGGGTGGTGTGAGGAGCAGAAAAGGCCTTGACGCTGTGTAAGTACTTCTCTGCAACAATTAAAACATCCCTGTGTTACCAAGAGTGTTCTCATCACAAATACAAATCATAGCCAAATACAAGCTATTGTCAAGAAACTTAACACTATTACAGTCCAAAACTAGTGTAGTTGCGAAAAGTGAGAAAATCATAACCTGTTCATGTCTCTTTCTGGTCTTGAATGCAAACAAGACAGAAAAGCTAGGACACAAGATAACATACTTGGATAATTTCATATCCTCCTTAAATTTAAATGTATTCCATATTTCTCCTCAATTTATCTGTTTTAAATATTTGATTTGGGGAGTAAATTGCAAAGTTATGTTTTCTAGAAAGAACTGATGTAAAATGATATTTGGAGGAAAAAATTTAAAGTTTGAAAATCCAGAATTTCCATTTTCTTGTATATAGTAGTTGACTGTTTAAATATTCAATGGTGCATAATACATAGTACTTATAATTCAAAACTATAACCAATCTACATAGGTTGTTTTAATAGACAGATGGTAGTAATGGTTCATTTCTCTTCAGAAGGCAATGAAAATATCATAGGCATCATATTTAAGACAGTGTAAAGATATGGAATCTTTTGATCTGCTTCTTCTTTGTCTACTCATTTCAAGAAAGTAATAAAAATAATGTAGAAATTATTATCTTTGAATCATGCATGATATGTTCATATTTTGGTTTTACCCCAGAGTACTTAAATCTTGACTTCCACCTCAAATAAATTAAAACAATTGCCTTAAATGTAAATGTATAGATAATTTTTAATGATAACTGGACCAACATATTTGAAGCTAGAAATAAAGTCACAGGGCCACCATCGTTTTCATTTTTGCATATCAGAATTAAATTGACCTTTTAATTTCTCCAATAATTTAGAGTCAGAAAAAATGGAGCCTTGCAGCAAGACCTGGCTCAAGGCCTCCCGCAGGTTGCACCAAGTAGCTTCCACAAATCCAAAGCATATGTTCCACAGTCAGCAAAATTGAATCTGTCTTATCTGAGGTACTATGAGCCAGGACTTCTCTAATCAGGCAGTGATGGGTAGACCAAGGGGTGAGCAGAAGTGATCAGCACCCACAGAGATGGGGACATTGGGGGTCTCCCTGGACAACCTGTTTCTCACTGCCAGAAGTGAAGTGAGGGGCAGGTGAGGAGATTTGTAACCACTAGCAGCAGCCACCTTAAACCCAGCAATCTTCTGTCCAAGCCACCTGCTTGCTTTGCTTGAGTTTAGTGTCAGTCTCAGACCCAGATATTCCTCCCTGTGCTGTTGTGTAGAAACTTTTATAGGACTTACTTCATTCCCAAAGTATTAAATCCACGGCAAACTGATAGTGTTTCCATTATCTGTAATATTAGTACCAGCAACAGTAGCTGTGTTAGCAGTATTAAGTAGCTCAAGTTAGCATCTCCTAATTCTAGAGCCTTGGCAGTAAACATGGGAACAGGAAACATCCCAGTCAGTCCTGTGAGAGCACTCCAGCTTTCAGCAGTGCTGTATGTAGCCTTATCAGATTTCAGATAGCCCAGACAGAAATGCTGATGCAACCTTGCTGCTCCTCTAAAACCTGGTTTTGAAGCTCTTCCGTTTATTTTACAAAAAAACTTGGTGGGTTTAGTTTTAAGCTCCAGCCTTCCCTCCTGAGCTGTCCTTGACAACTCTGTCTGGAAACTGAATACTAAACTCAGTTCTCAGCTGCAGTT
Organism: Limnodromus scolopaceus; assembly: GCA_028565335.1. Taxonomy (NCBI): domain Eukaryota; kingdom Metazoa; phylum Chordata; class Aves; order Charadriiformes; family Scolopacidae; genus Limnodromus; species Limnodromus scolopaceus. The sequence goes on along the minus strand of JAOXNO010000020.1, from coordinate 42,929,030 downwards.
ACAAATCTCACTCATTGTACAAGATCACCTTTTGTGATATTTTTAACGTGCAACTTTAACCTTGCAACACAAGTTGCACAGATACAATTGATTTCAGCAGTAGTGTTTTGGATGTTTATGAGAACACACTTGATCCAGCAGTAGATTATGCAAGAGATGAACACAGTTAAATCTTGTTAGTTTAAGAAGGAGACAGTTTGTACTTTACAATACAAATCGTAACCTCAATCTGGATTATCAACTGAATTCCAAAACTTCTCCAGCATACTTTGTCTGCAACAACCTGGTGCAGGAGAAGCATTTTTTTTCACATATGCATGCTAAGCTTTACGTTGCACAGTGCTTTCTGCTAAGGTTCTACCTTAGAGGGACAAAATAGTCCTCTGAAGAAACTCTAAAGAAATATTTTTTCATTTAGAATAAATAATATTTATAATGGTTTACTTAATTAATTATATTTAATTATTTATAACAATTCATAATTTATTTATAATAAATTTCGTTTAAATAAAAGATTATCAAGTCAGGCCACTTCTTGTCAGAAAAGTTTCTGTTCTGAAACTATAAGTGCAAACAGAAAAATTGGTGATGAAGAATTGCAAGATCTGTTTGAGAGCATAGACATTTTTATATTTTTCAGCTTCTTTTCACCTCTTTCACAAAACTCCTTTTACGTTGTTCTCCCTTCATTTGTGCTCCTTCCTACTTCCCCACGTGCCCTTTCCTACTGGTCTTTCCCTTGCTCTTCCTGTGAATTTAATCCTTTTTTTCTATGATGCAAGAAAAGAATGCTCGAAAACATTTACAAATGCACCTCTCTATTTTTCTGCCAAAGACTTAATTAGAAATCCTCTGGACTACACTGATATCTGCTGTGACCATCCACCTCTGTTTTCTTTTTCTTTATATGCTTTTTTGTGTGTAACCATTCTCCATTATCTGTGCCACTGCCCATCTCAAATGTACTGATCTCATGAGAAAGAGGCTACCTGAGAAAGCACCCTGAGTGATTTCCACTCCTTGCCAAATTATACTTTTCCCAGAGACTTGAAATTTCCTTTTCCAGCAGAAAAGGGAGGTAACTGTATGCAAAACAGCTCCAGTTCCCCTTCTGTAGCTGCACCACAGCACAGTGAATCATCAATTAAAAAGGGAGACACTAAAAATAAGAATTAACAGTGGTTGAGATATTTCCAACACAATAACTTTCCATTCAAAGCTGCTGTTTGGTCAAAAAATTTAACATTTAGCATTTAACTCTTACCAAAACCAAAGCAGATTTCCACCAGCAATGTTCTCATTCTCCCATTAGTTCACCTGACAACTGTGGATCACCTCACACTCTGAGAGACACGGTTGACCTCAGGTCTGGGGACCTCCAAGCCTCAGTTTCCTGCTCAGAGATGCAGGAAACTCCTGATCTGAATGAGAATTCATGGTGTGTCTGAATTCCCCCCAGTCTCAGATCTGATGGCCAAGAATGCTGTGAGAGACCTATAGCAGACCCCAGCAACTCCAGGATTCAAAGGGAGTTACTGGTTTGGACAAATGATATTTAGATGGTGTCTAACTCACAGACTGTGCCTTGACCTTTCATGCAGTTTGCAGGCTATCTAAGCCTCTATTTTCTGAGTAGAACCTATGAGATTTTACAAGGGGCAGAACAATGGCATGAAGAGATGTTTTGTTTCTAGACTTGTGGGATTAGTAAACACCTTTTCATTGAAAAATATCATAGAATCATATAATCATAGAATGGTTGGGGTTGGAAGGGACCTTAAAGATCATCTGGTTCCAACCCCTCTGCCATGGGCAGGGACACCTCCCACTAGATTTAACAAAACCCAGAGAATCTCTAAATTCTTGCAGATAATGGATATGAATCAAGGCAGTTTTTCAAATGAAAAGCCCCATTCAAAAGCATTTCCATGAAACAGGGTCCTATTTCATTTATCTATTTGACAAGTCCAGACTGTGCCTTATGCAGCATTCTCCAGCACTCCGTATAGTAGATTTTTAAATGACTCAAGAAGCAATGGGCATCTGCATCCCTTGGGAGGTGATTTTGCAAACCAGAAGACCTCACACAGGAAAAACAGCCTAAAATGCTCCCTCCAAGGTAATCTTCCACTCTGGCATAGCCTCCTAGCCTTCTTGCAGCATTACCAAGAAGCTCCACTCAAACCTCACATAATCAGGTGAAAATCTGAAGGCAGGGGAGGTGCTGTCTGCTCCACAATATTTATGACATTTTGGTTGTGAGATGTGGTGCTATAGTTGCTCTGCACTGAAGCTAAACTACGGGTTGCAGGTAGGAAAGGACAGTCCTGCTTAGACTATTTGTTCAGTGTTGGGAAGGATGTTTTCAAATCAAGGAGGGAGAAATGACACAAGCCTTACCATTTGTAGTCATAAATTGAAACACTCAACAAGCAGGCAGGGATGTCTGGCCCACTAGAAAGAAGGTATTAAGCAAAATCTTTCAATTTGATTTGGGGTCCCTAACCAGAAATACTACAGAGATACTTAGAGAAATGAGGATAGTAATGAAGTGGAGAATGGTATGGAGAGAAATGAGAGGAATCTGAAAGGCAACCAAATAACACTGCCTATATATATCCCCCACAAGTACTGAACATCTGCAGGAGACACATTTGTAAACGGATTAGAGCCCTGGAATAGTTAGTGAGTTCTCTGTCTCACTGCAGTGTATAGAACAGATAAATAAATAGTGGGCATATGTGATATATATTTAGATCATGCATTAGACTTTAAAATCTCTGTCTAACTGAATGCATTAGCCTGTATTTTCTGTTTATGTCTCTGGGATGCCATGGAAACACAGCACTGAATCCTAATGGGTCTCTCGTGGCAATAAATAAACAAAGTCTTTGTCTATTCATGTTTCAATTTCTTTCTTTTTCTTTTTTTTCATGTAATTTACAATTTCAGAAGGAAAACGGGCTTACCCCCACCCATTATCTCTGGTTGCAAAGTGTGCTGAAGATAAATGCAAAATGCACCTTCTAGTGGCCACTTTGGCTTTCTATACAGCTGCTACTACCATCAGTAAGTAGTGAACACTGCTTATTTGTGTTGAACTTCCTTATAAGGAAAAAATGTGGCCTATATAATTAAACCTTGAGTCGGGGTTCTTTTAGTAAATTGCAGTCTAACCTAAAGAGCACTTAATATACTTGTTGAAATTGAAAGCTGATACATAAAAGAGCAGACATAAAATCTGTTCTTTTCCTTACAAGTCTAAGAGGCTACAGCCAGTCCCTCTTTATATATACAGTAACAATGTTCATTGCCTTTAAACTGCTCCTCCAAAGCAATGACACACTAGCACTTCCCGTGCTCCAGAGCTTATTAGAGCGAACCAAAGCAATCATCCCCATCAGGATAACGCACAGGAGCAAGGTGAAACTCTAGGCACCAAGTGATAGAAATACTGGGTATCACACAGCATCAGTTTGCCATCTGGCACCTGTCTGAAATGAATAAAGTCATCGAGAGGGGATGTTGTGCGGTAACATGAGTAATAGAAAGACTGATAATTATCTATGTGGAGAAGTGGGCAGATTTAATTAGACTACTCAAATCTGAAGAGTCAACTGAATCTAAAGGCAGTAACCTCGGCTGTGGAGGGCAGCCATATGGTCGCTCTCAAGCTTTCAGGTCAGACTGAAATTCAACAGGGACCTTTGTAACTAATTTAGAAATGCAGTGCCACATGCTTGACTCCGCATCTGTCAGGCAGTTCTTGGGCAAGAACGACAGCAATATCAGGTATGCAGATTTGGTGCAATGCATGCTACGGTCCCTGTGGTGCCAGGTGTGAGTAACAAGCTGACTCCTGTGAGCCTCCCCACCCGCCCCAGCAGAGGCAGCAGGTCAGCCCTGGGAAGAGGGAAGCAGGAAGAAGGGGCAGTGTATAAAAGCCCCTTAGGGTGCCCCTCATGTATATGAGCGTCCAGAATAAAGATGAAACTGGGACACTTTATAGCAGCCTTGAGTCTCCAAATTATATGAAGGCCGGTGATGAAGTGAGGTAGATCACCTGGGTGGTGCAACCGATGTTAGTATGAATCCAATTCATATAATTACAAATTACTGTGCAGGGGACCAGGTGGTGGAGAAGCAGTGCTGTAAATGACAGGTGCAGCACGTGAGTCTTGAAATCTTCTCTCTTACCCTTCTTTCAGAGTGAGTATATGCACATAAAAGATTGCTTTCTATTCCTGCTTTTAGTTTTTCTGCTTCCAGAGGAATGGAAACATTTGTTCCTTCATACTCAGATTTTATTTTTTTTTAATCCGACCAGCATGCTAGGACAATAAATGTTCCAAACTTAAGAAATAATAAGATACTTAACTGTTTTCTTATTTACCTTCAGGGCCAAAAAAAAAAAAAAAGAAAGAAAAAAAAGTTGTCAAAACCTACATAGTGCATAAGGGAACCGTCAGACTGTAACAACATACACTGCAGAGAGATGTTAACAAAGCAACTAGTAATGACAACTGGACAAGAAGATTAAGTAGATAGGTGGACTTAATTCAGTCTGTTGCTCTAGCAGTTGCCAATTCTGTAGGGCCTTGATTGCACTTCTCTTTTGGACATGATGTTATGCCAGAAGGCGGTAGACTGTGAGGAATCTACCATGCAGGGAATGACCGTTTGCATCAACTGCCTTCCTCCCCCTGCATTATGCATGTATGACACTGTTGTTTCCCCTGCTCCTGGCCAGCAAAGAGAGGGAGCAGATGCTCCCCCAGTAAGTAACTTGCTATTTGAGGGGGTGGCAATAATACAACAATCCAGGACCAAAAGAGAAGCTGGATACAAGAGAATTTTGGACTTTGCAGTTGGGCTTGAGTCAAATGGAGACAGATAGGAAGGACTCACTGGGCAATACAGCATGAACTACTCTCAGCCTACAGATTCCTCTTCAAAACTACAGATGCCAGCTCACCTCTAGCAGACAATGCAGATAGTCAGGGCTTCCCACGCCTTAGTCATCTGGGAGAGCCATAAAAAAAATGGCACAAATACGACGAATTAATACTAACTTTTAATTTGTAACTTGTTAAAATATGGTACTTGGCTATAGCCCTCTTCTCCTATTTTGCCACCTTGGTTAGATACAAATTTTGCAGCAGTGTCATGTCCAAGTGGTGGGGTCAAGAGACCCTACTGTCTAAGGTATTTGCTTTTAAGTAACGGAGATCTGGCAAAAATTGCCAATATAGTAGAAACTGTTCAGAAATCACTCAGATACATTTCAGAGTCTGCTTCCTTCAGTGTCTGTGTAGCACTAGATGATGTGAACCTCTATATGACACAGCAGTTAGTCCTATGCTCCTGCCAGATGTCTCTTAAATGTATAGTTCTGCACACTTTGTATAAGTGATGAACACCAACACAGAACAGCTAAAACAACTACAGAAGATTCCAGGGATTTTGGACGGGATCCGTTTGCAAACATACAAAAAAAAAAAAAAAAAAAAAAAAAAAAAGGCATAACCTAATGCCATCTTTTTTCACAGAGGAAGCCAAATAACAGCTCTGTCAGTTGAGGCCAACAGACTCAAAAATAGTCCTTTCAACAGCTTTTTCAGGGAAAAAAGAGAGAGAGATAGACAGACAGCTACAAAAAGCTGTTGCACTGCATCAAGTGCTTGCTTTGAATTAGCATGCAGCACTGTTGTATCACACAGAGCATCACGTATTTTCTGCATTTGGCCTCTGCCCCGCTTTTTATGAATACGTCCAGGTTGTTAAATACTTTAAAGTATTGCCTGCAAATATAACTCAGACCCCTTTTAACATTCAGTGGGCAGCACGACAAAATGGCACTGTCTAATTGTTCTGATGACAAATGCTGCAGAAGGATAACATGAACAACAACTCTCTGCTGTATGGCATTTTTCATGAGTAGGTTTCTGGGTACTTCCCAGCTCTTAGAGAAAATTTGACTCTTGGTTGAGTTTAAAATTCTGAACTGAAATCTGATGCTTTCTACCTACATAGAGAGCTTCATCCCAGTTTTGTGACTTGCGTGTTACCTGAAGAGTTTACCATCTATGTATGTGACAGAATTACTCTGTCATCTTCCTACAGCATCCTATGGCTTCTAACGCAGTAGCATCTGAAAGCAGACAAACCTTCCCTTCATTGCTATCAGCATACACGAGTGAGTTTTATATCAGACATATGTGTCTCATTGTAATCCCTACAGGGGGTCTTACACTTCACTGAAATGATTCCTCTGATCATGCCCTTCTTCCCTGCCCTCAGCCGTGCCTATTAAGACCTGGGCATATGGCTCCCAAAGATTCTTTAAGGCAACATGTTCTTTTTATGCAAATACCAAATAATTACATCATTTGTGCATTCAGATCCATCTTTTTCTATGTACTTGCTTCTCTATCACTTTGAGTTCATCAGTTCTCCTCTCCATGCCTCACCAACAGTAGACATAGCCAACACATTAAGCTGAATGGTTTTGATGTCAGAAAAATGTTTTAGATGGATGTTTTCTTATCTAGTAGGATATTTTTCTCAGTCCTTTGAAACAAAAGGCACCATTTTTCTGATACTCTGTGTTTAACACTTCTGACACACAGAGGCAAATCTGTCACACAAGATCACCAGGAACTTCTGAAGCTATATGGAGTGCTTCCCAGAGCTTTCTGGTGCTGATGACTCATTATCTATGAAATGGAATTACTCCAACAAGAGCCAGAGATAGGACACCTATTCCTCTGCCTAGTTTAGTCAGCCATCAATTGTGCTTGCCGCATTTTCCTGTATTTTGAGGACTTCATGCCTTAGTTCTTAAATCAAAGGGATATTTTGTCAGATAGTTGCACTGTTTCATAGTTTATTGCATTCCTAGTGTTTCATATGGCAATCTCTTTAAAACATATACATGTATATTCAGACACACAAATTACTTAAACTTCATAACCCCAACCTTGTGCCACACTAATTGTCTATTCTCAAGCTGTTCTTTTTGAATGCATCCACATTTGATCCTTTAAAAACACTTGTGAGTCTTAAACAATTGATGTCAAACTGACTGGTCTAATTTCCTGCCATTCTTTTAGATCCTTTTCAAAAGTAATTAGGGTATTGCATTTGTTATTTCTCTGGCCTCCAGAGGCTTGTCATATTTTCTAAATTTTCTTCAAGTTTTTCTACTGTCCTTCTCTGTTCTTTGCCTGCACCTTCTACCTGGTCAGATTAAAGACCCTTTAACGGGTTCAAGACCCTTTAAGACTTCACCGGCTTAAAGATCACACTCTGCCTACATGCTTTTCACCTCCTACTGTTACAAATAATACCAAAGGCACCTAGAATCAAAAGAGACTAGAGAAAATTATGCTTCCATTTTCTTTATTTTGTACACTTGAAAGTACTTCCTTCTGCAGCTAGTTTTATGGTTTTCATTATTTTAACTAGCTTTCCCTGTGTTTTGAATAGGTCAGTCAAGCAGCTGCAGAAAACAGAACAGCATAGTTTAAAATAAGAATAAAAATTGTTTAAAAACATCTGGGGGACCTGGGAACAAATGTAGTGGTAGGAACTGTTTTTAACACTTCTTTTCTAAGACTAGATTTGAAACTATTATCAGTTTTTCAAGTGGAAGGGGAATAGGTGACAGCAATCTGTGCTGCCAGAGAGGAAAATTGCTGAGACTTTCCCAAGGTGTTTTTAAAGGTGCCTTGCAGACCCACACAGCAGATAGAATCATAGAATCATCTACATTGGAAGGTAGATCATCTAGTCCAACCATCAACCTAACTCTGACAAAAACAAAACAAATAAAAAAACCCACAACACTAAACCATATTCCTGAGCACCATGTAAACTCATCTTTTGAATATCTCCAGGGATGGTGCCTCAACCACTTCCCTGGGCAGCCCATTCCAATGCTTAATAACCCTTTCAGTGTAAAA
>JAOXNO010000020.1:42896738-42915375 GCA_028565335.1 Limnodromus scolopaceus | reverse complement strand
AAATTTCTTAATTAAAAAATAACTTTTTTTTTTTTTTATTAGACCAAACCAATGTGAAAGAGAAGCAGATAAACTTCAAAATAAGAACCAACAGGCACATTTGCATTTCTTGCTCTTTGCACAGCCTACATAACATAAAAGAGTCTGGTAAGTACAATAGAATCCAAATATCTGATTTATGAAATGTATAACAAAGGTCTGTCTAACTATATATGCAATATGGGTATTCTTACACATATGCAAAATATATACTCTGTGTACAACACCAGTACTCTGTCTGGAAGTAAGCTGGTGGTTTCTGAAACACTGGAGGCACTCAAGGTTCCTGTTGCATTGTTAACAGCTATGGCCTCAGTCTCCCTCCATATGATAAATTGTCTTGCAACACAAGGTGTGAGCTGAGCTTGGTGCAAACAGATGATATTAAGGACCTTCTCTCTCCTCATGGACGGCCTAAAGGAGATGATGTGGGAGAAGCAGCTGGAGAAGCAGTGAGCCAGGGCATTGGAGAGGTCTGAAGTAGCCTGAGGCTTCCTTTGCTCTAGGGCTACTCTGAGGCCTGGCTGGCTGAAGGATGACTCCCAAAAATTTGGGAAGCAGCTGAGGAAATATCTTCAAGTCACCTCAGAACAAAAAGGCGAATGGTGGGCCCACGTAGCACTCATAGGGATACTCCCAATCCAACCAGTCCAGGTTATATGAGATTACAGAGTCTGAACGGGAATGTCATTATGCCTGACAAGACTATTTGGAAGGGACAGAGAAAGAGGCCAGCATTTTGCAATTCGTACCTCACGCATTTAGTAGCAGCCAGGACAGCCTCATGATTTGAGTCATCTTTTTGTGGCATCTGCTGTGATACGAGACACACCACTAACAGCAGTAGACATTCTAGCACTCACATTGGATTACAGTGGAAACCAGATGCATGATACTACAGAAATACATCAAACATTCATGCCTGGCAGGCTTGGAAAACATTAGCTCTAAGTTAGCAAGCTAGCTTACATCAGCTTCTGCTTTTGCGTTAATTGATCCTTTCTCAGTGTCCCTATCTTTAAAATGAAGACTCTGCATGACTATTTTGAAAGGAATTTACTTTTATGGGGAAATGACTAAATTTGAGCTGAATCATGATAGCTGTTATTTGACAGCTTCTTCCCATACAAGCCTTTTTTTCCAGATTTTAGGCTAGGTTTACTGTGGGACAATGAAGCAGAGGGGGAGGAAAGGACAAGTTTCTCCATAGCTCTATCTACTATTTTCTAGCCAAAGAAGCCAGAGAATAAGTTGTTTTGTGAACATAATATGAGTATCTTACTCCATGAAGAAGTGTACTATGGCCTACTCCTTGTCTCCAGAACAGTTAGTCCTCTGAAAATAAATTTGTTCTCTGCACTAATCCAGAGGTGATGCAGACCACTCCTTACCATGAGTGTGCATATTAGATTTCATTCCTGGTCTTTTGACCATGCAATGAAATAGAAACATGCAATATCTGAAGTTGGAAGTGACCCATAAGAATCATCAAGTCCAACACTCTGCTTCTCACAGGACTACTTAAAACTAGACCATATGTCTAAGAGCATCATCCAAAAGCTCCTTGAACTCTTGACAGTTTTGGTGCCATGACCACTTCCTTGGGGATCCTGCTCCAGTGGTTGACCGCCCTCTCAGTGAAGAACCTTTTCCTAATGTCCAATCTGAACTTCCCCCAGATGCAGCTTCATTCCGTTTCCTTGTGTCCTATCACTGGTCACCAGAGGGGGGAGATCAGCACACCCCCTGCCACTGCCCCACTTGAGGAAGTTGTAGACTGCCATGAGGTCACCCCTCAGCCTTCTCCAAGCTGAACAAACCAAGTGACCTCAGTGACTTCTCATAAGTCTTGCCCTCCAGGCCTTTCACCATCTGAGTCACCTTCCTTTGGATACACTCTGATAGTTTGATGTCCTTGTTATATTGAGATGCCCAAAGCTGCACACATCATTACTTGACGTGTGGTTGCACCAGTGCAGCATAGAGAGGGACAATCACCTCCCTTGACGAGCTATCTATGCTGTGCTCGATGCACCCCAGGGAATGGCTAGCCCTTTTGGCTGCCATGACACACTGTTGACTTGTATTCAACTTGCCACCAACCCAAAACTTTCCGCAGGGTTTGTCTCCAGCCTTTCATCTCCCAGTTTGTACCTATAACCAGGATTACTCCATCCCAGGTGGAGATTCTTGCACTCAGTCTTGTTAAATTTCATACAGTTGCTAATTGCCCAGCTCTCTAATCTATTCAGATCTCTCTGTATGACCTCTCTACCCTCAAGGGAGTCCACAGCTCCTCCTAGTTTAGTATCATCAGCAAACTTACTTAATGTACATGAAATTCCTGTACCCAGATAATTAATAAAAATCATTAAAGAACACTAGTGCTAAAATTGGGCCCTGGGGAACCCCACTGGTGATTGGACACCAGCCTAATGTAATGCCACTTACTATAACCCTTTGAGCCCCACCAACCAGCCAATTCTTCACCCAGCAAAATATGGATTTGTCTGGCTGTGTGCTGGACATTTTGTCCAGAAGGATACTGTGAGAGGCAGTAACTAACTGAAGAAGTTTTCCTGAACTGAAGCAGAACTACCCCAGTCTGAAGATAGAGGTTGAATTTCATACAGCTCCCAGCACTTAACATATAAACACCTTGGTTTTTCTCCCAAGCAATCTTTGTTTTCTCAATACAGTTGGGGTTTATTGGATAGCAGTTGTTCCTCCACCTGGCACTGTGTAGAATCGTAAGAGCATTGTTTTCTTTGCTCATTTTCTTCTTAGTGCAAGCCAATATATGTTGTTACATACACGATAAGGAACACTAGTACTCCTTTTGTTCTTAGCTCACAAAGGCATATTTTTTTAAGAATTGTTTTCCAAAACTGGCTATTATCAGGCTTGCAATGACCTGAGATGGCTCTCCTAGGACAGTATTGCTCTGTGGTTTCATGACATCGCAGCTGCACCTGTTACAAAAAGAATACTGGACAGCACACGCTTCTGAATCTTCTTCTGCCTCAATTTCAGAACAAAGACTGGATTTCTAGTGTTGAAAGTGAAACAACATTAACATTAGGCTGCCATAAATCTTGCATTCACCAAATGGGTAGAACACTACAAATTTTCCCAAGATCAGCTCTGCTCTTTTGACAGAAATGCAGTGCAGTTAACGTCTACTGTGAATAAATTGTGGATTAAGTCACATTGCATCCTTCAGTTCGTGATATTCACCTCCTGTGGGCTGAAATGTTTTACCCTACACATTTCTGCTGCCCTTTTAAATGGGTAATATGTAAATTTTTCTGACAAGATTGCATATTGCAGACTCCATGACAAAAGGATTTTTTTCCCCTTTAAGTTAAAATATAGAACTCAAGCATTGCATTTACTGACAGTCTGAAGTTTATGATTTGTTCCTTAAAGTAGCAGAACTCTGTACTTCCAGTTGTGCATATCTTCTTTTAAGTTATGGCAAAGTGCAATTACAGTTTAAAGGGAATATTTATGTACATTAGTTAACAACATCATTGCAACTTAGTGCTCACACATCAACACTTAATTAGTGTAAGCATAAGTGACATAATTGCTACAAGGCATGCATTACCCATAATGTGAGGTAATTTCATGCACTATGCACATTTTAAATATCTACTCCGTATTTTGCCAGGCTGGATTTTTAAATCAATAGGAGATGTTTGCACATAAAGACACCTAAACTTGTTTTCTATTTTACTTGATGCAGAATGTTGTCCAGCAACACAGCAAAAGGAAAGGTTAGAATTTTCCCCTAAGGAAACTCTAACCAACTTTCAATCTTCAAACTTGCAAGTTCAAAGATATCTGATTTCGAAACAGCGCAACTGTCTATGTGAACAGTATGGTAAGTTTTCTATTAAAGAAACATATTTGTTTTGCCCTTTCCACAGAATTGTCAACCTTAATATGCTGATGTTGTTCTTCTGTAAGCCTAACTATGCTTTTGTCCAGTCCTCCTCTTCGCATGAAATGCCCTTGTTAGCTGATCAGCAAAGCCAGTGGCCTCTTCAAAATTCATTATGTCCTGAAGAAACACAGCTGTTACAATAGCTACAAGAATCCATGAGCTAATGAGTAGACATGGCATCTGGGACTACATTATGGATGTATAAGTAAATAGGTTCATATGTACAAATAAAAATGCAGCCATTTGTTCCCTGCTTTATTTTGTTTTCTACTTTATGAGAGGATTATCTCTTGGATTTTATTTTCTGTTTGAGAGGCAATGACTCTACCATATTCTATCAAACATTGAATGTATTTTGCATACTACTACATCCTAAGAAAAAAGAAAACTAGCTAAAGACAGGAAGCATAAAATGTATGTGTCTTCCTTTGGGGTAATTCACAGAAGAAGTTACATACAATCAAATGGAGGCAAGAAGTAACCAAGCAGTTTTAGAAAGTTTTAATATTCCCTTGTCATGTTACATAAAGGGCTAGAAATCNNNNATAAGAATGCTGCTTCCTGCCTAAAACCTAATATCACATGCAGCAATTAGTGCTAAATAGTCCTGTTGAAGGGATAATCTGAATTTAAGACCATCCTTCCCTCTCATTACCTATGACTTATTATAAATAAGATCTGAGGTTTAAATGTCTGGAAGAGATTAGGATCAGGTGTTTTTCTCTACTTTTTTTTGAGAAGGGGGGATGTGCACAGTTGACAGAATTTTCTTTTCACTGTTGCTCTTCTTTAGTCAGTTAAAGCACTTTTAAAGCTGGAGGAAACTTTACTCAGGGAATATTTTCCTGCTAGAAAACGTTCTTTCTTATCATATAAAGTTTTCTGCAACAATACATCAATGTTGAAAATTTTCTTTAGAAAACAGAGAAAAAATAATGATTAGACTGAGTGGTGGCATTTTTTACTGTATTGGAGTTGACAGAATTTTTATTGCAACTTTCATTACTGATTTTAATTTTTTTTTATTATAAGCTAAACAAATATTTCAAATTAACGACTAAAACTGAGCTTTTTTTTCCTAAAACTGTTGTGTTTTGAGGGTAATTAAAAATATTAATATCATTGCAATTTTTAATGATTAAATAAAAAAAAAAATCCCAATCCAAAATTGCCTGTGCAAGTCCACCTGCAAGTTCACTGAAAGAATGTGTACAAATGCTTTCAAATAGTTATTTTGTTGTTTACATATGTCTAGTTTCCTTAGGCTAAGGCCTACCAAGAAACATTAACAAAGGCACCAAGCATTATAACTTGCTATTGTTTGAAAAAATATTTATGCATTGCTTATCTTAGATTGTCTTTGATCTGAACCTTAAGTTTTTGTACATACTGAAAGGATTAGTCAAACAGCCATCAAAATTTAGGAAGCTGCTGCAACTAGAAACACCAAGCATTTTGGAATAATCCAGTGACAGTTAAAATATCTGATTTCTTTTACGTCCTTTTTTTTTAAATCACCCACAAGCAGTTGGATCTGGAGAAAGTTTGACAGATCCTACAAGAAGTCCCACCATAAAATCATTCCATGTATTTACTGAACTCTACCAAGACAGGCTAAAGGATTTGTCATTTGCCCCAAAGGATTTGTGTCTTCCCCTGTGCCAAAGCTATTGTAAAATTTGTTCTCTCATGGTGGGAAAAATGAAAATTTGCAGCCCTTTATTTACTGCATTCCTTATGTCCTTGTGTACCAGCAGTAATGTCCATTTAAAAGATTTTCTGAGATTTTCTCACACAATAATGATTCTAAATATAGCAGTCGTTTTTTTCCTGTTCCACCAACCCAGACTTGCCAAGGGACTTGTGATATGATACCTCCTGTTTCCTGACTTCTCAGTTGCCTTCTTCAGTTTGCCCTTCCAGTTTGAGTACACCTCTCTGAGTAACAAGAATTGAACATGGTGAATGGTGTCACCAGTAACTTGTTCAAGAGCATTAATATGGCTTCTACTTTACTGAAAATATCTTGCTTGAAATATAATACTAAATCAGATTAGCTGTTTTTTACTGACATATCATATTAATGACTCATGCTCAACCGAAGATCAACAAGCACATCCAAAGACTTATCCTTCCATGTTGGGTCAAATGCTGAGCCCATCAGTTTATAGCTTATTTTAATTTGAAAAGTATTTTACGGTTTATTTTAATCTGAAAAATACATTTGTACAAATAAGAGCCATAAGGTATGTAAAAGATGAGACATTAGCTTAGAATATGCATAGGTATTTGCCAGAAAGCTTATATATATATATTCTTACATGAATATAAATATGCATATCCACATATTATTATATATATTCTAGTGTGTAAAACTAGCTTTATAGTTTATCATTACTGTTATTATTATTTATGTAATTACATGCATCCTTCATACAGCTTCTCTCTCTAACCTACAATGTATTCCTGCAAACTGAGATCTCTTGCTTGACAAGATAATATATTGCTGTCACCCCAATGAATATTAGTATAATTCTGATTTTAGTCTACTAAAATGACAAGTGTAGCTACTTTATAGTTGCTTTGGACCATAAAACATTTTGAAAGTTATTTTGCCATTGAATCAGCACTGGAGCAGATATGCATGAAGATTTGGCATTTAATATGTGAGGTGGTTTTGCCCCTTTTCTGTTGTGGGAAATTTGGTTATAAATTTTTCATGACATAGTTCTTTTGTCTGTCAGCACCTTTTACTTTGGGAAAAAAATCTGCTTGACAGCCACTTTGAGCCTGCTCCTCCAGAGCTTTTACTCATCACAGAAAAAAGTTTAGGAATAATAACAATAAAAAAAAAAAAGAAAAAAAAAAGAAAAAAAGGAAATGTGGACAAAAAGAGGAATTTAAGAAAATACTTCTTTTTTATGGTTTCCTTTTTAAAAATACTGGATGTAAGATAGCTGTCATCAGAGATGATGAGGAAACAGATTATGGCCCAGGAAGAAATCAGAATATGATTTTTGTTGTAGGCCCAAGTCTACAGTATTTTCTGCATTCTACACTGCATCCAGGTCTTAAAGCCTTCCCTTTGGAGCAATCAGATTGAGCAACAGAAAGGCCCTCCTACGCCATAAAACACCGATACCTTTGCTTAATCTTCTAAACCTTGACAACTTCCACCAATTTAGCAGAAGTTGTTATGATACAGCTAAAGCTAGGGGTATACAGAATTACCACAGGTCGAAACCAAGCTTAGGTTTCAGGATTAACTATATATATCGTACTATTATCATTATAATGAAAATATTTGTTATCGTAGCTTTTTCCTACATATACGCACTACGTTTGGTATATAAGTAATTAGATCATGAAAAGGGAGAAAGAAATATATAGTTAAGTGCTCTGGGTGAACAAATATAAGAACCATATAATTACAGATAAAGCTCTACAGGAGTCAGCTACTCTAGTCTTTAGACTATCAGTATGTTTCCTCAGAAAACACTTAAAAAGACTCACCTTTCAGTGTTAACAGACCAAGAAAGGAGCAAAGTCATTTATTAAGACAACTTAGGTTAGTAGGGACATGAGTTAAGCGCCCAGACGTTGTGTTGCATCCACACAAGGTGGACAGTACCTCACAACAAAACATTGTTTTCCTTTCGCAGATAGTCTGTAACAGTATCTTTTGTTTAATCTAGGGTGGATGGTTATTGACTGTCATCTCTCGACAACTTGCCTGACTGCCATTCCAAGGAAGAGTGTACCTCCATCCTCCCGAGGACATCAGGGCAAGGCAAACATGACAGCCTGCATACAGATCAATGCCACAGAGAAAGCTGTTCTCTTTCCTCCAGAGCAGTGCCATCAGCATTGCTGTCATTTTTCTCAACCCAAAAAAATGCAGTTTCAGAGTTAGTTTGAAGAGAATGGATTGTTTTCCAGAAAAAAAACCCAAACCAAACACGCTTTAATAACTTATCTCAAACAAGACATGAATGTAAAACAATACAACCAACCCAAATCCAAAAAGACCCTTTTTTCAAAATTCTGCATGTAAGTCACACCTGACAACAGCTAAGTCCCCAGCTTATTAACTGTATAGTTCATCCCATGTGTTCAATTTTCCCTTTACATCACTAGCAGCTTTTTTAAAATAAATAAATAAATAAAGGTTAGTTGCCAGAATGGCTATGCAACAGTCTATAAATTACTATAAAACAGTGAAAATCTGGGTATCATATGTATAAAGCTAAAAAGAAATAATATAGCATAAGTGAGAGAGAAACTAATCCTCGTCTTCCTCTGAATTTGGAGATTAACTGTTCTGCATGAAATTAGTTGCCCAAGGATTGCGGATTTTCCTGTGTGAGTTGCTTTCTGTTTTCATCATTCTCTGCTTGTAGTCCTTCCTTCATCATCAGAGTCCTTGGAAGCCATTCATCACTCTGTGATCAACCAAGTCTCTCTAAAATCATTTTCAGTTTCTAAATTTTTTTTACTTTCTGTATAATTTATATGGACAAAGAATTTCTGAGAAAGCACCAGTGTTTTCTGTGCAGTCACCTTCATGCAACAAACACGGCTGGAGAAAGTGAACTGATGAATTCACAAGTCACAGCAACTCTGAGCAATTCAAATAGCCACCCAAACCATAGTTTGCCCAATCACATTTGTAAATATTTCAGTGGCTTCTCTAGTCTACAATGATGGTCAACATGGACCATAGCAACACCCAGATGTCAAAGCTATAAGGAATGTGTTTTTCAGGGGAAAAACTGTTCCTAATTATCTCCCACTGGCTATGCACAAGAGCAGCTTAACAGTCAAGATGAGAAACAATGATATTCCCAGTTCCATTGAAGTTTCTTGTAGTTTTTGGGTTTTGGAGGGTTCTGAAAAAAAAAAAAAAATGAACCCAAGAAAACTCAAAATTTCATATGCAGTTATAAAAATATATGGTTTTGATGGATAAGGATATTGCTTGATAAAATCAGCGTATTATGTTCTACCTTTGGAGCATTAGTTTAAAATACAAAGCACGTAAGTTGAAAAAATAAATAAATAAATCAAAACACAAAGTTTTCCATCATCAAAAATGCCACATATTGAGATTTTTAATTCTTTGTGCATCATATTAAGACAAAACTTTTCCTAAAATATTTGATGAGCAATATCTTCAGGCAGTTACAATGCAGTTAGAGAATAATTTTCCTAAAAAATTCTGTTAGATCACTAGAAAGGGAATGTTCTTCCCATGAATAGGAAGAGGTTACATGCCCTCTTCACCTAAACATTAATAACTGAGAGAGGGTCAGAAGAATCATTCAGCTGCAGGACTATGTTGGCTGTTTCCTCTCCCTGAAAGGAGTCCAAATTATTTTCACTGAATGTTTTACAGACTTTCACCTGTGCTTTTGGATGTCCTCTTCAGCAGATTGGATATATATAATATTCTGCCATCCCTTCTTTGTAGAAATGGTATGGAAGCTGATATTAATTAGAAACATATTTTTCTCCATGTGGATTCTAATAGCTTTTTGTAGGTCACTTTTGGTCAATAACACAATAACATTAATATTGATTATTTTAGAGTTTTCTTTACCTTTTGCTGTCCTACTCACTTCTTATCTCTGTTGGTAGACTCAAAAATGTACATGTGCTGAGAGAACTACCAGAGTGCTTTCACATGTCCAAATTGTTATTTTGCAACTTTGAAGAGGAAGTTAGGGTTAAGAGAAGGTCATTGTTTCCTTCTCAACTACAGCATTATGTAATCTAGATGGGTTTCTAGCACGAACACTGATTTTACTGGATTTTTATTAATATCAAAGGTAAGCAGAGTGATTTCCTAATTATAATTCCACTCAAACACCTGCTGGGCCCAAAGCAAGGACTTACGTTTTTATCACAATTACATTTCAATGGCAATGCTGACATCATCATAAATGACATATGTTTAGCAGCAGAAAGCCATGAACATTGTCTTTTCCTTGCACTTAGAAATTTCTTTTGATGGCATTTTGTGCACACACAAAAAAAATCAAAGAAATTAATCATTTCCAATTATAGCAAATACACCCCTATTGTCATCTTGTTATGAACTGAATTCCTATTAAATTTTAGGAGAATTATATCTCTTCCTTATTCAGTCTGTCACCATCTTACTAAACCCTCCAGAAAAAAATGTGTTGGAATAAGTTCATATACTGAAACACAGAAATTACAGCCAGTAATAGGCTGCAGCTTATGTTTTTACTGTCACTGGAATGTGGAGCGATCCTTTAGTGAAATCAACATTTTAGTAAATAAGGCAGAATAATTATTTTCACAGGAAATTCTTTGCATTTCCAGGTTTTTCTCTGTTTTCCCTGCCTAAACCCTAGGCAAGGATTAACACTTTGCAGTTGTAACTCCACAAACACACCCAGCCATTCATCACCTTCCCTTCCCAGCACAAAGCAGCCCTCTGCCACAGGTCACAGGAGATTTTGTCTGTCCTCAGACCACTCTATTCTCTCCCCATCCCAGTTACTTGTGGTAACTATTAACGGCTCTGACAAATATTGCTGTGTGCATCTTTTCCTTTCCGCCTCTGGACTGTGCTACTTTTTAATTTGCAAATAATGCATATATTAGTCTATATTGCCCATATAAAAGTTTACACATTGGGTTTACAGAGAAGCTGAACATGTAAAAACAAATGCACTTGCCAAAAACAGAGGGCCAAAACCAAAATATATACCTGAAATGTTTTGGTTTTTTCCTTTACCTTTAGTTCCCCCAGCTAAAAGGTATTTTTCCTCTGCTAGGCATAACAAATGACCCTGCAGTTTATACACGGAAATAAGAAACAAGAGTTTAAGGACAAAAGTCTGATGAGAAGAAAAATTTCATTGTTTACCAGTTCAGGTTTTGTTTAATTATTGTAGGCTGTACTAGTAGTGAAACAGGTGCAGTTCAGCAGTTGTAGCACGTAGAAAACTGCAGCCAATTTTGTTTGCCTCAAAATCTTCCTAGCTTTCATTTTTGGGAGCATACATTCCAAAAAACACAGTGCCTTACCACATCATTCATTTCAAGGCACTCAAGAGATTTCTGCAGACCCAGCACACCTTTTGTTTTATAAAACGAAGCATTAGGCTGAGAAAGTTCTGCCTCTTATGTGAAATTGAGGCTGTGTCTTTAAACTATAAAAAACTCTGCTTATTCCTGGTGTGGGGTGAGGTTTTTTATGGATTGCTCAGGATGGTATAATGTGTCTAAGTGAGAAAGCTAGAAGGAAGACAACCAGGGAAGGCTTGTTAGTGAACTGAGTTCTCTGGAGTAAAAATAATTTCTCCTCCTTCAATTTCCCCTGTGCTCTGGCATGTTTATGTTCTGTAATTTTTGTCACAAGGCTTCAAATAAATCAGTAGAGATTTGCCTTTCTTGTCAAGCTGTTTTTTAAAATTAAACACACACATTCAGTGCTGGTTGCAAGGTTCTCCCCTCCTCAAGACACAAACATTCACGTGCGCACACACGCGTGCCCACGCACACACACATACAAGACAGCATCTTGCTTACTAGACAGAGATAAATTCCTCACCAGTGTGATCATCAGACACTAAGCCAAACTCATCTTCTTTTCCTTCTTTTTTTTTCCCCCCACTCTGTTATTCATAGAGACCACAGGTGAACCAGGAGAAAATTATTACAGTGTGATGACTGCTGAAATGATAGAAGGTAAAGAAGATGGATTATCACGGTGCTGACATGATTTGTATGGATTTCCAGAATTAAGCTGTTCACTTAAAGTGACCGTCTTCTTTGCACCCACGATATTGCAGCTGCCCTAGTAATAACCTTCATCTGCACTTGTGAGCCAAGTGAGCAGAGCACGTTTCCCATTACCTGTCAAGCGAGTATGTAGAGTTCTTCTGGCCCCGCAGTAATAGCAGGGCTGCTGGTGAACAGAGTAATAAACACCTACTGAGAGGGATGTAGCGTGAAAAGATCTCATCACCTGCCATTAGCACGCTGATGAATAATGCAGCATTTTCGGTGGCAGATGTCAGGGGTGGGAGGAAGAATCACTTCTGTAAATGCTCTGGTGAGCACTTCAGCACAAAGTGAGAGGTGATAGCAACAGATGCATGTGACAAAATTACACTCGCTATTGTATTTTAAAAGAAATGGGAACATTTACTTCACAAATAGCTGGCAGGCTTTCTCTCTCTCTCTCTCTTTCACCCTCTCTCCCTTCCCCCCCCCCCCCTTTTTTTTTTCTATCACAGTCAAAGGATGCTGCAAACTAGCAAACTAATTCACATACTGCTAAGCATTTACAGCTACTAACTTAGCTGCTGTGTAAGGGGCAGTGAGGCTTGGCTGTCCAGCCAGTTAAATGCTTTTTCCTGGAGACCCAAACTGGCAAATTGACTGAACAGGTAAGATTCAAAAAACTAAGAATCTTATTTCTATTTAAATTCCCCTCCCACGGTACATTTTATTTCTCTCTTTCAAATAATCTATAAGCCACTGGTTAAGTGAAGTGACAAATCCTGGATTTCATGCAATCAGACCCCTCAGAGGCTCTGGTAATAGGAAAAAGGTCTGGCTAACGTTAAAGTTATCAAAAAACCTCCTATTACTGCCCCTGTTCCACCTATACATTTTGCTGCTGCAAATGAGGCAAAGAAGGGATATAGCTGTAACATAACTGTTTTCTGGCTGTGATCTTAAGTATGGCAGTCCCTCTCAGCTAACGTAAATTAATGCAGGCATTATTAATTGTCAACAATTATTTTTTTCACTTGACATAAATCACAGACCTGGACTAAGTCCTTGTTAATTATGAAAAGTGTTGCTTGACGGGGGTGAATATAATACTTCCAAGCACCCACAACAACTTACTTCCCTGTACAGGATGGAACAGCTCTCAGAGAGAGCACAGTTGAATTTTACAAAGTTTTATGCCACTGCTGCCTTGCAGAGAGTTCCTCACTGCTAGTTATGAATGAGGTCCAAAATCTGTCACATCTGACACCTACATATGCTGGGAGGGGGGGGGGGGAATATGAATTAACAACCAATAATAACATTATGTGATTGAAACATTAGTCTTGGCACATGCTATCATCTTGTCTGGTGAATCACAGAATCAGATGATTTAAAGCAACCAGTCCCAAAGTGGAAATGTTTTCTGTTTAAGTTTATCTTCACACTTCTATTTCCAGTGGTGTTTTGAGCCAAACAGCTCTTTTTGGTCAATTGTTGTCACTCAGCACACTAATTTACTAACATCAAAAGTCCTGGGTAACAGATGGCTTGATGCCACAAACAGTGAGATTTTAATACAGAAAAAGACTCAAGCTCCTGGATGCTTGCACTCTGGAGCCCATGAGGGCTGGATACACAACAAGAGTAATGTGTTTGACGTCTGCAGGACAGCTGAGAAGAGAAACGAAGGACTGTTGAAAACCAGAGGATGGGGACGCTTAAGAGCCTTTCTGTAACAGGAAAGCCACAAGATGGCATAAATGGTGTCATTGCTCAGAAGCATCCTGTTCATATTTATGTGCACTGCACAAGCCACAAAAGTAAAAGTTATGTCAGGTGTCCCTGCTTCTGCCTCTCTGCAAGCCTTGCACACATTTAGATTCTCATAATTGTCTGACTATAAAAGGCCACTGAAGGATAATGGATTGGGATTAAAGAGCTCTGAAGGGGTGAAAAAAATGGCTCCATTGTGAAGCAAGATTCTGGAAAACATATTTCAGGGCAGAATCTGCCTTCTGAACACCTTTTAGTTGCACTTGTTATTGCCTGAGTTCCTTCTGCACTGCCTGTTCACACACATCTCAAGGGTCATTGCTCTCCTGTTAGCCAGGGCTATGTCAGAAAGAGAGGGTGTGACTTAAAGAAGGATGCATCGCTCCAGCAAGAACGGTGTGGGGAGAAATACAATGTGTTTGGGAGATACCCTTATAGCTGCAACAAAATGAAAAAAAAAAAAAACAAAAGATGAATGAACTCCATGGCAGAGAAAGGAAAATAAAAGGCTAGGTAAGGAGTCCATTTCTGATTTCCTTCAAATGGCAAGTGCCATTATTAGAAGCAGAGTAGGCAGAGCTTATACCCCCAAAAGAAAGAGAGAATGTTCTTTAAGAAGAAAGGTATATAATCAACATGTAGCAGGGATAATCAAGACAAGGAAAATACTCTTAACAATCTAGTATCTACTCAGCTCTTATTAGAAGAGGGTTGTTTTGAACCGTGATTTGAACACAGGGTAGAATTGAAAGGAAGAGAGACATAGTTACCAGTAAATCTGGCATACTGGAGCTGGGCCTCCTAACACAAACAATTTCAAAGGATGTGTATAAGTAACGCCGGTCTCCTCTGGGTGAAAGTCATGAATAAACTGGAAAAGAGTTCACCACCTCTTCCCCCTCACCACCCAGCCCGTTCCTCTGGACAGCATTTCTACAAAATCGGTTGTGCGAAACCCAAAATGTAAAAGCACTTGAGTTTGTTTGGCATTTCTCTTTGCAGTATGCCAGACTGGTGCGGAAGCAGGGCTGCAAATAATATTCTTGCAAGTTCTGTGGACAGAATGGGAAAGCAGCTGAAGTAGAGTGAAAAGACACATCCCTTCAACATTTAGGCTCAACTCCCCTAGAGATATTCCTTGGATTAACCAAGATTTTGCATTTCAAACTCAAAGTGAAAAAGAAATATCATCAATTGAAAAACAAATGCTGCTGTAAAAAGAACAAGTAGTGATTTCATATGGTCTTTTTTTTCCACAGGATAACAAGTTGAGATGTTTTAAAAATTGGGTTCTAAATGTTTTGTAAAGTATGTACCTGCCTGGAAACGTGCTGTATTATAATATTTCTTTTCTACTGAAAACTTCATAGCTTTTTAGGAAGAAAAAATACTTTGCTTGCATTTTAAACTTGTAATTCTTCATTGTAGCATTTATAGTTTGATACACTTATCAACAGGTAGTGCTCACAGATGTTGTAAAAATATCATTTTAATCCAGAAGTCAATCCTGGAAAGACATTAAAAGCTAGAAAAGTTTTGATAAAAAGCAACATTTGCTGTGTGTTTTGTGCCCTAGTATTATTCCCACCAATGTGTAAGGCTAAAAAGGGCCACCTATTACTGTAGAGATGTATCTAAAAAATCTCTCAAGCTGCCTCTAATAATCTCCATTATGTATAATGACCATTTTGATAATAGTCTTTAGAAGAGGTAATGGCCCTGCTGAATGGTTATTACCTGTCTGTTCACGCTGGAAGCAAGATGCAGAAGCCAAAGGGGACAGTGAAATGGTCCTTGTAGTGCAGTCTGAAGGAATAAGAAATATTTAACAGAATGCAAGAAACAGACAAGCAAGCACCTTTGGTTGTAAAATTATCTGCAGTCGTGCAGTGAGCCATTGTGAATTTTGTGAAAAAATAAAGTTATAAAACAACAATTAATAATAATAATAGGCAAACTATTACTTTGAAAGCTATTTGAATTTTAAATGTCACAAAGTCTTTTAGAAAATAAAAGGTATCTGAATGTTAAATATAGTTTCATGTGTTACACAATTTTAAATGCTGTTATACTCCAATTCTATACCACTGCATAAGAGCAATATGCCTTCACTCCAGAGAGATGTCTGCACAAATCAAAGGTCAAAATTGTTTACATCTTCCATACAACCACTGCAGAAGCATCCATATATACAAAAATATAGGGTTATAAAAACAGCAATTAACTCATGTCAGAGTTATAAGGACTCAGTCTGGCCTTTAGAACAGACAAAATTGTCTTCTAAATGAAGCCTGAGCATAGACAATCGACTGCCACAAAAGCATCAGGACCTCAGCAACTTATGCCACCTCTGCCCAAGCTAGATAGGCAGGTCTAGAAGTTGACTCTTAATTCTTATCCATGGATATGATAAGTTCTTCCAAGCAGAGAT
This sequence comes from Limnodromus scolopaceus, assembly GCA_028565335.1. Classification (NCBI taxonomy): domain Eukaryota; kingdom Metazoa; phylum Chordata; class Aves; order Charadriiformes; family Scolopacidae; genus Limnodromus; species Limnodromus scolopaceus. Next base: position 42,899,425 of record JAOXNO010000020.1, on the reverse strand, counting down.
TGCTTTAAAATCTGCACCATATTTAATAAAATTTGGCCCTGATTTCATTTGTGACCTGTGGGATTTACCATAGATTAAAACACATGTAATTAATAATTCCAGAATTATGGAAAAGTGAAATTATGAATTATCTCATTCTGGCTTCATACTTAGAAGTATACTGGGAAATTATTTCACTCAATAAAATTGGATTAAAGACATGAAATGCAAAAAAGAAGACCCTGTCTTTGAAAGTAGGAGAAAGAGACAATCCCAAAAAATCACAGGTTAACAATAAAAAGGTGAAGTCTTGGTTCAAAATGCAAACCTCTATAAATGCGGAATGTTTTTCTGTGTAGGCTGAACTATACCACTGAATAGTGGTATTTCAAGAGCACAATAAAAAGATGTGTGTTTATGTCTTTACAGATATTACATTTTCCTTAAAAATTTCATTGTTTCCTTCCCTCAGCAGCTATGCATGTAAGAGGAAAATGTGAGCATCCAGAAAGAAGGATCTCAGCCAGATTTGTGATTATTTGAAATAGGGAATGCCTTTAGCAGAGAATAATTTTGTCAGCAGCCTTTTGGGTTCAGGGAAACTAAGAAGTCCCAGTAAGAGGGCTCACACGCCCTTAAACATTTCATCGCTTTATCCTCCAGGATGATCAAGAAGGGATGAAGAAATGCCATCTGCATGCACTCTTCTGATGTCTTGTTGGTATTAATGCACTGAATGGGGCCGCTCCATCACGTGAAGAGAAAGAGTGACTAGAGCAGACCAGTAGGTACTGGCAGTGCTGGATCCAACTCTCACTTCTGGATGGACTTGTGTTGTGACTTAAAATCATAGAATCATAGAATGGTTATGCAAATATTAGTCTGGACTGGTAGTGATGATATCCCCTGCCTTGTTTTCTCCATCATTATTACCTGAACTTCCTATCACTAGCAAAAGAAAGAGGGCAAATTATGATCTGGATCTAATATGTAACAGATGTTTCATTTAGTACTACAGACAATAGCACAGATTGCTTTTTACATTCTCTCCTCCCTTTTTGGCTCCTCTGATCTTAAGTTGGATTCTAAAAGTTATCTCTGACTTATAAAATAATTTCCCTTACTTCAGTTTTAGAAGATACTCCTCTTAGGCCACCCACATCCCAGTAAGAGTATTCCTTCATTCTCACTACCTATGTTCTCTCGTCTACTCTGCCCTTAAGAGGATGCATCTGGAGTACACTGTCCAGTTCTGAGCCCCCCAGTTCAAGAAGGACAGGGAACTACTGGAAAGAGTCCAGCAGAGGTCTACAAAGATGATCAAGGGAATGAAGCACATCACTTATGAGGAAAGGCTGAGAGAGCTGGGTTTGTTTAGCCTGGAGACGAGAAGACTGAGAGGAGATCTTACCAACTCCTACAAATATTTAAAGGGTGGGTGTCAAGAGGATGGGGTCAGGCTCCTCTCAGTGGTGCCTGGTGACAGGACAAGGGGCAACGCACAGAACCTGGAACACAGGAAGTTCCATCTGAACATGCAGAAAAACTTCGTTACTCTGAGGGTGCCAGAGCACTGCAACAGGCTGCCCAGAGACGTTGAGGAGTTTCCTTCTCTGGAGATGTTAAAAACATGCCTGAATATGTTCCTGTCCAGCCTGCTGTAGGTGAACCTGCTTTGGCAGTGGGGGTGGACTAGATGATCTCCGAAGGTCCCTTTCTAACCCCTACAATTCTGTGATTCTGTGAACATACTTTTTCCATCTCGTCTCTTTATTTTTGGTAGTTGCCCTCTGACTGAGAAGTCCATAAGCATTGAATGGACCTAAAAGAGTGACTCAGGACATCTTAAAGAGCTGATTAATTGAAGGGATTTGAACAAATTCTGCAAACACAGTTGGAACCCTGTGTCATGAGGGTGTGTGTGTGAGGAAATGACAATAATAAAAATACAAATAACACACTAATGGGTTATACCCCATAAGGGAGTCCAGAATAAGAAATTACTTCAAAAAGAACTGCATTCAATGTCAGAAAGAGGCAACAACATGTACCAGCAAGAGAAAAAAGGGACTACCCTGGTGTTTCTTCAGTTTGCATTTCGTGGTCAGTTCACCTGAATTTAATCATAGAAAGCATCCTACTGGTCCTTTGTAAGGCACAATAAAAACAAATGATCAGGTAGCATCTGAAAACACTAATGCCGAAGAACACAGGTAACTTCATTCAATTACAACACAGAAAAATAACAATACGGAAACCCAGCTTGAAATTGTACAGCCTTGTCACATAACTAATGCCACAAAATGGAAAATTAAATCCCTATTATTACTACCACTACTCCAAAAAAAGTGTTCTCACAGAAAAAATTCCAAGGGAATATAGAAGCTAAATGAAATGGGGAATTGCCCTACCAAGTTCCTGGTGGTCTGCATCTCATATGGAAAAAGGCTTCTACAGAAGTAGTAGGCAATGTTTCAGGGCAAAATACAAGACTGTATAAAATACAGTTACAGAAGACTGTCTTTCATTTGCTGACTCATCATTACAGTTTGTGAACTGCTCAGGCTTTCTCTAATGAAATTAGGTAATTTATGACTTACATATGAAAATCCCGGGAGGTGATTCTACCCCTCTACTCTGCAATTGTGAGACCCCACCTGGAGTACTGTGTCCAGCTTTGGAGTCCCCAACACAGGAAGGACATGGAT
>JAOXNO010000020.1:42872093-42894929 GCA_028565335.1 Limnodromus scolopaceus | reverse complement strand
GAGCAGGTATGCTACCAGGTAAGAGAAAAAGCAGTTCAGTTTGGGTGGTGTGATTATTGCTTTTGAATGCAGAATATATCTGGCAAGGTAAGATGTGATCTGTCAACTTTGCCTGGAGCAGAGGACACGCAGCACCCACCAAAGAACTGGTCTCGATTCAGGTCTTTTTGAATGCTGCTCCTAAGTCAAAAACAGGAAAAGGAGAGAGATAGAACAGTAACTATCCATTAGCACACAGAATAGACTTTCCGGGCCTAAATAAATCTCAACAGATTTTATGCAAAGTTATCCATTTCAGATGACAATAAAATATAATTTTTTTTTCATTTGTAGTCATATAAATTTTAGATCATACCAGACGTGTATAGAGAGTGAAAAGAATACTCATTGTCAAAGTCGGAGAAAATTATAGTGTAGAGTCAAGCTTGATTCTTACAAACAAGGGTCAAAATTTTATTCTGTGGAAAAGTTATTCTTTTCTTTCTATTGAAAGATCTATTCTTTCAATTGTACAAGTAAGTTCATTTCAGACCTTGATATGAAGGGTGCAAAGTGTCAGAAAACAAGTATTACCAGAAAAACTACAAAATTGTAGTTCTGTGTTCAAAGAATATAATTCTTATTCTCTCTTTCCTTTTTTCTTGCTTTTTAAATCCCAGATCATGTAAACGTTTTAATTCAGCCTGATCAATATTATACATAAATTTGTGTCTTGTCTACTTTTTTCTTTCTTTTGGCAGCAACAAAGAATTACTGTAATGAAATAATTTCTGGCTGGCATGGTGCCCAGCAAACTTGGGGAGCACATTGAGACTGGTTTATGTTCATTCCTCACAACAGCCATTTGAATACAAAGTTCTGGGATGATAATTTATTTCTCCTGCAGCTTTATGGCATTTCAATGGCCTGAAATATCCTACTTGATGGCAATTTGCATCATTATGGGTCTACCATAAATGATACAAATTGCCCTAAAAGGTTGGGAAAACCCTACATAACATCTTTATCTAGATTTCTCAGTGATAACATTTGCGTTTACTTCAGATAATTCTATTCATTTAGTTTCAGAAAACACACCCTCTTATCAGGTATTACTGGACAACACATTTGGGTTTCTTGGTGACTATTAAATGGGGCAAAGAAAAAGAATCTTTTCCAGTGCACTAAGTAACAGCTCAGGAGTAAAGAAAAACACATCCATTTTGACATTGTTTACTACCAGTTAAAGAGAACCACCTACAGTTTTTCTTTTTTTTTTCTTTTTTTTTTCCCCTTCATTGTGGAACCCCCATTACAGCCAGATTGACAACCCTGATCCCTGTTCATATTACTATTACTAGACAGAAGTGCTTAGGAAAGGGATTGCCTCAGTCTAAATCTTGCTACAGAAGATTGTCTATCTCATTTACTGCCCGACTATCAAAAGATGAAATATCAAGCATATGAGAATCTTTGAAGGAAAATACAGGAACGTTGTAAACAGTAACTACATTTCTGCTTGGTGATATATTGCCTGTGAGAAGACATAGTCTACCACGTGGAGGTAGAGGCTTGCCTACCTTTCCAACTGTTACCAGGCATTTCCAAAGCATCTATCACCTTTATGTAAAGTCTACACTCATCTTCAATACCATGAAACTCTGCTAATAATTATTTTAATATTAATAATAATTAACTGTTAATAATAATTGATTTGGCTAAGTATAGCCAGTCGCTGATCTCACTATCAGATTTAAGGCAACAGTATGTTCAATATAAATGCAGCTCTCTGAGACCATCCCCAGTGAAACTAAGAGCAAAACTGGAACAAACGTGGCTACCTAGTACAGCACCAATAACTACAAGCAGCACATACATTCTGACTGACAAGAGGAAAAGAATATAACCTCGTGATGCCACTTTCATCTAAATTGAACACTATTTATCCTAGCAGATCTCTGACGTTCTGAGCTATGCACGTTGGTGAGTATAACCTGCAGTAACTTATTTGAAATCAATGGGATTGTCCCGGATTTATGCCAATGTAGTGTAGACAAGGATCTGGCCCAGTATTTTGGCAGAAGCTCCAAATATGCCCTTTGAGATCATGCCTGGACACCAAAAAAAAATCTCCAACTGATTTTCGTCAAGGCTTTTCAACACAAGCATGGAAACCAGATAAAGCAAACAAGAAGATATGTGTAAATAGTAGAATCTGTGGTTCTGCTTTCCCAACCCTGCTCTCTACTCAGCTGTCACTGTGAAAACTGATAGTGGGGTACAATCCCAATTTCTCTCTGATTAGATAAAACTGAACTCCTGGAATCCATTCTGAGGGGGCAAAAAAGAGTGAGTTGCTTTCTGGGCCCACTGCTCACAGCCACCCTCATGCAAAAAGGCCTACCCACTTCTGTGACCAGTCCAATGACCTAAATGCTTTTTGTCTTTAGACCAAACAGGAATAATGAGACCGCTATTATTTATGTGGTTACACACTTGAAAGATCTTTATATACCTGGAAAATCCCAGGTAGGAAAGGAATTAGAAAGATTGAAATTTGGGACTCAGACAATAGCAATTTCTCCACTTACTATAGCAATATATGTCTGTAAGAAATTCTCAGTTTTAAATACCTGCAATAAAAACCCTAAGTCTCGCAAAAAACTAGATGCAACATGAGCACTCGGCACCTTCCCAGAACAGGTTGCCATTCACTGTAGTCCACAGATTTCCTTCTGGCCTTTCTGTGGCTCCACTACCCATATTGCCCATTCCTACACAAGCACAGGTCCATTTTGCTGAAGAGCTCACTCGAAAGCAACATAGGTATCTCTGTTCTAGCCCATGCTCTGAAAAGAAACTGCCTGGGTTTTAGACTGACTTTTTTTGGCACTACAGAAATTCCATGTGAGATTTGAATGGTCTTTAACATTGTATCTCTTCTTTTCACAGCAGATACCCATTTTGTTCTAACATCATAAATTCTCAGCACTTCATTCAATTCTCCACAGACAGCAAGGAAAAGATAAAAAAATTGCAAACTTGTTTGAATTCTCAAGTGTATGTAGTTGTTTTAGAGCTTCCAAATAATTTACTAGCATTCCTATTTTATCTCCAGACATAAAAATAGCTTGAACACATTTACAACATTAATTTACTGCAGTTTAGCATCGTTCTCAAAAAAGTCTGTCGCTGCTGTAATTGTCTGCAGTCTGAATAACTTTGCCACTTGGTTACAGTGGTGTAATTAAAGTAATATCCAATGGAACAGTTATTTAAGAAGAGCGAAGTACTGAGTTAATACTGATTATCAGAGACTAAGTCTGTCTGGATAGGTAGATATGCCAACTGTAATTCTCTCTGCTCTTTGCCTGATAATACACTACTGTGGGATTGTACTAGACCATCTTAGCATATTTCTTCCATCACTTTTCCTAGTGTTGTTGACATCCCATTGATAAGTAGAGTTGTTCAGGCAGTTTTGTCAGTCATCAACTAATTTGCCAAAAGGTCTAATTTTGTGAGTCATCAGCCCTATTGTAATGATTTGAGTATTATTTCATTAAAATCACTGACTGTTAAAACAATGTTAACTTCAGTTTTCTATCATGGGTGAATGCAACAAATTTATTACTTGCAAAGAAATATCATGTGTGCCTGTAGCCAGACAAACTCACACATGAAACATGATAGTAGTAGCAGAATGAACAGAAGAATCACAACCCAACACCAGGCTGACAGAGAGAATAAGAGACCTCCCATTTCCCAGCAGAGAACTCATTTGATAATCCATAAAGTGCAAAAATTCACAGTTGTGTCCTCCACGTTTTGTGTATACAAGTCAGCCAACGTGTACATATGCTGTAAAATGCTGATTACAGATTTGTAATCATTCATTAAGTTTGATCTCCTTGAACATCAGCTGTTCCGGATTAGTTCTGTTTAGTAAGTAATTACCAGCATGAAACTCTTTTTTTCAATCCTTCCTGCTACAAGCAGCAGACAACATATCCAGAAAGCATTTCAGTGACAGAGTCCAGGTGAACTGCTGCGAGCAATGGCCCCCATCTTCTTATTGTGAGCTCCAAGTAATGTAAATCTGGCAGTGAGTAGGAGTCCTGGCACTTCTTAAATATTTTGGGACAAACATAATTAGAACTAAGAGGGACTGAGGAACTTAACTCCTTCTTGCTCTTCACATCTTTAATTCCAAAATACTTTTGGCACTAACAATAACATTCAAGGAAAAGTTACCAAAGTAGAAGTGGAAATATTTTTATCAGTGATGGTGATAGAGACCTAAACAGGAAAGTGATGAAAAGTTGTCCCACACTGTAAATCTGTGCTATAGGCACATATATGTGTCGTGTACATATCCTACTTCTATTGTATAACTTCTTCAGGTGAGAACTGCCAACAAAGCTGCCTTGTAAAATTAGGAAAAGACTCCAGTTAACATCTGCCCTCCTGAAGGCTTAGCAAGGAGACCCAGAGGAACATTGTAGAGAGTAATACTTAAAAAGTGTAATCATGGTCCATGGGGCAGACAAAAAAGCCCAGGAAAGCAAGAGAATAAGCCATTTAAGATGAAGTTTTCTTTTCCTCATTAGGTCATTCTCTGAGGGGCTTTTAAGGATAAAAAGTGCCACAGTGAGAGCTTCCCTGAGAAGAATGCAAGAAAATTCACAGGAACACTCTAAAGCATCTCTCTAAAGACCCTAAATCCAAACTGGAAATATGTCCCTGGGACCCAATATGAGCAAGAACTCATGGGACTGAAAGTCTTGTCCTAACAGCTCTTTCAAGTGTGAACAGGGAAGCTGCCACAGAGTGGGACTAGTGGTGAAGAACCACAACCAAAAGACCACATGATTGGCTGTGGGAAAGGCAAGGTGGTAAAAAAGTAATCACAATGTACACAGGCTTCTTTCTTTATGGGCAATATATCTTCAGTCACCCTTCTCAGATGAGCAGACTACAATTTACCAGTTACTGCAGTGGGTTGCTTCTACAAACCTTGTAGATGTTCTGTCATCAAGATAGAAATCAACTTCTCTTTCTGATAGTCAGATAATAGAAAAAATGAAAATACTTGTTAGCGTTAGAAAAAAGCAACGTCCATCAACAATTAAGCACACAAACTACACACTGCTCCCAAAGCTAAAGGATTTTTTTCTGTTGTTCACAAGAACAGTGCTTCAACAGAGCTATATGAAATATTTTTCAAAGTCCCAGTCATCACTTCTTTTCATGTTTCGTGGCTGCTATGATGTCTGAAGAAAATCAGGACAACGGCAGTCTTTCTTACAAATCAGGTTAATTTATGGCATTTGCAGGAGATTACGTAGAAGATTAACATAAAACCCAAAATGGCTTGTGTGCCTGATCTGCTTAAAAAGTAGCTGCTTGGTTATAACATCTGTCTAACTTTGTATTTTGCACCACACCAATTACCTTACTTCTGAATAAGAAGTAATAAATAATTACAATGTTATTTAATCCTATAAATTAGCACATTAATAACTGTAATAGTAATACTAGGACTGAATCTATACGTTATAAGTAAATTACTGCCTCTTTCTCTAATTCTTTTCTCAAACTAAATGAAAAACATTCTGAATTCAGGAAAGAACTGTAAAAAATACGACAAAAGATACTTGAAAGTAAAGCATAGAGAGCTGCTCCATGCACAAAACCTTTCCTGATGCTTGTTGTTTCTTTGGCTTTCTTTATTTGACTGGAGATAAGCCAGCCAGGAAGAAAAAAGCACTTGGGAGAGAGAGTGAGAGAGAGAAAAATTGTCAGTGCACATTGCAGGGAGGGCTGTATGTGTGTGTCTGCGTGTGTGTGTAATATCTGAGGCTCCATTCCAGTCAGCAGAACCTGAATTTCAGCCTAAACCTTGGGTATCAGATGATCGTCCTAATGATTCCTGCTGCCACTTTGCTCTCCATGGCAAAGCATGCGAAGCATCTGCAGCCGAGCTGAAATTAGCCCTATCCTGATGTCCCTCTCTAAATGTTTCCCCGTTATCTCCCACTTGTCTTGATAGCTAATACAGTTCTTACAGCTGCTATATCATATTAGGTCAGAGCGATGAAAACGAATGCCATTTTCTTGATGGCTTATGCAGAATTGTTGTAATTTGAATCAAGTCTCCCTAGCCTCTTTCTTTCTTTCTTTCTTTCTCTCCTATTTTTTCTGCCCCTCATACTGAATATATTGGGGCCCTGGCGAGCTGCCATTCCAACTGCACATTAGAAATGGTAGAGTTTTCCTCTATCTGATTCTCTAAAATGAGTTCACCAAAAGGTGCAGACCCAGCACATTTGTGGTTTTTCCTATAAATTACTTTAACACTGTGTCCAATCATATATATAATTTCAGATTTTCAATTTCAACTCACTGCTGTGTCAGCACAGACTCCACTGATATGTCTAACGTATTTAGCTTAAAATGAAACGGATGGCATTTCATTACCAGGAAGATAATATTTTTGAATATGTTTGCTGCATGGCAGGATCCATCATTATTCTGCCATTTTATGTTCAGAGTGTGTAATAGCTTTTTAATGCTTTGATGTATTTTATTTATATATGTAATATTTTTCTAATATCATGGGGTGGTTTAACTCATTGGACACATTATAAAATCTTAATTGAATGCCTTTAAATATTAGTTAGGGGGGAAAGGCTTAACAAATTGCCGTTTTTTTTTTAATTTAATAGAGAGTAGCTGAAACACCAAAAAAACTATCTCATTCTCACTCCTTCCCGTTGCTCCTCAGCTCCCTCTGACACTCAAAACACTTTGAAAGGAAAAAAAGGGGAAAGAAAATCCCACAGTCCCCTGAGACGCTCAAGCTGTCAGCATGAAGGTAAGTAACACAGGAAATCTTGAACGTGCCCAACTGTGAATGACAGAAGCCCTCTTATTGGAGGAAGCTTCTGACAGGCCTGAAATCCTTAATACCTGGCTTCGCAGTCCTTTGACCAAAGTCATGGAATTTTAAAAATACTAAGAATTTCTTCCAAGTTGGTTTTGGTGGGTTGTTTGGGGTTTTTTAACTTGTAAGGAAATGATACTACTTACGTACATTAGTGTAATGCCACAGCTAAAAGCATTCCAAGTGAACAGGTAAGTATTAAAGGGCATTTCTTCATATTAGCGGCAAATGCTAAAATGAGCCGCCCTAACTACTCCTTGCACTGGACTACTCCTTTCGATCTGCTCTGCATGCAATTGAATAAGAATGCACTTTGTTTAAATGAGTTGTTGTATGACAGTGTGTGATGTTAACTATGACCTTCTGCATCCAATCATTTAAATTATCGTGTTCTTTTTTTGGCCCTTTCCTTTTAAAACTACTACAGCCACTCATTTTTCCCATAGTTTCTGTTTGTTCACAGAAAAGACCCGTGCCCCAGATGACCAGCTTTATAAGCATCATTTTCCCTAAGCTATTTCAATTGCACTCTTAACAGAGGAGGAAATGCACTGCTATCCTTCTGACAGCAGGGGCAAGGTACAAATAAGTAAAGTCAACCTTCTCAAGTAGGGCAGCTTAAAATTAAGTGCTTAAACTTTGCATGATTTCATGTTTTTCAGAGGTACCAGGGTGACTTTTAATCCTCTTGAAGCTTGCTATACATTTCTGAAAATCTGGTTACTTTTTTAGATGTTTAAATATGGAGCAAGGAACCTGTCTTTGTATTTTGTGGCCAAAAGTCATCAAGGGTAGTTAGGCATTTAAGCTGGCTTGAAACATGAAAGCATTTGAGACCCATATATTTTGGGAGATCTGATTTTGAGGTAGTTAGTAGCAGACATCAAGAGACAGTATTTTATTTTATTTTGTTTTACTGACTGCTTAGACAGTCAGAATAGAAGGTTTATTTTTAGGGAAAGTACAATTTTTTTATATGGATTAACAGATTTTAAGTAACTAGCAGAAATACTTAAGATGGGAGGTGGGAGGAAGAAAAGAGTTTAAAAATGCATAATTAATAATTTCCAGGAAGAAGAGGACAAAAATTGTCATACCACTTTGTTTGTTGGTCTAGCAGGAATTTGTGCTGAAAAATGAGAAAATCAAAGGAGCTCTATGCTTCCTTAGAAAAAGATATTGGAAAATAAAACATATTCTAAATAATTTCTTTTTATTTATTGTTGGGAATCAATTTCTTCTTTTAAGTTTTTCCCTGTGTGACAGACCTATGAACAGCAATTCACAGGAGTTTTATAACAGCTCCTTATCATATCTTCGCAAATACTTGGATTAAGGTATCAGGTGCAACCCTCTTTCTCCACCATTCACAGCTTGCTTTCCCTTTCTTACTGTTTTACGCAGACCACCTCTCCAACATCGACTGAAATGTTTTAAACTAGACTTTTCAAGGGAATGTTCTATGTATGGGTATTCAAGAGTACACTAGAAATAGAGCCATTTCCCATATCAACTGAATACTTCTTCTATGTACTATCCTAGGAATGTCCTGCTGATGGGACTTTTGCAGCTATGTTCTGTCTGAAGATCACACAAGTGACAAACACCACCACCTGAAATGCCAATGTTGATGTCAAAACATTGCAACAAAAGTCTCTGGGTTTTCTAGGTTAGCATACATACATAGGCACCAAGTCAGAGCCTCCTCAACAATTAACATCTGCAAGGAGAAAACTGCCTGATTCTAGATTCAAGCTCCACTCTCTTTCATAAATTTGGAAGGTAGTCCAAATTTTTTGAAGGCAAAGTTTTGGCTTTCAAAACCAGTCTCATGGAGTAGTTGAACTGTGGTGCATCTGTGGGCATTTTTACAGCCTGGTGCACCTTTTCATAAAGAGCTCAGTCACGTTGTTGAGTTGTATCTCAGTTTCTCCATTACATGCTAATTGTAAAAATGCTTACTCACAGGAATTGTGAGTCACACAAACTGAAAGATTAGTTATCTTGGCAACCTTTAAGTCAATTAACCCCACAGCACATCCATCTCTGAACATAAGGCAGTGCCTCACTGAAGTAATCCAGCCCTGAAACTGAATGTATTCAGCCGCATGTATCTTTGTTTAGAAGCCACTCTCAATTAGAAGCTGCTCTCCTTCAGTAGCTGTACCATTACCCTGCAAGCCTCCAGGGAAGCTAATTAAACTTAATAGAAGCTGCACTCCATTTAAAGCTGTAGAGAAAATTAATTAAATATTGTAGGAACCCTGGACTTGAAATGAAGATGTATGGCAAATGCAAATCAATCCACACATCCCAGCATCTTTCCCAACTCACTTTAACTCTTCTCTAGTATTGTCCCATGTACACATACCATATGCTAACACTGGAAGAAATGCATTGTATCCCAGAAAACTATTGTAGAAATTCTGCAAGTTCTGTTATTTTTTAAATTGGAATATAATATAAAAGCAAAATTTTAAGTTGACTCATCAAAAGGCAATATGTTGATCCAGAAATAAAATATGACCATCCTTAATTATTTTTTATATTATGTTGAACGTATAGTTTGTGCCATATCCCTAAAGGAATTTGGAGGGAATCACAGCCTTCAATATCTTGGATGCTCTGAGTCTGTGTCCATCCATCAGAAGCAAGGTGCTTACTTGATCTGCATTTATGTATCCTAGGTCAGAGCCTTCCTCAATGGCTGAGGAGATGTGAGACTATGTGTGCAGAAACATCTAGCCTCATACTGAATTAAGAGGGTATTTTCTAAGATTATTTTCTTACAAATATCACAAAGTGATGATTATGCACATGGGTAAGAATTCTGATATAATTAGTGCCATATACTCTTCATTTAAATTTCAGGACAGAACTTAGCTGAGTTAGCGAGAAGAACATGCAGGATAATGAACTGTTTTGCCAAAACATCATTTCCAGACACTGAATTCCTAAACATATCATGTGATTTCATTATGGCTGTGCAATAGAATAGAATAGAATAGAATAGAATAGAATAGAATAGAATAGAATAGAATAGTTCAGTTGGAAGGCACTTATAACAACCATCTAGTCCAACTGTAGTCAAACAGCTACCTTAAAGAAACAAGCACTGTCTAAGGTGACGTGAATACACTTGTGTATTACAGCAATCCTCACCCTGCATATGCAGAGAAACTGCAGATGCGGCCAAGATGTTGCACCTCTCTGATGCTTCTGATGTTCCCTAAGGTGACCGTCCTGAGAGACAGTCAAACTGGATGCTGAATATTCCAGGAGCTATGAAAGTGTAGGAGCTGCTATTCTCAAGTAAGTTTCTGCAGGTCCTGTGCTAAGGAAAAACTTGCAAGTGGTGTCAACTTAAAAAAAAAAAAAAAAATCTGTGTAATTCAACTAACACGTATAACTTAGATTTCCATGTACCTCACCCAGCAAGTTTCTGGATATTAGACCCTTGTTTCTAAGGGTAGTTAAGCACCTCTAACTCTCACTCAAAGTTAACAGAAATTCCAGAAACTACATCCTTCTCTAGATTGTCCCATATAGTCTAATCTCTGTTGAGGTAGCATATGATCCACAGCTATCCTGAATACACTAGGCAGATGTAGAAATAAAGCAACACTACTCTTTTGTTATCAAAAGTTTTAAATGAGATAAATTACCTTTCCTTCCAAGCCTATGACTGTTTTTCTTTGACTTAGTATTTTGCTTTCCTGACTTCTTAAACCAGAAGATATGCAGGATTTTGAGCTCTAAGCTTTCAGAATCTTCAGCTGGTGACATTACAAACCATAATATGATGAGAAATAATGCAGCTTTTTGCTGTGCTTTAATTCTGAGCTGTCCACAGCTATGTGCTTAAGTGCAAACTGTCTTGCCATCTCCTTTTAGTTTCACTTATCAGGTCCCCCATAGAAAAAAAAAAACAAAACATATCAAAACAAAACAAAACAAAACAAAACAAAAGCCCAAACAAACAAAAAGAAATCAAAATGAATCAAAATGAACAGTTTTTATGTATTTTGAACTGATGGGTCTATTCAAGACCTTTAATTCTGTTGCATAAGACAATGGCCCAGAAACTGTTCAGAGGATTTGAAAGGCATTTCTCATCCAGTTTCTCAGTTTTGTTTTGATTTTTATATTAAAGTAATTGTTCTAGTTTAAAAAAAAAAGGGCCAAAAAACACATATAAACTTTATTAGTAAAGATAATTGTTATTATATTCATCTCTGGAAAATACCTATACAGTAGTATCTAGATCTTATAGATGTTCAATGTCTGGACATTGACCCTTTGCATAAATCTTAATACAGTATTTGAAATTTCACAGTCCTTCGTGACCTGCTAGCCAGATATCAGACACACTGGCAAGAAATATCTTCCTGGAGAAGAAAATGAATATTTGTTAAGTACATGCTTCCAAGTGCCCCTTCTGCAAGGGTGAGCCAGAAAAGAGGAGTACTTCCAAGAGACCCAGGAATGAAGTATGATAACTACAAATAGAGTATTAAAAAAATAATAATAGTTAGGTAGATCAAAATAATAATATAGGAACCAGGATTATCTCAAAATACATCTTTCGTATTTTTCATACTACTGAGCAGAACATGGTGCTGGAACCTTTTGCTCACTTTCATCAAAGCAGTATATTGTCTCCATCTTTGCTCGTGAAACTCCTGCCAATCACTTGTTTTCAGACAATATTGTAATCTAGGATGAGTTGAACTAATTCAAGCCTTTCAAATTTCATACTGTAGGATTAAGCCGTTGACCCATAACTGAAAGAATTCCCATTGACCATGCTCTAAACCATTTCCCTTTTAGACAACTTTTAAAACAAAACACATTATTCTTACCAGATGTACACTTGCTGGCTTGTATGAAGAGGACAAAGCAGAGAAAATCATCCAGCAGGAATTTCCCATACTTCTCAGAACATCTTAATTTTTTGTGTTGGATTTTTAAAACCAGAATTAAATTAGACAAGAAACTATACATACAGTTTTATTCTTACAGCTGAATGCTTCTTTATTACGTTTTTGCCCACAGATGAGATTCTAGTATCCAAACCATTGATCAGGCCAGGGTGCTGCTAGTTTGTGGCAACAAAACAACTGAATAAACATAAGTCTACGGGAAGCCATTCTGAAACAGATTTTTAAGGGACAGTCCCAGCCGTGAAACAAACTCCCCAAAAAACTAAAGACCATCCGAAATCTCCACATTTTCCACTCTAAGTGAAAAACATATTTAATCTTCCTTCTTCTACATAAATGTATAGCTGAATGTACTTTTATAAAAAATAAAAACAAAAAACTACACTGCCCTAATAGTTCTCCTCCTAGAGGGAGAGAAATCAAGAGAAAGAATATGGATTAGTTATAATACATGATAATACAACATATGTTTATCAACATTCAAAGAAATAGGGATTATACAGCCACCATAATCAAAGAGAAATGAAGCAAAGACAAAAGAATTACAACTATCAGCTTCTGAAAGAGGGTTTGAAATGTTTGCCTTAAACAGATATATTTTCTGGACATCACATTAGTGGTTATCAGCATAAATGACGTTATACTTTTTAAGACCCAACTCTTTTAATCTTTTAGCATAATTCTGCTGACTGCATTCAATTTTTACTTTAAAATGAAGTAGCTGTTTGAAATTGGGCCCATAGTTTTATTTATTTTTAATCTGTGAAACGTTTGTTAGCTAATGCACAATGTTTTCATGCAGCCTAAGTACATCAGTTGCTCATGTGCTATTAGACCATTTCAGATATTCAAACAAACACATTTAGACCAAAAACTTATTTCCCAGAGCAAAAATATTGCCCTTGTTCAGATGGGGACTCTAATTACTAGTCTCCAGGATTCTACTGTTAAAGCAAATTATGTAATAAAGACTGTAATATTTCCACAATAAAACATGGGCTCTGGAGAATTAACTGTAAAGATGTCCATAGTATCTTTATTTGACGTTTATCCATTAGTATAGAGATAGGATATACTCTAAGTGCACTCCAAAACATGGAGTTTGAATCCAGATCATACAAAGATGTCTTCACCATTCTAAGACTATAGAAAGGGACCTGAAAAAGGTGCACATGCCAGGTTTAAGGCCTCTTTATATTATACTAATAGTGAGACCAACTTATTTGGCAAATGTCTGCGCCAACAGACACTTAACTAAACTAAAAGGAACTAATGAAGCCACAACGTATTAAGCCATGGATGAGTCTGAAGAAATCTTTAAACCACCCCCTTAGCAGTTTTTTTATGATGAGCCATAGAAGTAGTGCATGACTTTTTATCACTGCTCTATAAGAGTCAAAGTGCAAGTCCCTCATGGAATTACTATATTGTTGCAAAGCTTATAATTTAGTCATTCATGGATTTGCTATAAAATTTGTACATTTGTTACCTAGATTTCATCCTGAATTATACATCTGGAAGTCACTAAATTTGAAATTACCTCAACCAGAGGCAGTTCTTAGCACTGACTTATTCATATCAGCTATCACAGAAGGTGGAACAATCACTTCTCCTGCTTGAATGCATGGCTGGATCTTATTAAGGGAATAGTGCCAGGTATACCCTGACTCCGGAGAGTACTGTTGTGCACCTGTGTAGTCATATATCAACAGGAGGATTTTCTTTTCTTTGACAATAGATCTTGAGGTTCTGCAGAGGACTATTCTGCAGTGCACACTGATTTTTCTCTTAGAGTTGTGAGAAATACAAAATATTCAAATTTATCATCTGCTCTGTCCATATATTGCCCTCCTCACAAAAAAAAAAAAATTGTAAATAAATAAATATCCTTTTCTCTATGGCTGGCTAAAATGTTGTACTTGGTTCTATGCTCTCAGATAAGAACCAATCCACACACTCATGACTACCCTGTTTGACAATCACAGTTGAAACAGCAGCAGTCTTGAAAAGCTCTACCTGACTGAAAATACAACTGCTTCATACCAGGCAGAGTCAAGTGACTTGTGGCACTCAGAGCCCTCAGACTCCAAGAATTAAAAAACTTTCCATACATGTAGGCTCAGACTTTAAGTTCTGTTCCTAATTTTAAAAGCATTCTAAGCCTTAAGCCTGGAGCTATTTGCAGAGCTGTTTCTTCACCCTTAATCACAAGTTTTCCAGAGCCATAGAGTATTCAGGACAGCAAAAGGGACTCAGGAAGACAGTGGTGCAGAGCACTCTGTAAAAATGAATGCAGACAGCACTGCTCTCTGCAGAAAGCACAACATCACCAAATTTTCCCATAGTGAAGAACAGTCATAATGGGAACTTACTTCCCAAAAGCTGTGTCTTTTCTGCTCCAGTATCTTTACTCTTCAAAGCTGTCATAGCCTATCTATAACTTAGTCTTCTCTCCATCAAAACAAACAAACAAAAAATTAAACATCTCCTCTAACATTACCACTTACATCTATCTTTCTGGATGCTGAATCAGGAGTTCTCAGTCAGCAATCTTTGATACTTGAGATACATGCGGAGAACAAAAAAATAAATATATTGACTGAAGAAGACTTTGGTCAAAGCTCATGCCAAGGTCCGATGAAGCAAAAAGAAGAAATGCCCATAGATAGTGTTTCAAAATGAATTAGTGGTGGAAGGCAACACAAAACAAGCCCTGATATGAGTCAGTGGAGCAGAGGGGAGAAAAAGCTGTCAAAGCAACTTGGCAAAATGGTCAGTCACCATGAACAAGAAGCAGAATAAATATGGACAATTTTTTTTGAGATTTTGTGGTATGATTACTGCACAATTTCAAAATTTTGGGAAGGAATGAGAGTTATGGAAAAACACATTCACAGAAATGATTCTTCAGTACTGCAAAAGCTGTGTTACGTATTCATTCAAAGTGCTGTCGAATCACACATACAAAAATTACTGCTTAATGGTTTTATTGAACACTCTGATCCCTCTGCTTCTCAGTCCCTTACTGTGGTTATGCAAAAGAAAGCAGGAGGCATATGGTTCATAAGTGGAATGAATTGATTTCTCTTCTATAGATTTAGCTAGTGTTTATCATCAACTGCTTCTGCACCAAGGCAGTTATGACTTGACCTCTCTGGGAGGCTTCTTTGCATTTGAAGGACTTTTCCACTACCAACTTGCATGCACTTGCCAGTAACTTTTCATAAAATTGTGATAGATGTATTGCAGAAATTGAAAGCCATGTAAAGCCAAATAAATGAGAAGGTTTATTTAGAGCTAATGGTCTGCCATAGCACTGTGTAATTGTACAGTTTCCTCCGGAGTAAATCTATCCAAGAACAAATGAGGGGAAAAAATAAACCAAACCAAGACTTCTTTCAAAAAACTTTATGCTCCCGGACACCATCAATTTCCTGAAGCATGATCATACCATAATCTGTCACAAACAACATACTGCTGGGTAGGGTTTAGCACAGTCTGCCCACTTAATACCACAGAACCTTTTAGTCATGTACATTGCTGTAGATATGCTATTACATTGATTAGTCATTATAGTAAATGATCTGAAATAACCTTCATGTTACATGTTGCCATGTAACAATAACGCCGCCTATTTGGCTCTGGTGTTCAGCCGCTAAGGAAACCCCTTCGGAATCAGGTATGATAATGGCTCTTTGCTTACCTCTGCTGACTGTTGTTTTCCTCCAAGGTGTGCGTAGGTTTGTTAATATGTTATTCCCAGCCCAATAAGGAATTTGAAAAACTTAGTCATGTCCTACACAGCCTATTAAGAACTAAAGCAAGCATCAGTATATGGCTGAAACTTACTTTCTTCATCGTTCTGTGACCACACTAGATGCTTGTTACTGTATCACTTAGCAAGCCTTTTTCAGGAAGAGGTCCTAAGTGACCTCTAGCAGGCTGTCTTCTTCTTTTTCTCTGTGAGCAATCAAGCAACTGTAACAATAAAGTCATTTTTCTGAGTAGTGAGAACCTGCACAAAATGTACCACATATGAGAGAGAGAGGACAAAATAGTGACAACAATCAATTCAGAACCTTGACATTTTCTGCCTTTGCTCCATTTGAACACTTTGCAGCAGGAAAGACATCATTGGGGCTGTCCTTGAACAAGACACTGTTTCTTTAACTCGCGGAAAGATTTCAGAATTTTTTACACTACTGTGGATGAGAATACAATTGTGGAAAACTTAAAAAAAAAAAAAAGAAAGAGAGAAAGACGGGAAGGAAGGAAGGAAGGAAGGAAGGAAGGAAGGAAGGAAGGAAGGAAGGAAGGAAGGAAGGAAGGAAGGAAGGAAAAAGCATGAGCAGAAAAGCACATAAGCATAACTGCTTCAGGATAGCCAGTAACACTGTTAAAATTTGAGCCTGGATCTGGGATATCAAGTTTTTCATCTGCACATTTTCTGAATCAGAAAAGTATCTTCTTCACTTTTAATTCTCCCTTAAACTGTAGTGCACTTTGATCACCAAGCTATTGTCTCTTCCGGAATTGGTCTTCCCTCAAACGTAGGTGGACACAATAAATGAAACAAATTGTGCGAATCATTTTTGGTTGTCTTGGAGGGTCAAAGGAGAGGTGAAATGAAGCAAGCAGGGCAGGGGGGTAGCACTGATGGTTGTGGTTGCTTAGTCAGCTGATACATGGCATTGTATTATTGAAGCTCTGTAAGGGGTGGGGGGAGAAGTTAGATAACAATAGAGAGAGAGAGAGCACAGTGTCTTAACAGATCACTGCTGCCTTTTCAGAACCTTGTCGGAGTTGTAGCACACATACAAATGCTTTGTGCAACACTGGACAGAAATGGAGGCTACAACTAACTCTGATGGCAAGGAGAGGACCAGGTTGTCTAACAATGGTACCCCTCTCTCTTTCAAAGTCTCTTGGCATGCAAGTATTAACATTTCACTTTCACAGCTTGCTGACAATTTGTAGCCTGTCTATAATTGTTACAAAAACATGCTTCATTTAATTGAAGCCTTGTAGTACTCCACCAGAAAGCAGCTGATCAATACAACAGGAACATTTCAAAATGTGCCAACGGGAAGGGATTTCTCCAACAGTTTCAGAATGGGAGCCTTAGAGGATATCTCTGTCCATATCAGCAGTAGTTTATATGTAGTTTGCCATCGGACTGTCCATACCAGCAATGGTACTGCCATTTCTTCTACGACTTCTGAGACAAATGTGTCAGTCTCAGGCCTTTCACCTCATAATGAAGATGATGGGTGAAAACACCACAAGCATGGAAGTCCAACCTGCACTCTCTCATGCTGGACTTCTCCCTCCCCTTATCCTCATCCCTCCTCAAAGTGGCAAAAACTTAATTGCCGCAGGGTATTGTGGTCAATCATTCTGGAGATTCAACTGCCTGCTTTCAGCTTGCAGAACTGGAGGAACTGAGCAATTCCCTTCAGGCAATCTATATGGTCTAGCAGTTCACCGTGTAAGCGATGCCTTATCGATTTCTGCCATAGCCTCCATAGCTGACTCAAGGATCAGAGGCTCTGATAATGGCTAACAAGTTTAAACCATTAGTCCCATTTGTAACTACTTGGTGAAAGGCTTGTCAGTCTCAACGTACCTTATACTGCAGCTTTTAGTGGATTTCTAGTCTCATTCATTTTGCCACAATGACCTCTGTAGTTAATGGGGGTTATTGGAAAATTATTTTTTTTCTTCAAAAGCTTTTCCTTTCTCCTCCCTGCTTTTTCTTTTCAGAACATAAAAGCCATTTATGTTGTGATGTTACAAAACAGCAATATAGGCAATAATCTGTTGCTCTCCAGTGAGAAAATGTGTCCTTGTGTACTGGATGTTGTGTCTGATACTAAAAAAAATCTTTGTCAGTCAGGTGCCAGCAAAGTAATTCATTTTGAATAGAAAGGTTTTCTGAGAGCAGTATTATTCTTTTAAATGGTCATATTAAAAAACCTAGCCCTCTTCAAGGTTGAGGACGTGCCATTAGTATAATTTTACCATATTAAAACCTTTCTTTTTTCCCTGTCTAACCTTCTCAGAGCAGCAGTTTGCAGTTTTGTCACACAGACAGTAAAATGGCTTCCTTTAGATCAAATCATGTGAGATTCCTACCAGTGAATGGGCCCGGTTATGCCAATTTTCATAATAATTAACACTATACACTAGAAGCAAGTCCTACCAGCTTTGGCTGTGCTTTTACCTGAGGTCACTCTCAAGGGCCACTCCAAAACTGGTCTGATGTTCACCATCCTTGTCCTTACTGAAGCCCTTGGGACTTCCCCACTGTTCATTGCCTGGAGCAACCTTAGGCCAGACATATTTTAAAAAATGTCCTATTGAAAGGGCTGTGCTTACCATCATCTTTTGCTCTCTGTGCCAGCCTGGTAAAAGAGATGGTGACTTGCAAGGTTTAGGGGAAGAACCAGGATGCTCCAGAGAAAACCCACTGGATTAAAGATACATCTGTATCTTGATGCTGTCTAAGAGTCAGCCAGCTCATCTCAGAGACCAGAGCTTATGTCCCATAAAAAGAAACACCTCAGCCACTCTCAGATTCACTAACAGGATGTCCACATTGCTGGAGCCTGCCACAGCTGATGCTTGACCACTGAAGCGGTTGATCTGGGCATGCATTGCAAGAACTTAGTCGTGGACGATGCCACTGCCCAGACAAAATGTTGACCAGTAGCAGGTACTTAACTTCTAGATGCAAAGCCTCCAGCTCAAGTGGCAGCATACAAGCTTCTAAATTCCCATTTTATTCTGTTGGTACATCTTTGTCTGTTTTGTTTATTGGACCATTTGCATCATTTCTTGATTTCATCCCTTCAAATAGAACAGGAGACGAACTCCTTCTTCGTCACAGGAGTCTGTGAGGCCAATGTACTGCAGTTTACCACCTCCTAATGACAGCTTCTGTCCCAAAAAGCAGCTGAATAAGATGCATTCAAATGTCCCCTAGAAAGCGCACACACTTGCTGTGATTATGTGTAGAGACATCAATCTCTCCTGCTCAAGGGTCTCAGAGGCCATCATGAGTCACAAACAGTAGTTTCTTTTGCTGTCTTCATGAAGTCTTTTTGATTTTGCATTCTGAAGTACATCCTTTGGAGACATGGATCTATATACCTAGGTGTTGCTATTGGGCAAGCCACTGATAAATCAACAGGGATGTGAGTCCAACTGCACCTTCTCATCCTGACAAATATTCATCAAGTGCAATTTTTAGCAGCTTAGAAGTGTTGTCACTGTTGGCAGCAGCACAAAAAGTAGCACTAGCAAAGCATCAGGTCCTACCTCAGCAGATGAGTGATGCACAGCACTCCTCCATTGCTGGTGGTGGCAAGGAGGCTGGCACCAGGGGTGCCTGACAGCAACCATGCATGAACTACCAGCAGAGTCTCATTCCGTCTCATTTGCAAGAAAATGTGTGTCCTTCCTTTGAGGCTCATTGCAACCCGCATAAACAGTAGGAAGGCCTACAGAAGGAGGGGACAGGGCCTGTCTCCTGTCTCACAGGGAACAAACATTGTCCCCAGCATGCTTCTCTGGAAATCCAATAAGACATTCCCAATATGTAGTTGGGGCTGTAACACCCCTTCATGTCCTCACCACATTCAGGCACTGCCACAAGTATCTCCTGATCTCTGTTCCTTCCTCCAGTATCTGTATTGTAGATGCAAGGGCAATTATGGAGTTGTTGCCCGAGCCAGCGCCAAGCATACGCCAAAGTATGCGGTGGCTCCCAATGTCAGCTAAGTCTCAGGTGTAACTGGAGAACGACACCACATATTTCTCCAGTTTCCTTCTCCACCCCTGTGGGCCTTCAGGTGCCTGGAGCTCTTCCTTGCCTCTCTTTGCAGGAAAGGTCAGTTAACCTTTTAATGTCACCTCCACCAGGGACAGGGTATGCAATGCTGTCATCTGGGCACTACATGATGGTGGTGGAAATAGAGCAGGCACTGGCTTAAAAAGGCATAAGTAACATTTATAACACCACTGATGATGCCATGTGCTTTGGTCACTGCCATGACTGTCAGAGTTACCTAGGGAGACAATGTTTCGATACCACCCTTTCCAGAGAAAGTCAGAGGGTCAATAAAAACAGGTTTTTGCTGCCTCCTTCCGTCTGGGTGTCTGCTGCCTCCTTCCCTTTCCTTGCCTGATGACCAGCACCACACCAGTTGAAAAAGTGGCCATACATAGCACTTACAGGGTACTTAGTGACCTTTTTCTCAAAGACTTCAGGAGCATCTCATACCATGGGTGAAAACCTTCTCTCTGACTAACACAACAGAGGTTACCATCCTTCACCTGGCTCCCTCACTGCCTCTGCCTTGGTACAGCATCACTCTCCTGGCTCATATCTGCAACCACAATCCCCCTCCTTAGTCAGCAAGTCACCTCTCTACGGCCATGGCCTGTCCAAGATATTCTTCCCCTACACACACCCTGCCCAGCAACACACCTGGGGAGGTAGATGTGACTGACTGGGTGCTAGGAAGAAAAGGACTTGGTGCCCCAGCTGCACCACAGAGCTGCTTTTTCTAAACGTATGGCATTTAAAAATCTCTGGACAGTGAAATAAGTTATGCAGTGGGACCGGCCATATCATATGGCTGTGATAGTAACGTGCAGCCAGACCAGGAGCAAGGATGGATCAGGGTCTTCCCAGGGCTGGCCAGAAACACCGTGGGTATGGTGGTGGGAGGAAGCCCTCAAGAATATTTCAGAGGTTCCCTAGGCAAAAATTTACCTCAAGGAATTCAGAAGAGAACAGTATAGAAGCAGTGAAAGAAATCAAGGTCTAATGAGAAAAAGTAACCACCCATGGTCTAACAAAACTTAGGTGTACGCTTAATATCACAGAATTAAAGGGAAGCATCTGAACTTTACCTCTTCCTTGACTTAATCAGCAAGACCTGAGCATTAAGCTCTGTGGTTCTTTTGCTGAGATACTGCTGATGTGTAGCATCAGAGAAAGGGTCTGTCATATCCTTTTTCCATTAGGTGTCCTTATCTAATCTCCCAGAAAAAAAAAAAAGTTACCAAATCCAGGCCAAATATGACAGAAGTGTGAAAGATCACAGTCCTCCCAAGAAATAAATCAAAGAAAGAAAGAATTAAGCACATATATTTCCCCTTAAACAGGAATACAGAAAATGAGATCTCCTCTGTCAGTGATTGGCTTTTCAACTGATTATTTCTGGGGCTGGGATCTATGGGCTGCTGTATTATGACTGCTTAATTTTTATCACGGAGTACAGGAAATTGCTGCTACGTTTTAGAACTGGTGCAATTCCTTGACAACTTAACACTCTTACACACTTAACTTTCACTTAGTTGTATGTCTGTTTGTGGTAGCAGAAGACAAAGCCTCTGTCCCCCAGCACTGCTTGTTGGAGAGATGAGCAGGAAGAGTGAGCAGGGGGATAACCCCCTTAAAAATGGCACTTAGGAACAACTGCCATAAGCATGCTTGGGGACTTATGGATCATCAGCAGTTTCACAAGGACTGAAGACAGGATCTATATGCTATTGTTTAGAAGAAATAGAGATGGAGGTTGTTCCCAAGCCTCTGGCAGGTCTATACCTATTACTTTATTTAAAAGGCATGATGAGTGTTCACTGTAGGTTATCATATGAGCTTTGTTTCCTTCTTGAGAACATATAAAAAGAAATAAACACGTTTCTAAGTTTAGCTTAAAAAAAATCTAAAATAGAAAAAAAATAAAAAGCTAAAAATCATTCTGGATTGTGTAGTGACATCTTGTGGTACAAACAGAGCACAGCTGAGCGGGAGTTCAGAATAGTGATTATTATCAGCACAACTCCAAAATGCATAACAGCTCTTTGTGTCTGGTTTTTGATTGCCTCAACAGAGGACTGTTGCGGGATTATCATTGCACCTTGTTCATTATGCCACCTAAAATGCTTTATCTGAACGAGGTATTAACTTATAATTAATCATCTCACATTAATGTAAATTTATCTGTGTAGTCATATTTAATCAGAGCTCTTTCATTTTTCATAATATTTTAATAACAGAGCACTAAAGGAGACTTGCAAGATATAAAGTTACATGAATAGTGTTTATAATCTGAGTCTATTCAAGGGGTTTGAATTCTTGACTTTCAAGGAAGCTGAAAAATTACATAATTTGAACCTATGCACTATCATTATGATTAACCTGCAAAATGTACATACTTATGGAATGGCACACACTGCCCTATCTTAATGACACCCTCCATAGAGGTCATACATAACAATGACGTGTTTTCCAATAAGAATAGTTATAAGATAATAGGACTTAATTTATTTCAGGAGCCACAGTACAGCAGTATATCACCAGGACAATCAGAAGTGGAAGCCTTTCAGTGAACACAATGAGTGTTCATGCAAGTGGCTGTATTTAACTGTGTGGCAGGTTTTAGCATTATCTCATTCAATTTTTTAAATCCTTGCTCTATAAACAGTGTAAGGGTCTGGTTTCTAATGAGTATTGATGGCAGCTGTCACTAAAAAGACTGGCTTGTTGTGAATAATAATTCCACACTCATTGTAGGAGAATACTACTACTGCATTTCTAACAACAGCATTTATACCTTGTCTTCTCCCTAAACACCAAAAAAACCAGCAATATGTTCTACAATTCTCTGACAAGTTTCCTATTCAAATATGTCAAGCAGGTTATGAACAATAGAAACATCTCAAAATCTTCAGGAGCTCAGAGGCCTTTGGATAAACCAAACATTGCTCAAACTTTTTCTCACTAACCACAGGTAAGTTGGAGGAAAACTGTCTCTGTGGAGTCATGGAATGGGTCCAGCAGAGGGCCACAAAGATGATCAGAGGGATGGAGCACCTGCCCTATAAGGACAGGCTGAGAGAGCTGGGGTTGTTCAGCCTGGAGAAGAGAAGGCTCCGGGGAGACCTTATAACAGC
>JAOXNO010000020.1:42840954-42858269 GCA_028565335.1 Limnodromus scolopaceus | reverse complement strand
AGACAAAGGGTAGCAAAGTGTAGCAGAGAGAAACAAGAATTACAATCAAATAGAAAGTGAATTGTAAAGAAATGTACTTTAAACCAACAATGAAATAAAAGTTCCGAATGTGTGAGATCTGGAATTTATAAATATGCTAGAATATACTCATAAATGCCTAGATTTGAGTCATAATATTGCTGAAAAATGAGGATTGTCTACAAAAGATCTACAGCATGAAGTTGCTATATATGTACCTGTTTCATAGTAGAAAAGTGCATCTTTACTTAAAAATACTATCTTCACAGTAAATTTGCCACATAAATATTCTATAGATTTTCCTTAACTCCTCCATCACTATGTCTCCTATAACATAGAAAATATTATTTAGAAGAAAGAAAAAAATGATGCAAATAATATCTAAATTGGTGCTGTAACACAGGTAAAGGGCAATCCCAGTGGTCTCATCATTTTAACCAGGCAGATCAGAGCTTTGATGAACACTCCATAATGACTGCTTTCCATTTCACTTTGCACAATGAACAAAGAGAACATAAAGGGCAGCTTTATACTGTGCAGCTCTTGACTGTCCTCTTCAGTACATTATTCATGAGTATCATCTCCAGCTTCTAACTTCACCCTTATCTCATTTTCTTTGGTTACTTTTACACCTTTGCTATATTTTTCCATTAAGCAAATATGCACTTTGCAAGTATATTAAAATGCATCCTTTCCATATTTAAGTGAATGACACTAAAACAATCAGTGGTCAGCTATTTTCTGTGAATATGAGGGTATGTCACATTCTTTTATCAAATGTAATCCACTTCACTGAGAACCTTAAAGACAACATTTTTTTCCTAATATTGTCTACATCCAAGATAATTCTGTGCCTTTCCCTGATTCAAGAACATCATTTAAAACACATTCTGCCTTTTTCTAACATTTTTTAGTAGCTATCCTATACGAAATTTCATTGTGTCTGGTGTTGACTTCATTTCAACTCAAGCAGGCTCAAATTAGAGCAGGCTGAACAGAATTAGTAGTTTTTCAGAGTGGTTAATCAGCTTGGGAAAAGGAATTCTGTACAACATTGCAACAAGCTTTGGGAAGATGATAAAACAGACAAACAAACAAAACCAAAAACAACCTAAAAACAGCTGGAGAGCTTCAGTTTGAAGCAGGACAAGACCACCCCGACAGTGCTAAATGAAGAGGGCAGGAGCTGTCCATGGTCCTAACACAGGAGTCCAGGATGGTCCGGTAAGGTGGGAATCACAAAGAGATATGCGTGTAGCTAGAGATGTATCTATAGGTATC
The DNA here is from genome assembly GCA_028565335.1 of Limnodromus scolopaceus. NCBI lineage: Eukaryota > Metazoa > Chordata > Aves > Charadriiformes > Scolopacidae > Limnodromus > Limnodromus scolopaceus. Next base: position 42,856,970 of record JAOXNO010000020.1, on the reverse strand, counting down.
TTTTTGCCTAAGAAGAACAGAACAGAAAAAAAAAAATAATAGAATAGAATAGAATAGAATAGAATAGAATAGAATAGAATAGAATAGAATAGAATAGAATAGAATAGAATAAATATTTCAGTTAGAAAGATCCTACAACTATCATTTCGTCCAACCGCTAATGTTGCTATATTATTTGAAATGCACAGAAGATTCATTTGTGAGCTGCCATCAGGCTCAGTCTCCTCAAAGTGCGCTCGCTCTACTGTGGAAAATGTATCCTAACTCTGAGTATCCTGGGGTTGTTGTATTTCCAAGAGTAGACCAGTTCAAATTACCACCACTGTCAGCAGAAGAGAATCCTTTTCCTTACACCCATCCTACCTGTCTGTCTTTTAGAGTGATGTGTCGAAAACACAGGTGTGTGCACTCTGGCATACCAACATGAGGTTGCACCCACCTTAGTGAATGATCAAATGTCAATGTCAACTTAATCAAAAAACGGAATTTATTAGTAACTGAGAGGCTAGCCCCTAACACGTTTTTTAATCTTCATGTGGCTACACAACAGAGATAAAAACAGCCTCTTTATGATGTACTGAGTACTAGTTTGGCAGGTTAACAGGTGTGGGACAAGTGGTCTAGGAGTAGAAATGCTACTTATTAGAGGACATATTGAAGAAAAAGCTCATTTTTCACAAATTATGGGCTTTTTATTGCTGGTAATGCAGAGAAGATTAAAGTGAAGTCTATATTTCAGAAATGGGAAGACCAAATGATTTAAAACCTTTTTTATAATGACCTGCCTGGGAGTGCGGAATCAATTTCTTTTACAGGGAGAATCTGTTAATACCACAGGAGCAAAGAACATAAGACAACGAGTGAAAGAAAGAATCGGTCAGATTCTTTTTTCTGTCTATGTTTTGATATGACTAATTACAGAGGCTGCTGACATTACCTCTGTACTATTTTTTTTAAGCAAAACAATGATGAAAAAAGAAAAAAAAAAGAAAGAAGAAAAAGAAAAAAGAAAAAAGAAAACAAAGAAAACAAAGAAAAATTCTTATAAATTTAGAAAGTATTGTTAAAAGCAGCATGGTTGCAATGTTTTGCATACTGCATTTTTATTAACAAACTTTAGGTGGTACATTTCTTGGAGAAATGTAGTACACTTAATTAGACTTCTTCTGTAATACTGAAAATGATCCCCAGTAAAGTATCTTAAATCTCACTTTCCTTATGCCAGTACAGGTCAAAACTGTAATTGCCCAAAGCTAGTCCATTTGATTCCCATCTCAGCACAGGCGATGCAGCAAACCCAATTTTAAAGTTGCAATAGTGATCTTCACACTAAAGCATCTTGAGTTTGACAACTATCTTACTCTTTTTCAGGCATTACAGAAGACATGGGCTAGATCCAGTCAGCACTGCAGCTTACAGCATGTTCTGCAAGTCAGAGCTCTGCCATCAAACATCAAGATTCACCTTTTCAACCTCTACTGCACCTATCTGCACCAGTAAGTTACTGGAGGTAGAGTCACTGTCTGCATCTTTTGGCACCAGTGTGTTCACTGGCTGCATTGCACCAGAGGTAACCGGACTGTGCCCAGCCTGTTGACTCAGCAGACACCAAGTCACAAGAAGACCATGCTATATGTCTTCCCCCGGTACAAAAGGGTACACTGGATACCAGGAAAGCAGATTACTAAATGTTATTCATTGTGTAATTCCCTAAGCTGTATTTTCTTTAGATTTTTAATTATTTTCACACATCTAATTCCAGTGTCTCCAATAAAATAATCAGTATTCTGTAACTGTTTCACATTACTCTACATCATCCATTGTTTAATGAATTTGTACCATCTTGAAGGAAAAACCGAGTTTTATTAAAGGAAGGTGATATAAGAATATCCTGGGTCCACAGTCTTCTAGTGGCACCACCACCAAGGACATGTAAAACTGGCCTTCTGAGCAACAGCAGTACAGAACCAAACAGGTTATTTCTACAGCACTATGGGACTAAGCAGAAAGCCAATGAAATGCTGCTAACAGCATCGCAGTCGGATCTGATGACCTTTGTGCAAAATCCCACAGGAGAATTTTATTTTAAGACATGATTTTATATTAAATAATAAATTTCACAGAAATTTTGTGCTGCCTTTTAAGTTCCCTTCTTCCACTTGCTAGGAAGCATAAGGCCAAACAACAACATCAAAAAATGTGTAAGGCAATGAAAATCTTCCTTAGGATAGTCAAACAACTGGTGTGTCAGAAGGATATATCTGTCCTCGCGTTGGGTAAATAAAGCAGGATTGCAGTGGCTCTTTCTATTCACAGTAAAGCTGCAGAAAAAGCTTTACAGAGGCACGACACCCTGCAATGTTCCTTTTAACTTTATCACACACTCACATCTCTTTTCAGAAACTCTAGAACAGCTGTTCAATCACAACACTACAGCCAAATTGAACATTAAGGATGTAAAAGCTGACATTCTTGGTAGGCCAAACAAACTCATCTCAGGCATATGTTTCTATTTATTTACATTGGAGTCTTCATTTCTAGAAGTTCCATTAAATTAAAATTATTAAAATAAATCCACAAAACTCCAAATGTAAATCATCAAGATATCACAAGCAATGAGCTGATGTCTTGCTAACTTAAAACAACTAGTAAGGACAGCATTTATATGAAATAAACGAATATTTTCAGGAATACTGCTCCTCACAACATTCTGTTAGCACAGAAAACAACCTGATGCTTTAGAAAAGACATTTATTTCCTTCCAAGACTTGGGGACTGTGTTTTGCAAGAAGCTCTGTGGTGATAAATGGAGGTAGACATCGAAGGAGAAGACTGAAGACATAATACATAAACTCCAAAGAGGTTATTTGGAGTTGTCATGTGCAAGTACACAAAAGTCACTGTCTCCCAACAAAACCAGACTATGGCAATAACAGGACAGATCCTAATCACAGTTAAAAGGTTTATATGAGGTTACTTCGATTTTACTCCAGCAGTACTTCAGTCTTCTCCTCAGTCCTACCTCTTCACAGCCACAAAGTACTTCAGCACAAATGGAAAAAGAAAATATTAAGACAGAAACAAGAAAAAGTTACGAGTTGCTTAGAACATGAATTATTTGTGTGAACATGAATTACTCAAAGAATATACTTTGAGTAAAATCATTTACCAAAATGTCACTAATTTAATGCTTTCTCTAGGCAGGAAGTCATGCAATGGCTGAGGCTCTGTAATGGATCTGCAGGCAAGACACATAGAAATTCTTTTTAAATACAGTTTAACTTTTCTTTAAAAAATTTCATTCACCTCAGTGATCTACCACAAGTAGATATTACACCCAAAACTGTAATGTCATTGAGGATTTCACAGCCAGCCAGAACAGACTAGCAGGGGATGAGAACAGTCTTGAACCATGGCACCGCACCTTAACATATTTTCGATTTTGGTTTACTTTGTCTGCTAGGAGCAGGAGAATCTCAACACTGAAAATCAGCAGTCTTACACTCACTTCAAGAAAGATTTTACTATCTACATTTCTTGTGGATGTGGTGTTAAGCATACTACAACAACATTCAGAAGATGAAGTTCTCCAGAAAAGAGAACAGACAATTAAATTGAATAATGAACTATCAGGGCCTGCCTTCTCTTCCGATTTTGTCCTTAGTACATATGACACCACCAAACAGCTGCACACCTTGGGTGACATTTGATGCCAGAAATGTTTCGCAGTCGCAGCATATAATACCGTATTTATATATACTTTCTGTCAATTTACATACATTTTATTATCCTGTGACTATCTAGCTGAGATACAAATAAATGTATAATTAAGATATACACAATTTGTCATCTGCCCTTTGAAGACAAGCCAGAACTACTCTGATGGCAAAGAATTGGAATAATGAAAGAAAGAAAATAAATTTATTGTATGTGACCTGCTACTAATTATTCTTATTCTGTGGGCTCTCCAAGCACTGCTTTCTGGGCTGTCACATCACTTCACAAGCATAAGTTCTACTCCAAAGTTCAAGAAAGAAAGGACGCAAGCATAGAAATGAAAAAATAAGGGAGAAGTATGTAAGGAAATTTTAAAAAGGTAAAGAAGTCACACCAAAAAAAAAAAAACCAACAACAAACCAACCACTGTGAAGAGGAAAGGGGAAAAGAAAGACAATGCAAAGAAACCTCACAAAGTTGGGATGGTGGAGAAAAAAGGAAAAAGAAGAAAAATTCAGTATAGCAAGGCTTATGTATTAAATGTTATAGCTTTGTCAATTCCCCAAAGTGTAAAAAGCTCTCTATGTGTATATAGCACTTTAAAAGTCACAAAAGGAAATAGGAAATGAATTCAATGCACTTGCTTTCTTGTTTTTTTTTAAAAGCAGATAAATGCTGCTAACAGAGCTCTTTTCAGTGTTTCAAAATGAATAAATAACACCCTTCCTGCCAAGTGTGTTGTTTTTTTTTTTTATTATGGTGTCAGTCTCCTGACTTTTTAAATGCTTTCCTTAAAAATGTTTTCATGCTTTTTTTCCACTGAATGTTTTACAATTTTGCCTTCTGAAATTTCACCAGAGACTTGCAAATCAAGCCAAATCTCACTGACTTGATAGCTGCTTTTACAAGGCCCAGTGGAACACAATGTGTTAGCAGCATTCTTTCTGGAAGGAGAGTTTATTAGCAAGCCCTCCCTCCCCTGCTTCTCCAGAAAGGTGATGTGATTAGCAGGAGCGGTGAGGAAGCTGTCAGCAGGTGGCTGGAGAGAGATGTAAGGTGCCACTTGGCTTTCTTAGCTTGTGACCTTCACTCACATAACAGTGAAAAACAAAACCACACCTTTGACACAATATAATTAGGACCCTTGCATTTCACCAGGTCAGGGAGAGAGACAAAAGAACAATACTTGTTTTGCAGCCCCAGTAATTAGTCCTGGAGGATTTCTCCAACTGCTACTGTTGGCAAGGAGAGCCCAGGAAAAGAGCCACCACTCTTCCTGTACAAGCCGACTGCGGAGCCTGCTTCCTGCTTGAAATTCAAATGAGCACAGCTCTGACCTTTACTGTCACATTTTTTATTTCGTAGACAGTTTACAAGGCCTCTCCACCATGCAGGTCATGTTTTAGTTTAAACAGAAATAGTCTCGTAGGTGTTAGATGCTAGTTAATGATTACACTGAAATCATTCTAATTAGGCTCTGTTGTTACATGCTGCCCTTTGGGGGCTGCTGCTGTTGTCACATATTTTGTAGAAAAATAATTGGCCTGAGATCTTCTTTACCCTATTTTTTTTCTTTTTTACATTATTGATCTATTCTGTACTTGATCATCAGAAATACTGCACAAAACTTCCAGCAATGGCTCATCCCCATCACCCCTTGGTTCAACAAATGGTGGGAAGGCAGGAAGGTTTAAGAGCAGCACGACATGTCTGAAATGTAATAACTATGATCTGAGGAGGGAAATGTGCATTGTATTCTTTTAGTAACACACTACCCTGCCATTTCCCTAAGAACTTGGTTCATGGTGCAGACAGGGGAGGCACTGCTATGCTTCATGCACTGGTGGGATGACTGCGATTAGGGAAAGCAGGAGGGAATTTGAGTCTACTGAAGAATAGAAAAACAGAACAGAGAAGAGTACAGCAAGCAGTGAGTGAAGAAATGCAAATGGAGTAGAGAAGGTTTCCCTTCAACCTTTTACATTTGGCAAGGGACATTAATGTCATATGTTGGAGTGCTAGAAGGGAATCTCAGCCATTTCTTCTCTCTCAAACATGTCCTCTTTCAAAAGATGTCACGCAAATGCCACTCGTTTCTGTATAGCCTACATTTTTAAAATGTAAAGTGGTTTTGGACTGGGGGCAGGGGGAAAGGGGAGAGAGAGACTTTTCAGAGCCTGAATTGCAGAAACTCAAATCACCATGTTACAAGAGTGACTCTGAAGCTTCAAGAAGCTCAATATTAGTCACTTTGAAAATTTCAGATAAACTTGCTGAAGATGTTAGAGGCTCTTTGAATGCAAGCAAAAAAAACCCTATTATTTCATTAAGCATTGTTTTCTCTCTTCTTATTTCTGAAATGGTCTTTTTTTGTGACCAACAGCTGGGGTTATATGCAAAATGTTGCTAGTTCTGGCTGTTGAAACATAGTTTTCCATCTACTAGCAATGATGACTACTGCAAAGTTATCAGGATGAATTCTGCAGTATAGGTACAGGGGTAAATCCATAATGACTGTATTTATGGGAACAGATTTCCAATTTGCATTCTAGATATAGGGTAGTATTGGCCCATCACCTACAAGTATCATCTTGGCTATGACTACTACTACCAACCTACAGCCATGGCAATACATTACTAATACCTTTATCAGTGCCTAAATGAAGCATCAATAATTCAATTCCCATTTATAAAAACAGCAAATTATTCATGCCATCAGCCCTCACTATCAATAACAGAAGTAAACCTAACTCTCTCATTATCCAATTGCAATGTGTGCAAACAGAACTGCCCGTTGTTGACAATAAATATTTGATAAGTGAGGAAACAGGAAGGATAAACCAAGGATGTATGGAGTGGCTGCTTTATAGATACCACAAGAATTGACCCAGATGGCAATGGTTTACCCTGCTTATACCTCAACTTATTTTCTTTTCATCTCAACAAAAACTGATCCCAGCTGGGATGGATGTCAACCATGGATGTAAACCATCTGTTCTCTTTCTGTCTTTGTTTATGGTATTAAGTCAAGCTAAATACCCAAGTTCCTATCAATTTCTGCAATTCCTATGTTGGTGGTTTTTTAAATTAGCAACCAAATGATAACTGTAGGGATCATTTAACAACATACAAATAACAAAATACTTACTTTGTGAAGAGTGCTTGAGCATGCTGCAATTTTACCCATGTCCAGGAAAAGCTGTTGCTGATTTGAGTGTAGACTCAGCTTTAAGTTTTCTGATGAAATCTAGTCAATCTATTCCCACACAGTAGAGTCTAACTGAATTTAGAATATTTTACATATCAAGTACGCAACTTAGCAAGAAATGAGGAGTCAGCTGTTGAAAACAGCAACCAATACCGGAATCAGATGTCCAGGATCCAAGAGTCAGCTCCTCTCCCACTTAAAAGATGTTTTAAGTTCAACCATGTCCACCTGAACATTTGCCACCAGTTCACTCAGAAGACAATGGATCCTAGCAACATATCACAATTTATTACTGAACCAAAATCATCCAGATGCTGACTCAGGTTACACTCTGCTAACACATGCAATCAGCAGGATTCTCCAGGAGAGGAGTCAACTCTTTTACACTGAGCAATGGCAAGTCTCCTGTGATATGAAAGAGTTGAACTGCAACATAGCCTAAGCAAAGCCAGACTCACTGCTGGCATATGATACCACTCTCTGCCTCCAAGATCCTCAGAAATGTCCCAAGTACCTTGTGACAAAAGCAACCAAATCTGTAAAAGCACCTGGAAGTCCAAAAGACAAGACAGCATTGCTTCACTTCACACATCTCAAGGGTGCTTTGCAAAAGGGAGAGGACAAGAAAAAAGTGTCACTGGTAAAAGGTTAAAGAAAACACAAAAGGGATACCTAGTACTCATTTTGCAGACAATAAAGTGATGCTGTTTCCAAAGGAACAGTGCAAGGTCAGTGTCTGACTGCACCATATGAAGCCTAGATAACTCTATGGAAGAGGTCAGCCTGACCCAGGGAACCGTAGTCTGGCCTGTGAAAATAGCTGGGAGCCTTTGTAATAACAGAGGTTAGGTGTGTGTATGAACTGTCCACCAAACACATGCTCTGGATGGTGTTATTGTGCTGATAAAATTGTTTACTGAAGGAATAAACCAAACATTTTTAAACATTTAAACATAATTCATTTATGAAATATTCATCTGTCTGAAAAAATTCCATTATAAAATAGTAAATAAAATAAAAACAAATAATTGAATGCAAATAAAACAGCAAATTATAAAGGCAAAATAAAAAAGCACAAATTCCAGGTTATCTCTGTAGAATTACACATTGGTGGGGAAAAAGGGGAAAATATACACAGACTACCACACCTGTAGCATTACACCCACCAGCACAAAAAGCAAAGCAGCCCATAAGCGCTAATACTTCATGACCACTACCCTACCACAAGGCCTAACTGAGGAGTACATGTAGTTCTTGTAAGAGTCAGTGCTACGTAAAAGAACTTCTGGAGGGAATCAGCAAGTGTTGGGGTTGTTTTGCTCAAAACTGGTTGACACAAACATTTTCCTTGCACGATAGTGCTGCCAGCTTGTCCCAATGTGCTCCAGTATGGTTATTCACTTTGATGGCGAGTCTGATACAGAAGAGCAAGCTACATTTTAAGTTCCTTTTCCTTTCCTCTTACCCACAGCTTCTGGACCCTTTTCTTCAGCTAATGGGTAGGGGTAACTTCTTTCAAGTTCATCTTAAAAATTTAGTGATGAGAATAAGAGTACATGGTGCCCATTTAGGCCACTCCTGAGAGATAGTGTTTGAGGCACAGTGGGAACAAGAGCAAGCGATGAAAAGGAGACATTAGATGGGGACCAGAAGGTATAATGTTTTATTTCAAGAATCAATGGAGTAGTCATATTTCTATAATGTTTATATTAACTGTGTTGCCTACAAATTTTTTTTATAAGCAATAGGTATATAGACTGGACTCCTCAATGGAAATTAGGAGAGAATTGCATGAGCTGACATAAAAGGATGAGCGAACCACCCTGACAAGTGCATACAGTATCTAGGATTGGATATTTAATACAAATTGCTGGTTCTATTGTAAATAAAGAGACTGAATAAGTCAAATGACAGAAACTAGACTGAAGTGTGATGTAGGTTGCACTCATTAGAAAAAAGTGCAAAATACTAGAAACAAAAAAATGGAACCAAGAACATGAAAGAAACAGTCAAGACATTACAAAGAAGAGAAAATTCAGCAAGACCATGGCATAAGTTATCTGCCACAATTCTGTTGATCCATTGACAGCGGTGCCTTTTTACACTTTGTGAAAACCATAGTGCTCCACATCTATCCCTTGCACATGCAGCATTGCTGGAAGGGGCCAGGCCTTTCCAGATTAACAGCAGAACGTGTTGGATGCACTTGCTATGTGTCAAATGACAACCCTACTATTTTTGACTCTGTTGGGGGTGGAGGGATATCTGTCAAAAGTGACATTTTAAGACATTCAGCCTTATTCAGGGAAATATACATCTATGTCTTTAATAAGATTGTTCACTATAGTATCTTTTTTTTCCATGTTTGTTTCCCCACAGTAAACAGACTGTGTTAATCATTTAAAAATGCACAATAAAATCTCTGACATTTTCTGGCACTTAAGAACTCTACACCGTTGTAGAGTTCTAACTTAGTTTAAATTTAATATCTTGAAAGGAAGTTAAATTCCCAAATTAAAAAAATCAGTATTTTTATTCTCTCTTTTTCCCTCTTGTTTCTGTTCTGTCAATTATTTTCAGCCTTTGTCAAATGTAGATTATTGCTAATCTCTCTGGTTAACACCAATTTCGTTCTGCTCAAACCTGTCCTACCCACCAACTCCACATATATTTTTCCTTCTTCCCACTCCTGACAAAAACAAGCACTGACTTAGACAGCTTTGGCAAGCTGCTAATGCTGTGGACTAGTGTGTTCTGCCTTGAGTGAAATCAGGTTCTATGCCCTTTGGGGATAGCACAGCCATCAGGTGTAATTTCATTTTCTGGTATTTTAGCAGTCATGTTGGGACTCCTGCAGACAACCGAGAATGAAATGCCTTTTTGACAACAGTCTTCAGCACATCCCAGAAAAGGACATGTATATGATTTCATATGAGAAAGAGGAAGTCTGAGGCTATCAAACACCTAGACGATACGACTAAATCAAACATCAAAGTGACGGATCTCAAATATAACTGGATATGCACTTGATACACTTCACAGTGTTTCCTTTTATTATTTTCCATTTTGGCCACATTCTGTGGGACAATTTAATTCAGTGCATTTGTCCAGAAGTGAAATTGGTATTCTTTTATCTTTCTAAAATGCAAATGTATAGTAAAGCTAAAGGAAATTAATTATATCACCTCAAGAACAACACCACCATAAAAAAGAGAGAAAAAAGAATTTCTTACAACTTCGGGGCCTGTTCCCATGTCAGTTAGTTTTATAAGTTCACCTACACATCTCAAATATTTGATGCAGTATAAACAAAAGAACTGCCTGTGCTTCATTTCAAAACTGGCCAGATATAATGTTCTTTCTTTTCCTTCTTCCATCAGAAAATGAGCTGCACTTCGGGCTGTGCACAGACTGAGAAAGCATGGTGATGATGGGTCTGAGCTGCTGAGGCAAAAAAAAATTACAGTTTAAATACCATTTTCCCAAGTGGCTGAACAGTTTCTATTTTATCCTCTGTCTCATAAGGATTCAGGGTTTTCTGAATAAATTATAATATGCCAAAACAACAGTGCTAAAATTTAGAGTAACCAGTGAGAACTCTTCCTTTGCAAATGGATTATTTGCAGATCAATTTTTTTGTCTCAGAAAATTTCTGCACCCTTTTCCCTGAAAGGCACATTCATACAGTGAGTTTCATCCCATAAGTCAATGAATGTTCCTCCCAGTCACAACAGACTATTAAAATTAACTAATAAAAAGCAGATGCAAGATCATTACCTGCAATGAGTGGTTCCAACACTCACTAGTCACTACCCACTAGCACGTGCAAAACAGACTGTGACACAAAATTCTACAAGGGGGGCAATACTAAGCAGTTTCTGGACTTCTCCATTTTAGGATGAGCAATCCATTGACTTTAATGGATTGATTTAATAGGCTTCCAAACCAAACGCACTGAAGTCACAGGCAAAGCACTTGATGACCTCACTAAATTTTGGATCAGACTCTGTAGAAATAAAGTTAAGGGACTCAAACCTTCAAAATAGAATGCTTTTAGACATGTGCACCAAGGACTGAGGGTAAAGACTACGAACTGCCATTCTTGGATTTTCAGGAAAAAATAAAGAAAAAAAAATTAAAATCAAGGAGCCAAATGCAAACATAAGACATACCGATGCATTCAATCACTGTATATGAATGACCGTAGCAGGATAATTCTCTGGCCAATGCTCTACTTGGAAGAAAGTTTCATAGAGCTTAACAGCTGCCTACTAGTAAAATGACAGAAGTAAAAGCCAAAGGTTTAGCTAAAAACAGATTTCTCTGCTGTGAATCATAACCTCTCCTAGGAATGCCAATACCAGGAGGCAATTAATAAATAAAAAAAACAAACTTATATATAAATAAAAAAAAAAAAAAGAAATCAAAAAAGAAATACACAATTGCAAAGCCAAGCTCTTCTCCTCTTGTATTTCGAAGCTTACATTGACTAGTACAGCTGTTTGGTGGTAGGACAACTGAAGCCAGGATGCAGGTGAACCGGGAGATCACCACTAGCTGCTTATGCCCTGCTCCCATTAAACGCAGAGGCCTGGTTCCCTGTTAAAATTTCCATTTCTTGGAGTGACAGGATGCACAGGTGGGACTGCAAGAGGTCCTGGGTTTGGAGGGTCAGGTTTGCTGTGAGATTTATTTCCCTGCTGACAGTGATGGAGGGAGGGCTGCGATGAGGTGTTGGAGTGTCCCTTGGCACAAAAATTTGATGCCCAATTAGGTTTAGAAATAGTGACAAAGAGTTGATGCCCAATTAGGTTTAGATAAAGCTCTTCTCTGTAAACCTCAATTACCTGTGATGCCTTATGACATTCAGCGTTTACAAAGTATAATTACACAATAGTGTCTGACATTTAACGTCTATGGATAATTTAAAAGACTTCTACTTCAAAAGGGCTGCTCATGAGCAACAGTAATCACTTCAATTAGCTTGGCACCATTACAATGTAACAAGACCATTTGACTGCCTATTAGAACCAGCCAAGCTCTTCAAGTGTGTTAATTTAGCAGTCATTGCTAATTTCTGGGCTTTGCTGCATTTGCATAGGAAAACATAGCCCTGTTAGCCAGAAAGGGAGTTTCATTCCTGCAGCAACTTCCTATTCTTACTGAGTTTTCTATGGTGGTGTTGTTTTCAGCCAGAAATGTATTTCAAACAGTGAACTATTGAGAGAAAGGGGGTTTTGTTTTTCATAATGTAGGTCCAAATTATTAATATAGCTTTCAAACATTTTTTTTAAAAGCTGCTCAAGACAAAACAGATCCCTAGGATAAAAATAAATAAATAAATATTCTCCATCCCTACGTCTCCTTTATGCAGTATTAAAGAATTTGACTTGAGGAATATTCAGGTATCTTCGGGTTTCATTGGAAGCTCATTGAACCTGTAAAAATTACTGGCAAGTCAAGGTCCTCACTGTGTATTATGGGAACCCGGAATAGATAGAGTATTACATCACCACAAATGTTTCTTTCTTTTCAACCACTTAATATATTGTAGGATATTCTGCAGAAAGAGAAAACCTCTGCAAAGTGAAAGAGTTCTCTGGGGACCAGACATATCAGTTAGTAATTCACTTTAAACTACTGGGACTAATCAGAGGACCAAAGTGGAAAGAAAAGTCATGGCTATTTGTGCCTCTGTGTGAGAATAAGTACACTAGGGTGACTATTGGCAGCCAGTATGAGCTAAACGTTCAAATCCTATTAAAAAAGAAAAAAAACCCCTAACTAAAAAATATCTCAAGATAAAAACAAGATCAGGGCTAGCTCTCCTCACGAACAGTCTCAGCACAGATGCTGCAATGCACATGAATATAAATTGAACAAGCCGTTTATTACTTGAAAGACTTCAGCAGCAGGTGGCCAGCGTGTGCAACCCTGCCATTAACTCAAGTGTGTCTTATCTGTTGCTTAAGGGAAACTTCATAATGTCATCACTGTTTTCAGTTACAGTTATGCTAGTTTTTTTTAAACACCACTGAGGCATCATTTGAGTAAGATATTATAAATATATCCCTTATTTCTACAGAATAGGTGGTGAAGGAAGTGAAATACGATAAAGCAAATCCTTACAAGAAAGTTTCTGAGAAAAGGATAGGCAAAGAAAGAAGCATCCGAGTTCATCTAAGTCCAGTGGAGTTTTACAGCAGTACTACAGAAAACATTTACACCACCTAAACATTGCTGAAATCTGCTCCTCTGGAACCTACCAGGGAATTGCAGTGGACACTAGGCTGAATATGAACCAAATAGAGAATCTCACAGAGACTACATAGAAGTTTGGCCAGAAGATTGAGGAAAATTATTGTACTCTCTCTTTGGCATTGCTAAGGTTGCACCAGCAATGTTGGGCTCAATTTTGGTACCATTTTTTCTCTAATTTAAATCAGTAACTGGATTTTTCTAAAAATAACCTCAAAGATTAACACTGAAATGACTTAAATCTTTCAGGTGTGTATCCCTGGTCTGGAATGCTTACAAAAAAAGCAAATTTTCTCATAAGACTTATTGATCTTCCTGCTTCAAGCTAATGTATACCATGACAAAGTTTTCTTTATCATTCTAATAGGACCGACAAAGATTGCCAAAGATGTGTATGAAAGTCATTCAGTTTCCACAGACTTCTGTGATGAAAGGTTAGCTCTAACTGCTTTCATGCATCAGTAAGCACTCCTTATAGTCAGACGCAGTCACATTGCTAATGAGCTAAATCCTTGATGGCTTGAAGATTGAAGGACTGAAAGGTATGTTATATTGTTTCTTTTAAAAACTGAGGCGAGGTCACAATCCTGACCATGTGTTAATAGGAGCAAGCAATTTCCTTCATATGATAGCATTGCTTAAAATTGCCTTGGCATGGCCAGATAGGGAATTCAAGGAGGTTTTGGTGGAAGAAAAAGTTTCATGTAACATTTTCCTTTCATATTAATTTACTTATTTGATCAAAGTAAAATTGATTTGGGTGTGTTTTTAAGGTTCAAGAAGCTAATATTAATTTCTGTCTTATTTTCAAAGACAAACAGAAGTTTAAGAAAGGTTCCAAATGCATTACAGGTATAGAGTACATGAAAATTACCTAATACCGTCAGGGAAGATTTGGTTTATGCATGCTATACCATTTTCATAGAATCATAGAATACTAGGTTGGAAGGGACCTCAAGGATCATCTGGTCCAACCTTTCTTGGCAAAAACACAGTCTAGAGAAGATGGCCCAGCACCCTCTCCATCTGAATCCTAAAAGTGTACAATGATGGGGAATACACAACCTCCCTGGCGAGATTATTCCAATGGCTGGTTGTTCTCATTGTGAAATATTTTCCTCTTGTGTCCAATCGGAATCTCCCCAGGAGTAACTTGTACCCACTACCCCTCATCTTTTCCATGTGACTCCTTGTAAAAAGGGAGCCTCCATCTTATTTGTAGCCACCCTTTAAATACTGGAACATGGCGATAAGGTCTCCCCTAAGCCTTCTTTTCCCAAGGCTGAACATACCCAGTTGTGTCTCAGCCTTTCCTCACATGGCAGGCTTCCCAGTCCTTTGATCATCTTTGTGGCCCTTCTCTGGACCCTCTCCAGCATGTCCACATCTTTTTGCATAGCAGGAACCAAAACTGTGACCAAACACAACTGTGGCCCAACAAATGCTGAGAACAGTGGGGTAATGACATCTTTATCTCTGCTGGTGATGCCCTTGATGCAACCCAGCACCCTGCTGGCTTGCTTTGCCACAGCAGCACACTGTTCACTTATATTGAGCTTGTTGTCCACCAGGACCCCCAGATCTCTTCTACAGAGCTGCTCCCCAGCCAGGTGATCCTGTGCTGCACTCTTGGATTATGTTTTCCCATGTGCAAGACCTTATACTTGTTGTTGTTGGACTTCACGAGGTTCTTGATAGCCCACTCTTCCAGCCTACCTAGGTCTCCCTGCAGGGTGGCTCTGCCTTCCGAAGTATCCACTTTCCCATCCATTTTGGTTGTCATCAGCAAACTTCATCAGAGTACACTTGATCCCATCATCCGGATCACTTATGAAGATACTAAACACCATTGGATCCAGAATCAGTCCCTAGGGGACCTCACTTATGACAGGTTGCCAGTTTGAAAAGGAGCTATTAAGCACCACACTCTGGATCTGGCCTGTCAGCCAGTTCCCCACACACTACCACGGACCACTTCTCTAGGTCGTAACAAATCAGTTTTTTAGTAGGAGGCTGCAGTGAACCTTGTGAAAAGCCTTGGAGAAATTCAGGTAAACAGTATCCACCACTCATCCCACATCGACCAAGCAGGTTACTTTGTCGTAGAAGGCGATCAGGTTTGTGAAGCGCAATTTGCCATTGGTGAATCCGTGCTGGCTCTTCCAGTCAAGTGTTTCGTTTGACTTGTGATAGGCCACAGGAGGATTAATTCCATAACTTTCCCAGGGACTGAAGTAAGACTGATGGGCCTATAATTTCCTGGATCCTCCTTTAAGCTCTTCTTGCAGATGGGGCAGACATTTTGAGACACACAATTTTCCAGCAGTATAACATCTCTCTTTTCCTAAAAGCAACTAAACTACAGTATTAGATAAGCTTAATGCAACATCAGACAGTATTAATCTAGAAATTCTTTCCATATGAAGGAAGTTCTCTGCTATCCCAGAGCTGGAGAAATGCTTCCTCTTTGATATTGTATCTTCAGCATCAAAGGTAAGATATGCAATCAGAGAAAAAGGGAACATGACCAGATCTCTGCTTGTGCTCCAATGATCCCTGTGCTGACTGTCCAATAAATCCATAAATACACATAGAAAGCCAGAGCTGCTGCTAATTGCAAAAAATGCCACCTGTGATCACGTCCAGGAAAAATAGTAGGAAAAGAAATAAGAGTGGCTGTTTTCTTCCTGTTCTCCAGTACAACAACAAATATAGCCTGTAAAAATTACAAGGCCTACTCTGACAAATACCATAACCACCAAGAGGATTTCAGACCAAATCTTCTCCCTGTACTTCCTTCTTTTACTCTTTTGAAAAGTAATACAACTCTAAG
>JAOXNO010000020.1:42774177-42787030 GCA_028565335.1 Limnodromus scolopaceus | reverse complement strand
CACTGAGTAATATTAGGTGGCAATTTAGAAAGCAATACAGCATGTGATAAAAATATAATTTTTCATAATACATAATACTTGTAAATCACCAGCTGCATTCATTCTAAGCATTTCTTTTCTGAAGCTTAGTTTTTAAACAGTTCTAGTAGAGGAAGAAAACAGACATCTGATCTCTGCTTCTAACTCTGTCATATTAACCAAGTCTTTGTCTCCCTCCTGTGTTCACAGCCCATAATTAACATGAATTTGAGAGAAACATGAGTGAAGATCTCCTTCAAATATTTACAGGCAATGCTTTAAAGTCTTTTTTTCAAGTCATATGCAAAGTGACATGAATATTTCTCAGATAAAGTAAATACTTCCCAGATAAAGGGCAGTTCACATCCAATAAAACCAGGTCAGAAAAAATTGCAAAGTAGACGGAGCAAAATCAATCCAGTCCCTTTGTGACTCATAACTGATTTTTTTCCCGTGCTAAAATACTGCATCTAACATTTCTTGGTAACGTGTAATATAGTACCTTGCAAAAACTTATCCAAAACCTCCAAAACCTTCTTTCAACTGACAGACTGCTGAATTTACATGATCTCATCAAGCAAGGACTTTCAAAAGCATTAACCTCAGAAGGGGGAGAAATGATTAATGCACAGATGAAACATACCATTAAATCTTAAACTAATCAATTATTAAATTCTGCAATATCTTAGTAAAGTTGCCTGTTTTTATTTCCAAAGGGAATATATGGAGCTAAGGTGGATATGTCATTCATTTTTGATGCCCGTACATGTCTATGCCTCATTAAGTAGTATGAGACTCCTTTAAAAGAAAGATATTAGTAAATGGGAAAGATCCTCAAACACATCATACGAAATCTACCCTTTTATTTTTCATTCCTTTTTCTTTTTCTCACATTTGCAATGTCCAAGAAAACTGTCTTTGTGAAATATCTAGTATGCAGTTTGTTGCTATATTTTTAAGTTTTCTAGCACTGAATGTGTTCTCCTTTTTAAGGGAAGTTGTGGAGCACAGCCTTTCTCTTTCTCTGCAAGGGAAAAAATTTCCTTTTAAATCAAGCCACATTCCTCGGAAGGTACCACATGTGACATAAACATTCAAACTTCCAGGGTAGGAGAAAAAGCTTTTCCAAACAATATACATAAACAAAACAAAAAAATTTTGCATGAACTCTTAGAAGTTTTAAGAAGAATGTTCCAAATATTTCAAAATATTTCAAAAAATTCAAAAAATACGACACACACAGGCAGCTACTATGCATTAATTTGGGCTGGGGGAGCGATGGCCACCATTTTAATCAAATGGAAGTCTGGAATAAATCCACAACATTTCAGCAGTTGAGTTACGTGTCTCTTACTTGCTATAAGCCCATCAGCAACAGCTTGTAATCTTCCATTTCTCTTTGCTGTTAGCTATCTGTACCTTTCCCAAAGGAGAATGAAGACCTCAGGCCAAATCCTTTTCTCATGTATGCTTTAGCCATATACACCTGAAGTCGGGCCTGGTAGATTCCTTTCAATAAGCTGAGGTAGATGATCCAGTCCTAGCAGTATTTAAAGTACAAAAAAGTACCTATTTTTAATGAAAAGAATCTCTTTTGTAGCACTTTTGTGGAGCTTGGATATATTTACTATAATTTCTTTTTCCATTTCCTGCCTCCCCAAGAGGTCCCGAGAATCTTCCAGCTAGTTTTTCCTATCATTTCATAAAATAAGCAGGAGTTGAACAACAAGATCTTTAGGCAAAGAATCTTTTAATTTAGCCATCAGTCTGCAAATAATTTGCTATTATATAGCCAAAAATTATCTAAAAAAATGTAGGCACTCTTACTATTATTTCAGGTGACCTGAAGGACATTAAATCATTATAAACCTTTTGAAGATCGTACCCTAAAAAGCTACCTGATGCTTATGGTTTTGCCTTAATGGGGTAGTCAGAATTTTTCTTTTCTAATTCTCCATTGCTCTAATATAAAATATTAGCAGTTCTCAAACCCTTCCATGCTTTCAGTTACAGGAATTCTCTCTTATTCAGCAGCTTGTGATCTGATTTTCCAGAAATCTCTTACTCCATTGACTTCTGCAGGATGGCACATGGCTCTCTGAAGTTGTAACCCATCACCTTGTTATGCTCTCACGGTTTGTATTTAAAGGGGAAATGAAATAGTGTTGTTGGTTTTGTGGTTTTGAAAATCCCTCCAAGAGGAGAATAGAGAGAAAAACTGAAGTATTCCTTACAGTTACCTTTTCTTACCTACATAAAGAGAAAGGCAGTACAGTAGAGTGTCATGGTTTGGGCCAAGGGCCCCACCTCTCACTCCAAGGAGAGGAAGAAGAGAAATAGAGTTATGAGTTTAGGGGGGGGAACTAAACTAATGAAATATTAATTATAAGATTAAAAGGAAATAATGAAACAGATATTTTATATATGTATATATATATATATATATATATAAAACTGTATCAAGATCCCAGGGAGATGTCACTGGCAGGCACTGGGAAAGTTCCAGACTGGTCTCAGTGATGAATGGGAACTGGATTCCGGAACACACAGATGGGGATCAAAGGTAGTCGAACTGACAGGGTCCTCCTCGGGCATTGCTCACCAAAGAAAGAGAGCCATTGAAGAGGCAGCCATCCAAAAAGAGCCAAAGAAGGAGGGCCACCCTGACCCCTTTGATCCCTCAGCTTTTATACTGAGCACGGCAGATGGAATGGAATATCCTATTGGACAGTTTGGGTCACCCCTCCCCACGGGTGCAACCCCTGCATGGGGTAACCAACCCGGTCAGCTGACCCTGGTTGCAACAAGTGTAAACCAGACCCTCTCTCAAGGAACAGAAGGTTGGCTCTGCTCCACCCCAAACCAGGACATAGAGCTAGAATGAAGTTGATTCACAGAGCTTCTTCAGCAGTTATCCTCTTTATCATAACTTCATTTGAATATTTTCTGCCTCCCTAACTCTGCTTTCCTCCATCTTCTTTTATTCCGACAGCAAATGCAGCCACAATGAGATGTAAGTAGGATTTGTAGCCCATCCTGTGGGGGCTGAATGATAGGCAGGTCACAAGAAGACAGATACTGTTGGGGTGATTTTTCTGTGCGATGAGGAAGGGGTGCCACACTTCTGTCACATACTCTTTCTAATGCAACGTGATAGAATGATCTTGGGCCAAAACGTAGAGTCAAGTCAAATTCTCTTTGACTTTCAGTGAGGATTTTGCTTAAGCATTGAAGTGCTTAGCCCACAGTAGTCTCCAGTCGGAACATTACTGAAAATGAGTTCTGAAATAGCAGTAATATTGGTGCTTTGTTTGGCATTAGATGCTGCAGGAATTCAGCTGCAGTTAAACAAGCCAAGCTTTCAATTTCTGCAGACACCATAGTGGAAAGAGGACCAGCATGTGGGCAGTAATTGTCATTGTTTGTTTTACTCCTGTATCCTTTGATAGCCAGCTGGTGATGGATGGGAAGCAGTGGAATGATGCAGCCTCCCTCTTCTGAGAGCTGTTTTGTACAGCAATCCAGATACTAATAAAAGCCTGTGAAAGACCACACTTTTACGAACTGCTAAAGTGATATGACTGTTATATGCTGATAATGATAAATTGAAGGAGTAATTGGCAATAATTTGTTACCCTTTTCCTTGAAAGAAAATTACTCATATGGTTAAATGCTACCAGTATATTATGAAAATGAAGTCATTCTCTTCCCAGGCCATTCTTACAGCTAGAAGCCATGTCTGCTATTTTTGCATCTTTCACTGCTGTCCAATTCAAAACTCTGTGCAATAAGGACTGCTTTTTCTCCTCTTTTTGTGTCGCACAGAGTGCTACTATCCAGACAAGGACTGCAAGGTTTAAATCGTGTGACAGACATAATAGCACCAAAATATTTTTGTAACCTAAGGAGATTGAGAGGAAATATTTCTTTATATGGCGCCTAATGATACAGTATCATTTTCTTAACAGGCCACTGATCCAAGATAGTAGTGCAACAAATATTTTACTGAAATAAAAAAAAAATCTAAATTAATTAAGAGGTAGAAAGAGAGTTATCTGAATAACTTAAAAGTCATCCTTAGTTATATGAAGCGAGATTACCGTACAAGAGCTCATCTTAGCATTCATCTGAAAACACATCAAAGGTTACCTGTTTGGGATAAGAAGGAAATTCATTAGATCACTAGTTATCCAGTGCAATCACACACCCCAACAAAATTTGGCTTTTGTCAAGTTTGTGATTGCAGAGATGTAATAAATATGCAAATACCATGGAAAATATTTCAAAGAGCCAAAAGAGAGATTTTGATGCCCACACGTCTATTGATCGTGGCATGAGCTCCTGAGCATTCTTTTTATAAGAAATGTTTAATTGCTCTTTATTGAGCAGAACCTTTCCTTCTGCTTGTAAAAGAAGTTATTGCTTTTCCCCTCTGGTTCAGTCAGAGGAAGTTAATAGTCCCAGTTTCATCTGGCAGCAGAGACAGTTAATGACTGGGAGACTATCATAAACAGGGTTTATTGCCCAAATTACAATCCAGTTCCTAACCAGCCTTCTCTGTTCAGATTGCCCTCCTGGCATTTTGGTGATTTTCTGGCTTATTTTCCAGTTCACAAAGACATGCTTCTGATATTTAAAAATTTGATGTGCTTCTTTCTTATAGTATTCACAATTTATTACTGCAAATTTTTATGTGCATTGCGATATGTGTATTTATTAACTTCATGACACCAGTCAAAGTGCTTCTGAGCAAAGGTGATTCTTCAGCGTGCAGCAAAACCTATGTTCACACACTCAGAATAAACTAGCTCCTTCTCTGCCCTTGTGTTGTTCCTCTCACTGTAATGTCTAAGTGCGATTATTAAAGCATATGTATAAAAAATATAATTGTACTTGTACATACTTGCAAATTTTTTAAGGTGAGAAAAATGAATACAGTTCTGAGTATGTAGTAGTCATTCTTACTATGACATCATAAATGCACATAGAGATTTGCTGTAAAAGACTAAAAACCCTGCTTCATAGTGCTAACAAAGCAGTCCAACATAATGACCAGATGTAGCTGGTATTATGGTTGGAATACACCATGAAAAGAGGAAATTTAAAGAAGTATGAAGATGGATTTTCTCTAATTATTTAGCACTTTAGAAACAAGAAAAGTGTTACACAAAAAAACAATTAAAAATTGTGTTTCTTTAAAGGGCAGATGTCAGAAAGGGAGATTATGGGACTATGTACTTGAGAACTTCTTTGCTATTATTCTTCATAGGTAGATTCCAGATTTTCCAGATATGGAAGCAGTCCGGATATGAAGCAGACACTAACTCAGAGTGAAATACACCAACAAGAAATGTAAAAGTCAAATTCTTACCAGGACAAGGAAATCAATAACAGCACTGTATAAACTCAGACAGTATGTTAAATTGTTATAGGTGGTCAGCAGTAATAAAACTCTACCAAGATCACAGGCTTGAAATGGGACCAAATCTCACCAAATTCTATTATTGCCTTTGTATTCAACAACTCATCAAAATTTTGCATCATTTTACAAGGCCAGGATATGCAGAAAATTATCTCAAATTCATTGGAAGTGGGAGAAAACAGTGGTTCTTTTTAAATGTACCACCTACTCCCTAAGCCTCTCTAGCAACTGAATATTTCCAGTACCGTCAGGCCACTTCTCTGATCCTCAGTAATTCAGACTGGTGATCTTTTAAATTTAGGAGTTTTGTATAAGCATGAGTATTGCCATTCTGAAAACATTTACTACAGCTGCATTACCATTTTTACATTTCATATTGATATTTTTATTCTCTAAATATAAATAGCTAGGGATATACTGTGTCTTTTCATTGCTCCTTGAACATAATGAAGCTTCTAGAAGGCATTTGGATGTTGAAGGAAGAAATAAAAATATTTGGTGTAGAGATAACTTCTAGTTCGGTTATGGTTAAGGATTCATACAAGAGTCTACATGTACAGGTACCTATGTCTTTATAAGAGGTGTTGCAACAGGCGCAATAAGAACATTGTGAACCATTAGGATGGTTTCTTGGAATGTTTAATTAATATTTATAGAGTACTTCAGTATCATCGGCTACAGCATGCTGCAGGAGTGAATTAGAAATCAACAGTAACAAGTGAGAAAGGACTGTATAACCAGGGGATAAAAGATGATTCTTGGTTATTTTTAATTATTATGTTGAGTAAAGTTGTTAAAAATAAATATAATATTTCTAAAAGGCATAGACCGTTTTGAAGGACAGAATTTCTTTTAAGTGCAGCTACAGCCTTGCTTTATTCTTTCCTTACTCTGTCAGTATTCTCTTCAGCTCAGAAACTCATTTCTTAAAGGGTGAGATACAGAATAATAACACGAAAGACAGCAGCTGATGACAAATCCCCTAACCCTTTTATTTCATGTTATTACTGTGACATAAAACAGGTGATTCCCAAGTCAGGTACCATGCTCTTTAGGGACTATGGTACACGTACAGGTTCTCCAGAAAGAGCTGCCCCACTTCCCAGTTTCTGCCTGGGAGTTGGAGGCTCTTCCACAACATCAGCAACAGCTGCACCCCAAACACCCTACAACAGTTACTTCAATCTGTGAGAGAAAAAGCACTTTAAATTAGCCCTGCTGAGCAGCACCACTTTCAAGGGAGCTCTCCTTCTAATAAAAGCCATCAGACATGAAATCTGTGGCTCTGTGTCTTCAGCAATCAAGTGCTATCATTTCACATTGACAGCAGAGAAAGGGATTAGTAGCCGCTTCAAAGAAAATCAAACAGACATCCCTTGAATAGTAGGTGAAAGTAAAATTGAGGGCTAGGCTGTTGTCTGCAGGAGTTGCTTATTTCAACCATCCTAGCAGTGGAGGGAAAAAAAGGGGGCTCTGAGCCCAAACCAGAGCCTTATAACAGCAACCGAGCAGCTGCTTCAGCATTCCTACTCCAACATGTCATCTTAAGACCTTCATTCTTTCTTTCAACCTGCCTAAATCCTGAGTGCCTTCACCAAGCATCAGTGAAAGCCATAGCCTTGCAGCCATCACTTATTCAGAAGCCAATGGGTACCAGACATTGTAAAAGCAAATAAAAGATGAGTCCCTGCGTCCTACAAAGCTTACATGGAAAGAAAGACATAAATGAGGAGTAAAATGAGGAATCCATTCATAGAATAGAGAATCTAGTCTAAAATAGGAAGGTTATGTTCCCTGTGCAGACTGTACATACATTTCATAGCTTTGAAGGTGATTCTGGCCTTACACTAGATGCTCTGTGTCAACCCGAGCTCCACCTCTGTTCACTTTTCCGGGTCCTCTCAGCACTAAGCCCAGTGCTAAGTCCATTCTGCTCTCTGGCTAATTATTAGTTCTTTTCTGGGCAATACATGTATATTAAACATCACTAGCAATGAAAGTCTTGCATTTGTATTACAGGTAGATGAAAGGATGACTTGGAAATCAGAACCTAGCATGGGAAGGAGCATGGTACAAAGTGGGCACCTGCAGAGCACCCCTTAGGACAAGACAGATCCCACTGTTTGAGTGTAACACTCATTCATTCAGCCCCATCTTATGTCTCCCTGACTCCCCAAAAAGTATTGTGGCACTCCATGCACCTGCAATGCAGGCGTCTGACAATTATGGCGCAAGCCTGTGAAACAGAAGGATAACCTGAGGTTGAGGGGCTCCTCTCCTCTGCTTAAGTGGAGACATCCCCTGGAGCAGCCCAGTGCCTCACTACTGACTATGGGAGCTGACAGAACGGCGTCACGGTAAACTCAGTAGTCTGATGGTCTGTTCATAGGTTTTAGTAAGGCAGACTATATGCCAAAAGCCCTACTTTGTGCAGTTACTTTACACATACTTGTTAATAGGACTCTTTTTTTTTTTTTTAAGTGAGTTCAAAACAGATTAATCTGATCCCTCAGCCTCATAGGTGCCATGTGTTGGATGAGGAGATAACTGGTTTTGAGTTCCAAGAGCCAGATAAATTCAATTTATATCCTCTTATTCCCAAACCAAAAGGAGGTGTACAGTTTAAAAAACAAGATATTACAAAGTATGCTTTAATGGGCTATTAGCAGAGGCATAGTGTAACTGCGTGACAGACAGACTTTACTTTCTATCGCTAACCACTGCGTTAATGATCAATTAAAGAATCACCTGAACTAGCCCATTTGCTGATACAGTTAAGCTTTTAAACCACAGTTCAGCAAACTAAGTTGTTATCTTAGCAGCATAGTGGAGAATACTGTGCAGCAGACAAATCTATGCCAGTAGAAATAATAAGCCTGTATATATATAAGAAGTCCAGTGTTACAGATATATATATAAGATGTCCACAGCAATTCACTCAGACTTCAAACAGTACTCAACACCATCTCAGGAAAATCAGATCTGGAGAATTAAACACTCTTAAAGCAAGTGACAGAAGCGGTGCTGCTGTGGGTAACGGGCACCACAGTGGAGACTGCTGGGGGGAGAGGCTACCCATTATAAGGAAGGGACTGAAATAACTTCCAGTGAGTGCAATGGCCTTGCTTCACTGATTAGGGAAGTCACTTGCATCATGCCCACATGCTTAGTCTCAAAAGTTTGGGTGATTCCAGGGTATATTAGCAATTATTGCCCAGGGCGGATGGGCATCACAGTTTAGATGTAGGACACGGAGACTCATCCACCTCTCCACAAAACAGTGGCAGCCTCAGCCGTGAAAGTGTAAAAGGCCCTCAGCTGGCAAGCTGAGCTCTCTGCCCTTGGGCCCCAAGTAGCTTATCCCTCATTGTCACAGATTGAGAAAGCGGGAGGAAAAAAGGAGCAAAAGGAAAAATGCATTCTTCACTCCCTTTTAAAAGCAAAAGAATAATCAAGTAAGTAATTTGCTCCACACCTCTTGCCAAAAGACCCACCACTAAGGCTGGGGGGCTACATACTTCTGCAGTCCAGGTTTCTGACAGGAGGGCCCTCAGCCCTGCTGCGAGAGCCCTGGAAGGGTGGTGGGTGGCTTTCTCCACAAGGATCACTTTCCGAGTGGGAAACAAAAGCAGACACCAACTACAGCAATCAGAGCTTTATCTGTGGTCCTCACAGAAAATGGGGTTTGTGCGGCCATGGAAGGACCTTTCAAATGGAATACAACGTCTGCTACAAGATGCACAGGGCTCTTTCCCCCAGGGCCTGAGTGTCTGTATTTTGTAACATGCCCAGCCTTGGCCAACTAAAAGGCAATGATTGAAAAGGCAGACACTTATTACTCTCGCGTCTCCCTTGTCTGTGTTACCGTCCCCAGCTCTGTCTCTGACTCCCTGGACTTACCTTGCTCAGAATATTTTCTCAGTACAAATTCAAACTACTTCTGTCTTTAATATCTCTTACTGAATAGCATTTTTGTACTAGTATGATACACCAATGCAATATATTTTATTATAAGCAGCACACCTGGAATTTATAGTGTGTTTCATAATAATTGTCCCTCAACTGATGGAAATTACTTTTCGTTCTCCTTTACACCAGCACGGGACACATATCAGGTGACCAGCCATGTACTGACTGAATTGCTCTCCCTTCATTAATCCTTATGCATCCCCTTCAGTAGACAAAACGGTGGCATCAGCAGCATTAAGAGCAGCTGCACAGTTTCTGAGAGCACTGTCATCTCTGTGACAAACCGTAGCGTATCCTGCAATACGCTGTAACTGATAGTGTATCACCTTCAATCAGCTAACCCGGCTGACTGACGGTCTGAATGCGGAAGGAGATTGAGAAGTGCCATGGCTAGAAATACGCCCAGAATCGTGCATACCGAGTCACACTGCCAATGAAGTCTCTGGCGTAACTACTGTAACGTTACGTCTTGTTGCTCTAACTAACAATCTGGCATCAGTTCTCCTTAACAGCAGTGTAAAACAGAAGTAATCCAGATCATTTAAATGAGCAGCAGTAATAAGGGTAATTAAATCCCTTTTTTGCCTCCGTTTTTAACAGTAATTATAGTCTTTTCAGAATCTCTACTTTCTAGAACTGAGCTTTTAATACTATTGAAAGATTTTAATCTAGGGACTGGAATTTTTGAGACTTCATTTAGACTACAGAATACCCCTTCTAGATAAAAAAATTAAAAGCTTAAGAATAAAGTCAAAGCAGCCCTGTCGCGGATGGAATGATACACTTCACTCGTAAGAGAGAAGCAGCAAAACATTTATTGATACAGAACAGTGGTTTAACAAAATTTGATAGTAAATGTGACAGTGTTTTAACAAGATTTGATGGCAAGACACACTTGGTTATTTGCTGCATGGAGGACAGGATCAGCCAGAACTATCAGGGAGACCCTCCCGTTGAGTCACGATGTTCAGAAAGGACCCCCTTGCTTTCTAAACTCCTTCTCAGAGAGGAGTCTAGGTGTGGCTGGATCCAATCCCAGTCCCAGACTTGGTCAGCGGTTTGTGTCTGAAGGATTATATATGCGCAATCAATCCTTTATATCACTTAACTAAGATTTCAAATTATAGCATGTTATTAACCACTCACCGAGGATCTGTTGCAGCACGGAATCTCTTAACCTCGAGGAGTAGCCTTGAGAGGCTTCTCTGCTCAAGGGGAGATCCTGGTGTGCAGCCCACTGCCAGTCAGGAGAGCTCAACGGGCCGTGGGCTGTCCACTATTTATAGAGTTAAATGATTAACCTATAGTCATATTTGCATACCAGGGAGACATCTAAGTCCCTGTTCCAGACAGTGTTTGGCTGCTCTGTTGCCGTGCTTCCCCCAAAGTCCAGGTGTAGCCCATGACAACCCCCACTGACAGTTAGGGCTTGAGCAGGAGCTGGGGAAGGGGACGGTGGGGGAAGAGCACACCGCCACAAGCCCCTCCACACAAGAGCCTGGGACATTTCATCCCATGAGGTCCCGTAGATCACAGGTTATTCAGGTGGGGTGCATGATGTATATAATCTGTAAAACAGCCTAAAGTTACTCTGAACACAGTCAATCAGACATGTAACAGCCTATTCACCGCTCTTTAAATCCTTAAATGAAATCAATTTCTCTTTCACGCTTCCATGCTGCAGTATCGAGAGCTCATGGTTTCTGAGAGATGTACTGCAGCTTGTCCCCAGTTGCCTGTGGGGACTGGAAACTTTCCCATTTGTGAGCCAGAATGGTAAACTGAGGCAGGAGACCTAGGCCTTGCAAGTCACATCAGAGCTGCCTCCATCTGATGATGCCCTGGTTCAAGTAAAATAGTGCTCATCTGGCTTTTCACTCTTGTGCAACTTACTTACAAACTGTTTCCGTTTTGCATTCTCGGATCTTACCTCTACACGGAGCCGAATCGTGCTAAGCTATTTATAGTCCACAGAATAGCTTTCTTCCTGACCTGAACTACAACTTGCCCTGTGAAGTGCAAGTTTGTGAAGCCTTTTAACACGCTAATGCATTCACTGACCTTTTATGATCTTTGCCTGGGGTCGAACTTTGCAGATTTGCTCACACCTAAGCACCGATCATTTGCTGTCACCATGGAATAGGGCCCCGTCCCGATGTCTTTTGCACTCACTGGCACACAGAGTGCTAGCAAGACCTGTGAGACACTTCAGTACAGAGTGAGGAGAAGCGCGATGCTGTGAACCGCCGACCCCCTTCTGCCCTTGCGGATCTTCCCCGTCAATATCTCCTGAGACCCAGAGAAATTCCCAGCCTTCACATATTCTAAAAGGCTAGCCTGTTTGTTTGGCTTAATCTGCAATAAAAGACATCTGACTGAAATACAAGGTTATTCTTTGTGTGTAAAAGACATAACAAGGAGCCTTTCACATTCTCTGGGGGTTAACACAGAGGATAATGGGTATCAGCACTCCAGATTGTTTATGCTCTCTTAGGAGCATCTTCCTCTGTGAATATAGTTCCATTATTCTACACAGACATATACTTCCTGACTGCTTCTGACTCGGCCTTATTCCAGAACTAAACCTCTTAACAAGATGTCTTTGTGCAAAATGTCCTCCCTTTCACGGGGACGGGGAGAGCCACAAAAAGTGTGTGGTGCTTCGTGTCACATCCCTAGACATCTGGTCCTTTAAGTACATTCCTCAATGCCTTTCGTTCTGCATGAGCATTCTTCATAAAATAAGCTCACATTTTCTACAATCAGGAATGAGAATCTTAAGTAAATTGTCTAAATAAACACAATTTTTATGAAAGTGAGAACTGGAAGCAAATGTACTGGGCCCAACAGTCTTACACTGCTGTTCATTTTGCTTCGGTAAGGATTAGCAATGCTCAGCAGCATTTTGGCTCGGTATTTGCAGGTGTTATTTCTGTATTGTTGAGCCAAGGCTATTCTGATCTGTGAAATGCACCTGTTATTCATTTATCCCCTTCTCATCATGGACTGTCAATCATGCTAAACTTCTACCATTTTGCAATGTGCAGAACAGATTCACTGGTGTTACAGGTCTTGAACTAAGATTTACACCAGCCTTACTCCAAAATAAAAGATTTGTTCACTCATAGAATTGGTTGGGTTGGAAGGGACCTTCAAAGATCACCCAGTTCCAACTCTCCTGAAATGGACAGTGACATTTTTCACTATATCAGGATGCTTGTTCAAGGTCAATCTGACCTTGAATGCTTCGAGTGATGGGGCACCCACAACTTCTCTGGATAATCCTGTTCCAGTATCTCATTCCATCAGTGTAACAAAATTCTTCCTTATGTCCAATCTAAACCTACTCTTGGCAGTTTAAAACAGTCGTCCCTTGTTCTGCCACTATGGCTCCCAGTAAAAAGTCTCTCTCCATCTTTCTTATAAGCACCTTTGTATGCTGAA
>JAOXNO010000020.1:42747748-42773548 GCA_028565335.1 Limnodromus scolopaceus | reverse complement strand
CCAGAGAAGCTGTGGATGCCCCATCCCTGGAGGTGTTCAAGGCCAGGCTGGATGGGGCTTTGAGCAACCTGCTCTAGAGGGAGGCGTCCCTGCCCATGGCAGGGGCATTGAAACTAGATGATCTTTAAGGTCCCTTCCAACTCTGACCATTCCACGCTTCTATGATTTCAGTGTATATGTAAAATCATAGGAATCAATATGATCAGAACACAAAACTTCACAAAAACAAGGGTACCCTATATTCACCTATACATGGTATCTTTTAAAACTTGAAGCATCTGTCGGTGATTTGGGGGATGCATTCCCTCACGTGTATAGAAAATGGGTTGTTGGATTTTTTTCATTCAGGTGTTGTTTAGAGCACCTATCAACCAGTAGTGAGAAATCAAACCAAACAAAACTTGGTGAAGAGCTACAGTCAGAATCTCAGATACGTGGCTGTCTTCTTTGTGCCAACTGTGGTAGGGATAGAAGTAGTATTTTGGCTTATTGTACACACATAAATTTGTGTATTTTGCATGAAAAGGCTAAAGGTTTGCTGGTAATACAGGAGATTATTTTTCAGTTACTGAAACGCACGCTCAACTGCCAGTTAAAAATTCTGGCAAGTGCTGTCAAACAAGCAATTTCCTTTCACACGAATGCTGTAATTAAAACTAGTGCTAGAGGGCATTCAGAACACAATGGGACTGCTTCTCCAATTGTAACAGAGATGTAAAGAGGTAATTGAATGGAGAATTTTGTTCATCTGCAGCAATCGTATATGGATCGAGTAAATTACACATTGGG
Organism: Limnodromus scolopaceus; assembly: GCA_028565335.1. Classification (NCBI taxonomy): domain Eukaryota; kingdom Metazoa; phylum Chordata; class Aves; order Charadriiformes; family Scolopacidae; genus Limnodromus; species Limnodromus scolopaceus. The sequence continues at coordinate 42,772,759 of JAOXNO010000020.1, read as the reverse complement.
GGTACATTGTGTGGCTGTGCATGCAAAGTGAGAGTGTAGTTCTACCTTCACGTTTAACTGTCATACATAGGTGTGTTCTGCCATGCTTCCTGCTCTAGCCACATTTTTGCTACATCCCTTACGGTGATATCAGTAGTAATGGAGCCACAAAATAATCAGTACCCCTCTTGGATAAGGAGCGCAGGGAAGCAAGGCAGAGGGCCACCTCTTAAAGTGATTCTAACTCGTCCACCAGTAGGTAAAATTGCTACTACAGAACAAAAATTTTATTTTTTATTATCCTCTTAACATTTTTAATCTGTTTTTATTCCTCTCTGTTTTACACAACTTAATTCCAAAGCCTTGTAATGTATGCCAAAGCCTTGGCACGGCAGTTTGCACAAGAAGCTTGGGGTGGCCCTATCAGCTCATCAACTTCTCAGAAAGAGCTTAACTATGGTATCCATCTGTCAGAAAACCATGTCCTCTGTACTTGGCAGAATGGATGTGGTAACCCAGACAGAGCTCCCACTCTCTGCTGGGGTTGCAGAGAGTGCCAGAGCCTTTCACAGCTAATCATGGCAGTAGCAAGAACAGCTGTGTGAGGTGTGACCAGGTGGACAATCTGCTCAGCTTGATGGCAGAGGAAGTAGAAAGGTTAAAGAGCCTTAGGGAGTCTGAGAAAGAGATAGACTGGTAGAACCGTGCTCTGCCCTCACTGAGACAGAAATGGCAACAGCCACCCAAAAAAATAAAACAGGAGCAAGGGGCATCCTGTACTCTCCCCCTGCCAGGCTGAAGGCAGTAGCTTAAAGGAGAAGAGTGAATAGAGAGAAGTCCATGCTTAGGGCAGCAGGCGAACCCCCTCCTTGCCCTGCCTTCCTAGGTGCCTCTGTATAACAGGTACAAGACTCTGGATGTGGAAAGCTAGTCAACAGATGATGTGGATGATGGTTGATTTTCACCAGAGGTGCTGCCAAGGTCAGAAGGCCCTACCTCCTGTATCATGACCACCTCCACAAGGAAGAAAAATAGGTTATAGTTGTAGGTGACTCCTTTCTGAAAGGACCAGAGGGTCCAATATGCTGGACAGACCCTCCGATCAGGGGAGTCTGCTGCTTCCCTGAGGCCTGGGTTTAGGACATCACTAGAAAACTTCCTACCATGGTACGACCTTCATACTACTACCCCCATTACTGCTCTTCCATGTGGGTGGCAATGAAGCTCCAACACATAGTCCAAAGGCAACCAAAAAAGACTTCAGGGTCTTGGGATGACTGGTAAGGGAATCTGGGGCACAGGTGATTTTTTCCTTTCTCCTTCCAGTTGCAGGCAGTGACACAGGAAGAAACAGGCCCAGTACATGAATATATGGCTCCATGGCTGGTGTCACTGACACAATTTTCAGTTTTTTGATAATGGGATGGCCTACAGGACAGCAGGCTTGCTGATGTCAGGTGGGATTCACCTTTCTCAAAGAGGGAAGCAGGTTTTTGCTCACAAACTAGCAGGGCTCATTGACAGAGTTTTAAACTAGGCTTGAAGGGGGAGGGGGATAATATCAGGCTTGCCTGTGATATGATGTGGGATGACACACCAAGGTTGGAGGGATGGGGTGCTACTGAGGGCCCTCAGCCTGTAGCTCTGAGACAAGCTGGCTTCACTTGCAGCACACTTGAAGTCCTCTGGAGATGAGCCAGTGACCCCTGAGGTAACAGGAGCCAAGAGGGAAACACCAGTGAAACACCTCAAAGGAACTAAGGGCTGTTCTTCTAAGAAGCTTCAGCTGGGCTGTCAGCTGTGCTGCCATCTCTACCCTAATGCAGGCAGCATGGGCAACAAAGAGGAGGAGCTGGAAGCTGATGCTGCTAGAAAAGCTGCCAGAAAGCTATGTCCTAGTTGTCATTACTGAAACTTGGTGGGATGAATCCCATGACTAGAATGTGGCTATTGATGGCTACAGGTTGTTCAGAAGGGACAGACAAGGAAGGAGGGGTGGAGTCATTGCCCTCTACATCAAGAAATGGATAGAGTGTGAAGAGCTGTCTCTGAAGAATAGCCACGAGCAGGTTGAAAGCTTATGGGTAAGAATTAGAGACCAGGACAACAAAGGCAACCTTGTGATGGGTGTGTACTACAGGCTGCCTGATTTAGAGAAGCCTACTGATGAAGCCTTCTCCCTCCAGCTACAGGGGGTATCACACTTGCAGGTTCTTGTCCTTCTGGGGGACTTCAGCTGCCCCTCCATTTGCTGGAAAAGTAGCATGGCAAGCTGTAGGCAATCAAGGAGACTCCTTGATGGTAACTTCTTAAGCCAGGTAATAGACAGCCATACCAGAGGGGATGCGATACTGGACCTGTTGGTCACCAATGCAAGCGAGCTCATTGATGACATCAAGACTGGAGGCAGCCTGGCCTGCAGTGATCATGCACTGGTAGAGCTTTCAGTCCTGAGTGATATGGATCTGGCAAAGAGTAAAGTCAGGACCAGACCCTGAATATTAGGACAGCAAAGTTCCAGGTCTTCAAGGAGTTAGTCAATAAGATCCCCTGGGAAACTGCCCTCAGGGACAAGGGAGCAGAAAAGGGCTTGGCAGATCTTCAAGGACACTTTCCACAGAGCAAAAGAGGTCTCAATCCCCAGGTGTAAGAAATCAGTAAAGAAAGGCAAGAGACCACCAAGGCTGAGTCAAGACCTGATGGTCAAACTAAAACGCAGGAAGGAAATGCACAGGCAGTGGAAGCAGGGACAGGTATCCCGGGAAGAGTATAGGGATGCTGATCAGTTGTGCGGGGATGGGGTCAGGAAAGCCAAGGCACAGCTGGAGCTGAACCTGGCAAGGGATGCAAAGAACAATAAGGGCTTCTACAGGTATGTCAGCCAGAAAAGGAAGGTCAAAGAAAGTGTATGTGCCCCAATGAACGTGACTGGCAAACTGGTAACAGCAGTCAAGGAGAAGGCTGAGGTACTCAGCAACTTTTTTACCTCAGTCTTCATTGGCAACGTCTCTTCCCACGCTTCTCAAGTGGATGGGCCACAAGACAGGGACAGTAGAAGCAAAGTCCCTCCCACTGTAAGGGAAGATCAGGTCCATGACCACCTGAGAAACCTGAACATACATAAATCTATGGGACCTGATGAGATGCATCCTAGAATTCTGAGGGAATTGGCTGACGTAGTTGCCAAGCTGCTATCCATGATATTTGAAAAGTCACAGCAGTCAGGTGAAGTCCCCAGTGACTAGAAGACCAGAAATACTGCACCCATTTTTAAAAAGCGTAGAAGGGAAGACCCTCAGAATTACCGACCTGTCAGTCTCCCCTCTGTGCCTGGGAAGATCATGGAACAGATCCTCCTACAAGCTACGCTGAGGCACATGAAAGACAGGGAGGTGATTCAAAACAGCAAGCATGGCTTCACCAAGGGCAATTCCTGTCTGACCAACCTCATGGCCTTCTGTGATGGAGCGCTTACATCAGTGGACAAGGCAAAAGCTGTGCATGTCATCTAACCGGACTTCTCTCAGGGCTATTACATGGTCACCCACAACATCCTTTTCTCTACACTGGAAAGATATGGATCCGATAGGTGGACTGTTTGGTGGATGAAGAATTGGTTGAATGGTCAAATCCAGAGGGTAGAGGTCAATGGCTCAATGTCCAGATGGAGATCAACGACAAGCGGTCTCCCTCAGGGGTCCGTGTTGGGACCAGTAATATTTAATATCTTCATCAATGATAGACAGTGGGATTGAGTGCACCCTCAGCAAGTTTGCAGATGACACCAAGCTGAGTGGTATGGTTGACGCGCCTGAAGGAGGGAAATACCATCCAGAGGGCCCCTTGATAAGCTCAAAAAATGGGCCCACATGAACCTCATGAGGTTCAACAAGGCCAAGTGCAGAGTCCTGCACCTGGGCCAGGGCAATCCCTAGTATCAATACAGGCTGGGGGATGAGGGATTGAGAGCAGCCCTGCCAAGGACTTGGGTGTGTTAGTAGATGAAAAGCTGGAAGTGAGCTGGCAATGTGTGCTCACAACCCAGAAGGCCAACCATATCCTTGGGTGCATCAAAAGAAGTGTGGCCAGCAGGTCAAGGGAAGTGATTCTGCCCTTCTACTCTGTTCTTGTGAGACCCCCACCCGGCATAGCATATATAACTCAATACAAGACAGACATGGACCCATGGGAGCTAGCCCAGAGGGTCACAAAGATGAGAGGGCTTGAGCACCTCTCCTAGGAGGACAGACTGGAGAAAAGAAGGGTCCAGCAAGACCTTATTGTGGCCTTTCAGTACACAAAGGGGGCTTTATAAGAAAGATGAGGACAGACTTTTTTAGCAGTGCCTACTGTAACAGGACAAGGGATGATGGCTTTAAACTAAAGGGGGTAGGTTCATTCTATTTATAATGAAGATTTTTTTTTTTTTTTTTTTTTTTACAATGAGGGTGGTGAAAGACTAGAAGAGGTTGCCCAGAGAGGTGGTAGATGTCCCATCCCTAGAAACATTCAAGGCCAGGTTGGACAGGGCTCCAAGCAACCTGATGTAGCTGAAGATGTCCCTGCTTATTGCAGGGGAGGTTGGACTTGATGACCTTTAAAGGTCCCTTCCAAACTATTCTATGATTCTATATCCTCCTTTTTACCAGCTGTCACCCAGCATTTACCTTGCACATACTTCACCACTAGCTTGGACCAATGCTTCCTACAGAAGACGCAGAGCGCATAGCTCTGCTGTCAATGTCACCCTTTGTCTTTCCACGCTACAGGACCCCTCACATCACCAGAGCAATGTCCTGTCTTACTTCAAACTACTCCACATCACTAGAGTCAGAGAATTGAACACAAGCTTCCACATCATACCAAGAAGGAGTTACAGTTTAGGTGGCTGACTGAAATATCTCCATAGCTAAAACCTTTAATTTCAGTCCTGATAGAGGGACCAGACCTGACATACAACTCACTGTACTGGTGCATCAGGTGAAGCACAATCACAGCTGTGACAAGCATTAACACCTGCCTAGCGCTAAAGCAGGAGGTCTGTTTTGACAATAAAAATATGTCCAAAAGCAGCATGATTGGGGCTGCCCTGGCAGGGAGAAAAAGCTACAAGACAGTGTGAGCCTACGCTGGCAGGGCAGTGCCAGCTCAGAACTAAGCTTTCCAGCTCTTACAATTTTTTTAGTTCTGGCTTGCCCAGCTACAAAATCTACCACCAGAGTTTGAAGGTTTCATACAGTTTGTTTCAAATCCAAACCCTACTGCTTATGCTATGGAAAAGTATTTGCTCAGTTATACCGCAAGAAGTGTTTGTTACTACAATTCCTAGTTTTAGCAATACATCTCTCAAATGTCTTCAGTCTACATCATGGAACTAAAACAAAGAATCACACTCAGATTTGTTCATTATATTATGAATTCTAATCAGTTTAATGGTAATCTGTCTTGTAATAGTTTAGCAAATTTCCATCTTTTGCACCTGATTTCTTCATATATTTTTTTGTAATTAATCCATTTACTAAACCACTCAGGTTTTGCTTTTTATACATAATTCAAAGGTAGGAGATTGAATTAAAATTTTCTGGGACTTCAGAAACTGTACTGCTTTTGTTTTTGTCACATCAAATACACATTTATTGCTTAGCTATTTAAAAAAATAAATATATCTTCACCCACCTACAAGCTCTTCTGCATATCTCCTTCCATCTCTTTGATCACACTCCTCCAACCATTCAGTAATCCATCAGTAATTATAACTTCTTAACTTCTTTAGCCCAAAAGGGACCAATTTATCACAGACTGTCATGAATCCTGGTTTTAAATTATCAAGAGTCCAATTATCAACAGGAATGGGGATAGTGCTTTCCAATTAAAGTGACTGATTCCACGTAAAACCTTGTAACATTCCAATTTTTAATTAGGTACACCCTTATCAAATACAAAGAGTTTCACCCTCATTTTATTTTCTATCCAGAGATTTAAATACAGCAAACATTAATCATACACCAATATAGTGCCAGACCTAATAATGCTTTCAGCATACTTTGAAAATTTCTAATCCATCAGTGTATGATCTCTTTTATTCCCATTTCATCCAAACATTTACTTGAAAGTCAAAAATAGGCTAAAACTTTTTACATCCAAATATCCCCAGGTATATCTAAAAATATTAAGCCAGTTACAAGTTGAAAAGAAGAACAGGAGTAAACAGAAAAGGAAAAAAAATGAAAATACAGAGTGTCAGCTGACACAGACTCAGGACTGTCCACACGAATTATTTATCCCCACTACAATTAGAATAAGGATGTGGCAATCCAGACGTGTAATTCTTAATTCTTTTGTGCCAGGCTTAGAGATGGTACCACCACTGCCACAGAAGGACCCTATCACTGACAACTGACAGGAGTCTCCTGGACAGGGTACCTTCCTGATCTACAGTTCTTCTCATCTGGGCTAAAGCACTCCTCGCTGTGCAGAGCGGGAACAGAGGGAGTACACAACCTCCTCAGCAGCTTTCCCGTTTTCAGCCAGGCCTGGCAAAGATGGTGGCCACCAACTAAGGAGAATGGAAGCAGCCACTTTTGTGAAATCAAGCACAGGAGCTAGAAGATGTAATAGAGACAACTCGCTAGAAAAGGAGTTGAAAGCATCGTTGATTGAGAAGAGCTCATCTTACAATTCCCTCTCTACATGCACAAACTCAGATGAGACCAATATTTTACTTCTATTTTTCATCACCTTTGAATGCCTTAGGAGTATTCATACCACACAAAGAAAAACCCTACTTCCAAACACTGCCATTATTGACCCAGCTTGGAAGTGCTGACATAGGGAAGACAGACCAGGACTCTCAGCAACCACCTGCTGAAATTCTTCTTGCTCATCCGATGAGGGGAAGTGCAATTTCTCTGTCCAGCATGGTTCAATATCCCAATTACATTGTTCAGGGATGCAGCTTGCAAGGGTAGACCTGTTGCATGGATACATCTGAAACAAATCAAGTAACTAAATTGTTCAGCACATGCTCCAGCATTCCTGCATCCCCCTCACATGATATTCAGTCACTGACTGCTATTGTAGTCTTCACTCCACATTCTGCTTTTACACAATTTTTGCCTTTCTGCATTAATAAAAGAAAAAGTCTTTAATTGACAAATGTTAGGCACAATTCAGAAGCAGCAAAGAGGTTCCTTTTTGGGTTCATGAATCAGCTGCATAGAGCAGTGCAAGCTTTTTTGTAATCACACATAAAAGCGTAAATGCTAAGGGGAATTCAAGGCTATTATAAAATAGAAATATTTACTAGATTTCGGAAAGAGGGAGAAGCCACAGCTGTTGAAAACAAGCACACAAAAATTCAGAGGAAGTAGAATTTTAGAAAGTTAAAAAGCTTAATATGGAAGCTGAATTAGATCTTCATGATTGGCAGGGCAAAAAGGGTTCTCATAGTGATACTCTCATTTCCATGCTAGTTGTAGGAAAGAGTTTCAGAAAAATAAAACATTGCTTTTTAGGGAAAAGGATGATATTGGAATCTAAAATTCTAATGCACATTATGTGTGACTTCCCATCCTTCTGAAAGCAACAAAAAACCAAGGCTTCAGACACACTGGTATTTCACAGCATGCTGTGATTAAGTTTTATTTTCTTCATCTGATTTGTTTAATTACTTGGAGTTACACTAAGTTGATAAAAATCTGAAAACAGTAGTCATAAAATTATGACTTTTCAGATAGGAATGTAACTCAACCCTAGCAAAAATTCACTGACTTGCTGTGAGTTTCTACCAAGAAAGGGACCATTATTATCGTTATTAAGTTGTTACCACTGTATTGGTGTTACATAAAGATCAAAAAAATCCCAATCCTGTACCAAAGATTTTGCAGACTGAAACCAGCTGCAGTAATGCAAAACACTGATACCAGCAAAAAGCCTCTACCTAAGTTAAAATAGGAGGCTAGTGTCACTGTATGGTCATTGGCAGTAAATTCACAAGCCAAGAAGGAAAAAAGTAAGTCAAGAGTACTTCAATAGAAGATCTTTGCATAACCACAGTTCCTTCTCTAGCCCAGAGTACCAAAGTCTGGAATAACCCAGAAGGATCAAGTGGGAGAGCTGAACCAAAAGTGTGATGTAGAGTCAGGAAAAGGCAGAGAAGTCAGGACTTGTATTTACTGCAGCTGAGCAAAGCCCCACAGACAAAAGGCTACAGAACTGAAGCAATGAAAAGGCAGAAAAAATGCTGGAGCAATTAGAGAGGGAAGATGTTTAAGAAGCACCAGACATGAGAGTCTGCTGCACTTTGGGCTAGGAAGTCAGTGCAGAGAAACTCACAGATCCATTGAGCAGAACAGAGCGATCCAGTTTGGCATAAGGTTAACAAATTAAAAACAAGTTTTTGGTAGGAATATGCATACTCCAAAGTAAGAATATAAAATTAATAACCCAGAGAAGTTTAATATACAAGATGCATAGACAAATAAACATCTTATAAATTGATTTAATTACAGATTCATGCATCTTAGCTTTAAGCCAATAAATGATAATATGAAAAAAGGCCCAGTCTTTCAGAGACTTTAACCACAGTAGGTATAACTACACGGAACTTATGACAGTACTTCCAGCATGGAAGCAGAAGTCTGAAGACACGGTCATCAAGTTAGGAACACAGATATTAACTCCAAAATACTGCTGGTGGTATACTGTTGGAATATATATCTGATAAACCAACTAGATATAATTAGAGAACACTTATTGTTAGTTCTAGAGTCACTGTGCAGAGTATTTGTAAAGCTTTACAAAAATCTTATGCAAATGTTGCCTCCAGAAGTTTACTAAAACAAGGCATTGCTGAAGAAGTCATTCGTGATTAGAAGCAAGAAACAGACTCAGATCCATAGCATCTTACAATGCTACTCATGTTTTAACAACACATTAAGAATACTGTTTTGCAAATTTTGGAACCAATCTTGATCAGTCTGGGGATCCTCACCTTCAGTGAAGCCAAGGATGCCAAGTCATTGCAAGATTGGGACTCAATCCCATGCAGTTAACTAAAATAGCTACAGGAACAAACAGAAAATATAACTTGTGTGCTACAGCTGTGCAGTACCACAGTAACTTTCAAAACCCCTTAGCTTTTATTTCCTAGATGCACAGCATGGCTTCAGCTCATGGGCATTTATGACTGATGCATCTGCATGAAGCTTCTCATGAATGTTGCAAGCTTCTGAACATCTTCTACAGTCACCGCATTATATAAAGAGGCACGAATTCCTCCCACAGATCTGAATTGAAAAGAGGAGAAAAGAGAGAAAGTTTTTGTAAATTCTAAAAAAGACATTAGTAATATTCATTGACATTTAAACCTACCCCTACTCCAGAGGGATAAAATTCACATTTTGTGTGAATGAGAAGCAACATTTAATTATTCAAGGCAAGCTTGCAATCTGGAGAAACTCAGTGTTCAAGTTATTTACAGCTCCAACACTGCAGCCCTGTGACATCAAAAGGTTATCTTTAATCCACAAACACCACTGAACATAGGAAGGAACTCTTGCAACCAGGTTGACAAGCCATGTAATGAAAGGCTTTATACGGTGACAAAGTCTAACCTCAAGAGTCGCCTTCTCTGGCATTTGCACAGAGGCAGATTTATCAAATTGCAGAAGAAAGAATTAAGGAGAAAGCTCTCTGAGCCCCACCACACCTAAGCAGTAATTGACCCACCAGCAGTCTCTGACTACTGTCTCTAGACTGCTATTCCAAAGTCATGTGAAAACAACGAGGAACAGCTTATGAGTGAGAAATGCTGCTAAGTCAATGCAAGATGCCTACTGCTGTATCACTGTAGTCACAGTTTATTCTGCACAGGAAAGGAATTCATCTGACTTACCGATGCCCTTTCAGAGATATCATGTTAAGTTCCACAGCTTTCTCAAGAAATTTCTTTTCCAGTGCTTCATCACCCTTGACACTACCAATACGGAAAGGGACATTCATTCTGCTGCGGTTCTTTTTCTCCACTGGACACCTAGAAAAGTTGCAGAAAGTAACTATTAACTCATTTTGTGTTAAATTTACATTTTTCAGCTACATACAATTTCAAAAATTGAACAATTGCATCTATTTAGCACCAAAATCATTCCACCATAATTGAAAATGAAAGAAAGAAACCTTCCTTTTTTTACCCAAGTAGGATAACAGAAACAGTAAGTGGAAGGCTTTATTAACCCTTCCTGACATACTCAAAATTGCCCCAAAGGAATGCACAGGAGGCTTGTAAACAGACCTCAATTAAAAAACCATAAAAACCAGTGCTCCACCCACAGTCAGTTACACTCCCCTAGGGTAAGTGAGTTTAGTTACAGTGCACTTTGACTAACCCTCAAGCAGTTTCTTGTCTTTATCTTCAAGGACTGGCACACTTTTACTCAGCTAGTCACAAATCCTAACAGAATTGAGCCTGACCCAGCTAAATGGAGCTAAAGGAAGAATAAGAACACAGCACAAGGAAATTTCCAGGGACATTGGAGACTTTTGGTAGTGGTTTCGGTCCACCTTCTACATTACTTATGTTCATGATTCTGAGTAATACTAGAGAAGAGATACCTCTAGAATAAATCTGGCATTGCATACAGGGCCACAATATATATGAGATGCATCACAGCCCAAATCTCTTAGAGATGTGAAGCCTGCAGATTGATTCATTCCTAAGGCTGTGATGCAGATTCTTGCCGGGATTCATTAGGAGCAAGTTCTCAAACTGCATGCAAATTTCATACCAATTATTATTCTATTTGACAAAGAATGGGTATAATTCTTTTTTAGTTCCTCTTGTGTTCCTTTGTACTGATGTCTCCATTATGAAGAGAAAAAGAAGATCAATCATAATACCTGTACGTGCAAATTTTCTCCTTCAGATGCAAGCAAGAAAACACTGTTCTTGTAAGCATTCCCATATTTAAATAACTGTAGCTACACTATAGTTTTTAGTAGATCCAGTTACTATTAGGCAATCCAGTGTAACTCAGTGTACGGACTTTGGAAAGCAAACTGAAAATGGCACACAGCACTTTGTAGAAGAAAGTCTCCATTCACTAAATGGCTTGTTACACTCCCTATCCAGTGAAGCATGCCACAGATTAGGTGGCACATTTAAGCTAGGAAGGCAGCTCCAGATAAATCTTCCATTTAGTCATAGACACAATTAAAAAAGTCCACAGTCTAACTGTATTGCTTAGTAAGACACACACACTTCAGTTAACAAAGCCTGCTTTGCCTTTCCAATTGACTATTCACCATCCCACCTGCATTGCATTTCCCACTCACAGCCTTACATACCAGCTTGCCAGAAACAAATTCCTATTTGTCAAAAAATGTTTTGTTTCATTTGTTTTTGGTTTTTTGTTTGTTGTTTTTTTTTTTTCCCCAAAGCTTCATTTGCTTACTGAGGTTTACAAAACCCCACTGGATTTCAGTAGAGTAGTATCACACTCCCGATCATGACAATGCTAAGGCAAGGCTGTTCCAATTAACTAAATGGATAAGCAGAATGTATTAAATATTATCGTGAAACTATATCCCTGCCAATTAAGGTTGCATCCAGCTTTACTTTAAAAATCCGTATTTAGTTTGCCCTATCCTAACTTTAACTTGAAAGTTAATTAGGTCCCAAAACTGTTAGTTTTATACCAAAAAAAATACTTTATACTTTCATAGTCAATTACTAGTTTTTGAACTTGCCAAGTATTAGTATTATTCCGAATTACAGCATCAGCTTTTAACTATATATTTTTGGTCCTGTAAGATTAAAAGTACTTTGCAACACTATGTAATAATCGCAAGGTTAAATGTGCATTAGAAAACCATCAAAAATAAGTGAAGAAAATAAACTGTATGAAAAAAATGTATTATATTTTGACTACATCTAGGCCTGATCTTCCCCTTTCTGGAATAGAAAGTGTTTCTGAATTTTGCACAATTAGCTAATAAAAATGCTTTACTTGACAGAGAAGATACTGAAAGAGATGGTGGGAAGAATATGATGCAAAAGTGGTCTCCACAACTTCTTACAAGCCACTTTCTCTGTTTTGGCCTGTATTTCCCCAAGAGATTCAGTAATCATACAAACAAAATCTCCATATCTGGTTTTTGTATACTCTTCTTTTAGGGTCCTGCATTTTATTAAGTTTAGAACATGTGTTATTAATATGCTTCACAACTGATCTACACAGGATAACTTTAAATAGCTTGCTACTGGAATGAGACTCATCCTTGGATAGTTATCAAGTGAGTGATTTGCACAAATAATTCCTGTAGGATTCCTTAAAATTTCTACATACTGAAGAGGTAACTTTAAAAATATGCTGTAATAAGACTCTTAAAAGTTATGAATATGTTTGGCTCTGCAGTATTGAAACCAAGGCAAAAAGCATAGCAACTTACACATAGAATCCATTAGATTTGTCTATAATATCATAAATCATCCGTGATTTGATTAAACTAAGTTTATCCATAGCTGCAGCTCCGCCGTTGTTCTTTATCCNNNCCAGTACCAATCCCATGATATAAATACTGCAGGAGGAAAGAACAATTTTCAGTCAGATTACTTAGCAAAAAACAGGAAAAAAAAAGTCTTGTTTAATAGTCCACAAAATGTTTCAGTAACAAAATGTTATGTACGGTTTTAGGGTGCTTAAGATTAACAACTCGGAATCTGGACTATTTTACTAATTATGACAATTCTAAGCAAGCAACGTTTTATGGACACAGATGAAGTATCCTGAAATTCAAATGCTACACAAATCTGCTGGACCCAGTTTAAGCCTTTGTACCACAGAAGGACAAGTGCTGCAGAGCTCCCAAGGACATCCCCAGTCATGCTGCGCAGACCACCAATTCATTGACCACACAACTGCCTATAAAGTCTTCAGTTGCATCCACCCTGTGCAGCTGCTCAAGCAAAGACACAGGGGTGAATCTCAAATGTATGTAGTAATAATGCTAGAAATCTATTCCCTTTTTCATGAATGTTAAATAGAAACTATAATTCCATTTCAGCCTAAAAAAAAAAAACCAAACCTTTTTTCCCACATAAATAGTGAAGTTGGGCAAAACAAGTAATGATGTATTACACTTAATTATTCATTACCATTCAATTTCTAAGTAGAGATCTGGAAGCCCACTGGCATCCCCTGACTTGGGACCAAGTATTTCAATGCTAGTTACTAAGTGCAACATAAAAAATTCCCCCAGGCCTTTCGCCTTTGTGCTTTTGCTACAAAACTCAGCTTGTTCAAGTTCAGGCATTTCCCACGACTGCAACACTTTACATAATAAACTCTTCACAAGTTTCTATGGCATATTTCCAACAAGTTTGCTTTTATTAATCCCTTCATTAGGGATTCCAAGGGAGTGCTCAGAGAACATTACCCTACAAATATCCCTAATGCAAATCTTGCAGGAGACCGTTTTACTCTTTTCTACTTTCAGTTTCTCAGTGGATGCCAACATCAGATCTGAACACTACAGAAAGACTGCAGAATAAGCAAGGTTACATATTGCCTTTTATATAAAAAGCACCTTATAGCTTTGAGAGAGCAATCTTGCCACATTTGTGACAGCACACTGTCAACAACCCCAGTGTGAGAGATTTACACATAGGCCCTTGCCAAGTATGCAGGGCCACATCCACCTCTTGCCCTCACTTCCTTGCATGAAGCTTCTTAGACAAGTAAAGTTTAAAGACATCAGCCTTACAGTCATCCACAGAATGGCCACAGCAGCCAGCTGAAGTCTTTTATTTTTCTTTCATGTCAGTTAAAATAGTGTTTCTGGAGCAATTTTAAGTGCAAAATAAACCTCTGGTGCTTGTATAGCAAATTCAGTGTTCGTTTTAGCAAAGCAGATTAGGGTCAAAAAGTCAAGCTCTGTAGCGCCAAGAGGATAAAGCCATTAGCATCACCTTAATTTAATTTAACATCCTGCTGAAGTAGCTTTTGCAAATTCAGTTAATATTTCCTGCCTGTCTGCCAGCAAACCATTAGAGAGTGCAAGGAAAGGAGTAGAGAAAAAGAGAACTAAGAAGCTTTGCCAGTTCCTTACAAAAACTGGAACAGGCATTTAAAGCCAAGCCAAACAGATGTGCACCCTGCCAACATTTCAGTCTGTGTTACATTCCGGATTCTGGAGTGTACTCCAGTGTGGGTCTGTAGCATGAAGTGGAATCAGGCAAGACAGTGATCAGAAAGGAGAAAGACTGTTAGTTCAACTTTATTTTCTTCTCCCTTCACCTCCTACTACCCTGTTAACGTTATTAGCAGACACAGCTAAAGCAGCACTTTCTTTTCAGAAGTTCTTTGCCATGGCTAAAGTAAACCTGAAGAATTTAATTTGCCTTGCTTTTCAAACCAGAGGAGCAACACTATGCTCAGTGCTAAGATTAAGTAGAACTTTGGTTTTTCAAATGGAAATAGCTTTGTACTTGGAAAACATGAATGGCTGGATTTAAAACCTGGCATATGCAAGTACACAGTGTCCAAAGCAGTATGTGTGACTTGGCAGTTGGGAAAATAATTGATCGTGAAACAGAGGCTTTATCAATCATTGGGGGAAAACAGACACACATACTGCCATGTTACAAAGATACCTTCAGAAAGAAGGCAAAAATCTGGAAACATTGTGAGGTTAATTCTTGTCTTAGATGCAAGCCCTACGGAAATTGGGGCTGCCCAAGAGGGCAGTTGGGCTGACAGCAAGAGCACATCATTACAGTATGCATTCTCCTTGGGAAAGCTAGTTGTGCATTGTAAAGCCTAGAATAAACATATGCTCACAAGATTTACCGTTCTTTTGATAAATGAGGGTAACTGCTTCTATATCACTGCAATAGTACACCCCAAAGTGAGAATTAGCAGATACAAATATGCAATTAGTATCACTTAAAATTCTACTGAAATTAAGTAAGTGATGGCATTAAGGTAGGCTTAACACACAGGAATCACAGTACTTTATGCCTATACAGTGTGGTTTTTATCTGCTGGACATCATGAGGCAACTTAAGCTTACAAATTCTGGCACGTTCAAAAAAAAAAAAGCTATAAGTGCTTAGATTAAACATCAACAATATAAGATTGCACTATCAAATTACCTGAATCAAAAGGAAACCTTATCTTTAAAAGTTGAAATCATTCCTTTCAAAGTAATTAAGAATACTTCTGGGGAAAAAAGGATACCAGGTTTGAAGATTTTCTTTTTTAAAATAATCATTTTAGTGGACATTGGTACAAAAGTGCACCAGATTAAAAATAGGTAAATATTAAGGACTCAACACCAAATATTCCAGTAGCAAAGCATCATTTCACTAGCTATCACAAGCTAGGAGATTGCAATTTTAAGAGAGCAAGATGCAGTCTGTTCTGCTTCTTGCATATTTGAAATCACCAGGTACATGCCAATTTTATGATCTTGATTGCTAGAAATGATTCTGAAGCTAGACCAATTTTATTTTTGGATGCCAAGTCAAACACTGAGGTAGCACTTCAAGAAATATGGAAAGTTCTACTAGAGGATAAAGCAAAATAATGACTAAAATACCTTTTAAAAAAACAAACAAAAAAAACATTTTAATGTGATAGGGATCTGGAGGTTCAATTGCTGAGAACAACCTCAGGATCAAACCCAATCTATACTGAGTTTGCAAGAAGCAAGACTGAGTGCCAAATTGCTATTTGCAATGATAGAAGCATCACCTTTGAATTGACCAGAGTTGTGTTCACGCAAGTCAGAATTGGATTCTGAGACTTCTACAATGGAGTTACGACAACATAATATTTAATTCTGAAAATATTATGTCTTTACGGCTGAGTCCCACTAGACAACATCAAAGCCTACTACAGTCATGCGTTTGGGTACTTCCCATATTTTCACAGGAATCATGTGAAACACCATCAGGGACTTGAAGGCAAATACTCAACTTCTGAAACTTTTCTTGATAACAGCAGCAGATGGCAGTGCAGTAGCTTTCTGAATACGAGATATTAAATAGCAGGGTAAATTACCTGTAGCATGGTGGAGTGTTATACAAAGAGCCATTCGTTGCTTGTGTTTTGTAAT
Source organism: Limnodromus scolopaceus (assembly GCA_028565335.1). Classification (NCBI taxonomy): domain Eukaryota; kingdom Metazoa; phylum Chordata; class Aves; order Charadriiformes; family Scolopacidae; genus Limnodromus; species Limnodromus scolopaceus. Next base: position 42,756,664 of record JAOXNO010000020.1, on the reverse strand, counting down.
CCAGTACTACAGGGCATTCTTTCAGTGCAAATCCCAGCAAGTCCTCACGTACTATTACAACAGTAACTCCAGCACAGCCAACATTCTTCTGAGCACCAGCAAAAATCACACCAAACTTTAAACGGGAAAAAAAAGAAACAAAAGAGTAGCTACATGCATTCACTGTAAATCTTATAACTGAATCATACACCAGTATCATTATACAACAGGCATACAACTCACTGAACAGCTTGGAAAACGTGTTGAAAATAAACAACCTGTAGGTTAAAAAAGATTTAGGAGAAGTTTTGATTTCAAAGAGCACTTACAGCTACCATTGTTATCCTATGTATGTCTATTACCAGAATTATGTATCTTCATTCAACTGAGGGATATCATCACAACAGATTTCCCAATGATTTGCTAAATATCTATTTAGTACCCACAAATAATTGTAAAGACAGCCTGTCCCCATTTCACACTACTGCAAGCAAATTTACTAAAATAAATTCACACATAGAACACAGTATTTTCAACCAATCCGGTATTTCAGAACAGGCATCATATAATCCACCTGATCAAAGAGGCAAAACAGAAAAGGTTATGATCAATGCACTAATAATTGCCCCTTATTTTTGCTACACACAGATAAGAAAGGCCAAACACACTACTTCACTAGTCATTAACACTTCCAACTCCTAACACGTTTTACAAACATAAGCAAGTACTATGTTATGCCTCTGTATTATCCATGAAACAGACATAGTAATAGCGAGGCAAAGGAAGCTTTAACAGTTTAAAAAGGGGCTACAGATTTTCCACATAGTAGGTAGGATCAAAAATTCTGATTCACAGTACCCTGCTATAGTCATGTATACTATCCACAGACTAAATATGATTTGAAAGATATCTTTTTCAGCTACAGCATGGTCTTCAGTGAAGACCATAAAGTAGACAAATAATCTTGGACAGCTATTAACATGAACAATGTCAACATGGTTCAATGCTTTTACTGAAAAAAACCAAACAAAAACAAATCAACACAAAGTTTGAGACTTCAATATCTAAATTTCAGCAGTTGTCTCCACCATCTGACACTCAATTAAGAAAATATTATTTCTTTCATTTCACTGCTCAGCATTTCTGGCCATCCAAACATTTCTAAGTGCCTAATTATATCCATTCAAGTTTGAGAATGTTTTGTGCAGCCACCATGTTCAGTACTATACCTTGGAAACATCCACAGGTCTGGATAGGAAGTTTGATGACATATCACAAACCAAAACCGCTCCTTTGACATCGGGTACAAAGTCAAACTCCACACCATGGACAGTCTCATTAGCACAGTAATAGACATAGGACGCATTGGGATTAAGATTCCAAGTGCTTGGGTCTGGAATGCCTGAGACAGACAGAAAAGAGTATCAAAGGTCACTAGAGACAAGTAATTTTCCTGGCATGCAATTTTACTAGAACATGGGACTTCACTGCAAACCCAGAACAATTTTGCAGTATAAAATATTAATTATCTTGTTACTAGGAAGATATCATTTATCAGCAAAGGAAATACACCAGTGCACTCTCAAAATTCTGTGGTGAGCCATCATTAAGCTGGCAAACACCCTTCTGGTTTTCAGCCCTTATTCCTCCAGAGATTTTCATCATGTTTGCAATCCAAGACTACAAACTACTGCCCTAGGGGTCCAAAACAGCATTTCAGAGGAATTCAGGCACTGGGTCCAAGAATTCTCCGGACGCTTTTGGAATCACTGAAGCATCCAAGTTCTCACTGGCAAAGTTCTCTAAATTTGTGTTTCTGTGCATCCCCAGAAGCATTTCAGTCTTGTCCAAGCTGAACACAAGCTTACCCACCTATCTCCTGATTTACAAAACTAAGATTTCGTCTGTCAACAGGCAATATACAGGCATGCCCTGACAGCACAGAACAGGTTTTGCACAGAACAAATGGTTGCTCTTCCTTTCTTCTCTCCTCTAAAACATGAGGGGGAAGAAGTACTGCTATTGCCTCCACCATTATTTACTGCCTCTCCCCTCATCTACAGCTGCCAAATGGCGAATATGCTCCCCCAGAGTGAGAAGTTGTAGGTTCAATTCCTTGCTGTGCCTCAGAGGATATAAATTTATCTTCCAAGTTAGTGTACTAACTGGCGATTAGAACACTAACTCGCAAGGGTTAGTGTTCTCTTTTGCCTTTCCTGTTGCCACTCTTCCCAGTTCAAATACTATAACTTGGATCAGAGGGAAGAAGAGTAAGCATGACTGGCAGGAGCAGAAACCAGAGCTTGTGTCTCTCTGCCCTAAGAATTACTTACATATATCCACTGACAAATTATGCACTTAAAATGTTCTTGGAACAGACTCTCATAAAAATTCCCAATGCTTTAACTACAGTTAACCTTCCTTCTACACTGTGGTCATTCAGATTATGTCATGTCCAGTAATAAACTTCAAGAGGAGGAGCTGAAAACACCTCTTTATTCCAGAGCCAACTGCCTGTTACAATACAAGGGCGGGGAAGATAAGTATTTGGGAACCCTTGAAAGAAGGTAACAGAATGCAGGTCTATAATCTCCTGAAGATCCTACACATGCTTTTAGATTTCAGAGCAATCTCATTATTGAGTGTACCTGAAACTGAAACAAGCTATTTGCAGGGATATTGCAAGGTAAGAGATCAGTTAACTACAAAAAAAAAAAAAAAGAACAAAAAAAAAAAATACAATGAGATAACCCAGACCATTTCCTTACCAACATACATTCATTTCTTGCCATTTATTTTCTGCTCAGCTTAGTTTCCATATTTTTTTCTGATGGAGACTATTAAGCCATCTAACAGATCTCCCAGTGACAAACACAGAGAAATGTGGAAAGCAATCTTCTGAGTGCTGAGCAGTCAACTTTGTATCTAGTTAATATTCAATAACCCAATAGCTGAGTTGAACCAATTTTCAGAGTGATTCTAAAAGCTAAGCATTCACGTAGATGGATGTAATCATCAACTTACTTGTATAGGTTCCTAGTTTTGGATGAACAATATTCACTTTGGCATACTTCTCTGCTTCTTTAGCTGCTTTTGCGGACCAAGCTCCAGTAACCACATAATCTGCTTGTCTTCCTTCCTTTAAACCAATAAGATTAAGTGGAACTGCACTGAACTGACCAGATCCACCTCCTTGGAGGAAAATGACTTTGTAGTTTTCTGGTATATTTCTGCATACAAGAAATAACCATTTATATTATTCCCAGAAGACAAAGGATGCATACTACTTGATATTATGCATTTTACAGCAAATGAGGAAGAACATCGTTTTAGAAGACTTTTTACCAAGAGGTTAGACCAAATCCTATTAATTTACTTTGGCAGTGGTCTTGAGTAACTACTCAAACATCAAGAGTAATGCTATGATAAAAAATTTGCTGAAAATAAGCTGTCCTCCCCCACCTTGGATAGCATCAAACAAACTCACTCCTGAGCAGCTCTACTATCATAGTAAACTCAAACTTGAAAGATATTCCAACAGAATTAATGTTCACTTGCAAATTTGTCTATTGCTAGCTTCATAGCTTTTCTGTCAGGCTAAGAACTTCACACCAAAGTGCTCACAGCAGAGTTCACCGCTGAGACCCTTCAATTTGGAAGTGCAACTGTACAGCAAATTGTACTTGCAGAGAAAGTGCCAAAACAAGTTGTTCATACAGTCCCCAAAAATGACTTGTTCAAATTCATTAAAACCCCTTCTGTCAATAATTCTGGCTGTGACTGAGAGTCAGCTTTGATATAACATGACGATTGCTGTTAACTACTATGAGAACATTAATTCTAATAAACAATGTATTTATTTCAGACTTACAAATTTGTGTCACGCTACAAATAGGAAAAGGGCTCCAGATCAGTGATTCTAACACACACATTCATATCGTGTATGTTAGTAAACTCAGACTGACAAGTAATGCACAGATCTCCTCTACCACTAGAGCACCAATTTGTATTGTTTCCACTCATTTATTGAAGAAAGTTACGTCCCTTCATGAATTCTATGAAGGTGACAAAACTTTAAATTTCACAAGAAAGTCAACTAGTCGGCATATAGTAGACACATAGAAAGCATCTTAACCTCCTAAAAGCCCTTGGTCACATTCAAATAAATCAGCATCAGACAAAGATAACGCCAGCGTCCTCTCCAAGGTTATTACACTATCAGACACAATATCTAAACAAAACAAAAACACAAAGATACTTTCAAGGAAAGGTCTCCGCTTTAGTCATTACTCATGCAACTAGCATAAGCATAAAACAAAAATAAGCAGGAAATAATTCACTTACAGCAGCTCACGCAGGAGACTTTCAGCTGTATTTAAAATTTTTGTGAAATCTGCAGTCCGATGGCTCATTTCTTTGGTGGAAAGGAAAGAAGTAGCAACATGAAACAGAATGGCAATACACGAATGCTATTTAAAAATGGTGTTAAGCTTTAAACCTTTTACACTACAGACTGAAAATGCCTGAAGGCTGCCACCCCCAGTTCCAATTCCTACTTTTTTTTTCCTGAGTGTTCCTAAATACCAACAGAAGACTTACACCTCCAACCTTGTTCAGATCCAGGCAAATCCAGCCCACTTGCATTCACATGACCTTACTACCCCCAGGAACAACTACCTCTGTGTGAAAAAAAATACTCCCTAGAAAGGCATAAGTTTTCCTCACTCTACAAACGTTCTCTGCTACTAATGCTGTAATAAGCATAGAGTAAGGTACAGGGGTTTGTTTTGGTTTTTTTTTTTTTTTAAACCAAGGCTTTTTTGTGCATTAATCCTAGTTAAACATTAAGGACACTTAATACTAATTCCTTTTATTAAATCAATATTTTACTTCCATCTGTAAAGTGTATGATTTAAACATGAATCCCAGTCCTACAGAGACTGCTGCACATTCTACTTTCAGCAACCAAATAGTTTCATAGGACTAGTAAAACGCTGGCCATCTTCTTGCATAAAATTTTTGTGCAACTGGGTCTGGAAAGCCCGTCAGCTACCCATACGGCACAGAAGACACCTCCTTCTTATGCCAGTGGAAGAATTGTCCTTCCTAATGGAAGGATGCTATACATCTGAAGCATTTTGCCACACAGTCTGTAAGATACTATATATATATTGCATCTATATACATATATACACATATGTCTAGTATGTGTATCTCTGTGTATAGTATGTGTACACATACATAGTATTTTATAAATATATAGAAAATCTTTTTTTACATATTGCCTATATATGTATACACACACATCCCTCCAGATCCAGAAGTACTACTGTTTACATATGATTAGTCATCTTTTTTGTCTCTAGTTCTTTGTTTTGGATCACTAAACATCTGGCTGTGTATCATTTTATGGTATCCCACCAAATAGTAGTATGAAAAAGTATGCTCTGGGCATACATGTTACCAGAATACGGTATTAGAAAAGGAGCTGAAACACCAGTATCAGGAACTCTCACTAAATATCTACATTGCGAAAAAATAGAATTTTTAAAGTCTTACCAAGAACACTTATACCAAGTCCCTTGTAGTCCACCAATTCTTTCTGTGCTTCTAATAATACCTAAAAAACCAAAGAAAATCCACAAATAAAATAAGAGAATTTTCCACTATCTGGAGTCACTGATGCATCATGCATGTGCCAGTGACTCCACATTGCAAATATCTATCACTTGTCAAGTGGTATTAACAGAAGTGCAGTCACCAATATAGTTTTGTTGTGTCCAGTAGCTGAAGGCTTTTCATAAGATAGCATTGCTGTAGACTGTTGTAGAGACCATGTTTTAAGTTATTATTTCAACAGTTAGATTTCCAGATTTCAGAATGATTTCTAGAAGCTGGATGTAACCCCCAGTCTTTTACAGAACATTAATGTTTGCATGTATACTCTTTTTAATCAAGTATCTTAACTCCTCATTCCCACCCCTCCACCCTGTGTTCTTTCACTTGGCTGCTGCAAATAGGACAACCAAGGTATTGAGGAACACATACAGAAAAAAATCTGCTTGGGGAATCGTATACCTTGAGCTGACCCAACAGGATGAGACCTGGTTTCACAGAATGAAGTCTCACACTTTTGGAAGGTTCCTTTATGTTATTGGAAGTTAAGAAATGAAGCAAAGTTTTGAGACAGCCAGGAAATACAGGTCACTCCTAGGAGCCCTAACCAGATAATCTGCTGCTTCAGCCTTCCATTTTTCTTTCTTTTCCCATAGCTCTTGCATGTCAACAAAGTGTAATTACATTCTAACCATCAGATGTGCAGCTTCCAATTTCAGTAAATTCATGTGTGAGAGCCAGAACATTCTTAGCTCCTCCCAAAGGAAGCAGGAGGAGAGGGAGTCTCAGTAGAAAAGCCACCAAAACAAATGCTGAATGCATGTGCCCAGGATCTGCCAAGAAACCACATGCTCTGGGCAGTTGCAGGAACAAGAAATCTACCTTGCTGACAGGGTAACTGTCGTGGCCCATCAACTGTAACAGCTGGTCACCAAGAGGTCAACCAGAAACAACTGTGCTGCTTTTTATGCTAGAGATTGTGAAGTTTTAACCACTTTGTTTCACATACAAGCTTATTCATGCCAGACAAGGGGGAAAAAAGACAAAGGGAACACACAGACTATTAGAAAATGCTTGTTAAAGAGTGTTACTAGCAGAACTGGATTTTATCAAACAGTCTATCTGACAATCTGCCCATGCCTCACAACAGGCATTTGATATGCCTTATGATAGCCATGAAGAGCTCTGTCCACCTTCTTGCTCCAGTGAGTCTGAGCACTTCATGCACGGCATCAGCCCGCCACCCAAGTGAAACAATGGGGGTGACACAGCAGCCCATTTAAGAGAACTGCATTTGCAAGAGGGGAAAACAGGTTAATTACGCAGAGTTCAGCTGCGCACTCCTCAAGCCCTAACCCCAGTTCTCGCTGTTGGAGAGTCGGATGCTGCAGCCGTTCCAATAAGAGCCCCTTTCGGAGCCAAGGGTTCAAAACAGGATGACAAGTTTCTTTGCACATAATCGACAAAGATGCTTCCATGAGAGGAGAAGAGGGGAAAAAAAAAAAAAAAGCTGCTGTATAGCAAATTTGTTTCCCTAAAAAAATTGTTAAGGAATAACACATAAAATAATGAAGAAAACTATGAACGAAACTAAGAGAAGAACCAGAACCTTCCACAATATATAACTCCTAAGTTCAAAGTCAGATGCACTCGATCAGGCAGAAGACACCCCCTCTCCATACGTAACTGGATAATCTATGGCTGCTGATGCAACTTTCCAGAGGGTTGAGTTTACACTACCCTCATTATCATTTTTTAAGCAACGATTTCTCAGGGCATTACCATGTTACTCAGCAGCTGAGAAATCACAGAAGTATATGGGGCTGGAACATACTCAGCACAGACACCCTTGCACATCTGAGGACCTTCTTTCCATCCCAGCACGAATACAGCCCTTGTTGAACGGCCATATGATCAAAGTCGGAAAAAACTCCGTGACAGCAACCCTAAAGCCACGTTAGGCCGCGTTTACAAAAAACGAACTTACCGGGGCATTTAATTGGGGGGGAGAGGGGGGAAGAAGAAGTGAGGTTTCGTCGCTCTGCGGGCAACATTTTTTATGACTATTTACTCTAGCTTCCAGCGCCAGTCGGCACCCGCGGAAGCCCCCGCGGAGCGGGGCTGGGAAGCAGAACGCACCCTCCGCCTCAGCCCAGCCAAGACTCCCCCCTCAGCACGCCGGTAGAGCCGCCCGCCCCGGCCAGCGCGGCTCTTCCCGCGCCGCCGACAGCACCAGGACACCCCCAGCCCTCCGCTATGCCCCCGCTCCCGGCCCCTACTCACGGAGCGCGGCAGCTTCGCCGGCCCGGCCCCGAAGTTCGCCACCTGCCGCCCGCACTCCATGATAGCTCCGCTACTGCTACTGCTGCCGCCTCTGCCGCCGCTGCCCACCGGCCTGCCGCCGATATAAACCCCCCGCCGCCCGCCCGCCGATTGGCCCCTGTCACACACACCCAGGGGGCGGGGCTCGCGGCCGGCCCGGCCCGCCCATTGGCCCCTTCCCCCGCCCCCTCGGGCAGCGCCCCGGCCGCCTATTGGCAGGCAGCGCGGGCACGAGGCGGCAGCGTGATCAGTCTGGGGGCGGGGCGCGGAGCGGCGCACGAGGCGGTCCCGCCACCGCCCCCGCCTTCCCCGGGCGGATCGTCCGCCGCCGGCACGGCGGGACGGGTGCTGTCACTCGAAGGAGCCAGAAATGGTGGGCTCCAGGGAAGGACTCAAAGGGATGACGGGGATCTCAGCGTGCCTGGCCGAGGTTCCGTGCACATACGGCCGCGGGTGGGTGGGTGGGCGGGTAGATCAATGGATGGATGGATAGGGAGATCCATGGGTGGGTGGATGGATGGGTGGATGGATGGATGGAGGGAAGGATGGATGGATGGACGGATGGATAGATACATACATACATACACACACAGATACATAGATGGATAGAGTGGTGGGTGGATGGATGGATGGGTAGATCAATGGATGAATGGATGGGATGGATGAATGGATGATGGATGGATGGATGGATAGATAGATAGATAGATAGATAGATAGATAGAGAGAGAGAGAGATCCACGGGTGGATGGATAGATAGATACATACATATACACATACGTAGATGGATAGATTGGTAGATGGATGGATGGATGGACCGACCATCTTGGAAGGGAAGGGGTCATTGCTAGGCGACGGGGAGGGGAGGGGGGGAGAGCAAGATGGCAGAAGGCCTGTGAGGAGACACTAGTGCAGAGGGCTGTGTCGCCATCCAGCCTGACCTGGACAGGCTGGGGAGCTGGGCAGAGAAGAACCTCATGAGGTTCAATAAGGGCAAATGTG
>JAOXNO010000020.1:42730779-42741767 GCA_028565335.1 Limnodromus scolopaceus | reverse complement strand
AAGTGTAAAGAACAGTCCAAACACTTTAGAACTATTTCAAATGCTGCTAACACTTTGGATACTTTCTTGTATTTCAGAGCCAGATCCTACAGTATCAGTTCCAGGGCGGTTTACTGACTGCAGTCTACTTTTGTCTCCTCTTGCTCCATCATTCGGAATTGCTGTTTCATTTGCTCTAGGGATGTATTTCTTTGAGGAACAATTTTTGCTTTTTTCACCAGAAGCATCACTGGATATTCTGCTACCATTACTTTTAATATGTACACTGGAATCAGAAAATGAATAAAGACTAGTAATTAAATGCCTTCCTGAGTGATGTCCTTTTGCTTGTTCATTTTGTTTGACTCTCCTCTCAGAGAATGCTGGAGTACTATTTCGAGGCTTATCCTCTTTATTTTGGTTAATTGCTTGAGCTCCATCTTCCCTCCATGAGCCTAGCTGGCACTGTTGCCCAGCGGTCTGGAGTTCTTGTATTTCTCTAAGAGCAGAGAAGGTATTATTCACAACCATCTGGGACTGAAACGTGCCAGGAAGAGAAACTTGGATGTCCCCAGCTCTGTTCTGAAATAAGAGATTCCAATGAAGATACAACTGATGCAACTACAGGAAAAAAAAATCCAGTCCTGCAACTGTCGTATACTAAAATCTGCATAGCAAAGTAAACTCTTTAGATAATACAGAAAAGATTCAGAGATAATAGCAACCACACAACATTTATTACCTTTCAAAGCAAGCAAGTTTGAGAAGATGGCTGGGGTGATAATGACACTGAGTTGGCATATTACAGTTTCACATCCAGCCCGAACTTTATACTACAGAAATGCATCAGTTAATACTGAAGCAGCCAAAGCCTAATCATGTCTATCATTTTGAAATGCCTGCAATTCATCACGTTTGATCATAGGTCACAGTTGTGTTGTCGCAATAGTCTATCCCGCGATACCTACACGCTGCAAGAATACAAACTAACCAATACTAGGAAATAAGTGTGAGAGAGTGGTATAACTGATAGTTGAAGCTTTTTGTAATCATCCTTTGCCATGTATAGTTAAACACTTTAAGTTCAGGCTTCTAAATGTAGCTGATTTAGAAAAATAATGATTCAAACAAACTGCATGAACAAGTTAATGTCACAGTGAGAAAAGTCCATCAGCTGAAAACACTGTGGCAAGCCAAACGATAACAAATGTCAAGGAATCTATAATGAGAATTGCTCGATTAGTTTGAATAATTTTAGCAAATTCAAACTACCAAACTGGAAATTGCTTTCCACACCATTAAAAAAAAAACCAACAACACTTTTTACCATCATGTTTTAGAAGCTCATGGTGTTCTTGAAGAATTTGGAATGCTTAATGGGGAAGGCATTGGATATAAGAAACATATTGGAACACAGAATAATTCCTAATAATTCCTAGCAGGACAATTTTATCCAAGTTGGACAAGGTTGTAGGCTGCCAGAATCTAAATTTTTAATCGCCTTAAAAACTTAAGCCTGGTCCTTTTTTTTTTTTTTAAGGGAACTTGAGTTTCCCTTGAAAAATCCAGAATCTTTTCTATTTATTGACTTCAGAGCAGAATTAAAACCTTATGTTGTTAATAGTGTAAATTTGTAGTTGTCTGAAATTCATGGCATGACCCACAGAGAAATCTGACAGGACTGTACATACACACTGCAATTACTTAAAAGAAAATTCACGCTTTTCAATAGGCATATTGTACTACCCTCTACTAGAAGACTAAGTTTTTTTACACCACTATACATCATTCTTAAATGTTTCTAAAAAAACGAGTCATGGTATTTTTCCATTTTTAATGTAACTTCATATTTCAGAATAAGAAACAACATAATTACTATCAATACTTTCTTTAGTACATTACAAAATACTATGGTTTCTGTTTCAAATGGTAATAATTTAAAAAGCTTACATTAATCATTGAATTACTATGATCTGTATAAATACAGCTACAGCAAAAGACCGTACTAATAACTTCCTGGATCATTTGGCAATCATTACTTTCAGTCGGAGTGGGCTAACAGCTGAAAAGTACATTAAATAGCATCAAGTACATTGCCACTAGCATTCCCTCTATAGACTTACTTTGCTATTCTGGATATGTTCTTGTCTTTCTTCTTCAAAAGACTTCTCCTTTAGCATGTTAGCAGGCTTACTGACAGTAGAATTCATTTGTGGACGCCCCAAAAGACCAAAATCTGACTGGTCTATCCCAGCTAATACAGCAAGTTGTCCAAGTCTGTAAAATAAAGTTTAATAGAAAATGACACAAAAAATTCTTAGCCTGTGAAAGACCTAAACATTCAAAACCAGAAGAAGAAACAAAATCTGTTTGAAGCTTTAAAGACAGTTTTTCCATTATTTTCTGAAAAGCCCAAAATAGCTTAATAAAGATGAAAACAAGTAGCTAAAAATATTTTGCCATCTTTGCACAAATTAGCCTGCAGGTTCAAAACCGTCAGTCTTCACTCAGTGTTATGAGACTAAGAATGAAGTTCTCCCAGCTAGCATTGATCTCAGAGCAGGATGCTGGCAAGCAGATTCGCTGTCAGGCAGAACAGAGTAAAACCCTGTCATTCAAGCAGAAGATTGGTGCACATGTCCCAAACTAGCATAATCTGTAACAGGCAAATCCAATTAAATGCTTCACAAATACAGTTATGTTGTTTCACCTGCCAGCTTACAAGTTGGCCAAACCTATCACTTGGGTGTTTTAAGCCTCAATAAGAAGTGAGAAGTTGCAGCCATCAACTGATAGCACAACATACGATATACAGAAGCTTATTGAGAAGAGCAGTCTTGGGGATTGGGATTCTCTGTTTTTCAGAGCAGCGCCCTATTACCATGAATAGATGCAGGGCCCATCTGAAAAATTTGGGTTTTTATGTTATGTAAAAGCATTTTTCCCCTCTAAAGTTTTAAATTCATTCTTAAAGTAATGGCAGCTCTTCCAATCGATTGGCACAAAATTAGAACAGTCTCAGGGTAAACTTTACATTAAGTTACATTATTCCACTTTGGAGAGGGATGGAAGCAGGAGACAGGGAGGGTAAATAAATCTTTTGTGGTCTTCTCTGAACATGCAGAGTAGTCTACGATATATCTTCATTTCATTCCTTCGTTCTCCTGGATGAGATTGCCATGCCTGGCTACGTAAGCTTTACAAAATAGGTTTGACAACTTAAGCTGAAATTCTTTGACAAATGGCAAGGATGAACCATCCTCTGAGAAACTGCAGGTACAGTGGTAGAGCCTTACAACAAACTTTCATCAATACTCTCTAAAATATTTCAAGTAATAACAAATAATCCAGAATTTAAGTACAGAGGCCAGATTCATCTATCTAGATTTCTGTACTTCAATTAGTAAAAGGGGGCCCAAGGCAACAGGACACTTTGTGAAGCCAGTTCAACTGCATTTTGAGCCTTTCATATCATGGGAATGCTAAAAGACATAGGTGATGCAATAAAAACTTGGAAACATGCTTTAATAGAAGCTTTCTTCTCCTTTGGAATGGGCTCCTTGAAAGCCTTTCCCAAGGCCAGATACATTAATTCAGCTGGACAGTGCTTGGATCATGTTTTTCCCACAGAGGAAAGACTGAACAGTAGGTACACAGTTAATTTTTCTTCCTTTGCTCTTTGCAAGTACAGTCCTAGTGATCTGTGGGGAGAAGGCAGCATATTTCATTGGGAGGATAATTTCGGAAAGAGATCTCAACTGAAACAGTAAGACTTAAGTAAAGTGATAACCTACCCAGCATCTTTAAGGAGGTCTAAAAAAGCATGAAACTTTTGGAAAGAGCTCTCAATGCTGCCTAGAACACCTTCGTCTTCCAAAATCATGTTGGTTACTGACTGTGCATGAAGAACGTCAGAGAGAGAGGTATTTAGATTCCTTAATCTTGCATTTTCAATTTCCAGCTATGGGGGTGAAAAAAAAAAAAAAAGAAGAAATATTCAGGGCACTGTTATATTGAGCTTGGTGCAGGTTCGTTTATCCACAGCTGCAATTCTATGCTACCATAGTGAAATTGCTGCAGGCACTCAAAAGAGAACAAAAAACTATAGATCTCTGTAGTGCACTGTAGCTGTTAAACTAGCATCAAAATCAACAATTTCAGAGATTACTGCTACTTAGTTTATCCCTTCTCCTGAGACAAGGTGCTAGGCCAAGCAGTCTAGCATGACAGAGAAAGATTTCTTGCAGTGGGTATTTAGCCTAAAAACCATTTAAGTATTCAAACAACAGATATCCAGCAGAGCCCACTGGTGCACTTGACATTACAGGAGGATGGGGATGGCAGCACCAGAGGACTACAATAAACCTTGTAGAGTGCACACTCCTTTGTGGATACGTGCTCCCTGTACTGTGGAGCACCACTTCTTCCTCAAGTTTCAAAGGGTACCAACCACTTTCATTCCACTCCAGATTACATCCAAGAACCAAATGCATTCATTTACACCATCTTACACCCAAGCCTATTACAAGAAATTCTACTTATTGATGCAAAAGGATCTTTTTGATCTAGGTCAGCAACAATGGATGGAGGGGAAATGGACCTCACAATTTAACTGTGACAAATTACTAGTTTGGTACCATTGTAATGCTAAACTGCACTTCACAACAACTGGTGGCTACGGCCAACATGCTGTGTACAAAACCATCTGACATTTTTATTGCCTGCAGAAACAAAACTTAAAAATACTTAAAAATCAAAGGGACAGAATAAGGCAAATTAAACAGTTGCAACAAAGAGCTTTTCAGTGCAAGCCATCATAAAGAACATGGGAGACCTCAAAGAACTACCCATCTGCTGCAAATTGCAAACAGATTTAATCACTTTCTCAAGAAAAGCAAACATGAGGATGCCCCAGATCATAAGTAATACACCAAATGAATGAAACGCATTCAAAGAGTAGCTTGACCCAGAGTTCAAGGCTCTGGAATAGTATCAGAACAAACACACATTACCTAACCCAAATTTCGTCATTGCCCTTAGGCTAGTAAATGATCCATGTGACTTTGAACTGAAATTCTGGAAGCTATCACATTAGAGGTCATTGATAATTACTCCTAATTAAGCAAGTGGATAGTTGACTGGTGCCTCCTTTAAAAGTAAAGATGATTAATAGTTAAGTATCATTACCTCCATTATCCGTTCCTCAGCCTTTATTCTGGCTCTCTGTTCTTCCTTTAATTTTTCCATGCATTCTTCCAGCTCCAACTATCATAACACAGATAAACCATCATGAAATTTATTGCAAAATGTCAGATCAACATGCAATATTATGCAATTACTCAACATGTCCAATTAACAACTAGCACATGGCATTCCAAGCAACAACATATCTTCTACAAAAATACGTATCAGAGGTCTACCAGTACGTAACTCTAGGATGCAAAAAATTAGCACAGGAAAGTGGAAATAAGTGTGATGGACTTAACAGATTTGTAGTATACCAACAGATAACACAAGATTATAGCACAAGTCTCTCGGGCCTATGACATTACCATCAGGAATGTACGTTCTTCTCTACTTCCCTCTTCCCCTTTGTCTTTTCAAACCTCATTTTTAACTAGATACATCCATCTCAAAAACACAAATTAGGCTCTAAAAAAAATCCTTAGTCGCCATATCCAGATTTTCAGAAAGTATTTTTCATCCAGGATGTTATTCCTTATTACAGTAGTAAGATAACAAAATTCTGAACTGGAAGAACTGTACTCTTTCCAATTGTTTTCACTTGGTTCTTCAACAGAAAAAGTTTTTCACAATCCCAAGCTGTTTGAGTGAGTTAAACAGCTTAGTGCTGAATTAACAACAAAACCAAACCCAAACATCTAACAAAACCCCAAACATCTAGTATTATTCATGAAATCCTACACTTGTATTTTAACTTTTAGTTCTAAATAGTGAATTTCTCAGCTTCTGTGAATACAGTCAGGATTTGATAAGCAATCACCACATTTTCTCATATGATAGCAGTGCATTATCATCTTTAATTACAGCACCTGAAATGGAAGAATAAATATGATTTTTTTTTTCTTGCATGCCTTAACAAGGCCTTCTGGTTTCCAAAAGTGAAAACTGAAAAATTATCAAGCTGCTCTATTTTTCAGGGGGTAACCCATATGAGCTAACAGTGTACAAAGCGTCATTTCTCTATTCACCTTGTATACAGGCACATACATGTAACACTGCTAACACTGTAAAAAGCGGGACATTGCTTTTTGTACACACCTTATCAATCAGTTCTACAAAGGAGCAAAGATCCAAATAGTATTGAAATCCTTTGTTTACTGTCAAAATCTTATTCAAGAGCATATTACTGCACTTCATACAAGCAATAAACTGAGAAGACTGCTGTGCAACAGAATGCATAGTTAAAACATTCCTACAAACACAAAGAGGTCCTAACAGGTCCTGCAGGATGTGAGGGACTTTTGCATCTGATTCAAAGATGCAGGTTCTAAAATATTCTAGATATAGCCATCACAGTGACAACCACTCAGAGTGAAGATTATAGGTCTGTCACTACTGTCTAATGAAGTCCACACCTAAGATCCCTAGACTAGCATCAACCAAGTTAAAGCTAGTCATATCTTTGTTATTCAAACACTAAGGAAAGACTCTCAGAGGTCAGAGGGCATAGAAAAATCACATTTTAAAGACAATATTCGGGAAAAGATTTAACAGTACCTCACTACCATGATGTAACAAAAATCACCACCAGGCATGAGGTAAGGGGAGATATTTCTAAGGAGAGCCCTCAACAAATACCACTAGCTCACTGCAAGCTACCTCAGAAGGTGTGGAAACAATAGGAGCTAGAAATTATTTTATAGATACAGAAGTACAGCACAGAAAGTGGCAACCATCATATTCTACATTCGCAACTTGACATGCAAGCTTAAATCCTGTAACCTACCTTTGAAGATCAGCCACAGGTACCACAGACTTTAAGAATTCTTACAGTTCCATTTATACTGTGTATGCATGTATGTATATATGTATTTTAAAGTTTCTAGAGTGTAGGATTTTTTGGCAAGCAACTCTACTTTAGAAGCCTTAGATCTATAGCATTTTTGTTGCGCACAGATTTTAGACAATTCTAAAGGTGATAGCACTGATCTTTTTCTTCAAATTGCTGGTTTGTATTTTAAGAGGGCCAAGGCTTAGCAAATAGTTAAATTATCAAGATTTTTTAAACAGAAATTTTGAGGTTTTAAGGTTTTGTATAAACCTGATTTATCACACTGTAGATATATAAAACATTTGATGGTTATGGGATGACTTCACAAAAAAGAAAATACCTGACAAACACTGCAGCCACATCTCCTTATAAGCAGTATCAGAAGCCTACATTTAAAGGAGGATGCCTTGCACCTGTGCAAACATACTCGTCACCATTAAATTACATGTACATTTTATTATTTTATTTGCTTTTGAGAAATTCACTAACTTACACAATCCTCTAGTCTTCATGCAGAAAAAAAAAAAATATCACTGAAACACAACAGAAAGCTAAATGTACATCCAAGCTACAAGGCTGAGCCTTCTAGTAGTGTAGACCAGAAAGAGCACTGACAGCCTTTAAGATGAAGCTTAATAGCAAATATATCTGTAGCCCTCAGAATTACTGTACGCACCATGACTATTCAACACTAGAGAGAGGTGTA
Organism: Limnodromus scolopaceus; assembly: GCA_028565335.1. Taxonomy (NCBI): domain Eukaryota; kingdom Metazoa; phylum Chordata; class Aves; order Charadriiformes; family Scolopacidae; genus Limnodromus; species Limnodromus scolopaceus. The sequence goes on along the minus strand of JAOXNO010000020.1, from coordinate 42,734,067 downwards.
AAATTGAAGTTTAAACACCAAAACCATAAAAAAACCCCAAAAGTGTAGTAACTAATGGGGCACATTTTTCTACTTGATTACACTGTTGTCCTTATTTTTTTAAAAAGTTATAATGCAATCTCTACTTCTACATAAATCACATAGTACTAATGTGCAGAAAGAGCTACCATTTATATCTTTAGTTAAAATCTGGGAGTTTCCCCAACTACATTATTCATCAGAGGCAATTCTGACAATTCTGATTTCCTCTCAAGGAAGGAAAGAATATTTGTAACTTTTTATTTTTCATTTAAGCAGAAATTAAGCTTTTCATTAGCCAAAGGATTTTTTAAAAAATGAAAACACAACTAATATTGTTTCACTAAGCAGTATATTTAACGCCCCCTTTTGAGCAGAAGGATGCAGAGAAGTTCTCAAGAACTTGCATACTTAAGTGAAAGCCTGATCATTTAGTCACATCAAGTGATACTTGGGGACAACCTTCTTGGCACAGTGGTAGTTTAAGGAGTTCCCACTTCTTATCGTTTATTCTCACTCTACAATCCTATCATTGTTCTATCACAGCTGAATGTCCCATTTTAATGAAAGGCTGTGCCAAGGTCTGCTACAGCCAAATACATTGGACTACTTTTCAGCTAGATCGGTTCCTCAAGTCAGCTTCACCACTCAAGCAGCTCTATAGTAAGAGATGTTTAATGATAGTACCTAAGCCCAATTAACACAGATACAAAGGGTCCTACACTTCCCCTCTTATATTATCAGTCAGAGACTTCTGCCACTCCAGTTCTGCAATGCACTTAATCACATAAGCCAATGTGAGTCATTATGATGGCTGAAAGCTAGCATGGAAAAGTATCACATAATCACAGAGCAGCTGAGGTTGGAAGTGACCTCTGGAGATCATCTGGTACAACCCCCTGCTCAAGCAGGGCTGCCTACAATAAGCTGCCCAGGATCATGTCTAGATGTTTTTTAATCTCTCTTAAGAAGGGAGACTCCACAACTTCTCTAGGCAACCTGCGCCAATGCTCCATCACCCTCACAGTGAAAAAGTGTTTCTGATGCTCAGGAGGAACCTCCTGTGTTTTCGGTTTGTGCCCACTGCCTCTGGTCCTGTCACTGGGCACCAGAGAAAAATGCCTTTGCACCCTCCCTTCAGGTATCCACATGCATAATATGATCCCTTCTCTGCGCCAGGTTGAACAGTCCCAGGTCTCTCAGCCCCTCCTCGTAGGAGAGATGCTACAGTCCCTTAACCATCCTTGTGGCTCTTTGTTGGACTCTCTCCAGTATGCCCCTGTATCAGTTGTACTAGTGAGGCCAGAACCAGATCCAGCACTCCAGGTGTGGTCTCACCAGCACTACATGCAGGGGAAGGATCAATCACCTCCCTCCACCCCCTGTTAACACTCCTCCTAATGCAGCCCAGGATACTATTTGCTGCCTTTGCCACAAGGGCACATTACTGCCTCACATTCAACTTGGTGTCCACCGTGACCCCCAGGGCCCTTTCTGCAACATTGCTTTCCAGATGATCTACCCTCAGCATATGTTGGTGTATGGGGTTTTCTTTCCCAGGTGCAGGGCTTGCACTTCTTGTTGAACAACATGAGTTTTCTCCACATTAGCAAGTTGAATAAACTTGCCTTATGATCAGATAAACATGAAAAAATACTTAAGAGAGACAACAACTGAAGCTAGAAATGGAAAAGCACAAAGGGATGGAGAGGAAATAGACTTCACAATTCAATGGTGACAAGTTGTTAGTTTGGTTCTGCCATAATGTGGAACTGTGCTTTGCATCAACGGAACAAAAAAGTAAGTGAGGCACAGAAACAGACCGAGACTGCTTAACAGTGCTGTCAGATATGCAACAATGGCATAAAAGAAGTATTTTGGTTTTCAAATTCAGAAAAACTAAGGGCAGTTAGTTATTTATGCAGTATTTGTACAGTCCTTTTGCCTTCCACGGTAACTCTAAGTCACCCTAACTCTCCCATTACATATAGATATGCAACAAGTTAAGTTTCAACTTCACTTCTCCTACATAAAGACAGCTGTATGGTCTTAATATTTATATACATGAACAGTTCATTCACGCAGCGCAATGCTCTACACCAACCACCACCAAAACCGGAGTGACTATAGGTCTTACTTCTAGCAGTATTCATTTGGCAGCAGTGCAGATTCTCCAAACAAAATTCAAATCCTAACACTTAAGAAACAACCGGTTATTCTGCCTGAGGGTGTTACTTTGTAATAGTGCTAGATTACCTTAGCAGTGTTACTGAGCAACTGAAAAAGACCCTTCGTTTTCCTTTCCTTTTATAAGAACCACCCCTGTCAAGACTGTCAGCAACAGTCAGTCCTGCTACTAGTCTTGCTAGTTTTTCAGAACTATCAAATAAGTAGAGGGAATAACAAAAAGCAAAATAAAATGGTTTGTTACCAAGCTCAATTATAAAATAGAGCTTTAACACACTTTCACTTATTTTCTTTTATTTTTACACAACAATCATTACAGTATTTTAGCTCTTGGAAACAACACTAAATTACATTTGTAAAGAAAATACTTGGAAGGAAATACTACAGCCAGTAACATCGACCAAAAGATTTGTGAACCGTGATTCAAGACTAGAACAGAGAAATTACACATATTGCAGCTGTGTGTATTGAGCGAAATTCTTTCTTCTTATGGCACTGATTTGACAATATGCTTAGAGTGTACACATCTTCATTAGAACTATTCGGAGACTAGAAATCCAGTGCATATTTGACACACATATTTTGAAATAGAAGCAAGTGTCACATAATGCAGGATAATTAAAAGTTAGTCAGAAATCCTGCTCCATGACTGGTTATTAGCTTAACCATAATTTTCTGAATAAAACATGGTTTAATTGATACAATTTGCCTTTATGGAGTTCAAGGCACAGAACAGGCTTCTTACCTGTAATTGTTGATACTTTGTTACATTAATCTTATCTAACGATTTTGCCAAATCGGGATGATGGATAACATCACCTAAATCTTCTGTGTCTTCAGTTTCAGATGTAGAAGCGCTTTCTACTGTCACTTTCACAGGCATACCTGTCTAATTACACCAGAAAACACACCCACTCACAGCATTACACTATGCAATAGAAATTCAAAGATTAAATAGTACCAAAAACTTAATTTAAATGCAATCATTTCCCAGAGTCCCTTACAATGCATACATATTATCTAGCTATGCAATTTTGAAATAAACAATGAAAAAAAAAAAAAAAACATTTAACATCTGTGCAT
>JAOXNO010000020.1:42713140-42726561 GCA_028565335.1 Limnodromus scolopaceus | reverse complement strand
TCCCAGAACACCACTAGATCCCATCCAATATTTTCCTTTCTCCTGTGCAAAACACGTCTCCTTTTATAGTAAAAAAAATATGGCATCAACCCTATAAAAAGGAAACTGGCTTTTGCTTTTCATTCTCAGAAAGCTGGCTTGCTAGGAATGACTGGCTCAGGCCAAAGTTCTCCAGAGTAATAAAAGCTTTCCTAATATGATTTTCATTTACCAATAAAGCTAGCATTTTTAAAAATACAAAGTTTAATTTTCACTGACTGTAATGAAAAATTCATCCTTAAACAGTAAAAGCCTCCAAACTAAAATAAAGACATAGTGATAATCAAAGGCAATTCCTGTAATTCATTTCCTTGCATCAACAACTCTATTCTTAAAGGTTCCCCGTTACCCAATAAAAGTTTTATTATTCCAGGCAGATATTCTTATTTTTCAGTATGCATCAAGCTATAGTTAGTATGAAGTCTAGTGTTGAAGCAGCTGTCAAAGAAAATGCAGTTGATATTAATGCAAAGCTTATCTCAGATGCCCTAAAGCCCAGATCAGTGTACTAGGAACAGTATACTCACCTAACGTTATTATTATTATTATTATTATTTGTTTATATTATTATATGTTATTATTAATTATTATGTTATTATTAAGTTATTCCCACCTAATGCACAGGGAAGATTAAAATGCCATTACTGTACTCAAACTAACCAAGTTTAGCCCAAGTTTACCATTGGCAAGAAAAGCTTTAAAAAAAAAAAAACAACAACCAACAATAAAACAACCTTAGTATTCAAATAATCCTTGTAAAAGTTTTGCTGAGTATACGGCTGGATCTAGTCCCTGAGACAAGAGAACTGTTCATTTCAAACGAAAAAATAAACACAGAGTAAAATTAAATTTCACTTCTTAAGTAAACTTCTCAGAGCAAGAGTATCTTCATTTTGGTTTACTACATGCATAAAAAATATTAGGTTAAATCTAAAGTTCATTTAGCCCAGTAGCCTGCCTCTTGTCTAGGTGCCTGTCGTTGTTGTACAACACCTAAATATAAAGACAGCAAACACATTAAGACAGAGTTTAAAATTCAGTAAGTCCTTGAGCTGAGACTATGAAGGCAACTTGTTTTATCGGCACCTTCAGTGGATTTTTCCTTTAAGTTATTCAGTCTCTCTCAGAATCTACACAAACTTTCAACACCACTTAGGTGGTGGTGAAACCTTAACCTACAATCCACTATAACTACACAGTACTGGCTAGGATAATACAACTTTCCTTTATGCTAGCTGCCCACCAAATTTAAAGGCTTCAATTAGCAGTAGGCAGTTCTTCTTGCAAACTTGAAAACCCAACCCAAAAGGCAAGCACCTCCATACTATTGAAAAGCAAAGAGAAACAACCAGCTATTAGGCAGAACAGGATGGAAGGGCTGCAAGTGGCGACAGTACATTACAGACTATCTGTGGCAGCCAAGACGTGACCTTTTGTAGTCGTGATGGTTAATTATTACGAGGCCATTCAAAAGCCCACCAAACCTCTCTTTGTACAGCAACACAGCAGCACCTTACTATACTTTCTGCATAAGCAAAACCATGGAGCTGACACAACAGGTGTCACGCTGAGATGGTACAGAATGCAGCTCTGTCAATTCTCAGATACATACAAATTTGACGCTTTACTGAGTTTTACTCATGGCAACTATGACAGTTGGCTTTTGGTAGGATAAAAAGCTGAAACCACAGGCAGATGAAACTGGAGGCAGTACTAAGTTGCATGATCATCCATGCAACTCTTTAGTTATCTACCTGTGAGTGAAGTATGGTACAAGTTAGATCACTTGCTGCAAGAGTAACCAATATATTCATTTCACGCAGAAAACTACATCTTACACCTTGTGTTCAAGAAGCCTTTAGGCATAGGCTAAACATAGTCCAATCTATTCTTCATTTTTTATCAATATGAAATCCAGACCTCTAGCAACTAACATAGCTAAAAGAAATAAAAAATCCCTACTAAATTAAATAATTTCAGAGCTAGATACCCATGTTTTCTCCACTACAAAAAATGGACCAGTACACTTTTAAAGCCTCACAGGTTTGGAGGCAGTACACAGATGATAAAAGGAAACAATCTAGATGCTGACTATGTTCTGTCTCACAATCCTAAGTCACAAGAAACAAACATTGCTTCTTTAAATTTGTGAACCTAGTCTATAACGGATCCTCTGTAAAAAAAAAAAAATCATAGAAAACGTGAAAAATAAGTGAAATTTTTGTATTAAGTGAAAACCTGTTAAAAAAACTAACTAGAGTGTTATTTGCATCCAGAATTTAGAATATGTCATTAGGACTCTCACAAATAGACTCAAATTATTTCTGCTTGTGTTACTTTTTTAATCATACAGCTGAATTTTGACTATTAACAGGATGAAGATACAGTCCTTGCAGTTCTTTCTGCAACAGAGCTTAATGACCAACTGTCTGTCTTCATTAACACCTCTGACAATTTACTAATTTATTCCCTGAGTTTTGAATCCTAAAAAGAACCAACAAACAAAAACAAAAAAACCCACAAAACAACACGCCACCCACACCCACATACAACAAAACAAAACCCACATTGCTAACTTTCAATATAGAGCACATCAAGACACTACCTCAAAGAAATTCAACTGTTTTTCTCTTCATAACATCCAGGCTTCTGTAACTGAGCTCAAAACCAATTGTAAATCCTAGCTTAGGGTAGTAAACATTTCAGTTTCAAAAGAATATCAACCTCAACATTAAATGTTTGTATTCATCTTGCTAAACAGGTGGATTATCCCTTTCTGGGTGTTCGCATAGTTCCCATGATAAATAGCAAGTGTTATTTACAACAACCTACTCACCGAGCTTATAAAAAAATGTACCTAGGCTGCTTTTATTTGTGGAAGAAACAAAGTTAGTTAGCAAACTGACGGTCAGTCCTTTTTCATGCATATTGTTAAAGAGGTATGAAGAATTTCTAGCTTCACCACTAAGACTTAAGATACTGCACTGCCTGGATAAATATAAAACAAATGCCTTGAGTGATCTTGTAGTATATGGGAGATTTCCCAGACAGTTGCTAGTTTTCATAGTTCAGCTTTCCAATCATCTTGAGCATCTCCAGGCAGATGCTATTTTCACGTGATCCCTGCAACACTTTGAAAGTGTTGATTGCATCCGCCAAGGAAAAACAGTACTCTACTCTTTGACAACTTTTAAGCCTTTTCAAAACAAAAAGACCAGTAAGTTCTAGAACAAGAACTGGGATTGTTGCAGCTCTGTGAAAACAATAAAAGTACACTCAGATATTTGCTGTCTCCTTTGGGAACTGAATCCGATTTCTGTGTTATAAACAAAAGACTCAATATTTAAACAGTATATCTAATCATAATGGTCCAGATATTCAGTTTATGCACATTACTGTAAACTCTGTGGACTATTAGATAAAAATAGCAGGTACTGTACTTTAAACTAATTTCTTAGATAGTTAGCACTGGAAAGGATAGTCTTGAGTAACTCAAAAAAATCTTAACTCTGTAAACTACTGCCAAAAAATAAGTTTCAAAATAAAGTTTTAAAATTTAAATTGTTATTTCCTTTACTTTCTAATGAAAGGTTATTATTACCATGTTAACAACACACGTCTTAGAAAGCCTTCAGGCAGTTCAGCAGCAATATTTGCTTAACACTCTACATAATGCCCAAGTACAGACACATTTCCATTTTTCTTTCCATTAAATGGATATCCTGGTTTTATTATATGTTACATCTAAATTACATAAGAAATCATGCAAAATGCCCAACACAATATCATGTTGTTGCTAGTGTTTGCTGGTTTTCCCTTCATAGTGGTTTTTTGTTTGTTTTTTAAACTGCCTAAGAGTCAGACTTCCATTTATAACTAGAATAGCTATTTTAGATTTATTCTGAACGAAGTTCTCCTTAAAAAAAAAAATAAAATGCAATGGCAGATACTAAGAAAACCCCAAACAATCAAAAATGCCTAACACATACCTCCGAATTGGCACCATTTCCATTCATAACAACTCTTTCAATAATGTTTTTCATCATAACGCGATCTAGAATGAATTAAGATATCTTATTAAGAATTTCCTGTATGAGACAAGTATTCACACAAACAAACAGATCATTGAATAAGCAGTACACAATACCTACCCTGCTCCCTTCCCCCATTTTAACAATGGTTAGCAAAATACTGCTGTCGGTTTTTTTCCTTAAAAAGGGTTTATTTTTCCCCACAAATTACTGGGGGGGAGGAAAAAACCAACAACAAACAAACTAGAGCTACAAAGATGACAAAGGTAGATAGATACAGATACATACCAATTAATGGATTTTTTCTTATGTCAAGTACCACTAATGTTGTATTAGTTTGAAGAGCATCTAATAATGACCTTGCTCCATCACTGGATATTCCACACTGCTGCAAATCAAGTGCTGAAATGTTTAAGGGGGTAAAAAAAAAATAATGTTCAGTGTTGTAACCTGTAGTCAATATATAATAGAACTAATCCACACCTACTGAAAACCTCCATTTCATAGAACATGAAGCATGAGAAAAGAGGACATGGCAATAACAGTCATACATAAAACCAAGAACATTACTTTCAGAGAAGAAAACTAGAAATTTAAATCAGTAATATATAGATCAACATTAAGAAATAACTGCTAAACAACTGCAAAGGATGGAATATAAAAACAGTGATGGTTAAGTCACTGTTCTTGACAATTCCCAGCAGTGTAATATTCCCAGGCACCAATAAATTCAATTGCCCATGGTAACATCAGATGTATAAACTCACAACTTAGGTTTAAAAAGTCTGAGCCCATGCTTCTACAAGTTCATTGCTTGCATACATCAATAAGTTACAGGGTTACCATGAAATAGTACTATCAGGCTTTGTCATTTATTTCATGTTGTACATGCACAGTATTACAGACTGGTTGATGTTGGAAGAGACCTCTGTAGGTTATCTTGCCAAATCACCCCTGCTCAGGCAGGATCACTTAAAGCCAGTTGCCCCATACCATGTCCAGACAGCTCTTAAACACCTCCAAGGGCGAAGACTCTACAATCACTGTGGGCAACCTGTGTCAGTGTTTGGTCACCCTCACTGTAAGAAAGTGTCTTCTGATGTTCAGGAGGAACCTCCAGTGTTTCAGTCTGTTCCTACTTCCTTTTGCCCCATCACCAGGCACCACTGGAAAGAGCTGGCTCCACTTTCCTTACACCCTCCTTTCAGATACACCCCGAGCCTTCTGTTCTCCAGGCTAAACAGTCTCAGCTTCCTCAGCATTTCCTGAAATGAGAGTTGCTCTAGTCCCTTCATCATCTTAGTGGCCCTTTGCCGGACTCTCTCCAGTAGCTCCAGCTCTCTCCTGTACAGGGAAGCCTAGGTGTGGCCTCACCAGTGCCAACTAGAGGGGAAGAATCACTTCCCTCAACCTGCTCGCAAGTCTTTGCCTAATGCAGCCCAGGATAACATTAGCCTTCTTTGTTACAAATGCACTTGGGCTAGCTTATGGTCAGCTTGCTGTTCACAAGGACCTTCAGGACTCTTTCTGCAAAGCTACTTTCCAGCCACACAGCACCCAGCATGTTCTGGTCCGTGGAATTATTCCTGCCCAGATGTAGGACTTTGCAATTCCTTTTGTTTAATTTCATGAGATTCCCGTCAGCCCATTTCTTAAGTCTCTTGTCCCTCTGGATGGCAGCACTTCCACAACTTCCCAGGGATCCAGGTAAGGTTGACTGGCCTGTAGTTTCCTAGGTCCTTCTTCCCTGCCTTCCTGAAGATAGGAGTGACATTTGCTATCTTCCAGTCCTCAGGCATCCTTCCCAATCACAGCAATCCTTCAAAGATTACTGAGAGCGGCCTCTAAATGACACCAGCCAGCACTTGTGGAGGCATCCCATCAGGGCCTATGGACTTCTGTATGTCCAGTTTGCTTAAGTATTCTCTAAACTGATCCTCTTCCATCAGTTTGCATGTTATCTATACACGTGGGTCAAACTATAAAACATTTTCAACAGGTAAGTGTATGATTCCAGAATGCTATGACTTACACCACCAACATTAGACATTTGGCACAGATATACTGTAGAAAAAATTACTTCTTGAAAATTCTAGAGGACAATAAATGACACAATAGTATTCAGGCACTTTGACAACTCAAAAGAGGAACAGAAATTTAAATTTCTTTTGAAAAAAGATTACTGTTTCCTAGTTAAATAGTTATTTACTCTTCTGGTTCCATTTGTTAATAACTCACAATTTTAAGTTTTCTGCCTGCCTCTACTATATCTTAAGAGTCAGTATTTCACAGTACCTTTTAGCCAAAGGTCCTCTGCTAGACAGTCTGCAAAGGCACTTGCTCCTCTATCTCCAACAAGCATGTTGCAGTTGAAAGTAATCCGCCTCAGGCCAGTCATATAGTCAAGGTCAGGTCTCCTGTAACGTAGGCTTTCAGCCCAGGCTTCACCATGTCTTTTCATTGCCTGGTGCTTTGCAAACAAAGAAACTGTTACCAAGTGCAAGGGCTTGATTACAAGATGACCACTGGTTACCTTTCTAACTAATGTTTAATGGCTTGAGTGCTCGTGTGACACAGTGATACCATTTCTGAGTTCAAGAAATACAAGTCACACAGACACTTTCAACACGTCTTGAATAGGAAATACACACTAGGAAATTATGTGCTTTATGTAAAACAATGTTAACATTAATTAGAATACTGTACTTGTCACAAGCTTACTAATCAGTTTATTAGTAGCTTCTAAACTGTAAACTCAATTATTCTTACCCATTGCTTAAGAATATTTAAGACATTTTTCAAAATTTGTGACAATGAAAGAAGCACTCCCCAAAACAGGTGTCAGGCATTTATAGCCCTAATTATCATTTAAAGAAAACACATTAGTCTGAACTGTTATTTGTTTAACTGATGTTTACCAAGGAATACCATATTTAAATCCCACATCAGTAAATTAAGCTACTTTTGGCACACAAAGTCACAAATTTCAGAAGGGCTGTTCACATACTTAACTTCAGTATTCACATACGCTACTCACAAAGTGTTTTGAAAGTGGATTTAGAGCTTGAAAGTGAAAGAAAAAAAAAACCAAACATATTTAAGTTTTTGTGAACATTTGATTCTAGAAAAGGTGTTTAAATTACCTTTAATACATTTGCTACATGTTCTGCTCCTCGCCATGTGAGGCTACATCCTGTGAAGTTTACATATCTGATAGTAGCTGAATTCTTTACACTCTGACAGATTGCTGAAGAAAACAAAAGCACGTATGTTATCTACACACACCACAGCCAGATTATCAGAACCCACTTTTCCACTGCCAAATTAGGAAGCTGAATCAGCTTTAACAGGCGCAAGCCTTGACAAAGAACTAGTGCTGAAATACGAAGTGTATTTTAAATATATGTAATCTTAGAGTACTTTAAATGTATCTAGCACAAGTGTTTAGCAACGACTATCTGACCATGCTAGAACATATTTCATTTCAGTTTACTTCTATAAACATGAACAAATCAAGGAAGAGTTAGCCTCAAATGCATATTATGACTGTTGTTTTAAATAAAAGTATAAATATAATTATAAAGGAGTATGGCTATTTATGTGCATCAAGTGAACTAATTCAAGTCTTTAAATGTTGTTAACTCATGTACAATAAAGTGAAGATTGTTACTGTAATCACTATAGACAAATTTGAAACAGGAATGGAAATACTGAAAAACTTTCTTACCTATTTAAAGGACTAAAAAATGAGAGAAGTATATTTACACGCTTTCAATTCTGCACTTACTTTCTAATCCTCCATCTCCAATTGGACAGTGGGCCAAAGAGACACTCTCCAGAGATGCAGCTGTGGCCAAGCCCTTCAGAATAAAAACAATGTTTGTTCACTGGCTTGAAAAGCAAAAATACAAACTGAAAAAAGACCCAGCCACCCAAACTGCTCAGAACTCTTTGTACTCCCTACAAGAAACTCTAGGGGTTTCAGAGGAAAGTTAAAACAAGTGAACCTTAAAGCTCAATTTTAGCAGGTTCATTTCTTTAGCACAGGAGGAGCTGTAGCCTATGGTCAACAAGTAGCAACCTCCATCCCTAGAAGCCACTCACAAGCAAACTGGAGAGTGCTCCAACACATCTCAAAGACCCATTTTTATCTCCTTAGTGTCCCACAACTTTCCTTCTGTCATGCACATGCATGGTAGTTTTGGTCATAGGCATAAGTTATACGTCCCAAACACACAGCAGAAACGTTGCTAAGAACTTTCTAGTAAGCCTTGATGAATCAGGGCAAGGAAAGGTTATGTGATTTTGACAGGTTCAGCAAGACTAGGTTATACTACATGTCTCAGTAGAATCATTCATATGGTAGACAACACAGATATCTTAGAAGAGGAACATCCTTGTCTGTGATAAATATTTATAAAATTTATTTGCTACTTCTCTACGTTCTAAGGATATTTTCCATTTATTTGTATACTAATATATTCTCACCTTTGTTAAAAGTATTAGATCTCTCTCCCTCAGAAGCAAACCCTGCAGTTCTAAATTTTTTAGTACATCTGATATACTGAGACAGCCTTTGACAGCTTTGCATAGTTGGCCAGTCAAGTCTTTTGATCGAATTGCTGGAATTCTCCTTCTAAAGTAAGTTTTATATCTTTCAACACCTAGTAAACAACAGAAATTACACATCAGTAAAATCCAGTCCCTATTAACTTAAAAGCAATCATAATCACACCTTGCTTTTTTCCTGCTTTTCTTAAATAGAAATAATTCCTTAGGTATTATCATTCCTCCCCCATGTATTCAATCGGACAAAAGATTTGTGCAACAAATTCTAACATGCATACATCAACATACTTATCTTTTAGAGCTGTCACTACAAACCTGATTCTCCAAGACCCTGTTGATGAAAACTTCTTATTCCAATAGAAGTCAGAGTCTTATTATGCCTGATAGCATTCAGAAGCGGTGCCAAATCAGCAGCTTTGATTCTATCTACAATTAGATCAAGAGCACTCTGAGCCAGGTTAGCCTTCACAGCTTTCAGTGGGACAGAGCCTTGAAGAGCACATAGATGTTCATAATGTGAGTAGAAATCCAGCAAGCACTGTCTTCTTATTTTGACTGACTCAATCATTTTTTTAATGTGATAAATGTCTCTCTAAAATAAGGGAGGGAAAAAAAAAAAAGATATTGACTTTTTGCAATGTTATAATTGATTTTGCAACAATCTCAATTCAACATGCACACCCAAAACATGAATATGTTCATGCATATTGTATAGCATTTACATGTCTTTGTGGCAGCTAAAACACTGATGTGTTGTGATGCTCACTACCTGTGTCAATACAGCTGAATAAATAAGGGGGTGGGGAAAGAAACCAATAAACCCTGCATTTTTATTCTCTCACACAAATAGGTACAACCAAAATACAAAAAGCCTAATGTTCAAGCAGTAACTGCTGTAAAGCTCTTGTTTTCCTCTTAAAATTTAATTTTGTAGTGTCAGGGTCTGCAGAATCCTGAAAGCCTTGAACACTCCCTGACCAAACATCAAGGGATACAAACGACTATTCCATAAAGCTCACAACTAGTTGTTCTCTGCTACTTCAACCAAAAGCCTAAATTTTCATCATACAGAAATAATGTGTTTTCCTAAATATTTTTGCTATTGCATACCTTATGTACTTATCTTAGTAAATTTAAGAAAGCACTTTTCAGGCATAAGTCTTTGCTACACCTTAGTACCCATGTAGCAAAACATTACTAACTCCCAAGTAGAATCTCTAAATTCTGTTCTGGCACACCTATTAAGAATAATTCATTCCACAGTCTCAATGGGAATAATTGTCAGTATATTTAGAGGACCCATTTATTTATCTATTTATTTACCACTCAAGACAGCATTAAGTATCCCACATGGGATACCAAACAATCTTCACATTGCAAACATCTTTTCATATTGTTACTAGAAAGCTTCATCTTTTCATATTGTTAAAGACTAGAAACCTTCAGCTGATCATCTGAAACACTCTGATGTCAACAGGGGACAAGAATTATTGGATATGTACAAGCATGTGAGGACAGTCATTTGTAAGAATATAACTTGGCAAAAAAATGACATTACTAGTAATTGGATGACTGAAACGATAGTAACAGGAATAGAAACTCAAATAATAGTTCCTCTATGCAGGAGTATATATGCAGCAGTAATGACACTTCAGCTTCAGAAGGTGACCATCAATCGTAAAGCACCACTGACTTCAGGTGATGTATCAATGCACAACATACTACCCTTTTATCCCCAGAGATTAGCAATATTCTTTCACAGTGGGTTTCATTACAACACCTGCACACCACACCTCTAACTGAAGTAAAGATAGGAGCTCCTGGCCCTAGCACTGAAGTTTAACCCACTTGCAGGTAGAAAACTAATCGGACCCACAATAACTTCCAACTGAGGAACAGCTATGTAAACTAGAACTCTTCCGCATGGAAGTTAGCGCCTCTGTCACAACCCTAGAATATCTTGAGTGGCTCTGACAATGTACACAGGGGTAAATTATATACTATCTCTCTCAATTACAGAAGCAAGAAGACACCAGGTAATACTAACCAGTGACAAATTAAAGGTTTTTTTTTTTTAAAACAAGGAAACAAAAAAACATAGTAAAACCAAGAAATCCAGTTCCATGCTGTGGGAAAGTAACGGAAGATTGGCGAGGAGGACTGTAAATACACTCAAGTGTCTCGCATGTGGGATGCTGGAAAATACATATATCACACTAATTGTTCCTTAGTTTTGTGTGCTCAACAAGTAGAACATCTGCACCCAGATAACACAGGCCTGGGATGGACTCGGGGCACCTTATCGAACACGCCTGAGATTCCTGCCCTGCTGTTCAAGAGATCCAAAGCACACCAGAAAACCGCCTGCCAGAATCCTTGAAATACAGGCCCAAACAGCAAGTGGGAGCTCTCTCACTCCCTCGCTAACAAGGACTCTTGCTAATAAGGGCTCTCCCTCGCTCCGCGGTGCCTGCCTCCCCTGCTCGCCTGCCCCTGCCCGGGTGCTGCTTCAGAGGTTCCCCGCTCCGTCAGGTATTGAGATTAAATTTGTTCTTTGCCCTTAATCCACGGTTTTGTGGTCGTTCCTGCGTCCTGCCTGCATCGGCTCACACACGCGCTACGAGGTTTTAGGAAGCTGTAAGTTTATTCAACAAACAGGGAGGCAAAAAAAAAACCTCCACGCAAGACCACTGAGCGCGGAAGCGCTGGCCATGGCCTGCCCCACGCCCGGAACAGCAAGGCTTGCCCGGGAAGCCTCACTACGAGGTTACACGCTTTGCTAAGAACATTTTATTTGAGCTGCAAGACCCCTGTATGGAAGTTTGTAATGCAGCACCCGCCTAACATACGCAAACAAACAACTCCCGTTATAATCCATGTCAAACATGGGGGTTTATGGTTCACCCAGTCAATATCGCCGCCAACCCGGGGAACTACTCCAGCGCCCCGCTTCCCCAGCAAAGCACACCGCTACGCCATCACCCACGGGGGCTGGAGACCAGCGCCCGGGGGTTACAGAGGAGGGATAGGAGCGGAGACAGTAGCTCCCCCCGCCCCGCCCGGTCCCACGGCGGCCCCCGGGGTTTTCCCGCTGCAGGGTGGCGGGAGGCGGCCGCCGCTCGACGGACCGGTTCTCTGTGCCGGGACGGGCGAGGGCGGATCCCCCGTGGGACGAGCAAAGTGCCCGGTGCCGACCGGCTGCCCCGGCTCCCCCTCCCGGTGCCGCCCTCCTGTCTCGGTTCTTGACTCCAGCTCCCGATTGCAACCCCCAGGCTCCCGGTTCTCCCCTCCCGGTGCCCAGGCCTTCCCCTCCCAGTTCCCTGGCTCTTTCCTCCCGGTTCCTCTCTGACCTGCAGCTCCCGAGGCACAACTTTCCAGGGACAGGGACACCCCAGAGAACCGGCCCCCCAGCCCCCCCGGGCATCCCCAGGCTGGGGGGGAGGCACCCGCCTGCTCTCTGTTACATGTGCTGTGCAGGGCGTGGGGTGCAGAGCAGGGTGTTGCAGTGGGAAAGGGGCAGAGCAGCCCCTCGGTGGAGCAGAGGGGGCTGAGTGGCCAAGGAGCGGTCCCAGGGGGTGCTCGGGGCGCAGGGCACAGCAAACCACCCCGGCTGTGCCGGAGGAGGCGGCTGCTCCTGCGTTGCGCCAGGCTTGGCACTGCTGGCCACAGGATGTGGGTGCCGATAATTCGGGTGGCTGAAAGCCTAATGGGGTGGATTCACAGGTAAAAAATCCACCGACAACGATTAAATAAACATGGCGGCACCACCTCGGCTTGAGGAAGTCCCTGAGTCACAGCTGAGCTGGCTGGGTGCGGGGCTGGCCCAGGCACTGGGGCTCTGTGTGTCCCCACAGGCTCCAGCTCTGGTTTTGGTCGGGCAGCGTGTCCTGCCTCCCATGGCTGGGGGTCTCTGTGGCACAGTGAGCCTGGAGCCCTGCCTGTTCCATGCCTCTGGACAGTGCTGTCGTACCATTTTGGGGGGCACAGTGGGCTTTCCTTGGTGGCCAAGTGCTCCACGCATGCCCGTGTCACCAGCACCCCGCTCTGCCCCACCACAGGAGGGCAGCTCCGATGATGCGAGGTGTGGTACGGAGCAAGTCCCAGCCTTACGCAGACC
The DNA here is from genome assembly GCA_028565335.1 of Limnodromus scolopaceus. Taxonomy (NCBI): domain Eukaryota; kingdom Metazoa; phylum Chordata; class Aves; order Charadriiformes; family Scolopacidae; genus Limnodromus; species Limnodromus scolopaceus. The sequence goes on along the minus strand of JAOXNO010000020.1, from coordinate 42,713,805 downwards.
AATGCCACAGTGGGGTGTTTTGAGGTGACATGTGGCACCGAGGCTGGCAGGGAGCTGAGGGGCTGAGCCATCCCCCAGCTCTCTTGGGTGGGGGGCAACCTGGGGGGTACCCTAGGGCTGTGGGACCTGGTGCACTGGGATTGCACAGAGGGGCAGGAGACCCCCACAGGCAGCCTGGGAAGGCAGGGGCAGTGGGTACTGCACTGGGACCAGGGCACAGGGGGACAGGTCCCACAGCTCTAAGGATGCTGTGGTGCTGCACGTCCAGGAGGAACCCAGGGCACCTGGAGAGCACTGCTACAGGGTGACGGGGTACAAAGGTGCTGGAAACCCACATGCACACCCTGGGGTCATGCAGGAAGGCCAGGGCAGCCTGCTGCACATCTGCAATGGCCTGGGGGTACCAGTGTGCCCAGACAGTGGTGCAGGGGAGCTGCAGACACACGTGTGGCTGTTTGTGTCTGGGGCTGAGGATGCAGCTGGGATGGACCACAGGGTACTCGGAGAGCTCTGTTACATGGGGACAGGGAGTAGACGGGCTGCTGGAACCCACACGTGCACTGTGGGGTACCACACCCCCGGGAATCACAGAATCATAGAATCATCTAGGTTGGAAGGGACCTTCAAGATCATCTAGTCCAACCATCAACCTAACTCTGACAAAA
>JAOXNO010000020.1:42694274-42707209 GCA_028565335.1 Limnodromus scolopaceus | reverse complement strand
AAAATAGCAACATCATTTGATGTGTGTTGATATATATGATATACTAAATAAGATAAATATACTATATATGTCATTGCATATATGATAAAATATATAACATTTGTATATATATAATTATATACAATTGTATATATAAGAATATAAATTAAATATGTGAAATAATATATATGAAATAACATCTTTTCTTCTGTTGAAACAGATCATTAAGTAGGTAAAATTTATTATATAATGAGTGTATAAGATAATAATGCAGGTTTAGGAAGCTGTTCTTGACCTAGCTTGTGAACCATTTCCTAGGCTTCATTGCACAGAGGCAGTCATGCTGTTTTGATTCACTACACAGACCTGCACAGCCTGAGTTGCCAGAGTAAGTTACAGTAGCAGTAGTAATTACTATATATTATTTGTGAAATACATAGTAATTTTGAATATCAGTGCTGAAGGAGGATAGAAAACATGGTTTTCCATTAGGGCAGCTTTCAGATATGCTTTCTCTCTGCTGATGAAACATATGGATTGCAACAGACTCAATCACATAAAATTAAATGGTTGAAAGGAGGACTATTCTCTACCTGCGTTCCGGCTTTGTGATATTAATGCATAAGACAGTATTGCAAGGGGATCACAATGCATCAAGAACACAGAATTTTCCAGATAAAGCATGTCCCAAGAGGCATAGACAGGAAGCAAGACACCCAGGTAGCTACTGTACTTGGCACTGCAGCTGAACAGCCAGACATTCCTGCTGAATGCCTGTGCTCCTTGGCCTGAAGAAGATCAGGCAGAGGCAGCTAGAAGCACGGGATGAAGCAGAATATCGTTCTTGCACAGCTTTCATCACCAGACCTGTACTTAGCTGTACAGGGTCAGCGAGCTAAATACCATTGGAATAAGTCAATGAAATTGAATTAATTCATGAAATATTCAGTGCGTAATTACAATAATAAATATATTTCTTCCGTTCAGCTTTCTGTCATTACTCGTTTAATCACTTCTGATATTTTACTCAATATATAATGACTTCTTATTTACTGTTAATAGCAAGTCCCCATGTGACATTAAATGAAGCTTGCTCAGACTCAGAAGTTTTGCATATTTGCATGGTTCTTGTGTCTTTGAATTTGAGAAATGTTCTATCAGGGTAATCCATAGACCACTTTATATTTCTAGATACAAGTTTCTTTCAAAAAGAAAACTAAAAGATCAACAAATATATTTGGAAGCAGATAAATGCATTCGTGTTTTTGACCTGAAGTAAAGTTTGAATGTATATTTTGTTAAAATGTAGAAGGTCTTTATTAAAAGTTTGTAACAAAAATAATAGAAATTCAGAACTCCCTTAGAAAATATTATCTAGTCTTCTGAAACTTCATGAAAACAATTAGAAAGAGTCTTTATTACTTTGTATTGAGGTAATATTATCTACATATTTCACTGGATAACTTAAAATTTTGCAAGGATGAAGTAAAATTTCATCTTAGTAAGTTTTTGTGCAGTTTTCTAGATACCCATCTAGATTTGCATCTAAGTTTTTAAATTCAGAGAAATGTGTATTTGAAGCTTTTAGATCACGGTCTTTTGGGGAGATAACCTACTGTGAAATCTGGGTTATGATTATTTTGGCAACAGTAATTTGGTACATAATCCCATTACACTAACAGTTCTATTGTTATTGTTATTTCCCTTTTTTTCCCACGCCTTCTTTGGAGATAGCTTTGTTTAAATAACTCAACTGAATTGGAGGCCATTGTTTGAGAACTTCTGATGAAATTCAGTGAAAAGGAAGGATTATATTTTTCTTGTTTAAACCAAATCCTGCTCTTTCTCAAAAGCAGTAAAATTGTCCTAAGTTAGAAACACCTTTTAAACTGTTCTTTCAGGTGAAGCTTCCCAGTTTCCATAAGAAAGTAATTCACAAGGTAAATTATTCTTTTAAATTAAAGATAAATATCTGTGCTGTTTTTACTAGACTTTAAAATTATACGTTAAGATCTTAAGTAACTTTTTTTTATTTTGAATATTCTTTTCAGGATCTTCCTGAAACACCTTTGCACCTGCCACCTGAGAAAAAAGCTTTGCTAGTTCATTATAAATATGAATAACTCCCAAAATATGCAAACCCTAAGCACCAAAATCACAGAAACTCATTGAGTTTCATGGGCATTGAACAAGGCACTGAGTTTTCTAAAATGCAAATAAGAAATTTTTAACTTCCTAAAAGTTATAAAAATATAAAAAGGAAAGAAAGTTTTATAATTTTGTAATGCAAAAAGAAAAATTTAAGTATACCAAAGAATCTTATATGTTTTACAATGCCAGTTTAATTTCTCAATATAAAAGTAGTTTAGCTTTTACGACAAGACATGCAAGCGATAAAAAAAAAATGAACTTCCATACTTTTAACTCAAACTTAATAAATTACAGACTATACTGTAATGACAAGGACAGTACTCCTGCTAAATACATTACTCAGACTGCTCAAATCTTGAGAATGCAAAATTAGCTTCACTTAATTAGAGAAGGATACAACAGGAAGAATGATTTTTTTTTTACCACCTGTCTTTAAGAAAAGTAGACCTCAACAGTGACTGTACTGTGGAAGAGTGCGTTTTGAGGAAAGGAAGTGACATATTTAAATAGAAAATGTTACTTGTTTTTTGTGTAATGATCTGTGGAATTTGCCTAAATTAATTTGAAAACTTTGATATTTTAATTATTTGCCTTTACTAAAAAGACAGTGCAGTTGAAGTATGATTAATTTGAATTAATCATAATGGAGGACGTTCATAGCACTGCATTTTTATAGTGTGGTGTGGTTTGATTCTCTGTTTAAAAGCACTTAAAGAACACAAAAATTATTGCACGTGAAAAGATTTCAGGCTTTACAATGAGGACTTCTTTGAAATGTTTCACACAAAAAAGAACTCTGATACCACTAAATTTCAATATACTCGAGACAAATTTAAAAGGGTCAGCAACATTACTACTGTCAAGAACATTTTTTTTCAAACAAATCATAGCAAGGCTATACAATTTAGAGCTAGATTCAATTTGTCAACAAATTAAGCTCCATTTTCAGAACTAGGTAAGGTTGGATAAATGATGGAAGGATAAAGTTTTAAGAGTAGAATAATTAAGAGAAGAATAATTAAGCATGTGTAAAGCAAACCTCACTCTATTTCAGACAGTCTACCTGAGCTTCTAAAATCTTTATCTTACTTTTCAGAACTGTCAGAGATCAAATATTTTATTGCATACAAAGAAAATGTCTATTCAGAAGTTAGTAAGAATCAAGAAATGTTCATCCCTCAGACTGAGACTGTAACAAACATCCTTCTCATTCAGACCAGGCATCCCTCTAGCTCACTGCTCATTCTGCTATAGCGGCCAGTGGAAATGCGGTGTATGCACTGAAAGCCTGGCCCTCTTCTGTGGTCCATATTGCTGTCCGTTATTGACCTTTCACGCAGTACTTTGTGTAATTCATTTTTTGAAGTTGCTTGTGTTGTCTGCCTCTACAAGCGTCTGGGCAGCAAGTTCCACAAGTTGAACACCTGTTATATAAAAACTTTTAATTTTTACAAAGAATCTCCAGGTTGTTTCATAAAATGTCCCTTAGTTCTGCAAATGTGGGATTTAGTATGTAACTAAATAGTACTTACATACTTCCCCATGCATTTGGGCAACCACCTTCACGGTTTTTTAAACCACAATCATATCCTCAATCAGGCTTATCTTCTCCATACTGAAGTCCTGGTCCCTCTAATTTGTTCTTGCAAAGAAGCTGTTCCCCTGCGTGACTGTTTTAGTTGCCTCTCTCTGAGCTTTCTCTAACTCCACTATGTCTTTCTTGAGATGCAGAAACCAGAACTGGACACAGTACCTACAGCCCACAGGTTCACCAAGGTTTCATCCACAATGATGCCACAAGGCATCATCAGATGTCTCTGACCTATTTTCAGCACCCTTTTGGTGATTGCCAACATCTTGTATTTGGAGCTGCAAATGTGCGCTGGGCCAATGAGTCACGCTGGTGAGGGGTCTGGAGCACAAGCCTTGTGAGGAGCAGCAGAGGGGACTGGAGTTGTTCAGCCTGGAGAAGAGGAGGCTGAGGGGAGATCTTATCATTCTCTACAACTGCCTGGAAGGAGGTTGTAGCCAGGTGTGGGGTCAGACTCTTCTCCCAAGTAACAGGCAATATCGGCCTCAAGTTGCCCCAGGGGAGGCTTAGATTGGATATTAAGGAAAATGTCTTCACTGAAAGGGTTATCAAACATTGGATCAGGCTGTGCAGAGAAGTGGTGGAATTGCCATCCCCAGAGGTATTTAAAAGATGGGTAGACATAGTGCTTAGAGATATGGTTTAGTGATTTTTTTGTCAGTGTTAGGTTGATGGTTGGACTCGATGATCTGAAAGGCCCCTTCCAACCTAGGCAATTCTATGATTTCAAAGACGTATCAGTGGTGACTCCCAGAACTCCCTCCTGAGTTGTAAGTTTGAGTTATAAGAGCATTTAATTACATACTTAGTGTATGTCTCATTCTGAGTAGGTCATATTTTCAGTGATGCATTTTCATATGTTTCTTCACTCAAAAAGAATATATACCCACGAGTACTAATTTTAAAGCAGCACAGAATAGGAAATGACTCTTTTGTAGTAGGCAACATCCTTGGCCTGCACTTCTTGGAGAGGCATTTGGGTGAGTTTAGTGCTACTGGTTTTGCAGAGGGAAAAAAGACAAAATGACAGCAGAAAAGCTTATTTTTTTTATATATATATATATATGTACATTTTCTTCATATAAAAAATATTTTTCCAGTTATTACTTCTCCTCCAGGGGACATTTACCTTCTTTTTATTTTCCATGAATCTTTGACATTATGCTGGAGACTGCTTCAGATCAGACAGCCCTATTTAGGGCATGCATCTAATATGTGTAACTATTTAAAAGAGCCTGAAGTAACACAGGTTTTGGTTCACATGGTTAGGTGAGCTGTCGGGATGAAGTAGAAAATTAAGGAAGAATTTTAATATTATTGTTCAAGACCCTGGGAGGAGTGAAGTTTTTCAGAAACAAAAACTGGTATTATTAGTATTTCACATGTATTCAATGCAATCCAAATTGAAAAACTGAACACAAAATAGATCAGGAGGCTTCATCTGCTACAGTAGGAAAATTCACATGACTCATTAAGGAGTTTGCAATTCTGCTTGGGCTTTCTCAAAATGACAGTTGTATAGAAAATTGGAGGACTGGGACTTCAGCAATTAACTGCAGTTCATATATGGTTGATGGCACTTCAAAAACACTAAGAGAAACGTCCCATTTTCCCCAAACAGTAATATTTTTCAGAATTGTAGCCACGGACAAACACATTTCCACAACAGTGACATATAAAGACACAGTGACATTTGCTTTACTCAGAAAAAAAAAAAAAGTAGTCTGGCAGCCAGCCAATCTTAGGCTCATTGTTTGAAAAATGTTAAAGGACAAAATCCAGCATCAGAATCAGTGCGTGTGGAAGTAGGAGGGGAGTGGAACGAAGGAGTGGGAGTATAGAAATACGAGTCTAGGAGTATAGAAGTATAGGAGCAGGAGTATAGAATATGCTGTCCTAGTTCTGGCACGGTATTTGTGTGATGGTACCTAGGAATTGCCTATATAAATATTTTTGATCAACAAGTAAATAATTCTTTTCCCTGGATTTCACTGCCAGTAATGTCTCGATCTGGAAGTAGATTGTTCTTTTCTCACAGTTTTTTCCACTGCTCTGAGTATCATTTCATTCCCTTTTCTCCTGGTTGCAGCTCCAGTTTTCTCTAGAAAAGTCACAAATAAAGCATTGCACTGGCAGAGAAAAGAATCTAACAGGAATGGTTGTTCTCCAACACGCGTTAACTGCTGAATATAAGTTCACTATACAAATATGTATCTTTAGTGTCTTTCATGTTACTTTATTAACAGATCACTTTGTCTACGTTACTGAGCACCGGCTGGTTGTCTACAAATTCAGACGCCCTGCCCATGAGGAGCAGTGTAGACAGAAACCATTCTGACACCGATTCTGATGCAGTGGGAAGGTATAATGACATAGTGATGGAGGAATTTTTAGCCGTTATTTTAATTATTTAGTTGTTGTATATTGTGCCTGCTCATTTTTGCATTATGACCTGAAAAGTCTAACACAAGACATAAGTTTTACTGTAGCATGTGGCCTAGTGCACCACGCTGTGTGTGGTGGGTTCACGTGGCTGCCACGTGCCCACCCAGCCGCTCTTTCTCTCCTCCTCAACAGGACAAGGGGAGATCAAAATAGGAAGGAGAAGCTCATGGGTTGAGATAAAGACAGGGTTATCTCTTACCAATTACCCTCATGGACAAAGCAGACTCACCTTGGGGAAGATTAATTTGCTGCCAGTTAAAAATAGAGTACAATGGTGAGAACCAAAGACAAAAGTTAAAAACACTTTCATACCATCACCCCCTTCTTCCTAGGCTAAACTTTTTCACTCCCAACTCTGTGACCTTCTCCACCCCGTGTGGTGCAGGGGGGATGAGGAATGGGGGTTGTGGTCAGTCCATAACAGCTCCTCTCCCACTCCTCCTTCCTCTCGCTGTTCCTCTGCTCTGGCCTGGGGATCCCTCCTATGGCATATGGTCCTTCATGAAACTGCTCTGGTGTGGGTGCTTTCCACAGGGTGCAGTCTTTCAGCTACAGACCTGCTCCACCATTGTCTTCACCACAGACTGCAGGGGTATCTCTGCTCTGGCAACCTGGAGCACTTCCTCCTCTCATTCTCCACCCTCCTTGGTGTCCACAGGGTTGTCTGTCACACAGTTTTCTTCACTCCTCTCCGCTCTGCGGTGTTTTTTACCCTTTCCTACATAGGCCTTCCCCGAGGTGCCGCCATCTCAGTTGCGTGGCTCAAGCCGTGGCCTGCAGCGGGTGGGTTGGAAGCCGTCTGGAAGCAGCCCCGGAGCCCCCACGGCCAGCACCCAAGCAGGGCACCCCGTACGCCATCCCACAGCCCCTGCTCAAGGAACAGAGCAGCACACAGAAGGGAAAACGTAAGGCACACGTGCTTCTCAATCTTGAAAGATTTTGTTCTGAAAACTAAGCACAAATGCAATTTTTAAATTTTTTTTTTTCTTACTGGCCATATATTCTTAAAGATAGCTGTTATTTGAGTAACAGAGGCAAATGGATACCTGCAGGAGCAGTGTTCCCAGAGACAATATACAGCAATTGGTAATGATAATGTAATTCTCTCTGAAAGGAACAGGCTAATTGAGAAAGCAGCTACTGCCGGCTGTGTTTCTAGCCAGGTCAGAAGAGCAAAGCAAACTTAGAAATACAATGAATGACCAGTATATAAAGTAAATAGCAGTAACAGCCTGATTTTTATTTCAGATGATCTTGACAATGAGGTACATAGAGTTGCCATCACAGTTAGTTCCAAGAGGTCGTCCTGCTAATGACTCAGCGAGTGCATACCCAGAAGAGTACAAGATGAGAATATCCTGCACCAAGTACTAAATAGAAGCTAGATGTTTTTCAGGTGGTGATTTCATTTAGAAAAAAAAATACGTAAAGGAAGAGAGAAAGCAAAGTTAGGAAACTGCATGTAGAGAGGGCATGCAATGCACCGATGAGTGGGAGACTGGTAATGCAGGAATGAATCAAAGCACCTGAAAAGTGGTTCGAGTGAGATGGCTCTTGTCCCGAATATGTAGCAAACATGGCCTCTTCCACTGTCACAGCAGAACTTCCTTGTGATGACTGCTTGTGGTGCTCACTGACCCATGATCAACTGCTCTATCTCAATGTTCCGAAACTGCTGAGAAAAGGCATGCCTGCTTGGAGCCATATTTGCTCAGTAAGAGTCCTCCATCATATTTCAGTCTAACATATTACTGTTAGGTTTTCTTTCTAACCTTAGGCTTTACTAATCAAGTTAATTGAGAGACTAGCATTTCGTTTTGTGGCAAATCAAGAGCTTTATCATGCAAGTTGATGCTTATTTATCAGAACAGGTGACAGTAACTGTTCAACTTTTTTTTTTTCCTGAGGTCTGATAGAGAGAGTTATTCCTTTTTTTTGACTCAAAATGATCAAAGTTATTATTCGTTTTGATGCTGCTACTGTGATTTACTATAAGAAAAAAAAGAATGCCTTCCTGTATCACCAAAAACAGAATGCAGGCACTACTGAAGTCAGCGTGTTCGCTGTGTTCACACATTCCCTGAACAGCCAAAAGCTGCAGAATTGGGAATTTACCAATATTGGTGCAACATTGGGCACCTAATTCTATAGATCCAAATCACTATCTTTCAATTGAGAAAATACATTAGAAGAAACCAAATGCGAATTAAAAGTTATGAGAAAGTACCTTAGAAATGGATCTAAAAGAAGAGTTTGGGCAGGGACCTGGAGCAGAGAGTCCTGATGAATCCTTGTATCCCCCACAGGGCCAATTAGCAAGCCCATGAACAAATGCATTTAGGCTGGGACCTCAAAGGAAGCCTCCAGCCGTCAAGTAGCCCGATACTGGAATCTGCTTCCAGTAGTGGAGGAAAAAATTATTTCTTATAAATTGGAGCTTCATGTATTTATGAAAGGGGTTACACTGCACCCCCATCAGCAAGAGGAGCCTACAGTGTGATCCAGCGAGTCATGATCCTGGGAAATAAATCCACATCGCTATCTCTGTTTCTATATATTCTGAATTATCCTAAGGAAAGAAAGTTATTTTCAGACCAAGCTTTACTGTCTGCTTTTTAAACTATCCAACTGCCATTTTCTGTATGTAGACTTTTTTTTCTTCACAGTATAGCTAGCTTTAAGACCGCAGTCTGGAACTTCCATTCTCCGTCCTCTTTGCAATTTTCACATCGTAGCCGATACGTCTTATTTTTATAAAGAAGAGGCACAAAAAATGGAATAAGTGAGATTAAGAATACCTGTTGCTGTATCATAAGAAATAAAATACTGCTTTTATACTGAACTCACACACATCTACATATTAATATTTAAAAACAAGTTTGTACTGCTCTTCATTATTTATTGCTACGTAAGGAGTGGATAGTCAGGATTTCTAAACAGACATACTGATTACACTTTGCTCTTACAGGGAGATAAAACACATTCAGTTTATGGCCTGCATTAATGTAGTTTATCAATTAAAAGCTCCATTTTGGGGGGTAAAGAACATGTTCTGGGTATTTCTTAAACTCTGAAACACAGAATACATCTACTGAATATGCTCCATCAAAGGAGAGAGAGAGCTTGTTAGAGGTTTTGAGGGTGGTAGGTGCTAAAAGGGAATGCAAAAATGACAGCAAGAAATAAAACAGATCCTAAATGCTGACCAAGGAAACAATGCCCTAAATCAAACAAGTCATATTTGCTTAGTAATGAGGAAGCTGCTAATTGATGGTAACATTTTACTAACAGTGATGCATTTATAACTGCTATAAGAGTTATCCTGTTCTTACTTGCAGCACTGAAGTTTTCTCTGAATTCAGTTCGTACTCCTGTTGAGGTAGGATACATGAATGCACAGAGGGCTTTGCCATGGCAAAGGGAAGAAAATGTACCTGTTGAGAGACCTTCCATTGTTGAAATACCTGCATTGGCACACAGGGCTTCCCATACGTATTTCTCTAACAGCCGCTATCAATTAGAACTGGAATCCAAATGTACTAAACACTAAATAGAATTCAGAAAAAAAGGAAATGCACTCCTAAACTGTTGATTGCTGTCTGTCCACCTGCATTAAAAAGCAGATCTGGTACTAATGCATGAAATGAGGCAATGTAAACAAAGTGGCCAAATGAGGCAATGAAGACAAAAGCGGAATGAAACAAAGGTAACAGAGATTAAGCAAACTAGGGTCTACAGTTTATAACACAAAATTGTAGTAACAAACAGTACTATCAGCTCACGGCTAGAACTGGCTGTTCTCAGCATGGTCAGCTGTTTAAGTAGGATATCAGATGTATGCCTCAAGGAAGGAGTTGAATCTTTTGTGAAGACTATGGAGCTGTTGTTTTCCATTCAAAAAGGAAAGAGAGAGGGATAGCATTCATAAAGGTACAAGAAAAAGATTAACTTTAGCAGCAGGAAAATGGAATTAAATCTGCAATTAAATTGTACTTTACAATGATATAGGGGACAGAAAAATTGTGAATAATCTGAGATTAAAAACAAATGTCTTAATGAATCTTGAAGAGCTTTCTCTCTAATGAGACCACAAAGTGAGAGCAAAAATCAACCATTTTGGTTTAGCTAGTTTATTTTTTCATTAAGTAGCACGGGTGACTAAACGAGCAACACAATCACTTTGACCAGAATGCAAGAAGATGCTCTATTGGGAGTCTTGTGGAAGACATTGTACTTGAGGAGTCAGGGATCTTGAACGAACCGTGTCTGCTCTATTGGGACTTGTACTTAAGAAGCCCATATGTTATCAATATAATCTCTAAAGTATAATACGTATTTCGGAAAGGAAAATTATATGTGGATCACCGGCTGGAATGCATTGATCCTGACCAGGGTCCATGGATGAGCCTGTGGGCAGCTCCGGCTCAGCACAGCGATTAGACCTCCTGCACAGCCTTGCCCTTATCTAGCAGAGCACAAATTGTCAGAAGAACATCCTTTAGGGATAGAGTTGTTTTCTTGTAAAGGAAATTATACATGACCTCACATGCCCGAAAGGGACAGTTTCTCCCTATGGACAGGATCTGCTCTGTGCAGCATGCCCTAGGAAAATCCATTGGGGCTGTCTCAGGTGCTGCATGACCACGGGATGCCCAGATCTGAAGGGATGTAAGATAATACGCACTATCTATACTCCTCTTTTGTCTTTTTGAAGCAGTTATCTTATTAAGGTATTTCTTATTGAGATCCAGGGTTCTTTACCCTCCAGGGTTACATACCCTGCACCAGCTTGCTCTGACCTCACCCCTAACCCAGAGCAGAACAGATGGTATTTAGTGTTATGTGGTGTTTGCTGAACTATTTCTTGGAAGTCAGAATGGTAGAAAAGGAAGGTGATTTCATTAGAAGAATTCTGAACTCCACAGAGAAAGTTAAGCATAAGTACCAATATATATGATAGACTAGAAATTTTACCTAATTTTTTTTGTGTACAACACTACCACCTTAAGGTGACCTATGAAGAGTCTAGCAGAAACTTTATAAACATGGGTATAATAACAATGCTTGAGATAACCAGCATATCCATATTTTGCAGCTGTTAAAATAATGAAAGCACAGAACCCCAAATAAAGATGAGCCTATGTATAGGCTAACACGGTCTTTTTCTGGTAAAACTCAGGCTTATTTAACAAAGAACATGCTAATAAGCAGACGAAAGTGCTTTGATCATGAGTGCTGATGATCACCTTGAATTTAAAAATTATGTTATAAACAAATCTGACCATTATGAAATTAAAAAGTTAGATTTCATGAAATGTATTTGTAACATGAATAAGCGCATGGATCAGACTTCTAATTCTTAGAGTACACTTTGTTATTTACCAGGACAATAACGTAAAGGACCTCAAAAAGAAGATTTGCGAATAGTCAATTTTTTAGAAATTGCAGTATGTGGGAGCTCCCCAATCACTTGTCTGGAAATATAATAAATCAGGCTTTTTTTGAAAGCTATCTTGGAAAGTAAATTAAATTAATCACTAGTAGGAACGCATCAATATTTACTGATTTGTATGATCCACAAATTTCAGACCAACATTTAGACTATTTTCAGAGAGCTGATTCTAGGGACTGATGGAAATTTATTATCATTTGAGCTGAAAAATGATTTAACTTAGTGCTACAAAACCCACTCACAATTATTACACCAGCATTTGTTGCCTCAAATAAAAGGAAAATCTTGCAACCTTTTAAAAAATCTCTAATTGCATAAGATGTTTTCTGCCTCTGACTCCTCATTTGATTCTACAATATGATAACTTCTTCATTGTTGGGTTAGATGCAAAGAACTGATCTCTCCACCTTTATAGCAAATCACAAAAGCGAACTCACACATTATAAAAGGAAGTTCCTAATTCATTGTCAGTCTTCTGGTTTTTATCTTTGCAACTTCCTGTAATACTGCACCATAATTATTTTAAGTGCCTGAATGGACAATTTAATTATTTCTTCATCTCCAGAACCCCCAGTATTATTTGAATTGTCTCAACAAGAATTTTCATTTCATTGATGTTGGCCTGTGACGAATGTATCTGTTTAGAGCTCAGCTTCTGATAGAATTCTTTATGGAGAAAAATATTTCTAGTTACATGGAATTTGAGCCTAAGATTAGTACAAGAGTACAAGTTTTGGCTTTGGGATTTTCTCTTTGAAATATAATCAAACATTTTTTTCTGAATGCTATTATCTACTAAGCATTGTACACTGCTTGCTTAACACAGTGGATGGTACTTTTTGTTTATCAAATGAAAAACAAAACTAAATGCCACTGATAACATCATAAAAGATTTGGTTTTATTTCATCTGTTTTTATATTTCATAAATAATTTCTAATGGCAACAGTGATGTTTTGGATTTGAAAAATTGCAGTTAACCTTCTTATTTCACTGTACCTTAGAACTGATTTCTCAGAATCTGGTGTTACTGGAAGAAGAGGAACAATGACACAACTTACACGTCTTACATTCTTTGCATCTGCAGAGAAGCAAAGTCTGTAGGAAGAGGTAACATCTTACATTAGAACATCTGATATGTGTAGTTGAAAAAATGTAAATTTTGGACTTAGATTCTACGCATGACCATGTTGCAGACTGTACTGCTTTTTTTAAGGACAATGCAGTACAGGGCTTAACATATGGGAGTCCTGGTAGATAGCACACTTTCCATGCACCAGCAATGTGCCCTTGTTGCCAAGAGGGCCAATGGAATCCTG
>JAOXNO010000020.1:42682687-42694174 GCA_028565335.1 Limnodromus scolopaceus | reverse complement strand
GAGGTCGTGGAGTCCCCTTCTCTGGAGATCTTCAAGACCTGCCTGGATGCAGTCCTGAGTGATGTGCTCTGGGCAATGCTGCTTTGGTAGGGGAGTTGGACTAGATGATCTCTAGAGGTCCCTTCCAACTCTGACAATTTCGTGATTTCGTGATATGTAAAATAAAGTTGTTGGTAGTTGGTTCAGTAAATCAAATACATGCTGTGATCTTCTTTACAACAGCTTAAAAACAACAACAAAAAAAAGCTAACTCAGCAACTTTGCTACTGCCTGCATTACTTCCTGTCTTTACCCATAATTTACACACCAAAGCACTCAATTAATAAAAAGATAAAGTGCTAAGAAATTAATAAACCAAAGAAAATTTAATAGAAAAAGTCAGTATATTAAGGGTAGCATACTATATAGTGCTGTATCTGTTTTCCTCTCCCTTTAGAGATTCTAAATTTAAATTCAACTTCCATGTTATTTTGGTAAGATTATTTGGTATGATGTTTCTGTTTTCATGTTTCTCCATCCATTGTTTGGTTACCTCTAAAAAAAAGCCCACTCCAAAATCTAGTTGTGATGCTTAAAGTCTTGAATTGATGTTCATATCATTGGTATGCATGCCAGAACACATTTAGGATAATTTTGACTCATGCTTGGGCCCTTTTTTCGAGCACCAGCTCATCCGAAGTCATTAAAAATAGAAGGCATATTTGGCTCAAGAACATCAGGGAGTGAAGGGGAAGGGTAGCCATTTATAATTACCTGAAACAGGTTAATAGCGACACTACCATTTCTGTGCAAAGAAATGAAGGATGGTCTTTCTTATAGGCACTGAATTAATTCTTATAGTATCTCTTAAGTTTTTTCCAAGCCAACTGCAGAACTACAACACAAATGGTGTGCAATGAACTATGGTTGAACTAAGCCTTAAAAGGAGAGCATTAAAAGCAACTGGTCTGATGCATTTAGATTTCCAGGCTCCTAAGGGATATTTTTCCCATGAAAAATACTGTTTCTTGGTACATTGTACAAGAAACTACATGAGGAGCCAAATTCTGTTTTTCAGTATATCCACAGGGCTTCTCTTTCACCAGTTTTAGTCTTTTATTTGTATTCTAGGTTAAAAATGAGCCCAAGTAAATACTTGCAAAGTTTAGTGGTCACCAAACAGCCAAGAAAAGAAAGTAAGGCTTTATATGGAGGAAAAGATGTAGATGTATTCATGTAACATTTCATGCATTTGCTAAGCAAACAGAGGCTCAAACATGACATCTGCCTTGGTTCCTTCCTAGAGCTTTTGGAGGAATAAGCTGTATCTTGCCCTGAACTGAATATAAAGGGTTATTCTGGTTGTCTTTTCATCCACAATACCTGTAGAAACAGCAGTATCACTGGCATAAAGTCATTGGCTTCCTTCTGATATCTGTGTGCTTGTATTTGTTGTGATTTCTACCTATGGGTCCTGAATTTAAGAGTCTGTCACATAAGCAGTGGCATGACAACATTCTAGTGTCCCCTTTCCAAAGTGCAATTGCATTACAAGCAAATAAAATGTGTTTGACTCTCGAGCAGTAAATCACTGGCTAACTTTTCTTTATTTCAACATTATGTTTGACTTCTAGATTAGGTTTCCAGCTATTGGGAAACATGACAGACTTCAGCCTCCACCCATAAAATCTCCTTTGACTGCTGACACTGGGTATTCAACCCTTAACTTTGGTAATAAACTGACAAAAAAAAAAAGCCAAGGCGGGGGGAAAGGAAGAATCAAAAAGCCTTTCCCAAATTTAAGAAGTATAGCTAATAGAACTAAAACTTATATAATGCCAGAAAATTAAAAAGTCCTGGGGAAATGTCCTACCTGGAACCCTGTCTGAGGCTAACAGCTAATCAGAATTCACATAGAAAGGTGTATTTCTGGCAATGCCTGTTAATGCTGAAGCACAAACTACTTCTGAAAATATTTATGTAGATAGACAATTCTAGGAAAATGCAACTCCTGTTGTTAAGAGTTTCTTCAAAGGAGCCCATGGTACCCCTGTAATGCTGGTATGACAAGGCTTCTGCGTCACTCTGATTTTGTGTGAGTGTGCATCTAGACAAAAACGTGCTGGAATGAAGGGAGGAGAGAGTCCCTGGTTAGCAACGTCCAGCGTTTGCACTCCCAGGCACACCATTCAGCAGCACCTTTTCATTTCTTGTCTGCATGCTCTTACATGTACCTGTGAAAAAAGGTATCAGTGCTGCATACAGAGGCTAGCTTTGCTTTCAGGTGTTTGAATTTCTCTTTTCTTTCTCTGATTTTCCACCTTGCAATACCCAAAATACATCCGTGTTAATTTCTCTTCAGCTGTGTGGCATAATTAAGTATTAATTTTGAAGGAACAAGCTCTACCTTGTTCTGAGTTGAACCCAATGGCTCAGTCTAATTGATTTGATTTCTATGCTGTAGAGAGAACAGCATTACTGGCTCATAAAGTAACCAGCATCACTAAGGCATCCACGTGCACATACACATTAGATTATTATCAGATTATTATGTCAGATTATTATCACAAGCCAGAGATAAGCTTCAGAATTTACAATTGCCAACATATCATTAATTCTCAGAATAATTCCTTATCACAAAAATAAATCATCATAAGAAAATATACCTTTTTTCTTTAGCATCTAGGAGTCCCTTCATGGGCACGTAAATGGGACAAGATTAACTGTATGCATGCACAAATATTAAATCCTGTCTTTGCACAGGGAACTCGGAAAACTGTTATATGTCAAATTATATATGCTCATGTACATTATGCTATAAATGCTAAAATATTTGAGAATACCAAATAATTGGAAAACAAATTAAATACTCTAGTTTTCTCCACTGCTCGTAGCACATTACCAGAAACTGAAAAATGGTACTTCTTTATCCTTGACATTTTTTTTTGCTTGACTGACATTTTACTCCGTGAAACAAAATTCAGGTTTTCCAGTTATCTGTATGCAGTGTAACAGCAGGGGGAGCTCAACACTTTTTTTCCTGGTAAATCTCACATTCATGACTCCTTTCTCAGCATAAGCAGGTATTAATGGCAAAAGTTTTCCCCCCCAAATACAAGAGGTTTAAATATGCAACGTAATTCAAAATATGGCTAGAATTGTTCTCAGTATCCAACCTAAAATTTAGCCACTGATTCTTCCGAAAATTTCCCAGTATCTTTAAAGTTGATCCATCCTCTTGAAGTGGATCCATTAAACAGTCTTTACTTTGGAGTAAAAAATTAACTTCGTGCAATCTCTTTAAATATATAACCACCAAAACAAAAACAAAATTTCAGAGCATTTTTATTTAGGTTCTGTGTAAGGTAATGCAGAGCCACAATTCAAAATATAACCAGATTAGGAAACAGGGTAATGGAAACACAACACCCTGACAGCCTGCTTCATTATTATACTCATACCAGTGTAGTAAAGTTTTTTATCTAAATATGTGTTTAGACTGTCTTAGCATTCTATACAACTCCCTATATAACATCCAAAGCAGCATTTTGTGATCATTGAAAAGTCTCTTTTGTCTCTCTTCAGGCAAATGAAACCAGTCGTGTTATCCTTTTCTCTTCTGATAAATTTCCATAGTTCCCTGAAATATTATTATAGATACACCAATCTGCCTTAAGAGAATAGAGAACTATCTAAGTCCAATGGTAAGTGCAGGGGAACTTGACGAATATACAGCAATCACTCTACCCTACATTAGCTGTTGTGTCTCAGGCATGAATTTTTTTTCAATTTCTGCCTAGGTTCAGGTTCACAAATCATCCCATTCTGGCTTAGGGAAGGTACTGTCTGCCTGTCTTATGGTTATAACTAAAGTTCTGTAACTAAAGTTACAACTGCAGTTGTAACCTGAGGCTTACAATACAATCCACATTTTTACTTCAGTATGTAACTGAGTGCCTCAATTCCTGCAAAAGTATCAAATAGAAGGCAATTATTTTCTACATTCTAATTCAGTATTCTCCACTATTTTAAATACATTTTCAGGAATCCTACTTTCCTCAAGTATTTGTGATGGCTTTACATAAGACTTAAAGACGACCATTTTTTCTTAGTACTGCAAGGTTTTCTAACGGATTCTTACATGAAGATACCTCCGTTGTTTCTATACTTCCTCTTAAAGGGCAACATTGATTAGCCGTTGTCTGAAGGTCCTTCTCTGCACTCACTTTAAAACAGTAAAGATTGGAAACAGTCTCCTGGTGGACTTCTGTTATCATTTTATAAAATTATATAGAGCAATAAAAATCATTTAATTGCCCATCCAAAAATACAGTTGACTGGGTCATAATTTTTATTGTTATGTCACTTAGCACTCAGATATTTCCTTTTGTTTTTCATTAAGAGATTTGGTAGTAACGTGCAAACAATATTGACGCGCCTATTAATACAAGATATAAAGCATATACAAAGTATAGGATTTGTTAGTGAAGCTTCCAAATTCTTGCAGTGAATTTGTGTTTGAATTGCATATTGAAAAGGCAGTTTTAAGAAGTACTATTACACAAAAGGGAGTATTTCTTTTCTGTTCATGTTCACTGGAAAAATATCACATTGACTCATGATTTTACATACTCTAACACTATACATGGAAGTTATGTGGAAAGAGGTATTTGCTGTTTCCTAGCTGTGAATTGTCAGTCTTCATTCATATACAAATTAATTTTCACACTGAACTTTCTCCTTTTATATTCCTTTGTTTCTGTTTGCTACTTTTTAAGGACACCAGATGAAAACATATATATAAATATGAGAGGACTAAACTGCATTGTCCCTTTCAATCTTTTCCTAATAGCAGGCTCTTTTTGATCCATGGTGTTGAGTGATACCTGAATCCATAATGGTAGTGTGTGGTGTCTACTGGAATTGCACCAAGAGTATCCAATTACTATTTACTCTGCTATGGAATTATTCAGGCAGAACAACACAGAAATATTTTTTACTTCCGGTGTTGCTGTAGTGGTGATCACTTTATATTTACAGTTACATAAAGTGCATTCTGTGCTAGAAGTACTCGATCCCAGCTGGAACGCTGCTTGCACTGAAATACAGAAGTATTTTTGAAAAATCCAAATCTCAGTGCATACCCATCTTTTGAGTATGCACTGCTCAAGTAATTTAACTGAGGAAATTATATAATGCAAGATGGTAATTTTTCACTTTACATAGTAAACTTTGGTATAAGGTTGTGAAAAGAATTGTGGTGTGCTTTGATTTTGGATTAATCTTCCATTATAAAATTATGGCCAACAAGATAGATAGTTATCTATAGTTCTTCTAGTGACATACTTGGGATTGCAAAAAAAAAGCCTCAGCTGATACATCATCTACATCATCTTTGGATGATGGAAAGAATTATGAACAGTACTTGCCAATGAAATACTGAACCTCCGCCTCGGTACTGTGTAACTCTTATCTCCCTGTCTCATGACACAGAAAGAAATAAGGTAGGACCTGTCACGTTGTTCTAATGCTTAGACTATTTCTGAGGATGTACCAGGAAATATTAGCTGAATACACTGGAGGATTCACACCATTACAATGTGTATGTTGAACATCTTAGAGGGAGCTCAGGGTCTAACACTACTGAATATGATAATGAAAACCACTCTAATTCCACTGAAGATGATGGAGTTACAATACTGTGAAATTTGTACTAGTTTACAATACTATGAAACTACAATGAATTAGGTAGCACATATCCACGAGCAGACTGTAGGGGAAGAGTAAAACTTAGAATAGGAAAAGAATGCTTGAGTTCTTAGAGAAATAATCCAAACACTTGATGTCATTAACACCTGTAACCCAGAAAAGCATGAGATGTCCCGTGACTCCAAATGAAATAGACATTATATACAGTCTCTATACGATAAAAAGTATGCATGATGAAATACCTAACAGTAATTTCTTTCAGAGTTGCACAAAATTAGAAACATGGTAAAGAATAAAAGCTGCCTTATAAAAAATAATTCTAATTCACGAAGCTGCAAGAAAAAACTATGCTTGGAGATGAAAAACAAGAGAAATAAGCATAAAAGGTATCTCCAGCAAAGCAGCAGTATTCCTGTGCTGCCAAAATACATACTTATAATTTAGGTCCCAGACGTGGAGGAATAGTATCCCACAGACTAGATCCTGGGAGGAACACACCTTGCTGGAACTTTTGGGAATAGATTTTAATCTAAGTAGTTAACAATAATAAAAATACAAATATGATAGCCTGGATACAAAACTGGTATCAATTTAATGATAAAAACAGTACATAAACAATAGGACAAAAGTCATCACAGAGACAGTAGGTGCTGACATTGAACACTTAAGTATCTCTTTTTACTGAGCTGCTGTAGTACTCTGATACCAACTCGTACTCTGATACCAACTCATACTCTACCAATATGAATCTAGAGGAGGGCCAGAAAGATGATCGGAGGGCTGGGGCACCTCTCCTGTGAAGACAGGCTAAGAGAGTTAGGGTTGTTCAGCCTGGAGAAGAGAAGGTTCCAGGGAGACCTTACAGCAGCCTTCCAGTACCTGAAGGAGGCCTACACGAGAGCTGGGGAGGGACTCTTCACTAGGGAATGGAGCCATAGGATGAGGGGTAATGGTTTTAAACTGGAAGAGGACAGATTCAGATAAGGTAAGAGGAAGAAATCGTTCAGTGTGAGGGTGGTGTGACACTGGAACAGGTTGCCCAGAGAAGCTGTGGATGCCCCATCCCTGGAAGTGTTCAAGGCCAGGTTGGATGGGGCTTTGAGCAACCTGGTCTAGTGGGAGGTGTCCCTGCCCGTGGCAGGGGGCTTGGAACTTGATGATCTTTAAGGTCCCTTCTAACCCAAACCATCCTGTGATTCTATGACTCCATGAATCCAATGCTGTAATTTTCATCATATGGCTATGTGAAGTGTTTTTTTTCAGAGCTGGAATTTATGATCCTGTTACACCAGACCTATACAAACCACATAGGAAAAGCTGGCTGAAGTAGGTGATCCAGAGCCTTATGGCCATGAATAGGGTGGTCTGAACCACCGTGTGCCTACTGGCCATTTCTCTTGAGCAGGCTCGAGGGGTCATCTGAACCTTTGGGAAGCCAATGTTATTCCTTAAACTAACAGCAAACTAACTCGGGAAAAAAAACCATTATATTAGGAGCAGATCCATGCAGAGTTAAGGAGTTAAATCAGCTGGTGAGGACGAGGGCTGGCAGAAGAGAGGACTGAGGGTGAGATGGTGCAGGGCAGGGGAAGGAACTGCAGGGTGATGAAGGGCAGAAGTCTCCTTTGCCTCTTCTGTCCCACTTGCCCACACTGTGAGCACCCCAAGGCCTGCTGTCCACAGCAGCCACCTCACTGACAAAGCCTGCTGCTGACGGGAGTCATGTCACCCACAGCACCCAGCAGCTGGCCTCTGTGTCCCTCTTCTCCCTGCAGTTGCCGTGCCACCTTCCCTCCCCTTCAAGCCTCCGTCTGCCCTCTCCAGCTGGAGGAAGAATAGACCCTGGGCAAGGCTTCATCCAGCCCTGAGTTCAACCTACTGCTCGTCGCACAGACGTCTGGTGAGAGACAGCAAGCATGTTATTTGATGGAGAATCTTCTCTCGTCCCCCCCGCGGTGGTCTCTGGAAGCGGCTGTGAGCCAGGGCTGCGAGCTGTGCCTCTGCGTGCAAGTGGTGGACGTTGTAGTGGGGGATCAGCGTCCCTCGAGCAGCGAACTCTGCCGTCAGCCGTACACACACGTGTGCACACATACACACCTGCACCAGCTCTCCTTCTTGGGGATGCCCTTTAGAGCCAAATAGGTGCATAGGGTGCAGCAACACCTTCCAAACGGCTTCTCTTCCGCTCCCTTTTTCTTCCTGCCTGGCGTTGCCAGGGTGGGACAGACAGGACGTCGCACGGCCACCCACTGAGGCTGCGGCGGGGGCTCTAGTGAAGAGTTCCCACTGGAATTTTGTAAGCTTTGGCACACATCTGAAACCGAGTGTTACTAACGGCGACTCCTAAAGAAAAAGGAGTCTCTAGTACTCAAGAGCGCAAAGGAAACCATGAAACAATGCTGAGGCTTTTGATCGCACGCCATGTTGTGCCATAACGTGCCGGCTGTGTGCAGCAGCGATGCTGCACATACCATGCTTCTCCACAGAACATGAAGTTGGTAGAAAAAATTAGCAGGACCAAGAGAGCATTTGAGGAACAAAAGAACACTGAAAAATTCTTGCACTTTTTCAGAAACAAGTCATCAATAAGAACCTCGATATGCAAATAGTTAAAAGGAAATGCATTCTTTCTAAAAATCACATAAATCAAATGAACAAATAAGTCTTTTAACCCTTTCCTAGTCATTAGTCCGTACCTTAGGACTAACTGTCTTAGATGTCTGTTGGCAGATGGCTTTTACTTTGAAATAAATAACACTGGGAAACTTTCAGAAGGTGATTCGTCAAAACAACACATACTGGAACAAACTGATTTTATCAGTTGAAGGAAATTGCAAATACTGGATGTTATTAATTTAACAGTAGAGAACCAGCAGATACAATTTGTTTGTTGATCTAAAAAAAAAAAAAAAAAAAACCAACACAAAACCAAAAACACAAACACAACACAAACCTGATTAGGATGGCATACTGGAAGGATAATTTGCTCTACTCAGACATACTGATGGCCTCTGAATTAACTGTAAGTACTCACCAACAAGACTGAGATGTACTTGTGTACAGCACTGTGAAAACATCTTCCTAATGCACAATAACAATCAAAAAGCACTTGCAAGATATTCCATTGCTGAAGATGGGGCGCTGACTAACCACGAAAACCCTGCAATGTTGCTGTACGTGATCTGCTGTTTTACTGTCATGTGAGGACCAAGTTCAGATAATGCTCGGAATCTGTCAAAACATCGCAGAAAACATATCTCAAGCAGAAGAGACAGAGGAGAGTGACAATAAATGTCCTTGAGCATACGGAAGGGAGAAACGAAACACTGAGATAGAGCAGTGCAAAGAATGATACGGACATGATAAAACAGTGGTGCTTTCCCAATTTTTGCTGGCTTCTGAGGAAGAATACTGAAGGTGCAAGGTGCTTCATACCATACTTTGCTCCCTCTGTCAGTCTCACTTTTAATTTCCTGTGGCAGTAAGCATCATTAAAATGTCTCACAGGCAACAGGTTGCCATGAGCCATGCACTGGAGACTGCTTGGAGAGAGGAATATGAGGCTATTAATGCTACAGGGGAGGCTTATCAGGAAGTATCTGTCCAGGATTAGGTAACAGTATGGACAGTATCTATGGATAATAATTATCTGTATGGGCAATAATTGTGTCTGTCATTTACTGATAGTTCTTATTAGGATAAAATATTTATAAAGGATGTTTCATGTTTCAAAACAAAAGCCAACCATTATGGAGATAAGGGCTGGAAAGAAATTTCCTTGTAGGTTTATTATCATGTAATCGTCCATAATGGGGGTTCTTCTGACTTCCACCAAGTCACAAAGCAAGCGGGTAAAAGAGCGTGTAATGGCTATCTGCTGATGCCAGATTCAGGGCTAGATGGCTCATCCATTAAAAATCTGAAGATATTTATTCAGTGGAGATTTCAAATCCAATGATGTCAATGGGAGCGGCGCATACAGATTAAATTTACAGTCCCTGGGGTGTCTTTTCTCATTAAAAATGCAAAATTAAATGACAGTTCTGCGTTTGAGGTACACACTGTGTTCATGTCTTCTGCACTGAGCATATAAAATGGCTGGTTAAGAGAGTTGAGTCAGACTTCATCTACTGGGGAATGCTACAGCATTGTCCGAGGTATGTCGTTTTCAATAGAACCGCTGTGCCCTCAATCTGGGGGGGAGGGGGGTTCATACAGTTCACCCAAAGGTCGCAAATTCATCGACCCATTCATACCCTTTCTCCACACGGTGCCAGAAGACGGTTGCTGCGTACTTGAACTCCGTGTACCAGCGCTCTAGGCACAAAACAGTTGCGCATCCACCCAGTATCTCTTGTACCATGCACCCAGCTTCACCCTTCTGGGCCACGGCTTTTCGAAGAAAACTCTGATATGTTGTGAATTAATTTCATGAAGATGGGTTTGGGGTTTTTTTTTTTCCCTCCCTTTCATTACTTATTCGCATCTTTACGTAAGCCGTCCCTGTAATTCAATCTTTAGAAATCTTTATTGGATTTAATATTAATGCATTAATCTGGGACCAGAAGACAGATAGATAAATTCACAGATATACCTACATACATATAGGTTTTAAAATAGAGAGGATGGTTTGAATGAAATACAATTTTTTATTAATAACTAGGATTACACAATCTCGACTAAAACTCAATTTACTGGAATAAAGAAATGTAATTATAAAAAATACTCCAAGTTCTAGTTACTGGTTTTTATACATTATACATAAAAATATGATACAGAAATACTTGGAAATCCTGTTTTTAAGTAATGAAAAAAAAATACATGCTTTAAAAAATTGATTGACTGCATTGTCTTCCTGATTATTTTATTCTCATTTTTAAATACCCTCCTAATCTTATGCCATATGACAGATGGACCTTACTTAATTCATATTGTCAATACGTATGAAGCATCTTAAGAACAGGCACATGAATTTCAAAACAGATGTCAAAAGGTGCTGGAAAGGACCGAAGCTGGAAGACGGAGAGCGATGCGCCCGCTCCACCCCACTTCATAGCCCGGTAGTACCAGCTTCCCCCCCAGATTTTGCAGTACTTCCAGACGGGGATGGTTCAATATGGAGGTGGGCAAACGAAGGGCAGGCGTGGGAATTTCACGAGGAGTTTATGAATCCACAAACCCGAGAAGCTGCGTCAACGGGTCTGGTCTGGTCGTGGGGCATCACCCTGGGGGCTGCTGGAGCCCGAGTGGGGCTGGGGCAAGGGGTGGCAGTTGCCAGCGCTGCCCTGGACGGAGCCCACGACGGCAGGACACCGGCTCCGGGGTCCTACCACCCCTCCGCTCTCCCCGGCCCACGGCAGCACCGCCCAGACAGGGTGCGGGGGCTGCCGGCCTCAAAACCCACCGGTGCCCGGCGGTGCCGGCCTGTCCCCGTGGCGGCTCCGCTCCGGCCCACGGTGGAGAAGGCGCCTCTCCCCTCCCTTCCCCTTCCCTCCTCTCAGTTGCCAAGTTTCCCCCGCACCTTCCCCGCCAGCCCAAGCCATCCCCTCTGGGACGGGCACGGAATAAAAACGTTCCCCCCCAACTCCCCGGAAAACGAAGGCGGCGAAACCGCGCTCAGCGCCTGGCGCTGGGGAAAGCGCTGCCCTGCAAGGCGAACCGCGGCCGGCCGCCTTCCCCGCGGCCATTTGGTGTGAGGCAACCGCCCGCTCCCTCTCCCCCCACCTCCCCTCCCCGGCCCTCCGCCGCCGGGCGGGCGGGGGCGGCCGTGGGGCGCCGGACCAGGCTGGGGGCGGCATC
>JAOXNO010000020.1:42637313-42674533 GCA_028565335.1 Limnodromus scolopaceus | reverse complement strand
GGGCAGGGGAGCCGCCGGCCGTGGCCCCGCCGTGGCGCGGCGAGAGTGTCTGTGTGCGGGGCCGGTGGCTGCGGGTGGGCTCGGCGTGGAGAGACGGGGTGGAAAACAGCCTTCCAAAATGGAGAGAGGGGAAGGATGGCGGGTGAGTGAGGGGGTGCGGGGGGAAGGGAGGGGGGGCGCAAATGTCGGCGGCGGTGTGTGTAGGAGAGGGATGGGGAGGAAGAGGATTGAGGAAGGGACTCGCTGGGGGAGTTGCTGTGCGGATGGATGGCGGCGGGTTTAATATGCATTGTTCTGAGCGCCTCGGGAAGGCTGTTGGCTCGCTGTTCGCGTTTTTCCTTGTGATTTTTAGTTAATGAGGTAAACCGGAGTAAGGGGCTTATGCTGAGATTGTAGACCGTTTTTTTTTTTGCGGGGGGAAGGGGGGAAACAAAACCCACAACAAAACGAGGGAGCCCTAAAGCCCCAGATGCACACACGAAGCCGAGGAGTAGCCTGAAGTATGCAGGAGGATGACAAGATCTTTAATACCTTTGGAATCCACCCACTGGTCAGGAAATAAAATCTATTGTATCATTCCTCTTTAGTTAAAACAGGTTGTTATTTTGGAGCCGCAAGTATGCAGAGGCACTGTTTACCGTAACAGAAATTCGGCTTGTGTTTAAAAACAAGCCTTTTGGATTAAAATGTGTCTCTCCGTATCCAGCGTGCTCTACTATGTTGTGTAGCTCCCGTGGTAATACGGCTTCTGCCCGGGACTCGCAGGCCTTGAAATATGTCTGCACCACTGTCTGGTGTGTGGATGGAGCGGGGAGGTTCCAAGTGGACGTGTGATGTTTATGCTGAAGATTTTTGTCTTGGGTCATGTATATGAAAGTAGTGATTTATACTGGGGGTGTAAACTGCCTTTTCAATGAGGTAACGAGAGTTAAAAGGAAAAGTCAGAATATGCTTTAGTGCTTCCATATGAATATGCTGTTTCCTGCAGCTTGTTGCCTGGTATGGAGAAAGGTGTTGGGATCCTTAACTGGTGTGGGAAAGGAGTGGTGGAGACAGATGCAGCACTCCCAGTAATAACGTTCTGTCTCACTTTGGTCTGATTTTGGTTGATGGAAGTGCGTGTTGTGACTTTTTCAAGATTGACAAGGAAGATAAAATATATTTTAGATAGCTTGCTTAATTTTATGGAAGCTTAAGTATAATTTTTTAGTGATACACATTTGCTTCAGGAGAGGCAGTTGGCATATTTGATTGTTATTGAAACCAAATTGTTTCTCTATTTTCCTGATTTTTTTCATGTGGTAGTGCTAAAGGCTTCCCCCAAGTTTTCAAAAATGCATGAAATTTAACTGAATGAGACTAATATATATCCTGGAGAAGGAACTTGGAGATCTGCTTCTGCAGTCAGTAGTGCAGGGCTTGTACTGCTTTGCAGGGTCCGGCCACTGGCCATGTGAAGTGTAGGGGGGTGTAGGTTGTGGTAGATTGGGGTCCAGTTGTGTCGTTGCTTTGGACCAAATGGGACGTGGTGACTTGAGGGAGAACAGGGGAGAAGCCGACCCATAGAAAGCCTTGTGGGAAGACTCTCTTGTGTGCCTATGTGAAATGTTTTGGCATTCATCAGCATCGGTGCAAACCCATGCTTGTGGAGGCATAAGCATGATGTACTCAGGACCAAGAGCAGTGGATGTTCAGCTGCTCATACTTAGTAGTATATCTGTATGCTTGGATAGTGAAACCACTACAGAAATTGTTACTCGTGGACACGTTTTTTGGTTTTTGTTTTATCACCAACCTCTGTCCTGCATTTGTGTGCATGTGCAGCTATTTGGATTAACACTTCATATCTCATCTTGTAAAACGCAGTATAGTGGTGAACCACTATTGGAGTTGTGGGATTGGGTAGAGGTTCAAGTTTCAATCTATAAACAAATTTTGAGGAAAACTTTTTTATTAGAGGGTTTATTTTAGGTATCTGACAGCACTTTTTTTTTAGTCACTGCTTCTCTAGCCTAGGCAGTTGCTCGGTTATTAAGTTTTTGTTGTTTGTGTGGGTCATTCACATGGTTATGAGACAGACAAAACCATTTTAGAATAGAAACATCATTAAAAATCGTGAGGCTGGTAACACAAAACCAATCTGAAATTGCTTAAAATAATCCTTTTTTTTTAATTTAATAGACCCTTGCTGTGCCATTACACGTCTTTCCCCCCGAAAACTTAAATTACTAGCGTTGCTTTATTTTATGTAGACATAGACAAATGGCTTTGTGTTTGGTTTTGGGGGTTTTTTTTCTGCTTTTTTTCAGAAGTGCCAACTTCTTAGTCCCACTTTTGTAAAGTATTGTGGGACTTAAAAGCCTAAGTAGGTTAAAGGCTTTTGAATATGGGACTGAAGCATATCCTCTGGAAACTCATGAGAGTACTAGTGCAGTTTAAGCTGAGCCATGTTAATTCACCGTGCATGTTCTTCAGACTTGTTGCAAGTGCAAAGTGAAAGGTATTATTAACTCAAGGGGTTTTAAGGCACAAATAAGCGTATCTGTGCCAGGTTGTTTTCATACATTTGTTTAAAAATCAGACATACATATGTACAAATGCACATATGTAGCGACTATAAAGGAAAAAAAATAACGTGTGTGGATCAGAAGAGGAGGTTTTTCCGCCTTAACTCAGGGGAGATACAGTGCTTCTTTGCACAGTGAGTTAGTTTCCTCCTAACAGTTACTGTGTGACAGACACGCAAACTCACTTGCTGTGCTCTGTACACCCTTTTTGTGTATTAATGATGATACCATTTTATTATTCACGGGATCAAGGAGTGTAAAATGACAGGTCATTTATGGAAAACTTTTACTGCATGCTAAGATTATTTTTAAGTGTTAGTTTAAAAACAAACCCTCTCTGTGATTAAACCTTAAAATACCCCTTTTTCATAATGTATTGTACATCATTGCTTAATTTTTGGAACAGATTAGAACGGGGCAAAGTATTTTTTTGCTATTGTAATTTTGAAAAGCGAGAATTCAGAAATAAACGCTGAAGCATATTACAAAGACATAGTAGTAGTTTGGCTAGCTCTACTTGGCTGTAATGTTTAAGGCACTTTGGAGCAAATTCAGTCTTCCACTGAATTTTGTTTTACTCTCATGTATTTTACATATTCTTCTGGATTTCATTACTGCTGAACACTTTGTAGAACCATATGATTGTTCTCCAGAGCTTACAGTTGTTAATATCCATCCATTGTTTGCTGTTAGCTGTAAAAACACTTACGTTGTTTTTATAATTGGGGAAAAAAAGAGGTGTTTTAATGTTCTATATTGCTATATGCCAAACAAAGTGTACAGTGTTCTGCACGCTTGTATTTTAAGCGTGTATGTACATATTCATTGTTAAGTGGTAAGAGCCATGTGCTCTAGTTCTTGTGTATATCATTTTGCCTGTCATCCATGGAAATTTTGCATGGTCTCAGAAAGGAGCATTTGGGTTTGTGTGACAAGCGGTAGCCATAAACCTTCAATCCTGGATATTTTCTGCCCATGCAGTCTGTATTTTTATATTATACACTGTTTTCTGAGTGGGAAATGCCTTGAGTATCTAAGAAAATAATCTGGCAGTATCATGCTCACTGGCTGGCTATGCCTACTAATTTATAAACCTTGGCCAAATTAAGTGCTGGAGGTCTGTGGAAGTGCTTGCTATTTTGTGACATGTTGTATGGTTTTGTCATGTGCAAAATGTGTTTTTTAAGGGATAGGTGTTTCTTATATTTGAGATGGCAGATGTGTTAGTGGAGAGAGTTGGCTGATACGAGTGTCCTTTTATTCTTTATGTGCTACCAGAGGAAACAGGTGGAAGATAAGCCATTTGAATTAGCATGAATGGCAACTGGTCTTAACACGGAGAGATGCTTTTGAACATAAGGTGAATATACAGCAAGCATGGAGTGTATATATGCATTTTTTTTCTTAACACCTATGTCAGCTGAATTAAAGATTTACATGCAGAACTTGGTGAATTAGGAAAGACAGTCTATCTGTGGATAAGTTGAAGAGGAAGTGGGTCCATTAAGCCAACAATGGAGTATGGTGGTTTTATGTAACTTTTTCTTCAGCTACAGAAACATGGAGGCTTCCTTATTTTTCTTGTAACTTATATCAGTCTGTCTTTCTTACACTTTCAAATAATTTTAGGTAGTTACTACAGTACTTATTTACAACTGTAAAATGAACAAATAGTTAACATACATCTTGATTTTTTTTGTTGTAACTAGATTGGTAAGTAACTCTTACTCAGCAGAAGCTGTGTCTAAGGAAATATAATTAAATTCTGGATGCAAAACATCTTTATATATTCTAATTTGGACATAAATGTCCATATATAAAATTAATTTTTTTTGGAGAAAAATACAAATCATCATTTGGATATGTGTGATGACACACAAACCCCATATATTTAGAAAATGTTTAAGAACATATTTATTGATTTTTGATGTGTCATGAAGGGATATTTTGTTTGCAGGCATTAAAAGGGGTTTGTGGCTGCTTTGGTTTTACTTCTTTAGAAGCAATCTCAACCCACTGAAGTAAATACGAACTAGCTGAGGGCCTGATCAGTCAAAGAATTCTGCCTAATTCAACTTTATTCATATGTCAAAGAGCTAAGTAACCCCAAATTTTATCAGACTTTGGCAAATAATATTGAATTAGTGCAGGAGGGAAAAGTACATGTTGAGCAGAAGATTCTCTTCAGAATGGACATTTGAGTGTATGCTGCAAAGGTAATTTCTGCTTTTTTTAGGCTGTGTCAAATTGCTTTTTGTTGGTGTATAATGGAAGTTTCACAGGGGAAAGCATTTCTTTTTAAACAATATGACAATCTCTGTGAAATTAATCCCGGGAAGGTGGGATAATATAAGGATCTACCTTATAATATCATTATAAGGTAGATGTGGGATTAATGGTAATTATCTTTGTTGCAGTAATACTGGGCATTTTTTCTTGCCCTGCTAAATGGACCAAGACTCAGGAAAAATCTTCTCTTGCACTCAAATGCTACTATGTATGAACAGCTGTTATTAATAAAATTATGGAAGTTTTTCAGCATTCACCTTTTATTTACTCTAATTGTAAAACCTCTGACTGGCAAGAAGGAAGAGCAGGAAAGCAATACAAAACCAAAGAAGAATTAGAATGTAAGAAATATTAGGAAGCCATGTACGTGGTGGTGTTAGCATCAAAGAAGGAGGCATTCAACAGACTAAGTATTGTTAACTCTGTGCAAAGAAGTTAGATGCTTAACTCTGGAGGGCATGAGTGTAAGAGGTACCATGGTTTTAGAAGTTAAAAGTTTTGGAAATTACTGGGGGAGTTCCAGGGAGTTCTTTCAAGCTAAATTACAGATTAAATCTTAAATGTTCCGAAAGCACACTGTTCCACAATAAGTAATGTTGATACAGAGACTAAACTGAAGGGTGGTTGTCTACAGATTTTTATTCTTTGTGGGTTTTTAAAGGAAAAATGGCATGGAATAATCAAACCACTTAATTTGCACACTGTGCTTAGTGTTTTAACGGTATATAGAGTTTTATCCCAGAACCCCTTTGCAGGTGCAGTTGCCAAAGGCAAGGTGCTCTTGTTGATTTCATTCTGCATTTGAGAAAGTGGAATGGCTATTCCAGAAACAAAAATAAAACCCACCAAATAGGATTTCTCCTCTGACGATCCATTCAGGCGGAATCATCCAGCGGACTACTGATCAGAGCAATACAGTTTAGGCAAGCCCCACTGAGGTGGTTCAGTTCGTGTTTCTCTGAAGAGAAGATGGTGTGCAATATGTGTGTAGCTTGAATAAAGCAGCAGAATATCAGAAAGTTTCTGAAAGTGAAAACCCCTACTGGTTTAGTAAATTGAACAGATAGAGGCTGAATCACTGTTGCCTTAGCACAGCTGAGCTGTGTATTGACACCTTAATTTCAGAGCTGTGTTGTTTGTAAGTTAGGTTGACCTGCTCTAATTGTGGGAGAAGCATCTGTTGGGAAATGGACTAGACAGTTTTGTCTCAGAGCAAATAGATGGATTAAATGTCTGCCCAAGGTCCTGTCCTCATTGCTTGTCTATGCCTTTTGTTTTGTATCTAGGAGAATGCCATCATGACCCTTGTCAAAATGCTTTGGTACTCAGCCCCATTATCAAAAGTCTATTGCAGGAAAATTTGTTTTCCCCCAAGGGAAATTGTGGAAGGGGCAGTCAGCATCTGAAATATGTTATAGTCTTTTTTTTTTTCTCTCTCCTCTGAAGAGATCAATGCAGTTAGGCCCTTAACTCTTTTGAAGTTAATGCAAAATAACACCTCTAATCTCAGTAAGTATCCCCTAATGTGGATCAGAAGGCTTTTTTTTCCAGAGAAGTGAAATCCAAGGTAAGAGTTCAGGTTTACTACTCTGTAGGAACTTGGTGTAATCGAATGTGATGGAAGCCCAACCTGTTGTAGATTCTTTCAGTAAACAGGAATCAAAGTTTAAAAAGTGCTGGTTTAGTTATGATATAGCCATGAAATAAGCCAAAAGAAATCTTCTTGATCATAGCTTTATAAACTGAGGTACTATGTAATGAATATGTCTTAGGTATGTTTTGCAATTCTCCATTAGGTAAAAATACTTTAGATTTCACAGTGTTTGCTCTAATGGCACAGAATTACTGCCTAGCCTTTTTAGTGTGTCTGTCACTGTACCTGGGCAGCATGCTTACTGGTTGCTAGCATCCCGCTTTTTGGTCCTTGGCTAGTTCGTTGTTCTACCAGCTGCAAACTCAAAAGAAACAAATAATCTTTGGCAAGAATCCTTGTACTGAGTGAGAACATTTATGTAAGTTAAGGGCAGTTGCTTTTCTCTCCTTGTGCTATAAACCCATCACAGGAGAGTTTTTAACTCTTAAGTCTTCAATGTTAATCAACTTGCTCATATTAGAGAATGTTGGAAAAGAGTACCAAAAGCTATTCCAGCCCATATTTCTGGGTGAACAGAGTCAGCCAGAAAGTCACACAGAAGGTTTCTGTAGCAGGAACTGCTAAGTTACAAGGCTAGAAAAACTCAAAATGCATAGAAGTTGGGAAAGGTGCCATCATTCCTTGTGCTTTTAGGAACTGTTCAGGCTTGGAAAACTGAGGATCAAGTATGGAATACTTATTTTACTGTGGTACTAGATTTAGTAAGCACTATATGTGCCACTTCATCTCATAGACCAGAACAGTAAAAGCAATGGAAATTAACTGCTGAAAACTAAAGGCATTGTTCATATCTCTTCAGCAGATTCTTATAAAGCTATCCAAGTACTTGGGCAATTTGATGTTTAGCTGTTTGGAGTGTGTTGTCTAGATGGCATTAAAATCAATGTTTATGTTCATAGTGAAAACCTGACAAAGGTGATCTGCAAAAAGGAACAATCAAAAAACCAAAGCCAACAACAGAAGAGCTCCCCAAAATAATCCTTAGTTACAAGCATAATTTGTTTTAACTCAGTTGATCTTCTGTGAGAGAAAATAATGATTCTTGCAATGCTTCTCACTTCTACTTCTTTGTTTGTTTATAAAAAGGAAATAATAGTAGCCTAGAAACTGAGAAGTTGTGTGATTGTGCTGGGGGAAAAAACCCCAAAGAATAAAACACATGGTCTTACACATATATTTAAGTAGCTCTGGTTAGATTCACTTTTGCTCCTTTTTGTTTCACGTTTGTGTGTTGCTGGAACCTGACACTTCAGAAGTATTTTCAAAAAGGGTGACAATCTTCATGCCAATTTAATCTCTCCTGTCCTCACTGAGGCTGCCAGTTTTTATTCGGGGTGGTTATGATGTATGCACCTGGTCATCATTAACAATGACGAGATCGGTAGCTTATCTCAGAGTGTAGGGTAGCAACCAGCTGTCTGACTGACTTTTGAACGCTGCTGACCTGGCCCATTACTGAAAGAGAGATTTAGAGATCAAAGTCTCTTTATCTCATTACCATTCCCCTAATCCATCAAGTCACCTTTTAAGTGAATTTCTGTGGGGGATTTTAATCTGGGAAGTTACAGGTGTTGGACATTATGCCAAAATGATTTAATGTAAATCCCCTATCCCACACTTCTGATGTGAAACTTTTTTTAATCCCCTGAGATGGGGAAACATCTTTGGCAACGCTATAACTCAAGTCAAAACTCAGGCTATAACTTTGTATTAGCCTTAAGATCATGGAACAGATCCTCTAGGAAGATATGTTGAAACATACGGGAGATGATTAGAGACAGTCAGCGTGGCTTCACCAAGGACAAATTGTGCCTGGCTAATGTAGTAGCCTTCTATGATGGAGTAACTGCATCAGTAGACAAAGAAAGAGCTGCAGATGTCATCTGTCTAGGCTTCTGTAAGACCTTTGGTGTGGTCCCTCACGACATTGATAAATTGGAGAGATATTGGTTTGGTAGATGGACTGGTAGATGGATAAGGAATGGGCTTGATGGCTGCATCCATAGAGTTACAGTGAATGGCTTAATGTCCAAGTGGAAACAAGTAATGAATGGTGTCCCTTAAGGGGATCACGCTGTTTATATGACGCAGACAGTGGGACTGAGTTGCTCCCTGATCTTGGTGTAGTCTGGAAATTTGCTGAGGGTGTGGTGCGAGGTCCTGCCCCTGAGTCGGGGCAATCCCCAGTATCATTACAGACTGGGGGGTGAATGGATTGCAAGCAGCCCCGTGGAGAAGGACTTGGAGGCTACTGGTAAATGAAAAGCTGGACATGTGCTGGCAGTGTGTGAATGCAGCCCAGAAAGACAACTGTATCCTGGGATGCATCAAAAGAAATGTGGCCAACAGGTTGAGGTAAGCGATTCTACCCCTCTACTTTGGTATGGTGAGACCACACCTGGAGTACTGCATCCAGCTCTGGGGTGCCCAGTACAAGACAGCCATGGACCTACCAGAGTGAGGCCGGAGGAGGGTCATAAAAATGATGAGAGGGCTGGAGCATCTCTCCTATGAGGACAGGC
Source organism: Limnodromus scolopaceus (assembly GCA_028565335.1). Lineage (NCBI taxonomy): Eukaryota > Metazoa > Chordata > Aves > Charadriiformes > Scolopacidae > Limnodromus > Limnodromus scolopaceus. Next base: position 42,665,501 of record JAOXNO010000020.1, on the reverse strand, counting down.
TAAGAGAGTTGGGGTTGTTTAGCCTGGAGAAGAGAAGGCTTCTCTTCTCCAGGCTAGGGAGGAGAAGAAGGGGAGACCTTAGTGTGGACTTCCAGTATGCAAAGGGGGTGTATAAGAAAGACAGAGACTTTTTATTAGGGTCTGTAGTGAGAGGACAAGGGGTAATGGTTTTAAAGTGGGTAGATTTAGCTTGAACATACGGGAAAATTTTTTTACAATGAGAGTGGTGAGGTACTGGAAAAGGTTGCCTGGAGAAGTTGTGGGTGACCCATCCCTGAAAGTGTTGAAGGGCAGGTTGGACAGGGCTTTGAGCATGCTGATCTAGTGAAATATGCCCCTGCATGTGGCAGGAGGGTTGGACTAGATGATCCTTGAAGATCCCTTCCAACCCAAACTGTTTTATGGTTCTGAATGCTTTGGTAATAAGTAATTTCCCAGGACTAAAGATGTTATACCACTTCCCAACCTGGTTGGTGGATGAAACAATGCTTTATTTCTTTTATTTTCTCTAGAGGTGCACCTAAACATACTTTCATTTTTCTTGGTGAGAAGAGAATGTTGAAGAAATAGTGTGAGGTTTTTTGTTTTGTGTTTTTTTTTTTACTGTGTTTTACTGTACTGTTTCCCCATGGTCTCTGTTTATCTCAGCATTAAAATGGTAAATAAACTAAAGAACGTAATAAGCATTTACTCTGATCCATGAAAAGATGGATTTCAGTTAGATGACTGTTTCTCCTGTTTAGCAGCTGATTTCATAGAATGGCAGAATAGACAATTTAGGAGTAAATTTGCTTTAATCACAACGTGAAATTGAGTATTTTCTACGAACAGGACTAAGAGATTCGTTTGAACTACTGAATTTGAATCAATTGACTAATAGCATGTTTGATTCAATTCTGCAGTTAGCATCAGCATTATTTTACTTTTAAAGATGACTTGGCTTGGGACCATTTAAGCTTGGGTCTTAATACCATCTGTGATCATAGGAATCTGAAAACATTCTTTGTCCGGAGTAATTTTTGTTCTCTTGGGGTTTATTTACTTAATTCCATTCATTTTTGCTTCTTATCTGCAAGACATGATAATAATGAATTCTGATTCACTGTGGGTTTGTTCTGTATTTAGCTGCACAACAGAGTAGTACACTACTATTAATTATTAAATCTAGTTAGGGTTAAGAACTAGACTTACAATAATCTCTAAAGATTTTAGCCTTTGAACCAAAACCAGATAAACAACATGAACAGAATTTGCTAATAGCCTAATTGTGGCTGTGCTCCCAATGACAAATGCAAACCTCTGACATTGAACAGTGAAATTAATATGTACGCCTTTAAGTTGTTTCCCTTGAAGAAATTTCTGACACAAGCATTCTATGTGTAATGGCATTCTTGTGCTTGTATTTTATTATTTTTTTAATTTTTTGTAATTTACAGCCATGTCAGTTTTGTTAATGCAGTTTTAATTTGGTCATTCTCAGAAAATACTTTGGCTGAATCTTTTGATTTACAGGCTTTCTTGGTCTACAGTCTGTAGTAAAGCAAGGAACATAGTATTTAAGTTTTTACATTGCATTTTTTTGTCTGTGGAATTTTGCCATTAAATAATATAAAACCAGTAAACAGGAGAAGATACATGGCTTTTGTTATTTAAAAATGCAAAAGAAGTTGGGGTTTTTGGTAGTAATTAGGCAACATTGCTGTATATATGACTGGTCAAGTTGTTAGGGCACATTCTTAAGTTAGAATAGCTTACAAGAAAGGAAGAAACCACCATGAGAGTAATTCATAATGCTTTTTCTTTATATTTTAGTTACTTGTATCTCCAAGGAGTCACAATGTTTTCTGTAATAATCCATAGCTAGAGAAACAGGGCATCACCTTCAGTGCCAGTGTGTTTTATTTGTGTTGTTTACATGATACCAAGCTACTTCTGCATAGTGACAGACAATTCTCCAATACCTTCCCATTTTTTGGTGAGATTTTTTATGTACGCAGATAGCCAAAACTCTGGGAAGTGTTCAGAACAGAGCCATAAGCAAGACAAATGTTATTTCTTGATTTAGTATATCTGTTCTCTTTAAAACAGTATTTCAACCTACCAACCTAGACTGTAGTTTGGGTACAGTGACATTAATTGTATATATCACTGTGGTGAAGTATACAGACTAAAATGACTAAACTACTCATGGTTTAAATTCACCATCTTCTTGAACATCACACTTAGTAACAACTTCAAGGACAGAAAGAAGGTATTCCAGTATTCCCTGTTTGTGGCACAGTCTGGATGGGTCATAGTTCAATCCTAACTTTGTAACCGAAGGGTGGACTTTCTAATCCTTTAATCATTCTCATAGCTGTCTTTCAATTTCTTTCCAACTCTTCAGTGTCATTTCTGAGGTACAGACAGTGAAAACTGAACACTGATGTGTACATACTTTCAATTACAAGTACAGGAGTAAAATTACTCTTTTGCTAGTTGGGATGCAACTGTTGAGGTGTGCTTAAGGAGTGCAGCAGCCTCCCGAGCCGTGGCATTAAACTATTCGTGTTTAGATGACTATCTGCTGTAACTGAAATACTCTTCCAAATAATTGCTCTTCAGGGTTCATTTGTTTGTTGTTTGGCAAGCTTACATTTAACAGTATTCAGATGCACAGTCAACAGTATTCAGATGCACAGTCTTCACCTATTCTTGGTTTACAGGTTATTCTGATAACTTTTCAGCATCATAATCCTCTTCTTAACGTACCAGACCACAGCTTTTCTGTCACCTACAAGTACTGTCAGTAATAACTTCATGTTTTTATTCTATTTGACGGATTAAGATAAATTTAAGTTTCTTACCCCAATCTTAATATTGCTGGGAACCTGTTTGGAAGACAGCTGCCTGTTGAGGGCTTTCACCTATGTAATTTAATATTTACTGTTTAAACAACTGTTACTTAATGCATTATATGCTGGTTTGTTGTATTACACATCAGTTGCTTAGCAGATGCCTAGATCCTCAAAACCACTGATTTTGTATTGCAAACTGTCTGAAGTGTTGTAGCTGTGTAGCTCTTGGTATGCGCTCTGTTTTCCTCACCCCTTTCCAATCCTCTGGGTAATATTTCAGGAGTTAAAAGGCATGGATAGCTTCCTAGCCAGCCCTTCGAAAATTCATTGATAAGGGGTGTCTGGACCTGCTGAGTGTCAGTGTTCTGACTTTAGTAAATCATCTGTAATGTTTATCTTCAGTGGGTGCTAGAGTGGAAACTCTTACCATTGCAAATGTGGCCCATGTTTCTCTATAAACAAACCAGAGATATTTGCAAATTATGTATGGGTTTTCCATATTAATAAATATTAAATGTTCTACGACAGCAGTTTACTGAGGGACGAATGTGGTTTTAAGTGTTGTGTGATTACAAAAAACAAGAAAAGTGAAGTCTCATGTGGAGCCCTGGAGTTCTCCATTTGAGTCTTTCTATTAACACTTTGTGAAATTTCCCAAGTTTTGGCTTACCTATTCCAATTTTCTCCTTTTATGTGCCTCCCCTATCCAGGCTGCTTTTATTATTCTTAATTTTTCCTTTTTTGTATAATTGAGGCTTTCTGGTCTATTTCATAAAATGTCCTGAAGTGACTCCCAGTTCTTGTTTTGAATCTAAATTCAGGTATTTACACTTGTAATTTTGTCAGCTTTTGCTGAAGTAACTCTCATGAAACACAATGTACCTGTAACATACGTTTACTACTACTTCTTCTGTTTACACGTAGCAAATGGTACCCAGTTGTAATCCCATGCTTCCATAGTTACTTTTGAATGTAGTACTGCCACATGTTCTTATTCTTAATAAAAAGTATTTCTGTGTGGTGCTCTTCTTGTTTAGAATTTACAATTTGTAAACATGCAGAAATGCAAAGGTAATCTGCTTGAGACCTTTAGATGGCCCTGGCAGATTGTAACTCCTTCCCTTTTGATTAAAGTGTTTAAGGAGCCCCACTCAGTTGTCTGTCACATTAGCTGTGACTTAGTCATCTGCCACGGCACCAACTTAGTTTTTCTCTGTTAGAATTCAAACCAAAAATGCTAAAGATCACTGGATGCAAGCCAATTCTGAAGTATAAAAGAAGCTAATCACTGAACTTTGACTTGTGTAAATCTTTGCTTCGCTTACACCTCTGTCTTCAAACCTACAGCTGTAGATCAGCAATTCTTTGGGTTTATCACCTAGGCATCTAGGATGTTTGTGCAAACAGTTTAATTTCTACATCTAATTCAATTATTCTTTTAATTTAAATGTTATTTTGATTTTTGTGCTAAATAAGTGTACTTCCTTACCCCATTCTTCATTTTTCAGTAGTGCAACAATACTCTGACCCTTCTGGCCAGCCTGCCTTTCTGAATGTTTTTCCTCCTTTTCTAACAGTGAAAACTGTCCAAACTCTTTAACTCCATTTTCCACAGAAATCCAGTGACTAGTCCCCAGAAGAAAACTCTGTAATGTATTCTTTACCTGTCCAGGAGTTCACCTCTAGGTTGTTCTAGTTTCTTCTGGTATGAAACAGAAATGTTGTTCAAACTAAGTGTCAGGATAGTAAGTGTGGGGTGTTTACATATTTATAATTTGCAAGACTCGGAGTAATTTGTCTTACGGAGTGTCCTTTAGGCTGTCATCATTTCTGCTCAATACAGTTGAGCAAGCTCCTTGATCTGTTCGTAGGGACTTGCATTGGAGTAGAGTGCGCTCTGATGGAATAGCTATCCCTGCTGTCTGTGCCTACGCCTCAGGGTACCTGCAGGCTTCTTCCTTGTACTGCATGCAGAGTGGTTTCTCCACTGTATGGGCACCGTATGACTGTATGCCAGTGCTTTTGTGTAAGGGTCAAGGCTTGGTGAATGCTGGCAGCAGCTGCTTAGGACTTCTGTGAAACATGAAAACAGCTTCGGGTTGCAGCTTGGCTTTAAAGGCCTGCTGTATGGAGCTCTGCATCTTCTGCAGAGGGACTGGGTCCATCCTTAGAAGCTGAGTGCTCGTTGTTACCAAGGGGGAAGGGGATGTTCTGGGCCTTAAAGGCAGTTGGAAGAGTCTGGAATGCTTACAGAGTACCTTCTCCCACTTACCATCATCTAGCTTTCAGGTTTTTGTAGACAAACTTAATCTTGCCAAGATAAGGATTTGAGGCCGATGGGACTACTACTTACTTGTGGAACTGCTTGTCTTATGCATCTGTGGGGACCAGCAGATTTTTGTATAACTTTCAGATGTGCACTGACACAGCTGAAGCATGGTCAGGACTTGACTCTGCCTTGACACAAATGCAGCCTGAGCTCCTGTATGCTCTGGAAAAAAAGCTTCTTCATCTAGTAGAGCACTTGGAACTCTTATCATTCTACCTTGTGGGCAGTGAGTTTGAGGTCAGGCTTTTGAGGTTTTAAAACTGAAAGAGGCCAGATTTACATGAGATAAGAGGAAGCAATTCTTTGCTGTGAGGGTGGTGAGGCACTGGAACAGGTTGCCCAGAGAAGCTGTGGATGCCCCATCCCTGGAAGTGTTCAAGGCCAGGCTGGATGGGGCAACCTGCTCTAGTGGGAGGTGTCCCTGCCTGTGACATGGGGCTTGGAACTTGATGATCTTTAAGGTCCCTTCCAACTCTAACCATTCTGTGATTCTAAGTTAATGGTAGGGTTAGGTGCCTGCAGCCCTGATCCAGTGTCATTACCCACAGTGATGTCAGCATCATCATGCAAAGTAGGGCAGTTGTGGTTTCAGGGGTTTTGGCACGGTATTAAAAACTAAGTAAACACAGGATTGAAACCTTCTAGCTTGAGTAGACACGGCAATATCCTAACACCGTGTGTGAAGTATGTGTGTGATGCTAGCTGCGCATGTAAGCCCAGACCATTACCAAAACGTCCTGATAAGTGACATTTGGGTGTGGTCACAAATTCAGTTGCTTTGCCCAGTGTTTGGAGGTGCCCTGTCTAGTGCCAGGAAATTCCTTTTGCACAAGACAAATTATTTATAGAATTTAAAAAAAGTAACAGAAAAAAAAAATTCTCTTCTCCTCTCTCTTCAACACTCATCACTAACAGAAGTGTGCTGCAAAGTCAGATTATTTGCAAAGATTGGGGTTATTCCTCGCTGTGTACATCCATGAAAGAACTAGATGTGAAAGACTGATGGCTCTCTGCAAAGGTATTGTGCACCAAATATGTGTTTTCTAAAATACACTCACATAACTTTTTAAGACAGGCAGTCTGTCCAGTCAAGGTTACTCTGAGGTCAGATGAAAAGGATGGATGGTGAGGAAGAGGTGCACAGGCTGCTGGTCTTTAACCGTGCCCGGCTCAGGGTGCAGACAGGCACCCACTTCCAAAGCGGCAGGTAGTCCTGCTCTCACTGCTTTATTGTTTTCTTTAGGAACCTCTCTCCTAGCTAGTGTTTGAAGGCAGGCCTGTACCCTATAGCTGACTGGTGTGGTGCACCACGTCTCTAATGTCCCACCTCCAGTACCCTAAAGCATCTGCTGCCTTAGTGTCTCCCCTCATGACAGTGATGTCTGGGAGAGTGAAGCATGAGGCTGTGACACACACCTTAGCTCTGCATGCGTTTGCTCTGCTACAGGGAAGAACTAAGGTATTGGTGTGGTTTTACAGTAAAACATCTCATGCAGGTCGGTTCAGGAATGATGGGACATCTATCAGGCAGCACTGGAATTGGAACCTTGGCCCATTAGTAGGTCTGTCTTAATGTAGAACTGCTGCTACCAGTGCTCATGGTCATGAGTCAGTGAAATCCTTAGGGAGGGCTGCACCTCAGCACGTGAGAACCATCAGGTAGTCGTGCTTCACTCTTTGCTGTTACTTTCTAAAACTGGACTTGTGGTTTTTTGCTTTTTCCTTTTTTCATAACCCTGTGTGGTTGTGTTTTTTGTTTTTCTGTTTTTTTTAAGTAGTCTTTTGAACTCTCAACCTCTAGAATTTCTTTGCATGTTGACCTGAAGAAGGAAATGATGACAAGTTGTTTCCTGGTGTCTCCTTAGATGATTCCAGTAATGGCTATTAGTTGAGGCAGCTGTCTGGGGCTATGCTACTATTTTCTTTCATTTCTTTGTGAAAACCAATAAACGAAAGGAGGGCGAAAGCCATTTGAATACTGTGTTATCTTTTTGTCTGTCCTTTCTTAGTAGCCTTCTTTAAATGTACTAAGGCCTTTGCTTTCTGCAGGGATTTGTCTTTCAGTCTTACCCATCCCCCTGCAGAATATGTATGTTTGAACAAAAAAAAATCCCAAACAAACAAGATAACCCACCACCCAACAAACCACACAAAACAAAGCAAGCAAAACCCCTTGTTATGGAATAGAAGTGCAGAAAACCTCAGAGCTTTTGGTGTATGCTCTTCCTGCAGTTAGTTAGTTTTCCAGTGTACCTTGCTCTATGACGAAGTACCTTGGAGTATCTCAGCTTTCTTTCATTGAGAAGACTTTATGAGGAAGTCCAGAAATGAATTTTTGTTTAGGTTTGCAGTTGTAAATGAAGGTTTTACTTTCCTGCCATTCTGCCTTCTGACTCATTTGCCTTGCTAATGAATCCCTTTAGCAGAAGGATAGATTATTCTCTCCCCAAGGCTTTTTGAAGAAGACCTCCTTGACCAATTGATAATGTAAGTTCCAAAGTTTATTGCTTTCATGGTAATCTTACTCTGAATTTCAGGCAGCCCTTAAAGTCCATCAGCAAGCAAAGTTGATTGTTTTTGTGATAATGCTGATTATTGCAATTCTGTGTTGTGACGTAAATGTCACCTAGGAATATTTCGTTTCTTTCTTAAGCTAATGATACCTCTGTCACAGTAAGTATTGTGAGGCTTCTTCTCTTCCAGTAATCTCATCGTAGTTATAGTTCTACAAGTTAAATTGCAGAAGAATGCTGTAAATAACACCAGGCTTTATTCCTAGATCAATTAATGAATCCACGATCACCATTGTTTCTGAAACAAAATGATGATTCAGGCTGATCTAGGTTTTGGGTTGTTTTTTTTTTTTTTCCATTTGCTTTGTAGTGCTTTTGATGCATTGTCAGGTAATGAGTGCTCTCACCAACTTTGCTGTTTTTCTGTGATCTACTTGAAATAATCATTACGGTTTGGATACTGCTGCATAATTCTGTTTCTAAATGATAAGGAGTTTGCCCTCAGCTGAGGACTTTGTGGATCATTATCTTACCTTCAAACAGTAACTCTTCTACTTGCAAAAGTGTCATACTGAAACCAAATTTTCAAGTAGGGGAAGGTGAGAGGCAGGAGACATTAATCTCATAGGTGATGCTGTTCTACCTCTAGCGCATCACGCAGTTTATAGACTGAGGCTGAAAAGTGACTGAGGTACCGAAGAGGCAGATTTTAGTTTACATTGGAAATGCTTGCCTAGGAGGAGTAAGATGTTCATGTCTTATCCAGAACTCCAGTAAGTGTCTGAACTACGCTTCACGTAAAGTATCTTGGGAACATCTTCTTGTTACAATTTGATAAAAAGTGACTGTTCACAGAAGTAGCTTTTCATGCTTTTCTGTTGTGTGTAGTCAGGTGCTGCTATTTCTGGTGGCATTAGTAGTTAATTTGTTCTAAAAAACCTTATTGTGAGATGTATTTGAATGTCCTGTTATATTTGATCTAAACTATGCAGCCATACTGGTATTTGGAAGTAATTTTGACTAATATTTTTGAATATATGTGTGAAAGATCCTGTCACTCTTTCCTCTAAAGGTCTGTTTAAAGGTGCTGAAACTCAATAATGTATTTGCAGTACATCTAGCTGCTTTAGTTATTGGCTTCTGACACTGCAACGGTCAGCAGGCTTGCACACGCGACTGCATACATTCATCCTCATGATGCCACACTGGGTAGGTGAAGAATCTGTTTGGAGGGATTGCAGGATTCCTGGACAGTACTGCATCTTCCTTCAGGAAGCACTTCCTTGCCTGTTGACCTGATTTAAAAGCCCAGGCAGAAGAGGATGACTGAGTGAGTATGCGTGTAAATAGGCAGAACTGGCAGGATCAGAAGCTGAGACTACCTTTTGATTGAGGGTGAGAATGAGGTCATTTTTGTTACCTTTATCTGATGTTGCTTCCTGCTTTTCAGCACATGGATGGAAGATACATGGCAGTGGGGGCTGACAGTTATCTCTCTTGAGGAGTTGAAGTTGGGAGTTTGAACCAAATTGGCCAAACAAGAGAAATTAATTGAAGTTTTTCTGTGTCCTGTGTGACTTTGCTGAACAGCAAGCTGTTTTAAGTAGGAGTTTTTTCCTCCCTGGTTGTATTTTGAAGCAGAGAAAATGTCTTATATGCTAAGCTTGCTCTGGTAGACTAACTTGTCAGATAAGTCCCTCTGGGAGGGAAGGAGGTGTTTAGTTTACAGACTCCATTGGCACTGAAAAACCGTGGCAACCACTCCTTGGTTTTGCCAACAAAAAGGATGCTTTTGAGTAAGTCAGAAGCAAAATCCTAAACAGCTGGCAAACTTAAATGTCAAAAACCAAGGAAGTACAGATTTTGCTCAGCTGAAATATAGAGTAGCAGAGCACAGATGTAAAATCTTTGCAGTTGTGGAGTTGGGCCTAAATTCCAAGTCATTCTTTCTTTTTCTGTTGATGTGAGGGGAACATGTGTTAATGTTCAAAAAGTGCCATTGAGGTTGATCAGTGAAATGCTCACAAAGAGTACACATCAGTAGCCTGAGTCAGAGCCTTAGTTCAGAGAGTATGTTTCCAGGTAGGATGTATATTCTCATTGCATACCTAAGAGAGCTTTTGTAATGGCATGTGCATTGCCCTGTCATCTTCTGCCTCAGCTTCAGGAGTCCACAAATTCAAATATACAATAGACTATTGCTGCACTGCCAAGCCTGAAAGGTAAGCAACTCTGGAAGCTTAAATACAGTGGCAAAAAGATAAATTAAAACCACCAATTAACAAAATGGCTGTCTCAAAAGTAAATATCCATAAATTTGTTACATTGTCTTTGGTTCTGTTAAGGAAGAAAACGTAAGTAGAAAATGCACGAAAACAGTGGCAGGTACTTGTTGCTTCTATTGTGTATCACAATGACATTGAGAATTCATTTAATTTTTCACACTGGGGTTTTTTTTTATCCTGTTTATAAACACTGAATAACTTTTTAAGGCCTAGAAGAGTTGTTACTGTTTGTAAAAGGTCAGACTTCTATTTAACGTAAGAGCATCCTAGCTAAAATCAGGGAATATACTTTGAGTAGGTATGTCAGACTAACTTTTATGAATTAAACCTGCTATGATCAAAATGGCTTAATCAACTTGAGCAAAGTTTTGCTGTAGAGAAACCCAAGGATGTTCCAGATTGATTCTTGTTTTCACACTAGTCTCTTTTTGGATGATAACAGCACAAGAGTATTTGTAATAAGAGCGAATAGTTACGTCGCATGGCACATTTTCAGAGTGCTGCACACCCACTAGCTAATCAGTCACTCTGTCACCTCAGCAAGGGAGGAAGTAGTTAATTATTATTATCCCTGTAATAGTAGGTGGGGGAGTGGAGACAAGGGCTATGTCTAAGTTAGCAAATAGTGGGAACAGGAGAGTGGGTCTGTAGGGCAAAACAGTAGGTGCTGACAACCTGATGTCCATGTTCCAGGCTTGGTTTTATTGTTTGTTTATTTTCTTTTCTTTTTTTTTTTTTTTTTTGCTTTAAACCAGATCTGCTCTGATTCCAGGAACTAAATGCCTGGTTGTGGCTAGCATGCATTGGGTGTGGTCCTTAACCGCCATTTTTCCTGTTTTCATTCTAAAGGAATCCAGCTTCTCACTTGGGGACATTTTGGTGATAATGAAGGTGAGCACAGTGAGCAAGGGAGATGAGAAGGTTTGTTTTGAAAGTCTTCTGAACTTAGCTTAAAGACTAGTATGTGTCTACCCAGAGGGATATTCTGGTGAATGGTTTGAGGTGAGAGTTTTGCCTTACTAACAGGTTAGTTTAGCCTGGAGAAAAAAGGGCTGAGGGGAGACCTCATCACTCTCTACACCTACCTGAAAGGAGGTTGTGGCGAGGTGGGGATTGGTTTCTTCTCCCAAGTAGCAAGACAAGAGGAAATGGCCTCAAGTTGCACCAGCAACTAGGGGAGGTTTAGATTGGATATGAGCAAAAGTTTCTTTATCAAAATAGTTGACAAGCATTGGAACAAGCTGCCCAGGTGATTGAGTCACCACCCCTGAAAGTATTTTAGAAGATGTATAGATGTGGTGCTTAGGGATACAATGGGGTTTAGTGGTAGACTAATAGTGGTATTAGGTTAATGGTTGGACTCTGATCTTAAAGATCTTCTCCAAACTGCATGATTGTACGATCTGTGATTTTCAAATCTGCTAAGCACAGCTAAACTGGAAAAAGGCTTGTGTTTGCAGGTATTTCCAAATTGCATGGAATAAAATCTTCACCCTGGTGGTTTGCTACTACTTTGCAGAGAAGTGGTGGAACTGGCATTTCAAAGCAGGAATTTTTCTTCCCTGTTAGTGCTGAGAGATAATGAATCTTAGAATGATTAGAGTTGGAAGGGACCTTAAAATCATCGAGTTCAGAGCCTTATGTCACAGGCAGGGACACCTTCCACTAGACCAGGTTGCTCAAAGCCCCATCCAGCCTGGCCTTGAACACTTCCAGGGATGAGGCTTCCACAGCTTCTCTGGGCAACCTGTTCCAGTGTCTCACCACTCTCACAGTAAAGAATTTCTTCCTAGTGTATAATCTAAATCTGTCCTCTTCCAGTTTAAAACCATTGCCACTTGTCCTATCACTACACTCCTTGATAAAGACTCCCTCCCCATCTCTCCTGTAGGCCCCATTGAGGTACTGGAAGGCTGCTGTAAGGTCTCTGTGGACCCTTCTCTTCTCAGGCTGAACAACTCTAACTCTCTTAGCCTGTCTTCCCAGGAGAGGTGCTCCATCCCTCTCATCATCTTCGGGGCCCTCTGCTGGACCCATTCCAATAGGCCCATGTCCCTCTTATGTTGGGGGCCCCAGAGCTGGATGCAGTATTCCAGGTGGGGTCTCACCAGAGCAGAGTAGAGGAGCAGAATCACCTCTCTCAACCTGCTGGCCATACTGCTTTTGATGCAATCCCTAGTGCGCTTGGCTTTCTGGGCTCCAAGCGCACACTGCCGGCTCATGTTGAGCTTCTTATCAGCCAACATCCCCATGTTCTTCACGGGGCTGCTCTCAATCCATTCTGTGCCCAGCCTATATTTGTGCTTGAGATTGCAAGATCCTGCACCTGGGTCACGGCACTCGGCCTTGAGCTTCCTAATGCTTGCACACGCCCATCTCTCAAGCATGTCCAGGTCCGTCTGGATGGCATCCCTTTCTTCCAACATGTTATCTGCACCACACAGTTTGTTGTCGGCAAACTGAGGGTGCACTCAATCCCACTGTCCATGTTGCCAATAAAGATATTAAACAGCACCAGTCCCAGTACTAATACCTGAGGAGCGCCACTTGTCACTGGTTGCCACTTGAACATTGAGCCATTGACCACAACTCTGCCGTCATGCAGCCAGTTCCTTATCCACCAAGTGGTCCATCTGTCAAATCCATGTCTCTCCAATTTAGAGACCGGGATGTCATGCAGGTCACTATCAAACACTTTGCACAAGTCCAGGTAGATGACATCAGTTGCTCTCGCTTTATCTACCAACGCTGTAACCCCGTCATAGAAGGCCACCAAATTTGTCAGGCATGACTTGCCCTTAGTGAAGTTGTGTCAGCTGTCACCAATCACCTCCTCAATTCCCACATGCCTCAGCAGTGATTCCAGGAGGATCTGCTCCATGATTTTGCTGGGCACAGAGGTGAGACTGGCTGGCCTGCTGTTCTCTGGGTCTTTCTTTTCCCCCTGTTTAAAGATGATGGGTTTGTTTCCCCTTTTCCCAATCTGCAGCAACTTCGCCAGACTGCCACAACTTCTCAAATATGATGGAAAGTGGCTTGGAAACTTCGTTTGACAGTTTCCCCAGGACCCATGGATGTATGGGGTCCCGAGGATGAAATACTAATCTTTTGAAATATGTTGATTTACGTTTAGAAATACCTTTTAATTAAGTCTGGTTTTTTCATTAAGAATGTGAGCTATTTACTCTCTTTTTTTGTATATCAGTGCCAGATGTAATTTAAAGCCAGCAATCCATTATGTGAAAAAACTTTGAATATATTGTCCTCTTTATGGTATTTTTTTATTTTATATTGTCTGAACCAGTAATGGTATTTCCCTTGTCCTTTGTTTCGCTTTCCATGTTGGACCCTGCAGAAAGTTTATATTGCAGTGTAAGTAATGGATTAGAGAAGTGTTCATTCTTTGATTAGGCATTGTCAAAACTCTTCGGTTATTATTTGTCTTCATTAACAACTAAATTACCAATCTCTCTTATTTGACTTTTTCTTTCAGTTAATGGTTACAGCTACTGTCAATTCACATCAGTGTTCTTCAGTGGAAGCATCGGGAAAACAGGAGATAATTTTTTCTGATCTTAAAAATAAGGACTAGAGCTGGGAAAAATATAAACAACCTTTTCAAGGTGTTCTTTTATCAGGAAGAAATGAAAGATAGCTCTTCTGCCTCTCCTTGCACATGTGAGCATATTTATACAGCCTTAAAAATGACTTTGACCTATGCAGTGTGTGTAGCTGCTCAGTGGTGGTGTTAGAATGAGGTGTTTGATGCTGGCTTTCCCATGTGCTAGTTCTACATCTACCAGAATCACCCTGACTTGAATTTTTTCATGATTAAAAATGCCTTTAACTTGGTGTAAAATTATCTTTTACATGTTTTTTTCGGAAGGTTTTTTTCAGTTGAGTTTGTAAGGGAGCAAGGTATTACACTGCAATGTTACAGGAGTCAAATACTGCCCAAATTGTAATCTTCTGTGATACTGAAAGCAAAAAGCTCTCAATGCTATAGTTCGCCACTATGGATCTTGTATTACTCTTGATAAGAAGAAAAATAGTTGTTTATTGAGTAAGAGTAAGATGAGAAAGCAAAACATGTAAAAACTCTTGAGACAGGTTGGACTTGGGGCTAGTCAGTCTGTTAGCTGAATCCACAGGACATGGAAATATAAAACATTAACTTCATTGCCCAGCTTCACAAAGACAATGACAGGCTGTCTCTCATTTCCTGCAAAAAATTAATAAATATCTCATAAATTACATTAGAAAGTTGATCAGTACAAGGTAACAAATCATAGTGTTATTATAGGATGTATTAGCTTCTAGCTAAGATTGCCAGGAAAACACATAAAAAGACACATCTATTAACATAGCATTATGTTGCAATACTTCTTTGCAAAAGCCAAGACAACATTTTTGTTTAATAACAGTCTGTTTTGTGATTGTACAGTCTCAAGTTAAATTGTGTACAGTATTGCTGGTAGGATGCATGTAAAACAACTGCCCCACACCAGTAGTTGACATAAAGGAATTGCCTCTTTGCCCTGGGAGGTCAAGTTGGTGATTTAGTAGCTGTCAGTAATTAACTCTTGTTGCAATATGAAAATACCGGGTTGCTATAGGTGCTTCAGACAGGGTTTCTGTGATTTGACATAAAGAGTAGCTCATTACAATGTATCAGTGTGTGATGTACTTAGTTTCATTGATGCTGAGGGTCTAATGAGATTCCAGCTGGGACTGTTACACCATTTGCTCTTCTGCAGAGCGCTGGGTTGGTAGGTTTTAAAATGCTTTGCGCAGGGTTATTTATTGCGTAAAGTAGTGCAATAAATAAAGGCAGGAAACTGAAACAAAGATTATATTTGCCAAAACCTACTTACCAAGTCAGAAAAGGTGCCAGAAGCAGAACATATTACCTGGATCCCAGTGCAGTTCCTTTTCCAGGGAGCCTTTGTGGTTCAGAAATCAAAGAAAATAATTTATGGCTAGTTAGTGAGTTGCAAGCTTGGTGCTTCATCCTAGCTCCAAGTTGTGCAATCCCTGGCTACAGCAAGGCTTTAGGGCATCTCCTTCCCTACATACTTGATCTAGATGGCATTTCCCAGCTATGGGAGACACGTTACTGTTTAGTAGTCCACTGGCAAAAAGTTAGGAAGCCACTGTCCCTTCTGTTTGCTTTAACCTGTAGAGCTTCAGTAGCGGTCAGCGTTTGTACTAATCTGTTACACTTATTCAGAATATGAGTGCATATCAGCAGTGCTGTGATTGCACCCAGGATTATGTCTGTAAAACATCCTTGGGTGAAGACCAGCGCCTCAAGGAAACCTGCTATTTCTCATTGGTAATTTTTCATGCTTGTGCCTGGATAGCCCAAAGCGAACATAGTTTAGGACAGCTCAGTGTATGCTGAATACAATTTTCTTCTTTTCAAAGCGTAGGTACTTCAACATGTTAGGGCATATTAATCTGGACTCTTGCAGGGGCAGTCCAGGAATAATCAGTGGGCCAGTTAATTGCCACGCAAGTGGTTGCAGCCTATGAATGTTCTTACAAGGTCCACTTAAATGCTCAGAGTAAAAGTAGTGTCCACACGTACTATAGTCACATGCTTAATAAAGCCAGTGCTTTCTGTGAGAGCCAGGCTTACTTCATGCATGCCACAAGTGTGGTTGCATTGTGATTGTGGAGAAAGTGTGGTGATTTTATAAATCTGTCAGGTGTGTGGTCTGTATACAGACCTGGTAAATGGCAGCCTCTGGGAAGTTCTTCTTTTACTGCTTATTTGCCATGGGTCTTTCCCTGCAGCAGCCAAATGTCATAACCAGCAACCCTGTACCACCGGATAGTAGATTATGATTCAGGAAATACCTGTGGAAGGGAAGAGAAGAATCTGAAACATCTTAGGCTTTAGACCACAGTATTTAGGACTATAAAAATGTAGAACTTATTTTAAAATATGTCACATACGTTCCAAAATTAATCAAATACTAGATTGCCTGTAGTCATCTATTGTTTGAGAAAGTGTTTGTGTAATCGGGAGCTAGTATATAGTACAAATCTCTGCACCTGCAGTTCTTTTGTCCCAGATTGTTGTCACAGCATCTGTGTCTTACTGAAGACAGCTAATGCACCTTCTAGTGGAGGGTATGTGGTCAAAAGGGAGTATGTGTGGTTGTGGAGCGCCAGTAAGCAGCGTTTCAAATAAATTCAGATGGCATTGTGTAGAGGTGTAGTTTGAATGGAGTAGCTTGTCTGCCTAGACACTGTTCTCGATACTGATTTCTGCTTTTAAAAAATGAAAAGGTGCAAAGCAACAATGTAGGTAGCGTTTTATTAACTGATTTGAAAGGGACAGCTCATGTAGAAAAATGTGTGGAGGTTTTTTTTTTGGTTTGGGTTTTTTTTTTTTAAATCTCAGTAAAACCTGGCATGCAGCTGAGATCTATACAGGGAAAAAAACCCACCAAGAAGAACAGCCTTGAAATTGGTTCCAGTTGGTAATTACTTATTG
This sequence comes from Limnodromus scolopaceus, assembly GCA_028565335.1. Classification (NCBI taxonomy): domain Eukaryota; kingdom Metazoa; phylum Chordata; class Aves; order Charadriiformes; family Scolopacidae; genus Limnodromus; species Limnodromus scolopaceus. The sequence continues at coordinate 42,649,032 of JAOXNO010000020.1, read as the reverse complement.
GTTAAGTACCAATAGCCTTTAAGAGTATTGCAGGAAAATGCCATTGATAACTTATTACTAAATGCAAAGAACAGGTAACAGTTTTCTATAGCAATAATTAACAACAATAACATAAGCACATTGGTGAGGAACTCTTCTGAGACTGGTAAATGACATACAACAGGTGTAACCACACTGAGCTCAAATGTGTTCTCATTCAGGTAAATGTCTATTTCACCTCTGTTGAGAAGGAATGGGATCATGACCTTTACACCTAGTTTTGTGATGTAATGAAATGCCTTGCAAAGAATTGTTTTTCAAATAGAAGTTAAAAAACACTAGAACAGGTTAATGATAAACTTGTAACAATAGAGCTGCACTAGAGTAAATGTAGGGAATTAGCAAAAAGTGGAGTGTTCTGCTGCTCTCATTTGATAGATTAGAAATATAACTGTTACTAGAAAATGGTAGACTGAACTCTTTAAATAAATTTGTCTTCGTTTGTTAGTATCTATAATATAGATGAAGTCAACTTTTAGGACACTGTTTTAACGTGTTTAATCTTGTTATTAACTGCTGAGTCCAGCAGGTTTTACTGAAATGAAAGAGGACTAATAAATTAGTTAAAGCTTCACATTTGCACGTAACTGAAGTTAGCTATGCAGAAAACCACTGTGGAGCAGTTGCTGTGTGTTAACTGCTCACACCATAGTAACTATTCTTAGACTCCTCCCTCTCATGTTAAATGCTATTTAGGTACTTGGGCTACTAAGTGATGGGCAAAGAATTTTTGAAAGCATTTAATACTCCTTATTCCTTATTTTTCAAGAATTCCTCTAAAATTATTAAAATACACATTGCAGTATACTGTTTTTATGTCTAGCCTCAGTTTTTTACTTTCATGCATATTAATAAGGCCATAGTTTGCAGTAATCTGTTGGGACTACTTAAAGAGTAAGGATGGCAGAATAAAATCCTTAATAAGGACCACAGAAAAATGGGGTTTATGATTATCCTTTCCTGAGGTCATTATCACTTTCCTTAATATTTTTTTACAAGCTGTTCTGCAGCTTAAATTTTTAGAAGTGTGACTGTGTCTTTTCTTTACTAGTGATACCAGTAGAATCAGCGTAGGAGAACATAACAATTACAGAGTTGTGGGTGATTTTTGTTGTTTGCTTTTTTTTTTCCCCTGAAAATGGCGTTGGGTCTGCTTAGCTGTAACACGGTTTACAATTTATGGTAGTTCTGGTGGTGGAACTTCAGTGTTTTGATCCTAAGTTGCATACTGTAAAAATTCCTATGCTTCTGCAAATACGGTCTGAATTTTCTCTTGCAAACTCAGATTGCAGGAACAACTTCGCACTCAAGACTCAGAAATTTATCTTCTCAGTATTTTCACATTATGGAAGTTTTTTTCTTAAAGCATAGTAAACTCCCTCCTATTTTCTAACTTTCCATGTTATTTTGTGGAAAAAGAAAGTACGTGGTAGGTTGAAGTAAAGCTATGTGATACCTGACAAAAGTGCTAGTCTCTGAAAACTTGTGCAAAAGCTTTTAAAATGTGTTTTTTCTTCATCTTTAGAAAACAGATGAAACTGTGAAGTAGAGAAAGCTGTGAAGATGGCATGAGAAAACTTGATCATTGGATTTTAAGGCTGATCCCAGATGAAAATCAAAAAAGATTGATTTTTATCTGAATAGAAACATTCACTTTAAATTTTCTACCTGTGAATAACCTAGGGCATCTGGGATTCACTCATCTATTGTGTTTTTTAAACACATTTCTACAGTTTTATTGTTTGTCTGCCGCAGTGAGAAAGTAGTCTTTAAGTGAATAGTTCGGTCAACTAAGTTGCTTTATTGATAAACCTGTTGTTGTTAACTAGATAATATTTTTCCTGAATGGCTACAAGTTGAAGACTGTCCCCAAAACACTTCTCTTGTCTTTTACAGGACGGTTCCCATGCACCAGGGATTAGAGGACCAACTTTCTCTGGCCATAAGTGTCAGAATGCTTACATCTTTTTGTAGATTATGTAATAAGAGAAAATCAACTGCGGCTTCTTTGTAGCAAACGTTTTCAAGGAGGTCACCGGTAATTAGCCTGAGGTGTTGGTTATACTGGCTGTGCGTGCACGCATGATTCAGCTGCTTCCGTGTATTAACCTAGGAGGGGGCAAGTGGTTCGTTTTTTACTAATGCGCAAAGGCTTGCGGCGGTGTGGGGCAATAGTGTTGAAGCAGCTGGGCTTTTTCTTCCATTTCGTCTGTGACAAATGGGATAGCTGGCGTCAGCAAATTGTCCCAAAAACTGGCAGCTGACCAGAGGAAAAAGGAGGATAGTTCAGAACTACCTGGCTATTGCTTTGTCTTCTGCTTCCCGTCCCTCTGGAAAATAAAAATGTTGTGAAGTGTGGAATAGGGCTGAACGCCGCTGCTGATGAGGGTGGTATCCTAACCTCTTTTCAGTCGCTTCTTGCTTACCGGTGTGCCAGCAGCCAAATGGCTCCATTGTTCCTTATGCTTGAAGGCTTTTGAGAGAGCTTGAAATGCTCCAGAAAAACATTCATAGGGAGCTTCATATGGAACTGCTTTCCCTGGTTTTGGTCTGTGAGTGGAAGAAGGGCTCCTTCCTCAAAGTCCCTCACCAAGGGCCAAGCTGTGGCTGTCCTGGGGGGAGCTGGCTAGCAGGTGGTTTCTTCCACACATGGCTGTCCTCTCCTCTCCTGCCTTGCACGGTGTGGAGGCCTGCAGGGAGTGAGGTTGTGCAGCTGCTGGTGGGTTTGTGAGAAGAAGTCCGGTGTGCAGGATGTGCACAGTCACTGGTGGCAACACCTCTGTCTTTGGTGGTGATTTTGCAAATTCTGCAGAATGATACTGAAAGCTGTATGGGGGAGTCTGTTGGTCAGAAATTGTGTAGTTAGTGGAGAAAATGGTGTTTGGCTTGGTACTTTCCCTTGTGTTGAGAAACGTTAGAGTTTTCAACATTTGTACTCTCTATAAAATTAACTTTCGTTATACAAGATTGAAGGCCTCTAGGGCAGTAGTGGCATTATGCTGGTTTTTTATACCTCTAAAATGTCTAGGCTATATTTTAATTATTGTGAGCTATTACCTGTAATATCTTTTTTCTTCCCTCCTTTCTTTTTCATAGAGCAAGGCGGAGAATGAGAAAACATTTCTAGTAACGTTTGTGGTATTTCCCAGTTTTTCATCTATGGTACCTTTTCAGAGAGTCCAATCCTATATAAAAGGGAATTAGAAACTACAACTTGTCAAAAAAAAAGTCTTTTAATTTTTAACTTGAAAATTGATGGAATTTCAGGTCAGCCATTTCCTCAACATGTTCACACACGGGCCTTCTTACAGTTGCAGGCCTCATGTATTTCTAAGTAAGCTAGATTTTTCTTTTCTTTGTTACTGTGTTTTTACTGCCAGGGTATAAAAAAAGCGATACAAAAGTAGAAATAAATATGGAGGTGCCAAATATAATCACCTTTCAGCATTGTGCCATTGTGGTTGTTGGAAGTAAATCCTTGTTTAGCTTTGGATGGTTAACTCTGTGGTTTGTGCTGACAGCTGGATGTGCACTTGGTTGTTCAGTTGTTTTTTTTTTTTAGCTGAACCGAAATTATAATACAAAAAAATTTATAAAGAATGTTGACTTGTGTGGATAACATCTTAATAGCCTAAAACATAAACTAAAAATTTGGGCTGGAACATTTTTCATTTGACTATTGTGCAAAGGAATGACGTGTAAAATAAATGTTTACTTCCTGGAAGTAAAAGTTTCCTCTAGAAGGGGAAAAAAAAGACTTAACAGAAACTGGAAGTCCTTCCCCTCCAACTCACTCCTGTGGGAGCTGCAATTGCATTATGGTTCTTTGCCTTGACAGTTAAATTTGTGTATATTTTGGTGTACAAAATCAGAATAGGAACAGATTCCCAGCATAAGCATGTTCTTGAGTATCTTGCTGTACATCACTGAAAATGGCTATCAGTATATTCAATGTAATATCTGTGAAACTAGGCACAAGTATAACTAGTGAAAAGCAGAATTTTGTGAATGCTGGTAAAACAAAAGCCCAGCACCATAGAAAATTTAATTACCTATGGACTTATGTGAATTTAGAAGTTTCTCTCAGAAGCAGAGGTAAACCAGAATTTATAATGCCAATAACTTACTTATATAGCTATGAACAGCGTGTGGACTTTCATTAAACAGGAAGCTGGTGTCATTTCAGGAGAGCCAGCTCTGAACAGACTCTAGGAGAGAAAGGAAGTGTCTTTTTCTACGATACATAACCGCACCTCAGTAGTACATGTACCTGGCTAGAGTTGATGTTGCTAGAGTAAAACAGTAGCTGTAACTCAAAAAGCATCTAGTTCATGAATTTCTTCAGATTTTTTCTAATACTGTTAAAGTATCCAGCAAGTGGATAGTTCTTCTGAGAGGCAGCAAGGCACATGGCTTATCCGCAATTTCCACTGTGTTCTAATTGGTATTGTCTTACTTTTTTTCTTATTACCTTTATAAATAGAAAGCAGTTATTTATTAATCTAGCCATTCTTGGTTGATACTCTGTGTAAAGTAAACAAAAATGGAAAAAAATGCTTAAAATTTTCTGTGACGATAATAATCTGGTGTATATAAGGCTGCATAATCAGCTCTAAGTAAATATGCACCCTCAGCCTGTAACAAGGTAATTATAAGGAGGATCAGCAACTTCTCTTGAAGAGAACGCAGTAGTCCTGAAAGCCATTGGGTTTGACTTGTCTGAGATGCAGCTGGAAGCTGTTTTTCTTGCGCTGCTGAAGTAGCTCGGCTGAGCAGCAGGTCAGTGGCGTTGGAGCTGGGCTCAGGCTGGTCAGCCTGCAGGGGCGCGGGTGGTCCGTGCCATCCGTGCAACAGTGTGGTGCTCCGCTGCGCTGCCTCCTGACTTCTTCTCTGCTGGTGAACCACAACGTTGAAACGTTATCGCCTTCAGCCCTAGGAGAGCAGCGCTTTAAGCGGCATGGCATGCTGGCACGCTGTGCTGTTAGAAATGCAAGTGCAAAATGGTGTGACTGGGTGCTTTGACCAGTAAAATCTGCCCCACTTGTCCCTGGTATCTTCTCATACCCTGTTCTTAGTGACACACTGGTAGCTTTCATCCTTCACTTCCCCTAAGCTTAAAATTTTTTGACTTTTCAGCTGCTTTCATGAGCAAATGCTACATTTGAAAAGAATGCAGCATTTCTGTAATCATGTACTAAGTGTGAAAATATCTTTATGGTGTAGTACATAAGGCTAGCAAGGATGTCCTCTCAGAACTTAGCTGCTCAATTTACTTTCTATTTTTTTTCTTAATAAAAACCAGGGATTTTTTTTATGGAGAATCTAATTATAATTTTTTAATTATAAAATATTACCCTTGACCTGATTTATTAAACTCAGAGAGGTGCCAGTGGTATATTTGTGTCTACAGAGTCTTTATCACTCTGTGTGTGTGTGTGCACGTACATGAAAGTATGCCCATAGGTATTTTTACGTTAAGATAAGCAAGGAACATGATGAAAGCATGAGTTTGTTCAGTCTCTGTTTTATTAATACTACTTGTTGGATTTGAGGTGGTTGAAATTAGACATGGGCTGTCTTTCCTGGAATACGTGTTGCTCCTGGCCGGCTAAAGGTCTGGCTGGCCCTGGTCCCCTCTCCTTGCAGGGAGAAAAGGTGCGGAGGGGCTAGCTTCGTTTGGGAGGAGCCGCTTAATTAGCGTAGGGCTCCTTGGAGTGGCTGAGAAGAGATAAATGGCAAAGAGGGTGGGGAAAAAAACCAAGTAGCTAGTGACTCTCTCCAGGGGAAGTAGCAGTTACACAGCCCTCTCAAGTTAAGGATGGTCTGCTCTAAGCTGCAGGAAACATGCCACAATGTCTGGAACTGTGCTTCCCTCTGGGTGGGTTTGCAGCGCGCTCGGCCTTGGAGCCAGGCAGCCAGGGTTTCGCTGCCTGTGTGGTGTGCGTGCGTGCGTGGCTCCCGGCCGCGGGCTATCAGCTCTGCTGGGCTCTGCCTCTGTCCCGGGGGAGAAGGGATGAAGGAACACTGCTGGTTGTAAGGGTCAGGTCCTCCCTCAGCATTGCTTAATATCCTCTGAGAAACTCTCACGTAGACAGTGGCTCTCCGGAGGAAGGGCCCTGGGCAGCCCTGTGCGGCCGTGGGGTGAAGGCCAGGCCGGAGGAGCCCTCACCCTGCAGGGGAAGGGGAAGGCGCTTCCCTGGCCACCTCATGGCTGCTGATCTGAGAGTGGTATCTGTGCTGGCTTTGCCCTCCTACCCCTCTAAGCTTTTTGCTTCCCCCAGCAGCGGTTATGTCTGCCCTGTTCTGTGTTCTGGTAGGATGCTGCTTCTTTGTTTCTTAAAAAGAATACCTAAGCCAGCACTCTCCACGCCCCAGGTTTCATGCTGTGATGGCGCTGAGGCTAGCCCCAGCCAGAGTCGCCGGGGTGGGGGTGCAGGAGGGCGAGACGGATGCTTGTTCAAGGAGTGGGTATGAAACCAGGTAGGCATGGGTTTGGATTGATACCACCTCTTCAGTCTCCCTGGGGAAGAAGGAGGAGCATGGAGGCATCCCCTTCACACTAGCATGAGGGAAAAGGGTTAAATATGAGACAAAAATATTTACGGGAAGACTTCATGCTTAGCTTATGCCATTAAGATAGTGTTGCCTTTATGGTGTTCTCAAGATGTATTTTCTTTGGAAATCAAGGAGGATACACAAAGTGTAATACATGTTGTAAGATAAGTTATTTTAAAAATTATTCATTACCCCAGCGGATTCCTCACTGTAGTTGGTGCAGGGCTCTGCTTGCAAGACCCTGTGCTTTGTTTGTCCTTGTTTGTAGTTGGACTGAAGGAAAAATTGCTTTGTCATTTTAGTGCCCGGTGTATATTTGGGGCTTGAAAGCATTTTTCTGTCTCTTGTCTAGTGCTGGCTGAGTGTAGGGACCAGGGAAACTGTTTGACAGGTATCTGCATACTGATACTCGATATATACTTCCTTTACATTTCTAATGTAAGTTTGGTGAGGATATTACTGAGTTGACTCTTGCCTAATTGTGTGTTCGGAAACAGCAGTTGCGTTATCTTACTAATGCAGACAATGTAGAGCACTCTGAAGCATGAAAAGCAAAAGAGCATGAGCAGAAGAGGCCAAGGGGACAGCTCGAGTGTCTTCCTCAGGAGCATATAACCTGACACAGTGAGATCTCAAATAGTTTTGTGGGAAAAAAATACTCTTAACTTTTCATCTGTTAGAACCAGCACGATCTGCTTTTCTTTTTTATTTTTTAATCACCTAAATGCATGTGAAAATGTTCTTTCTTTGGCATGAATGAAGGACATACAAGAAGGTTGAAAAACAAAGGGGTTTTTTGTTTGTTCGGTCTTTTTTTTCCCCCCTAGAAGTGCTCCTTGATATCTAGGCTAAAGCCCAGAATCTGAGTGAATATCTTTTCTGGAAGCAGTAGCCAACTATTTTTGAGGAACAAATGCACCAAGGCACTAAGAAGCCCTTTACTATTCTTAGTCTTTAATGCGAGATGGTGATACTTAATAATATCAGAAGTGTTGCTTGACATAATAATTGCATCATAACAGAAGCGATACTATTCCTGTTTTGTTTTCAGTAAGGATACATTTGTACTAGTTTTGGTATAGCAAAACAATTAATCTTGAAGTAATTTCACATTCTAAGAAACAAAAGGCTTCTACTGTATCCTTTCAGCTCCTGGATGGAGCCCTTTTGTATGAGTGGTAGGTCAAACGTTTATGTCAGGCTCTCGAAATAGACCTTATAAACATAAAATAGGCTAAATATTATTTTTTAAAAAAACCCTTTGAAAAGTGTGCTTTCATGCTTTTGTACTTAGTTGTTGTTAACATAGTGTTAAAAATTAACAAATTACATAATCATAACCTTGTTTTTTGCCAGTATTTCTGATGGACACAAACACACACCAGGTATTCTGTCTGGGTATTACAGTACTTAAAACATGGATTAGAATGTAGCAAAAATTCTAACTACACCTCATGAAAGGAGAACCTGCAAAGTATAAGACTTTGTGTGCATAGTAAATACAGCTGCTGTTTTGTAGATATATTCTTCTATGTGATAATTATTTTTGATAATAGAAAATGTTAAGAGATCTAGATTCTCCGTTTGCAGTTATAATGATGGCAGTTTCATTTGGATAGAATAATGTTAGCCTGTGGGGGGTGGGGAAATAATCAACCAAAAAATGCTGTGTCTTGGACATGATCACTGTTTCTAAAGATGTAGGTATTTATTAAAGTAGTAAAGGTATATTATTTGCTCCTGTGGTAAAAATGAAAGAAAAATGTTATGATTTTGAATGCTAACAGTATTTGTCCTTGCTTTTGATTAATCAAAGAAAAGCAGTTTATACTGTCCCTGAAATGGTGACTTGAGTTCTTTGAGTTGCTAGGAACAGGAATTATGTCTGTCTGTTCATAATTCCTCTGAGTAATGGAAAATGAAAGAGACTTGAAAGGAATTTAAACAATTAACTTCCTCATACGAAGTACTCAAAGCTGCCTGAAACATCAACTTGAAGAGTAGATACTATTATTTCAGTTTACAAATGTATGCAACACTGTTAAAATATGTAATTGCAGATTTTAATAATACACTGATAATATCTAAATTATTTACCATCAAACTGTCTTGATGTTTTTGATAACATTGCTTTGTAGTAAGCCTTAAGTCAATCACATGGTGATTTCTTCCCCTCCCCCCCCATTAAAGAAAATTTTATTTGAGATATTGAGTATTAACCAACTTGTAAACTTTTTTTAAAGATACTTGCATTTTTTTCCCAAATTTATTTGAAAACCTTTTAAATAGGCTTACTTAATGGCAAAAGTACTTCCTTTTCTCCTGCACTTTATATAACAATCTTCCTTAATAAAGTTTAAAGCTAAGTCAAGCCTTATCCTGCAATATGGGAAACTAAGGTCTTATATTGAAATTCAGCTCCTGGAGACCTGCAGGACATGTGCGGTTATATGGTCTGAGCCCCCAGCATTTTTAGTCCAATTTATGTCCGTGGGTGAAGGACCATAGGTGGAATAGGAAAGAAAGTTACAAGGTTTAACACCAATCCCAGTCTTTATCCAAGTAGTAAAGTTAGTTTTCACAGGAAATCAAATGGTGGTTGGCATATTGCTACCTTTTTCTATTAATAAACAGCTTACAAAAAACATAGATGTGGGCTTACAGGTAGTTGTATATTCTCTTCAAATAATTATTACTAAAATAAGGGAGAACATTGCATTGGGTGACAAGGACATTGGTTTATCTACCTGGATTTTTATGTCAGGCTTCTCACTTGGGTGAAAACCAAGCACCTTTGGGAACATTTATGCCTTGGAGTCTACTTAGCATTGGAAAGCAGTCTCACTTGTATTCTGTCCTCAGATGTAGCTATAAAAACCCATTTGAAATTATTTACACACAAGTCTCTGAAGACAAGTTTTGCCTTTCCTTTGTGCAAGGAAGGTAAGAATTTTCATTGTATCATCTTAAACTAATGGCTCTTGTTTACTTCTGCTGTTGTTCATACTTTTTCAATGGAAGAACAGCAAGCAATGTTTTGTTTGCTGATTTTCTGCAGTTTGCTGTCAGGTAGAGATGTGAGTAGCATAAAGAAAATATTTTTTAGGATGAAACGTCATTTGTGGCATGTTGTCTGCATGGATGAGCTCTTTAGGCAGAATTTGTTGAAGTTGCTCCAAGCTGTATAAAATGGAAAGCTAAGATCAGACTGTAAAGAATTGTTTCTCTTCAGTGAGTCCCTAGTTTTTCAGAGGGATCCTTTCAACAGGAGGGAGGAGAAGGTCACAAAGGGTGGGGTCCTGTCCTCCTCTGAACCCATTTACAAAGCTCTTTTGAAATGCTGAGGAATTACTTTTGCTTTGTGAAGGCAGCCAGTTTATCTCTTCTCTTATATTTCACAATTCTAGAGTGATCTTCTTATGATTTGGGTGTAATTCAGAGGCAAGAAAGTATCTGATTATAGCTTGAAAAGAAAAAGAGGTAGTTCTGCTTTGTTGGGTGGGAGGCTTTCTTGGGGGGAAGGAGTGGTTTTTTGTTTTGTTTTGTTTTGTTTTTTTTTTTAATTCAATGTGGAGAGGGGAAGATGCTCATTTCCACTAATGGGTTGTGCCTGGCTGCATAGTAGTGCAGCGTGGTTTTGATTAACTGGATTTCTTGTAAAGGAGTTTGAGAGGTTTTGTTTCAGTAAAAAACTTGAATTAATATTCATTTAAGAAACTGCAGAACATCAGCTGAATTTTAAATTTTAAAATTCAATTTTAATGAATTTAAGACACAGCAATTCTGTGTCTTGCTACTCATTGTAGTAGTAACTTGGACTGTTTTAATTGTGTCACTAGTACAATAAGGAGGAGTATTAGCTTTATTTCTTTGAGTTTGGTGGCTGTACTAGAGTGACAAGCAAAGTTTATTACCTGCTCAAATACAACCAGATTAAATTTGTAAGAGGATTTCTCTGCTTTAGATAGCATTCAGACTAAATACCTACATAATGGGAGCTTTTCTTTCCCTTTTTTAAGGAAGTGAGAGAATTCAGCTGCAGTACTCTGCTGTGAAGTTCATTAGTACAATGCGGTATTTATGCATATAATAATCAATGAGAGGAACACACACCCCCGTCCCCTACCCCCCCATCCTTAAAGATGGTTGATACAGTTTTTCTAGTCCAGGTAAGAAAAAGATGCTGCAGCTTTAGTAATATGTCGTACTGGATAACATTTGCTTAGTTTTTCATAAACATTTAAGACATTCAAGACTATTCTTGAAACAATTCATTCTAGATTGATGTAAATGTTTCATGTTAGTTATTCAATGTAATTCTCCACTTCCTGAGCTATATTCATAAAATCCTACCCACCCTTTCTTTAGAAGGAATCTTTACTTATCTTGCTAGGCTCTCTTTTGTTGTAACATGAGTCATTCATGAAATGATATTTTGTTTTCTTTCATAGAATATTGATAGTCATCTTAAGTAAATGTTTATAAATTACTAAAATGATAGAGAGGAGGTAATTTAGTGAATGGCAAAATGATTATATGCTTCCTTTTTTGAAAGCAATTGGAATATGCAGATGTGGATTGTGAACAAAATAATTAAGATGACTATGCAGTGATTTTAAATGAAAGAGATTCAGTCAGTGGAGCAAACACTTGGCAATAGAACAGTATCTACACCTCTCCCAGGTTTTTTATTAATGGCTTTTAATTTAAACCTGTACTTTGTTAAATCTCAAAGGTCATCACTCAAGTTCTCTCCTAACTTAGCTTTTTGTAGTTACTCCATTCAGTTTTTAACATAAATACAAACGCATGTGCTATTGGTGTAGGAACAGACATCAAGACACCTTAGGTCCCTTTCTGGCTTGTTTTGTTGCCTTCCTTGAAACTTCAAATGCTTTCCTGTTCCATAGTCTTTTCCTTTAGTCTAAGTGAAACGCTGTACAAAATGTTGTGGATGTTCCACAATGTTCCATAAAACTTGGGGACGCGCCTTCCCTGGAGGTGTTCTAGACCAGGCTGGATGGGCCTTTGGGCAATCTGGTCTAGTGGGAGGTGTCCCTGCCCATGGCAGGGGGGTTGGAACTGGATGATCTTTTAAGGTCCCTTCCAACTCTATCCATTCTAT
>JAOXNO010000020.1:42610949-42637213 GCA_028565335.1 Limnodromus scolopaceus | reverse complement strand
GGTGTCCCTGCCCATGGCAGGGGGGTTGGAACTGGATGATCTTTTAAGGTCCCTTCCAACTCTATCCATTCTATGATTCTGTATTTGCTAACATCAGCTGACTCTTGTGAGGTTAAATATATTTAATGTTAATTAAAGAGTTTGATAATCACAGGAAGGAAGATACTACATACAGTACTACTGTTCATTTTATGGAAAATGTAAATATGCCTACTATATTCAGTGTCAGGGCTCACAGAAGTTCTACTCATGTCTCTGGATGAGTTGTCACTTAAATTCTTTGGTGTTAAACTTCAGTTTTTTACAACAAAGATGAAAGTGGTCAATTCCAAATATTAATTTATAGTTATATAAAATGGCTAGAGATATAGGTTGGTACTTTCAAGAGGTATGATACAGAGATACAGTATGTCATGGAAATAATATTTTTTGAGCAATGCAGAAGAAGTTGTATAGAGTACTAGTAGTCCTCAGTTAGAAGGAAGTGCTTGATTATAGCTGTACCAGCCTGAAGCTGATGCATAACTCTCTAGTTTTGGCCACTATTGACAGATGATGGTCAAGGCTGTAGAGATAAGGATCCGTTCTTAAGGCATCAAGATGATGAACCTGCCTCCACAGGTGCTTGACCACATCGTGTGGACAGGGGTCTTTGTTTAGGAGCCTGCTTGTTTTACTAGCCTCGCTGCCTTCTTTGACGGAGAAGAGATACTCTAGTTCTGCTCCAGAATTTGCACAGAAGTGTTCTGGGTGAGCTGGTGAGCTTCTCCTCCGCCTCAGGGAGTTTTGCTGCAGACTCTACCAGCCCTGCATCCCTCCTGACAGCGGCCTTCAACAGCTAGCCTGAAAGCTGCTGTTTCAAGTGGTAGGATAGACTGGCTCCTTTGCTTCAGAACCCGGGTTGATCTCCTGCATTTTGTAATACGTTCTGGATATTGTGGGACCTACAAAGGTAGGCCAGTCCAAGGCCTGAATTCTGCACAGTTTTTATATTTTCATATAGGGTCATACATGATTTCAGCAGAAATGTGATCCTGCTGCATTCGGCTGCTGGAACAGCAAGAGAAGAAACCATGGGTTTTTTGTTTTCTCTGTAGTTGAATTAGTAGTAGCAGAGGAAATGAAACTGTCCTATGAAATACAGCTTTATGGTTGAAATCAAGTGTTTTTCTTTTTGTCATCTATTACTATAGTCTTACTCTTCATAGGAGTTACTCTGCTATTTAATACCTGATGAGGTTGATTTCTGCACTTTTCTTTAAATCTGTGAGGCACTGCACAACAGATTGCTCTATCTGGGTAAATGTTTGATGAAACAGTATAGGTATAGTAATACTGCAAGTAGAAAAATGGTCAGCAGATAAAGTGTCAACCTGTGCCCAGTCTGCACAGCATGTTGACCCCACTCTGACTCATGAGTCTTCACGTTTCCAGGTACTTCACAGCTTCTTTCTGCCACTGAATCCCTAGCTGAAAGTCAGTCTTCTGCGAAGACACACACTGTTCATTTAATGGCTCTCGGTAAATGATGTGGATAGTGACTAAACAGGGTAGTGGATTTTGATGGATTTTATTTTTTCCTACAGATTGAGAATGTCCTTTTCCATCTAATTTGAATGTGGATTTTCAAACATTTATTTTCTTGCCATTTCATAAGTCAGACTTAGGGGTAAACACAGAGTTAGGTGTAGTTTAGCCGCATTTCTTTTTGTAACAGGTGCCAGTGTAGATTTTGCTTAGAGAATGGCATCCTTGTTGTTTTAGTTTAAAAACATCCTTGTATTGGAATATTTAAGATACAATACTTCAGATTTATTTAACTTAAATGTAGAGGGATGCAAAAACAAGTACAGGTGTGCGTTTCACATCAATGTGAAAGAAAAAGTTTGTCAGCCTATGCTTCTAGTCTTGAATTACTTTTGAATTACTTTCGTATGTCTTCCTCGTCAGCCACCACATGAGTATTGAAGCCACTCTGCCAGTAGCTGCATTGTCGCCTATTCAACATTAACCATGCTTTAAGTTTTTCTGTAAGTTTCACAGGACAAAGAATGTTGTGTTTCAACATTTTGTAGTTTTATTTTTGTGGGACATGCACCAGGAGTAATAGTAACAATTCAATAAATTGTATGTGTTACGTATGTGTGTATGTGTGTGCAAGCACGCACATAAGGGATTACTGATGTGTTTAAGTAAGCTGACTTCCTTCCTCGTTTTTGCTTTTGGAGATAATGCTGCTCGGGGGACTTCAGATGTTTGGTTGTAAAATTCTTGATGATGCAGTAATATTTGTTGCGGTTACCATTTGAAGAAAAAAATTTTGGGGATGTGCTTCAGAGATTTGCCAGGTTGTAAGATGCAAAGCTCTTAGAAGTTTTGATAATCCTCTGTGCCACGGTTGAATGAGAATTTATCACTATTTGAGACCTTTCTTTACTGCCTTTAGAAGACAGTTAGTTAATTCTTTTCAGTTATCAGTTGGGTGGTTTTTTTTATCTGGGAAGAAATTTCTAAAAAGTCAAATGACCAACCATACTGTGTGCTTGAATCAGAAAGTTCTTTTTTTTCAGTCACACCATTACCTTCTCTCCAAAGTACCACCCAAGGGTTGTATTAGGATCAAGTTTGGGTTTTTTTTGGAAGGTCACCCTCCACCCTCATCTTTTAAGAACAGTATTATTATCGTCATCATCATCATTATTAAGATTCAGGTATGTTGTGTGGCCTTCAACTGTCTTCTGACAGACAAGAAGATATTACTCATCTGGCTTCAGAGAACCAATCCAAGTCTTGACTAATTTAAAAGTGCAGCAGCAGCCAGCAGAAGATTGTTCTCAGTATAGTTTTATCCCCTCTTGGTCCATTCTGTTGATCTACTCTGTTGCACTCTCCTTATATAGGCTAGAAATGTTCCTGGGATGATATGGTAGAAAGAGCAGTTAGCAGAAGCTATAAGGCATTCAGATCCTATCAGGACATGTAGATTTTTTTTTTTTAAAAGCCCCTTTTGAGTTTTCTTTTTTTCACCAGGTGTAAAAAGCCCTCTTGAGTCCTGTTCAGCCTGTTATCCAGTGTTGGTTTTGTTTTATGGTGGTAGGTAATATTTTAGGTAATATTGCCAAGTTGTATTTCTTAACTTGCTCTGTAATGGCTGAGGCTGTAGAAAGCACAGTTGGTGTTTTATAATTCATCTTGATCTTACGAAGCCAGTCATGGGATTTTAAAAGCCAAAAAAGATATAATCCAATCTGGGTTTGAATCAATGCTGTAACAGTGATAGTTTAAAATCCCACTCCCCACCAGGATTAATGCTGTAATGATTGCAGCTGTGCTTAGCTAACCCTGGTAAGTCATTAAGCCAAACTTTCCCTTGCTTCTCTGAGAGTAAATAAATTGCTTGTTTTCTTTCCAATCATTTTAGTTTGGGGGGACATACGCGAGGAAATTTCTAGTAACATACTTGTAAATGGTGTTTTATCACTATTAAGCAGTTTTCACATAAACAGGACTTCTTTTTACGGAAAGAATTGATACCCCTTTTTAAAAAAAAAAGCCATACTTGAAATTTTCTTTGTATGCTTTTCTTGTCAGCAGCAATATAAAAATATTTACTTTCTGCCTTTGATCATAACAATCTAACATAAACTATCAATGGGAAGCTTTTGTGAGTTCCCATATATTGTGCTGAAAACCAAAATTTTAGCTTCTTAGGAATTTTTGTATAATGCTGTAAATTTTATTATCTGTCATTCCTATTCTTTCATCCTGTTTTTGTGCATTCTGTGCTGGAAATTTTCTACTTTATCCTTTTTCACCAGGATACTTTTCACACTTTCCCCATGTGTATGTGACACTTCATGCAGTTATGGAGGACTGAAAATATTCTCATTGTTGCTGGTGGTTTAACCAGAAAATTAGTCTGTGGGTAGGCAAAAGAAAGTAGTTTCAAACATTGAACTGGGAAGGGACAAACTGGAGGAAACTTTGAGATGGCCGTAAAAGAGAGAAAGATACCATTTTCAAATACATATAGGTAGCTATACATATTGTATATGTAAATAAAGTACATATTTTTCATATACATATATATATGAAAAGATTGAGAAAAATACATATTTTTTGTGTGTGTCTTTAAGTCTCCAAGTATAATTTGTTACTGGTCTCTGACTGCCGAAGTCTTAGTACAGTGACACCCTTTACAGAACCACAAAGCTGAATAAGATGCAGGATTAAGTTTTAGTTTCTTCCTTGGATTTTAATTCTGTTTTCCTACATATTGCAGTTTTGTAGATTCAGTTTCAAGGTGTAAATAATATGAAACACTAATTTCTTTAACATAATGCAGATTGCTTTACCACTGTTCTCTTGTGGGTGATTGTCATATGTGTTACTGATTGCTACCTACACTCTCAATAAAGAATTAAAAGCATTAGAAGCTTCAGGTTTTAAAACAGATAATACAAACATATGCTAAATTTGCATTTGGGCACTTTGAAGGAATCTGGATTCCCATGCAGGGAAGCATCAGGACCAAAACTTGAAGTCACTTCGTATTCCACTTATTCGGAGGTGTTTAGTATGAGTGATTTTCTTTGTGCATTAGTTAAAGCAGTATCTTTAGTAAAAGAGTTAATTGTGTCAAAAAGGCGTCTTATATACCATTCTGTGCTTTAAAAGTTCACATTGAACAGATGTTTGTACTAAATGTGTGACATATCTTGCAGAAAACGTGGACAGTATCACAGAATTATTGAAAGATGTGTGGTATGGCACTTCATTTCAGTTTATATATAAAGATATGTCTCCTTTTCATAGGTTTCAGAAAAGGAGAAAAACTGTGGTGCTCTTAAGGGTACCCTAAAGTATTTTTTACTATGTAGTGTTTCTGTATTATCTAGATTTATAATTCTGTACAGTCTTAAGGAAGGAAATGTTTTCTCCCCACTGGTAGATTACAGAAGTGTAAAGATCTCACTTGTGATTCTGATGAACAGGCAGGTGTCATTGACCCAGGATGGCCCATACTGCATCACCCTTTCCACAAAGGCCTATGCCTGGTTAACGTGAATTTGTAGGGTCATGTGGGGCAAGTTCTGCCTGGTGGCAGTGCCTTGCAGAGAGGAGGCCTGCACCTGTAGCGCTGCGTTCCTCCTGCACTGAGGATCCCCATGAAGGCTGACAGTGGCAGCAGGTTTGGTCTCACTTTTCAGCTTCAGGGCACATTCTTCTTCATTACAATAATAACTACTTTCTCCCCAGAGAAATTAAAATCGGTCAGATGTAGCATCATGCCTGTTATTCTGAGAATACATGTGCAAGGAAGACTTGTGTTAGAAGTTTGCTTTATGCATGTGGGAAATGGAACTGAAGGTTTCAAAATGATGTTCGTGTTAAAGGCAAAAGCTCTTAGATGCTTTCAGCTTAATTTTTTGCAGCGTGTGCTACCTCAGAAATGCTTAAGGGTTGCTCCTTTAGCCTTGCAGTGCTGTGGAGCTCATTTCTCTGACAAGACACCTAAAACAACATGTAAGGGGCATAAGGGTTCCTTTATTCTGGGACATGAGTATTATGGTGTGAGGCATGAAAGCATCACAGAAATGATTAAAATAAAACACAGGCAGAAAGGCACAGGACTGAGCAGTGCCTCCTGGAGCATGAGTTTTGTTTCCTGCAAGGCTGCATAGCTGGGTGAGTGCAGGGTTTATATGGCTATGCAACTGCTCGTTCTAAATTTCAACTCCTCCTCTTAAGCAAACACAGGAATAATGTAGATAAGCTGTTGTAGTTACAGAGGATGCGTTTACTGAATTGGAGTGGAGCAAAGGAAAAATGTGTGATGTATCCTGTGTGAAATTTCCAACAAGCAGATCTTGACTTTAAATGGACAAATAGTCAGAAATGTTCATGAACAAACTTTAGTACAAAGTAGAAATTTTAGTACAAAGTACAAAGGCATGAAGAAATTTGAAGGAAGGAAGGAATGGCTGCACATTAATGAATATGAGCCAAATTTTAATTAACAGTGGTATCACATGTTTCTGAGGTTAAAGTTTACAGGACTGTAATTGTTACACTACTTGCTTTAAAAACAAACAAAAAAACCCAAAAAAACAAACACCAAAAGAACCCCCAAACCAAACCACAAATGCATCTATTGGTAGTACACTACCTACCATAATGTCCTCAAAGTTGGCCACAGAAGGTGAATTTTTTTCTTACTTCCTGAATTTTTGTGACTAAATGTCTCCTAGCAATTACCTGAAATTAGATGTTTTGGACAATTGTCTTTGACAATAGAAGATTTCTTAATACGCAATCATATTATGTATATTTTGGAGTTTTGTTTTACTCCTTAGTTTAGTTGCTAAATGGAAGTGCAAGTTTTAATTCAGTGATACTTCAGTTGCTACTGATGCTGCTGTTTTAACACTGAACTGGTCCTTGCAAGCACCCCTTGACAAGGTTCAGCCCTGCGCTATAAACAAGCTGTAAGCATTGTACAAAAAAAGTTGTATTTGTGTCCAGTGGCTAAACCGTATCCTTCCTATTTGTCTTACAGGCACAGGAGAGAGTGGCAAAAGCACGTTTATCAAGCAGATGAGAATCATTCATGGATCGGGTTACTCTGATGAAGACAAACGGGGCTTTACAAAACTGGTGTACCAGAATATATTTACAGCAATGCAGGCCATGATCAGAGCCATGGATACACTCAAAATCCCATACAAGTATGAACATAACAAGGTGAGATTTTTGTTTATTTATGTAGCTAAAGCTTTTCCTTTTTTTTTTTTTTTTGTGGGGTGGGGGTGGAAATATACTGAAGGTCACAAAAAAATTACACATCACACAAATTATGCATAAAGCTCAAAAGAAAAGGGCATTTTACCAGTCCTGCCTTTAGTTCTCTGCCCTTTTTGCTGCTTTGACAACAAAAAGGTGCTGAGAGCAAGCTGGGCTGCTCTTAACAGAGCCTGAGGGGTTTCTCATGGGGCAGAGGTTTAATGGCAGGCTGCTGTTTGACTGTTACTTTAGTTACCCGGTGTTGCTTCCTTTCAGGCCATGCTGTGGCCAAAACAGAGTTAAGCCATTCTTCTGATGTGTAGCAGAAACTACCATTTCTGGTAATGGTCTGCCATTAACATTACATGTGGAAAAAATTCCAAATTATTAGAAAAATTGGTGGGAATACCTGTTTGTGTGAACAAGTTGTGAAATAAGATTTTTCAACACAAGACCTTAAAATGCTGTTACTGAAATTTAAAAGGGCAAAATACATTTGAAATACTTGGAGGGTTCATATCTGACTAGCCTGACTTTAAATTGTTTTACTTATGTTTCTTTTTAAATGTAAATATAAAAAAAAATCTGGAAACATTCCACGAAGGAGAGTGAAATGCTTAATATTTACTTGAATACATGGTAAGGCACAGGATTACGTGGCTACCTCTTCGAATTCTTCTCACAGGAGTGGTACTACTTTGTTTGATAACAGTTCCTGAGAACTTGTTCTGATTTTTACTTTTGAGCCAATATCAGCAACTTTGTCAGACAGAAGGTTTAAGATCTGTCACAAGTGGAGTGACAGATCTTGTGAAAAGAGTATTTAACGATAATTTAGTAATCCTGGATGAAAGTAATAGTTTCTCTGATTTAATTAAGCAAAAGTTCTTTTATTCTATTATTTTTTTTAAATACCAGAAACTATCAAAGACAAGGGACATTTATGATAAAAATTATGCTTCTGTTAACTGGGGAAGACAATATGAAATAAACTCCTTAAGATGAAAATCTTTTGTGTCTGCTTATATGAAGTTTAATTATTAGAATTGAACTTCTGTGTATGTTTTAAGGCATCTAATTTAGCCGTAGGAAAGCTAGAGCTCATTACCAGGTTAAAAAAACTTTGTTTCTTCATTTGCATCTGCCAAAGTCATTGCAGAGTGTCGTCACTTTGGTGACATTATATTACAGTAACTGATCTTGTAGGAGCCTGGGTTTGTGCAGTGGGAATTCAGGAGGATCCTATCTGTCAAAGTCCATATTGTTAGCTTTCATTAATGGTGGATGGGGTTTTTTGTGTACATGAAAAAAGTTTGAAAAAATTTGTCCTAGTTGGTAAAAGAGATTGTTGAACTTCCTAGTCTGACTGCATGCTGGAGCTGTCCGGTTTCCCCGCTTTCCCCACAAATCAAAATTAAATGTGTAATTAGTATAAAAAAGGAAACTGCATTTTTATGGTTATTTCAGCCATTTGCCTTCATGTTTTTGCTATGCACAAAGCATATAGCATAGTGACCTGAAAAGTTAGTTCATTATGAAGCGCAGTCATTTTTTCTTCAAAATTGGTATTGATTCTCACTTTGCCTTGGTATCTGGACGTTCTAATCATAAATCAGGATTTTTTTTCCTTGTGTTATACAATGGAGTAGACATACTGTAGTTATTGTTTAAGTTAAGGCTGCTGAATTTATATAGCATTTTTATATAGCTGGAGTGAGTCAGATAGATTTGGCATATCTGTATGCACATGGCCAGAGCTCTTCACTTTCTCTATAACTTTAGTGAAAGTGGGAGCCTATCTTTGTGCTCAGCTCCTCGACAAGCATTCCCATCAGTTTCTAGTAGAGCTACACATAGAGTAAAATAGAAGTCACCTACTGACAGGGTCTCAAGACAATTTCTATAGTAATTACTTTATAAATAGAGGAGAAACCAAACTTGCCACAGTATCATGCCAGTATAGAGAAGATTAGGGTCTGCTACATTTACATTTCATATACAAAGTCACTTTGAAGCAGTGAACACCTATCAATTGGTTAATCTGCTCCTTATTTTTTTTAAAGGCTGTTGAAAACAAACTCATTAGCCTAGCAGCCTAGAAAACACAGGAAGGGCACTTCCTATTAATTTGAATCTCCTATCAGGAAGTCCTATCTCTGGAGAGAATATCTCAAAGTTTGAGTAACAACATATTTTTAGCACACTAGTTTTTTTGCACAATAATTTAGAAAACTGGAGCTCAAGCTGGTATTGATGTGGTTGGGCCTAAAGAAAAGCGGCCCTTTTCTTGTCAAATTTTTCCTGTTCTGCAGTAGACTTTGGGGCTGGAGTACCAATTGTCTTACCTTTAACTGGGAATTACTAAAATTGGAGTGTTTTGAAACTCTGAATGCTGCTGGAATTTGATGTGCTCTCATACCAAAAAGTTAGTTAAGTAGGCAGTTGTACAACATCACAACATTTAGGTTGGATTATTTTAATATAACCACTGTTGCAAGCGGCAAATTTTAAGTTTAGCAAGTTAGGTCTTCTGGAGTTGTTGGCTTTATAGTCACCAATATAACTAAAGAGGTAGAGACAAAAATATATTGTCCTATATTATTATAATCTAGGCTGTTTTGAAAGATTTGTTATCAGAACAGTGAAAGTCAACTGAGAAATGTATCTACTAATGTTTAGAATGAAATATCTAAGAACTGATGGTAGCACATTATATCACAAAAGACATTTATTTTTCATGTTAAGCTTCAGAATATAAGCTCTACTGAGGTTTAAGATAATGGGTGAGGGTGATCTCTTCTCTTAGGAATTTGTCTGTCATAGGAAATGGTGGCTTATGGACTGGTTTTTAGTTTCCTTTTGGGTAAATGTTACTGTGTTTCCGTTACATATTTTTTAACTAGAAGTTGTGAAGTTTTTATATGGCTCTTGAGTTTTAAAGTAAGATGTATTTTATGAAATAACAGAAAGCCGTAGATTTTTTTTTTATAGAATTGTTCATAAGCAATTCTCAAAATTGTCTGTATTTGCAAAATCTTGAGAGTGTACAGTACTAACTCATGCGCAACCACAGAAGCACAAATGCACATTTTTTAAACTAAAATATAGGTTTGTATCTTTTACAATTTGTCTTTGTAGAAAGCTGTGTCCCCATACTTCTGTCATTCCTTTCAAATACTGAAATGAGAAGACCATTCATTTTAATATTCTAAATTCTCACGTTCCCACTGTTCTTCATAATGGCTTGGAAGCATCTCCTTCAGATAATGTAGTGTCCATTTCTCCTTTTCTGTCTTTTTTTTTTCATGTCTAATATTGCTGAAGGTGTCATTAAGAATTCTATCAAATATATTACTATACTAAACAAATAAATCTATTACAATACTAAACGTCAACT
Organism: Limnodromus scolopaceus; assembly: GCA_028565335.1. Taxonomy (NCBI): domain Eukaryota; kingdom Metazoa; phylum Chordata; class Aves; order Charadriiformes; family Scolopacidae; genus Limnodromus; species Limnodromus scolopaceus. The sequence continues at coordinate 42,627,033 of JAOXNO010000020.1, read as the reverse complement.
ACCACTGTTCCCCTGTACTATTCCCTTCCCATGTAATTTCCAAAAGACAAGTTACTTCTGCTATAGCAGATTGTATCAGGAAGGTGTCACTCTGTGGAGACTTAACAGGCAGGAAATCTTTCTTGCATCCCATGCCCATAATTTCCTGTGAGACTTCTTAAATATTCATAACAAGATAACTAATGTAAGTAATGGTGAGAGAACAGGCTAGAAGGAAGTTTTTAAAGAGGCTGAAAACATAAAGGCAAGTTTTATTGTAGACCTAGATATTTGCTGTTAAGTTTCGAGAGTGTTTTCAGCTGAAGTTGTTTCTGTATTTGTGTCTATTCCCTTTGGGGGAATGTTTTGCAGTAAAAATAAGACGATATCAGAAATGCTTTCCAAGTCTAAAATCTTACTGGCATTATCTTCAAGTCTGTGTTTACCTTGTTAGCTTGTTTCTTCTAAATCAGAAAACTTCACCGGAGCAATCAAATAAAAATACAGACAAAAGCAGGACAACAGGAGCAGGTATGGAGTCAGGTTGCATAAATTTTCATCTTGGGTAAACAGTTGGGGGTGGTAAGTGTTCTAGATCTCTTTGGTGAAATTTGATGTCAAACAAACCGAAGTTGGAGAATAGGGCCTCCTGCAGTCATCTCAACTGATATGCAGAGAGTGTGAAGGACTGAATCCAGTGCTGGAGTGTGTGAACATTGGGATGGTTATTGACTGTCAGACGATGCAGAGTGTGTGGCATTTCTGGGCTTTTGAGGGGGGTGTGGTTTTGGATTTTGTTGCTTGAGGTTTGGGTTTTTTTGGATGGTGAAATGAAATGCGTATTGGTTTGGACCGGGGATAATCAAGTGGCTCTTCAAGCAGATGGAGAAACCTAAACTGTGCCATCTGCACAAACAGTATTCTGTAGCATCTCGAACCTGGAGCAGAGGACTTATAGCAGGTTACAATAAAAAGAGATTAGTAACTAATAGTGTTAGTTATTATTTAATGTATCATAGTGCTTGGCTAGTATTTAAGTACTCTCAGATGTTCTCCAGGCACTCAAAACCAAAGAAAAGTTACCAAATAAGTAACAGCCTTGCAGAAGAGTTTAAATGCTTCTAATACTTCTAATACAGAACTCTACTTTGGCAAGAAATAAATTGCTGCAGAGCTGACCAACCTGGAAGAGAGTTTAGTTAAAGTATTATGATCTTTTAAGAAATGTATTCAGAGACAGGAACTGAATATAACACCCCCCCCCCCCACCAAGAGTCATAATGTCAGGTAAAACTCATCTCCGTGACAGCTGTGTTTCCTTCTGTGAGGTCATTGATCAGTGAGCTTTAGGGGCTTCAGTACAGCCATGACAATATCCTTCTGAGTGCTTCACGGAGAGTCCTTTGTGAGGACTTTGATAGTCCTAACCAGATCCCAGCCTCTCCCCAGCTGTCTTTCTTATCAGAGACTGTCTGATAAGACTGTCTGTCTTATCAGTCTCCTTCTGTCAGTCATTTACTCCTCTCATGCCCTGCCTTTCTCTCTGGCACCTCTCCCAGTCTTATGTACATTAGACCTCAGCAGGTCTTTATCTTCTTACCTGTGGCCTTACCGTTTTGTCCTACTCTGCTGTTTTCTTCCTTTATATTTGAATAAAAAAATTTTAAAAATCACCCAGAACCCCATACATATAGTAATTTACATCCTGTCCTCTTTTTTCCGGTTCACTCACTTGCTCTCTGTTTAGAGCAGAGCTGTCTTGTGTTTGTCTGTTTTGCTCCAATGGATTTGAAGGTTGCTTGTTTCCTCTGTTACATTCTGCTTAAGTGTTCCATGCTTTACCCCAACAGAAGTGTGAGTTTTAGATATTTATCCAAGTGTGAGGGGAAAATGATTGTGTATCAAAAGTAAGCTGGAAGCTTCAAGTGAAGAGCTGAGCATGTTTGGGGTTTGTTTTTTTTTTAAATAAACATACAGATAAATGAACACTCTTCCTTTCTCCAGTATAATAATAGATAATTTCACCGATAGGAAATAAGGAAACTGTCTCAGCCTGCAGTTCAACATGAATTTGAAAACTAAATTTTAGCTATTCTTTTTGCAGCGCAGTAAGATTTCTTCCTTCCTCCTTTTATATTTCAAGTGAAGTCCTTAATTTTTTTAAAATGCAACATTTTACGTGATTAACTGCCCTTTGCTAACGGGAAGTGATAAGTCATGCACAAAAACACTCACGTGGGCCGTGATGTCCGTGTTTTATCTTTCCCGTTCCACCATTTCACTGTTTCTGCTAGTGTGGAGAACAAATGGGTGGTTATAATGCCACCAGATTCTTGTAGATTTTGCAGCCACTCATACACGGGATAGAGGACTATAAATATAGAAAAAAAGGCTTCTAGCATCTCTTTCTTTCCTTTCTTTCTGCCTATTTTACTTTAGATATGTTTGTCATTTAGTTATTTTGCTTGCAGAGCATAGTGTCATAAAGAAAATATGCATGTGAGCATGCTCTCTGACATTGAAAACGTGAAATATGCTTAGGGCAACTTTTATATGTAGTACAAATTTGGCAATTTTTTTCAGGTAATGAGATTTCTACTCGTTGAATTGTTTTGACTTCCTCCATAATTAACAACAGTTTTGTAAATACAGGTATTATACAATATAATTTTATACAGAAAATGTATAAATGTAACAATATATAAGTATTTCCTAGAGGAAAATATTTAACAGTAGTATTTTCCTATTTATTTCATTCATTTCTCCAGAAGACATGCTAAGATTATCTAGCATTTATTTCTGAAGTAATTTCAGACTGAAATATTTTTGTCATATTTTCCTCTGAAATGTTGTGAAAATACTTCCTTCCTGCAGTAAATTTTTCTGGTGAACTCTTAGATCCAGTTAAGTTCAGGTTATGAAGAATGACTATAAATTCTTGAAATCTCATGTCTTCATTGTTCATTTCTAGTAACACAGAAAAGTTGCTTGAAATAAGGTTTACTGCAATGGATGAAGAAATTTTCAGCTAAAATGGACCACATTTATCTGCAGGTTATGTTGCTTTGTAGTAAAGTTACAATGTCCGAGATGCAGGAAGGCTTTGTCTTACAATAAAATTCAGCTTTGGCTTAGAAGATAAGCTAATGTTAAGCAAAAGAGTTGTTTTAAAAAGAAAACAAACCCAAAATTAACAACACAACCCCTTCCCCTCCCACCTTCTTTTTCTCAAGAATAATTTGTTCTGTATTGTGGGATGTATTGCCTTATAGAGGTATTCATGTCATTCCTTTGATTCTCTACTTTTTCTGAGAGAGTATTTTGCTCTTTTTTTTTTCCCAAGTATAAAGTCTGAATATGAGAAATTGATTACATATTCATGCTTCATCAGTCCAATCAAATGCCTGCCTGCTTTCAGACTACAGATGCCTTTGTTTTCCTGAATGTGACCTATTGGCCAGATTTAAAATTTGGCTTACTGTTCAGTTCTTAACTTTCTAATCAAATTTGTAGATACAGTGTAGTAATAGGTTGTAGGTACATGTTTTGCTAGTTTGGAGTGTTAACCTGAAAACTTCTGAAGATGCAAATTGTGTCCTGAGTCATATATGTTTGGAGATGCTCTCTATTTTTAGTTATTGTTGTGGGGGTTTTTTGTAAGCTGTGACCACTGGTTTGAGAACTTAAGCTCTCTATCTGTATTGTACGCTTTACAAGCAGGTAGATGAGTGCTCTGCAGACTGTCTTTGCATCTGGTCTCCAGTCTTTACCCAGCTATTTTTTTCAGCTGTAAACAAAATGCTACCAATTGTACAGGCTTGATGAAAAGGTAGCTGCCTATCACTGTAGCATAAAGAAGCCTTGGGCACACCTGCTTCCCTCCTGGACTCCAGCACAGCCATGCACTGGGTGGAGGAACAGTGGGGACATGCCACAGAGAGCGAGCTGTTGACATAGTCATTATGTAAGCCTCATAAATCCTATTGTGGCATTTGGGGTTTATTGTACCACTTAATAGTTATTTTGATGTTTATTTCTGTTTATCCAAAGAAAAGAGAAACACAGGGATGGGATTTAATGTTGAGTCATTATCTAGTCTGTTTGTAATCTACAGAGATCTTACTCCATATGTTGTAGAAGAAAAGCACTGTCTTGATTTTCAAAGGTCTGACTGCAGACTTTGTTTTTCCTAGCTATGATTTGTACGGGCCCCATATGTCATATTGCATTTGTAAAGAGGCTTAAAACAAATTGGAAATTAGATTTTTATGTAAGCCCTTGTATTAGTGCCTACTTAGTCAATTATGATTAGTTGTGAAGTGGCCTAGTAGTTTCTTCTTTAATGCTGGTTCTGCTCAACTTGATGCTTAGAATTGGAGAAACATGGTAGCACCCATTACTCAAGGCTTCTTCAAGGATCATTTAAAGCAGAAATCTTCTGAGTATGAAACAGACATTTAGTAGTTTTTACACCTACAAGATTCACGAAGTGTTCGCTCAGACTACGCCGGCAATTTGCAGTTGTGCAGAAATAGGATTTGTACCCCATGTAAGAATTTTAAGAGTTCTTCTGCTATAATAGCAGTTTTCTGCAGTTTCCTAAAACACTGCTTCTGAATTGAGTGTAGATGGAAAGATACCAGTTACCAGTCCACTTTCTCAGTAACAGAAAAGAGTATGTAGTTTAGAGTGGAAGTGGGTTTTTTTCTTGCTTTGCTTTTAACTATTTATTAAGAATACCATTAAACTATGAAATAAAAAGTACACTTCTGTGTCTAGGCAATAACAGCATATGCACAAATATCATTTGAAAATAAGACTAAGTCCAGAGTAATTGATTGTACCAACCTCTGAAAACTAAACTTGCTTCTTACAGGCAACTATCACAATCACATAGGAAGAATCGTGTGCAATTTTAAGCTTCCTCCCTACCCTTCCACCTCCACCCCATAAACTTATGCAGTCAGATAAAACTATGATTTCTGGGACAGAGTATTTGTATTTTTCAGAAACTTCTCATGGACATGATTCTTTTGACCCCATGCATTTTTTAAAGCTGCTTTTGTTCAAACTCTGGATTGAAAAGGGAGTTCTTGAAAGCTGAAATCTTTTGCAGTAAACCTTTAATTACTTTTTCTCATAAATGTAGAACTTCATGGGTTTCCTTTAGTTATTCTATTCTCCTTTCCTTTCTTTCACTTTCTCAGTCAGTCAAACTTTTAAATACTGCCTTGACCTTTGAAAAGTTGAAAGAGTAAAAATGAAGGATTGAAAATAAAGCCATTCAAAACAGTGCAAAAACATATTGGATATTGTAAATTCTATTGCAGCCAGTAGCCTGCAAATAAAAAGACAGGCATGGCACAGAATGAAATGTGGTGACATTTTTCAAAAGTATTTTATGGATTTTTTTAATTTAGATGTGTGGTAACAATATGGGGAAGAAGTTAACTTCGGTACTTATTCTCTTTTTTGAAAAAGCTGGAGTTTTTTCATCCTCTTGCCACTTTCTAAGCAGGTTTTGAAAATTATTACGCAGTAAAAGAAGTGAAGTGGTTCTTTAATGATGGTGATGAAGGAGCCTTCAGTATTGGACTGAGACATCACTAAAAGACATGATGAATGTTTGACTGGTGCACGTACCTACTGCTGTGTATGCAGTATAAAACAGATTTTTTTTGTTAATGTTGGAGTTACTTCTCTGATTCAAACTTGCTCGTGAGGGAAGAAAGGTGTTCAAGGATATGGATGAGGAAATTGAGGAATGCACGAACTGATAGGTCTTCTCAAAGGTTGCAGAGGAGCCTGCACACTGAGAATAAGTGAGGTGTTTCTGCAAGGGAAAACATAGACTGCAGGTAGTTTCTAAAGTATGGTCAGGAAGTTTAAGGACCTAGTTGTAGTTTAGAGGTCTGAAGTCTCTTTGCATAGGCTTGTTAGTTTTTAGAAGCGTGTTCTTTTAGAATTTGTGTAATGATACTGTGTTGTATATAGTTCATTTACTGCTTGCAGTCCAGGTCTTCCCACTCTTAGAAAGGAATCTAAACAGCTAGTGGTGTTTTTCCAAGCTGAGTCTTGGAATTTGTTTTAAATTTCACCTGTGGCTAGTTCTGGTGCAACTGACCAGGAAAACAAATTGTGTGACCTCATTATTAGACACACTGTGAAAGGCCTCATTTCAAACAAAAAGTTCTTCTGCAGGGCAATATTTATAAATAAAACCATCCTAATCAGAGAGGGGCATGGCAGTACAGCCTTGTAGCTAATGTCCTTCTTGTGTGATAAACAATGACTTGCACTGCCTGCCCTTGCTGTCGCTGGGTACTCATTCACTGCATTGCAAAATGGTTTAAACAGCAACTCCCTCCTGTGAAAAATTACATAACTTTTCCTCATCTCTGTTTCAGAAAAGAAAAGTACATTTTAAAGAAGTAGATTTTTGAGGATCTAATGGAAATGATTGAGAGAAGCTGTAGCTCACTCGCTCGCTAGCTCCATTGTTTCCTGATGCCAGTGGTGTGTGTATGCGCTTACTGGTATGTTTCTGCCTATCTGTCCCTTTTTGGACACTCGTCATCTTTTGTGGTCTTCCTGTAGAGCTTCCTGTGCACTGCTGTCTGATGATACTGTATGAATCAGCAATGTGGGTGGTGTTTTGCCCATCTGGCAAATAATAAGACTGCAACAATAATATTTTTAATTTTTCTTCATTGAAGTCAGTATTGTTCAGAGTTACTTTTTAAAATTGCATTGGGATGCATTTTTGTGATCCAGTAGGTCTTTTTTGATTTATCATCTACTGAGGAGGATATGTAGCAGAAAACAACCTTTTATGAACACACCCCAAGCAGATGCTGTAACCATCTGGGTGTACTGAAACAGACACCATCTACAGAAACATTGCCAACATAGAATGCAATCGAATTCTGGCTCTTCAGCATTTTAATGCAATTTTTCATTGTGTCCTGCATTACTGGTCCGAACTACATGAGAATTAGATTTTACAAATTCTTTCCTCTTGGGAAAAGAATGAAAATTGGATTTCTCATGTGAAGGTACCACAATGAGAGAAAATTTAAATAAATATGTCTTGGCGGGGATTTGGTAAAAGTGTGTGTGAAGGGAGTAATGTAGTTGATAAGTAGCCTGAGATGTCAAGAACCTACTTTTAAAGTAAGGGTTAACCCCTGAAGATAGTTGTGTTTAGTAATACTTCTCTGGCATTCAGATGGTCTCATTAAATCATTATTCTTTGAACATGATAGGGTTATTTCTCAGTAGGGTACCAAGTAACCTTTTTCCCTAAACACTTTATTTTTTTTGCCATTCTGGATTTGGCAATTAGATCTTTCTTCATGTTAAGCTTTGTGTTTTTCTCTTTTTTTTTTTTTTAGTTTCACCTTGGGTATTCTCCCTATCAGATCTTGTGCAATTGCATTCTGCTGAAGAGTGCAAGAGGAGGATTATAAACAAGAGCTGTTATACTGCTAGTTTTTTTACTCAGTTCCTGTACTGTTTTTGAATGCCTAGACTTTCTGAAATTTGGTGAGTTTCTCAGAAAAGTCTTAGTTTTCTCCAGCAGTGTGGATCACACAATTAGTCAGATGGGATCATTATTTGACATAACCACATTTTGTCCAGCCATATGAAGTTAAGATGGCTATGGAGTACCAGGCTTCCTGATTTAGTTGCATTTTCCAGCACCCACTTCGCAGAGACAGGGTTATACCAGCTGCAGAGTTCCAGTGGATTTTACTAAAGTGCTTGTTAAAAATAAGTATTTCCAAGTGGCTGAGGAACCAAAGAGAAAACAATGCCATAATTTTTGGGTCTGCAGTTGGCAGCGTGCACAAAATAATAAACATCCCTTCTATAAGAGACACGAAGAGAAGGGACGGTAACTGTCTCTTCCTTACAGCGAACAAGAATGTAATGCATGCTTTCATTATGAAGTAATTTTGTCTTAGAAACTGGCGTTCATAGATAATTTGAAAGGCTGGATAAAAAAATGTGCTTAACCAGAACCCTGCCACACCCAAAATTCAGACATCTGCATTTGTCTCCATCTCCTAATTATGCCTCACTGCATCAGAAGATGAATGTAATGAAAGTAACAAGGATGAATCTTTACTGTTGCAATATGTTATGGGTGCTGGCACTGTTACAGTATATAAATAAAAAAAATCAGTAACTGAGCAAAGCATTTTCCTCTGCACTTCATCGAAATTTTTTTTTTCTCAGCACAACCAATTATAGAATAAGGGAAAGGCTCACACCCTTTGAAGAATTTCTTTTCAAGAGAATCTTGCCATTCTGAGCATTAGACTGTGCTCTCTTTCATCTTCTTACACCATCTTGCTATACAGAGACATGTGCTGTTTGAGACCAATGGGTAGCTCTGAAATATTAGTAACTAGAGAAGTGGAGAACAGTGCTGGAAAGGTGCTCAGAGTTGTTGCTGGGAGGCTGTTCAGAGGTAAATCTTTTCCTCCCTCCTTTCCAGCATGCTGGACTGTGGCTCCATCCACAGCCCCAGCCTCTGCACGCCTTGCCGTGCTTGCGGTGGCACTCTCGTCATAAGCTGTCCCAGGATGACTCCGCATCCCATTTACAGCAGCGAGTCGTGAATGGAGAGCAGCAATAGCGCGCCCAGCACTCGCTGCTGAGGATCACTGCGAGCTGCACGCTTTGAGTGAGGTTCTCTCACCTGTGTGAGTGAGCTGGAGTAGGCTGTAGGGACCCTCTCTTCGATTCATCTCACTTTCACTGGCTCGTGCACAAAGTTTTACCATAAGTGTTGAATATGCTTGCTAAATCTGGGTAATTTGATCTAAACATCCTATAGTAATGCCTTAATTTGTCTTGCTTGCTTAGTTCACTTAATGGCTAGCATTGCTGCCAATACGCAAATTGGAGCAGCATATCTAAGAACCTAAATATGGATCTCGGATAGGATCACTTGGCATTTAAATTAACATTAATATTATGTACTTTAAAGATAGAAAGCTTGAAGCAAATGAATTTTAGTATGGGAATTGTCTCTTTTTTTTTTTTCCCCTCTTTTTGAGCTTCGTATGAAAACTGTTTCCTCCCTTTATAAAGTCATTGTACCAAAGTGTTAATCATACTGTTTTGGGGTTGCTTCAAAACCTGTTCGATTGCAGAAGTGAATGCTGGAATCATGTGTTTGTGTCTCACTGCCTTGTGCCACTGTGCAAGCATGCAGAAATACATGGTGTGCGTATAGTGGAGCTGGTTCAGATAATTGCCTGTGGGTTTTTTGGATATATGCTACCCGTGCTCAGCCTTGGGATCTAAACTCTTATCTCCAGTCCCATGCAGTATTCATGTTGTGAGTGTACAGAGATGTGATTAGACCATTTGATGAAGCTGGGAGAGCAGAGCAGTATCTGCCAGATCCATTAGCAGCTGATGAAAGTTAGGTCAGCCTGGAGGATGTTCTAGCTTAACTTGGAGTAGTGCCTGAAGCTAAGAGCTTCAACAGTCAGGAGTGTATAATGATAATATATCACTTACCTTATGCTTAACTCTTTCTTTTCTTTTTTTTTTTTTCTTCCTCTTTTTTTTTTTTTCTTCTTCTTCTCCCCACTCTGCCCCCAGCTTTATTATGTGTGTAGAGCATATATTGCTTGGCTAGCTTTCAGGGTTTGACCTCAGACCTCACATGCAACAATAAAACATTCTAGAAAATGGCAGTAAATCAATACCAGACCCTTTTTGGAGGCAGTTTTTAATGTACATTTATGCATTGGCTTCTCAGAAGTTGCAGGTAACTAAATATGCCTTCACCTGTTTAAAACAAGGAAAAAACTATTTCCCTAAGCTAAATCAGAAAGTAGGCTACCTGAAGCTAACATAAGCAACTGAAGTTTTGCTGCCAGGTATCATTTCTTTCAGATCTGATTTGTTTGTTGAAGTCATGTTTTTTAACTTATAGATGTTGATATTACTCATCACCAAAACCAAGATAGAAAACTACTTTTTTTTCCTGGTAAAAAATTATGTACACTTTCATCTTTGTTTTGAGATAGAAAGTATAGTTGCCTGTCCAGAAATTTTCTCTCTTCACTAGTCTCTGAAGAGGAATTTACTCATCAGGGGGATTTTTTGTTGGTTTTGAGGTTTTATTTGTTTGGGTTTTTTATGGTGTCAAAGTTACTTTTAAGAAGTGAAATTTTGTATTCCAGTTATGAAACAGCAGTGATATCACTACAATTCAACTTGCAAGTAAGGCAATTTATAAAGAACTATACTTCAAAAATACTTTTATTTTAATACTGGCTATATAAAAAGCAGGAAAAGAGATGTCAGCTTCAACAAATGCAGTTTTTCTCTGAAGATTCAAAATACAAGATGCAGTAAATTTCCTTTAATCTGATGAAATTAATGCTGCTTCTTCTGGCATCAGTTCTTTTAAATATTTAAAAAGAAAATCTCCACTATTTGCTAAAATATGTCTGATGGCATTTTAAAGCTTTTTTTTTTAAGAGGTTGCTAATTGTACTAGCATCTTCTAGACACAGGGAAGGGCTTTTGATGTCAATAGTTTTATTCCTAAATCTGGATCCAGCAAGAAGACACATAACCAAGTTGCTAATTCTGCTTTCAGTGATTCTTTTTCTTTGCCCCTTCCCCACCCCCCCTTTTTTTTTAATTAGGATTAGCAAATCCCTCTTCTGTGAGAAGTTGTAACAAATGAGTCCTAATTCTGGAAATTGCAGGATTGTCCATAGTCAATTTGTAATAAATAATTGCTAATGCTTTCTGTCATCATCCTATTTTTTTTTCCTGCGTTACCACCTATTCTCCTCTTTTTAATGCAGTTACTTGCTTTTTAACCTTCTACTGACACTGTTTCAATTATAGGAAAACAGAAAGATAGGTTTTTGCAACTGAATAGAAGTCAGACCTAACAATTAGGAAGGCAAAGCTTATTTCCCTCGTCTTCCACTCTTCTAATTGAATGCTGTTAACAGAAGTGGATTTGTGCATGGTAAGTGGACAGTGAAAGCACAGTGAGACTTCTGAGAAGATACCTCTTTTTAATTGTACCACCACCCTCACTCCACAGTGAGGCTGACTCAGCTAACCCGTGTTTTCCTCCACCCTCTCTGTCTTGTCACTGGTGGTGCACAGTGTTTATTGTTAGGACATGTGGCTTCCATACTGATAGTATACTTGCCCAAACATCATCTGTAGTCCATAGGTCAGCCAAGCTGGATGTACTGACAGAGTGAGGTGCACAAGGCAAGCAGACTAAGCTGCTTCCAGTAGGAAAAAAGCTTGGCTCAGGAAACACCTATTTCTTATGTCTCATCTGCAGTTACCCACTCGTCTTTCTAACACAACCCACTACCACCCCAGAGCAGCAGCCTGTGGTTCAGCTGCCATGTGATTTGCATGCAGTTAACAGGAGTGGGTAATGTATCCCATAGCTCTTTCTGTCTTGGAAACCCCTTTGCCTCTGGTTTTATACGGATTATCTGCTGTAGGAATTATTCTTGACAGTTAAGTAGTATTTAGCCACTCATCCAGAAGCCACAGTACCTGCATATCAGATTTGATAGAGATGGTAAAAGGCTTTCCTAGTCATTTTCCTCAACAAAGCAATAATGAAGAAAGATGTAGTTGAAACTGTGACCAAAAATTTGTGTTCTTTCCATTTATTCAGTCTACAGGCATGTCCATCTTGACATCAAGCATCCTTCCAAGCATGCTTTACAAGTCTAGTGGAAGTAAAAATGTAAAAACCTTTTCAGAAAAAACTAATTTAAACAGGTATTCAAAAAAATCTTTAAATTTTATAGTATAAATTGAACTAAATCTGGCCTGTAATTATATTTCTGTTTCTTCCCTAAGGGCATTTATGACTCAGCAGTAATTATGGTGAGTCCAGTGGTAGTCCTCCTCATCATGTTGATGGGTGCTTGTTCAAACTAATATCAGATTGCTCATGTAGGAACTCATGAGCATGAGCGAAGGTTGCATAATTGTGCACAGTATAGTTGAAATATTTAAAAGGTGGGTCTCTAGCTGATTGTCTTCCTCTACCAAAGTATGAGACTCATCAAAGCCCTCATTAGGGGATTAATGCATCTTTTCTATGCTTGGTGTTATGGCTGAGTCTCAATCCACATTATGCAGAGTGCTGTCCAGAATAAAATCTTTGTTCAAGAAACTTTTGGATTTCTTCATTTCCATTGTCTGTGTTTATTATATAGAAGCCAATTAAAATTGGGCTTCAGATTGGGCTTCAGTAAGTTGCTTGGTGAGCTGCTTGAAAACAGTTTTTGTAAGGCACAGTTTGCCCATTTTCTGAGGCTTTTCTTTAAGCCCATGAGGAACAAGAACTGTTAGTATTATTAGTATCTTACTGAAATGAAAAATAAGGGGAAACAAAAATCTAGAGAAAGATTTCCAATAGTAAATAATTAAAATTCAGTTAGTGTTGTCATTGACATGGCAATCCCAGGCACAAATACAGGTTGCGTAGAGAAGGACTTGGGAGCGCTTGTGGACGAGAAGCTCAACATGAGCCAGCAGTGTGCAATGGCAGCCCATAGAAAGCCAGCCTCATCCTGGGCCGCATCAAAAGAAGCGTGGCCAGCAGGTCATGGGAGGTGATTCTGCGCCTCTACTTTCATGAGACCCTACCTGGAGTACTGTGTCCAGCTCTGGAGTCCTCAACACAGGAAGAACATGGACTCGTTGGAACGGGTGCAGCAGAGGGACGTGAAAATCATCAGAGGGCTGGAGCACCTCTCTTATGAAGACAGGCTGAGAGAGCTGGAGTTGTTCAGCCTGGAGAAGAGAACGCTCCGAGGAGATCTTAAAATGGTCTTCCAGTACCTGAAGGGTGCCTGTAGGAGAGATGGGTAGGGACTCTTTATCAGGGAATGTAGTGATACGATGAGGGGTAATGATTTTAAATTGAAAGGGGGCAGATTTAGATTAGATATTGGGAAGAAATTCTTTGCTGTGAGGGTGGTGAGACACTGGAACAGGTTGCCCGGAGAAGCTGTGGAAGCCCCATCCCTGGAAGTGTTCAAGGCCAGGCTGGATGGGGCTTTGAGCAAGCTGGTCTAGTGGGAGGTGTCCCTGCCCATGGCAGGGGGGTTGGAACTCAATGATGTTTAAAGTCCCTTCCAACTCAAACCATTCTGTGGTTCTGTGGCTTTTGTTTGACTTAGTATACTTAATGCTTTTTTTTAATTTAAATCCGTGGCATGGCCTTTATGCTTGTGCTACCTTACTCCCTCAAACTCCTTACTTAGCATCTCAGATCATGTTGCCTGAACTGACTAATTTTAATCTGGAGTCCCTTTTGTCCCTTTCTACATGGAAAAGGTGAGGGGTAATGGGTACAAGTTACTCCAGGGGAGATTCAAATTGGACACAAGGAAAAATTTTTCACATGAGAACAATCAACCATTGGAATAACCTCCCCACAGAAGAGGTGGATTCCCCACCTTTGGACACTTTGAAGATTCAGCTGGACAGTGTGCTGGGCTGTCTTGTCTAGACTGTGCATTTGTGAAGACAAGTTGGACTAGATGATCCTTGAGGTCCCTTCCAACCTAGTATTCTTTGAGTCTATGACTGTATGATAGTCCTCTTCCAAAGATGCAACTGCTGAAATACTGTTTCCCTTTTAATTAAGGGGTTAAAAAAAAAAGTACATGTTTGCTAAGGGCTTTTTTTTTTTTTTTAAGTCTATACAGACAGCAACTATTTGTGGGGGTGCTTCCCCAGAAACACATTGCTTCAGGAACAATACTCATATCCTTGGATTTAGTTTTGGATACTTGATGGCTAGCAAACTAGGAATAACTAATGTTGCTTAATGCATAGATCGATGCATTGATGAGACCCTTTCTAGTTAATTGTGTTCTTTTTTTTTTATCTGTTTCATTCTTTATCGTCTCCTAACTGTGAAATGAAAACTTATTGTAGACATTGATTGAATTAAATCTTAGAAAGATGAGTAAATTTTGTAATTTCAGTATGTTGATATATTTTTTGTTGTTTCTTTTGTTGCTCTGGAGGCTCAAAATAAATGGTGAATCTGTGCAGCCAGTAGCTGAAGTGAGAGGGATTTGCTGGTTACCTGGCAAAGTCACGCACTTTCGGGTGGTTCTGTGTCACCATCATTCACCTCGCTCATTTTGACTCTCATCTTTGGAGACTCTTCACACCTATTCCACTTAACAGGGAGGCTAAACCTAATGAGCCAGAATTAAACGAAATAATAATTATAAGAGGGAAAAAAACCCCAAAAATCTACAATGGGGAGTACTTTTCTTTTTAAAATCTTGGAAACACCAAGTGAATAGCTGCTGGAGAGGGAAAGGCAGTATTCTGTTACTTACTTGTTATAAGGTGCTAAAGGTGCTAGACTGGAATTTGTGGGACTCCACTTTACACAAAGCTCTGATTATAAGGTGGTGGCCTCTTCAGTCCTCAAGGTCGGGAGAGAAGAAGCAGCCTTTATTTCTGAAATTATGTTTATGCGTCTGTTGATGGCTGTCTCTGGCTGTGTTTTATGTTTTCCACCTTAAGCACTCAAGTCTGGAAGAACAGCAGTTCTGCACTTCGTAACTTCTCTTAAGCATTAGCAGCAGAATGCAATTATCATAGTATTTTAATTGTATGTCTACTGCTGAAAAAAATAATGGTGAGGTTGTTTGTAAATGTGTTAATTGTTAATTCCTTCAGTTGGTGTTCAACAGAGCTATGAACAGCAGCACAAGCAACTCAGCTTTCTGGCCATTAACGCAGGAAGACAGCACTGTTTTAATATGCATGTGAGTCATGCTTGTTATCTCTGTAAATACAAAAGGAGGAGGCAGGCAAAGTAATAGTACTTCACTTAGAGCTCAAGTTATTCATGAAATAGCCTTGAAAACTGAACCAAAACAAGCAGCTCAGGGGAGTTAGGGAAGTGGCTGTTGCTTGTTGTAAACCAAGTAGGTTTTTACCATAATACACCGGCACTGTTACATAAACCCTGAGATACAGTCATGCAGGGGTTGGAGGCGGGGGGCCTTTTCATTCTTCCTTTGATTCATTTACTTTTACAACAGAACAAGTCAGTGTATCTGTCTTCGCCTTATATATCGTTAGTGTCAATGACACTGCTTCTCAACCACTTTCTGCTCACCATAAATGCAGTAGGCAGAAGATGCTTCATCAAGAAGGATGCTTCATCAGTTACCTCCTTAGTTCACAAACTCCACCTGCCCTTTAGGCTCTGTTTGCTCTGTGTCTTAGATTCAAATAACCCTTTAGATGCTAAGCTTTTCTCATTCCAGTGAGAATTGAGGAGCCCTGTAGAAATCAGCAGCAGGGTGTTTTGAATTTGGGCTCTGGTATTTGTGATGTTGATGTGGGAGGAGGTAATGTGGAGAAGGCAGTGAGCTGTGTGAGCATTAGGTGTGACAGAGCACTAAAGGGATTCACTGCAGCGATCTGTAATTTTTTACTTCTCAGCTTCATGACAACAACATAGTAAATCATTGCAAACAGGCAGAGGTCAAAAAACTCTCCATACAGGTGACCAAGCAGTCATTAAGCTATAGTAACATAGCTGTTTTCATGCTGAGGTACATTGGAATAGTCACATATTAGGCTAAGGTCTGTCTCAGAGAGTCTGGAGGACAGTAACTGATCCTTGATTATCCAGTTTTAACATAAATTAATAATACTTGTCTTGGGAAGTTTTACAATGTTTAGGTTTGTTAGTATAGACATTCATGTGCATTTTTAAAAGATAACGTGATACTGCAGTGGTTGCAGTTCTTTTGTAGAAAGTTACAAGCTATTTTGAAAATGCATGTCAATGATTGTGTGTCTTCTGATAAACGTTTTTGTGGGAACGTTTTTTTTTTTCCACACTGCTTTAAATATTTGTGGTTAAAGTAATTTTGGAACAGACTGGATGAAACCATGCCAGTCCTAAATTATCTGTGCTAAAATAATTTTATGTTAACTTGTTTCTAAATGTGTCACTATTATAATAAAAAAATCCAACATCTTGGATGATATCAGTTAAAAGCACAGAGAAAGCTTTCAGCACTGTATGCTG
>JAOXNO010000020.1:42574414-42591310 GCA_028565335.1 Limnodromus scolopaceus | reverse complement strand
AGAATGTGATTTCTGATTGCACCTGGAGAGGAATAACCCCATGCACCTGTACAGGTTTGGGGCTGACCTGCTGGAGAGCAGCTCTGAAGAAAAAGACCTGGGGGTCCTGGTGGACAACAGGAAGACCGTGAGCCAGCAATGTGCCCTTGTGGCCAAGAAGGCCAATGGCATCCTGGAGTGCAGCAAGAAGAGTGTGGCCAGCAGGTTGAGGGAGGTTATCCTCCCCCTTTACTCTGCCCTGGTGAGGCCCCGTCTGGAGCACTGTGTCCAGCTCCGGGCTCCCCAGTTCAAGAAGGACAGGGAGCTGCTGGAGAGGGTGCATCAAAGGACCACAAAGATGATTAGGGGACTGGAATATCTCTCTTACGAGGAAAGGACAAGGGACTTGGGTCTTTTTAGTCTGGAGGAGAGAAGACTGAGGGGGGGATCTGATCAATGCTCATAAGTACTTGAAGAGTGGGTGGCAAGAGGAAGGGGTCAGTCTTTTTTCAGTGGTGCCCAGTGACAGGACAAGAGGTAACGGACACAAACTTGAACATAGAAAGTTCCATCTCAACATGAGGAGGAATTTCTTTACTTTGAGGGTGGCAGAGCACTGGAACAGGCTGGCCAGGGAGGTGGTGTAGTTTCCGTCTCGGGAGACATTCAAAACGTGCTTGGACATGTTCCTGTGCAACCTGCTCTAGGTGAACCTCCTCTGGCAGGAGGGTTGGACTAGATGATCTCCAGAGGTCCCTTCCAACCCCTGTCATTCTGTGATTCTGTTTCCTCCTCAAGAGCCTGCATTTTAACAAACTTAGTTAACTTTTTTCCTCACTAACATGTTTTCCAGATGGCATGCCTGTAGCCTGGTTGTCGGAGCTGAAGCAGTACTTGTGACGCTCTCAGCACTATGCAGTACCTGTGACACTGTGGTGCGGGAGGCTGACACAGCTTCTGCAGAGCAGCAGCCAGAGAAGTGCGCACAGGCAAAGCCTCCTGTTCTCATCCATACTGTTTTGTTCGTTATGTGGTTTTTTCCTCCATTATACTTGAGTCATGTGCTAACTCTCAGGAGGAAACACTGCAAACATTTCTGGCTTTTTGGTGCTTAAATTGAAAAGAGGGTGACCTACAAAGAGCTGACCTCAAACTGGTATCTTACTTTTTTCCTTTACAGAGTGGAATGATTTTACTGCTCCATGGTTAGCATTTTGTGAAAAGTAAATGTGATTGCTGATCCAAATTTGCCTTTAGATAAATACTTTTCCTAGTGCTGAATTACAGGGGCCTCCGAATATACTGGTAGCTATCACAGAGCCCCTAATGAAGGAAGATTCTTCTATATTGTCAAAACTTGAATTTTGAAAAAAAATGCGGAAGACTATTTGGAATTTCTGATCAAAGAAGAAAAGGACTGATTACTGCATGGAAAAATCTCATAGTGGAATATCCTATTTTCTCAGATTTTTTTGTTGTTGTTGTTAAAGCCATATTTAAAATTTAGAACAGTTCGATATGCAGCAGTTTATTTAATAGTTACAGTAACTAGTGTGCTATAAGAGGAAATTACTGAAAGGAAACAGGGGAAACAGCACTGAAATCTGCTGGAAATCATGAGTTCTGGGGTTCCTTTGTGCTGTGCCACAAATAAGAGAAAATTTGATATTTTCTTTGAACTGTGAATTTCCTAGCTTTCCACTCAGTGATTTGTATTATTTTATTATACAGTTAAAAATTTGACCATAAAATTTAGATTTTTATTATAAGGGAAATTCCATGCTACGTCCCATAACTACACAGTTAGCATGTATTGTTAACAGTCCCCTCTATCTGCTCAGTGTCGACCCTTTTAACTAAATCTGTCATTTAACTCAGTCATTTGAAAATGGGTATTAGTTACAGCATCAAAATAATGGCGTGATGCGCACCAGCATACAAAGGAGGTAGCACAGCCATGTCCTTACCACATATTCTCCAACTTTCCAGCCTTTTAAAATTTTACCCTCTTTTGATAGCATTTCTAAGTAGGATTTCTGATCGTGCCAATTAAGGGAGTGTCTCATCCTGCACAAGTTTCCCTGCTGCTTTGTGTGTTAGACTGCAGGGGTTGTTTAAGGACAGCAGTGGTGGTGTACCTAAATGAACAGACTGCTCGGGCTGTCCGGGCACTGACCACCGTCGCACATCAGAGTGACTGTGGGGCCGTGGTGGTGATTTTGCAGACAATTTAGTGATCAGTGCTTCCAAAGAAAGTGTTGGGTGGCTGCAAAACTAGCGTATAGCTTCTTCCATTTCCTCCCCCAAGCTGTGCTCTCTTTAATTTGATTAATGATGTCCTAGCCTACCTACAAGCACGCAGAAGTGTTCCTGGTCTGAGATGTGTTCTGTAGGTGGAGTGATTACGTGAAATCAAACTACTGTAATTATCCAGTGAGGCTAAATATTACTCACTTTTAATCCAATTTGTGGTTCATTTTAGGCCAGAAGTCTGAATCAAAATACTTATCTATCCTGTCCAAAGAGCTAATTAGGGTCATTTTGATATTGAGAAGAAGTTTTAAAGCCCACTGAAGAAAACAGAAATTTTGCTAACATCAGTTAGTATTTGGTTGGGGCAATAGTGCTTTGCTGACTTTTTCAGCAAAATCCTTTCTTGTTTCTTAAGATGAATTAGTTATATCTTCTGTTTTAAAGACGGTGTTTGTTAACCATCTAGTTCTGTCTTAACACCAGCATTTGTGTTAACACTGTAATTCCAAATCAAAATGTTTTCTTTTTGTGTGTGTGCTAGCCACGTGCTGATTTCCAAACTAGTTGACTGTGTGTCATAGTAATTGTGATCAGGTAATGGGGTAGATTTGGAAATTTGTGGCAAAGTAGAACCTGTTGATTCCAGGAGACTTGATGCACATACATCTGTATGTGGCTGTTGACTTTGTCCCTAGAACTTCATCTGCTTGCTGAAATTCTCCATAGTATATTGCACAGCAGGATTAGGTGACTAAGTATGGAAATTTTCCTATACTAATAATGAGGATGCACAGTTTTTCTCAAGAGTTGCCACTTTTCTACCCATCTTACTCAGTTCTCAGAAGCTTCTTCCAGGCAGAATTGAATCAAAAGTAATTCATAAAAGCCCTCATTTTTGCTTTCTTTCACGTAGATTTAACTCTTACCGAAAACATGGGCTTTTGTAAGCCAATTAGATTCCTAAAAACATACTACAAGCAAACAAACAAAACCCTCCAAAAACCTATTTCCCCTCATTTGATAGATAATAGTACATTTATAAGTACGATGTCTTATTTTAGCTAATGTCTTGGGAGGATAATACATTTGTGCTTTGGCCGATAAATAAGCCTTTGCAAATGGTTGTTAAAAAGCTTAATGTGACCTCTCCCTGTAAATACTGAATAGTTAGTAAGCAAAATTAATCATTTACAAACACGTATTAATTAATTTGCCATCCTTGTTTAAATAAGCTCTTCTTGGCATCTGTTTTGAGCCAGCAGAAATACGGTATATTTCTAGGAATTAGAAGATTGTACCTAGTTTATAAAGAAGCTATCACTTTTTTAGGTCACACATGGCATAAAAAATTTTTTTAATTCTCCCTCAAGGCATGTTTCAAATAGTTACTCATCACCATGGTATAATATGTCTGTGGTTTCTCTAGAGAAAATAATGTTGGGTTGCTATCTTTAACTTCTTGGGGCTAAATTCATTCTTGTGTGACCCTGTTCTACTAAACCACAGCTTTTCATCTGATAATACATTTTTGCCCCTTACTTTAGTCCTGCCAAATCTTTACTCTAGATGTAAAGAGATTAATGAAAACACCCAAAAGAAGTAGGTGATAGGGTATCACGTAGCTTTGCATGCCTAGGGTAAGGCTGAAGCTCATTTTCAGAGTTTACTTCCAAGAAATGAGGTAATTGTTTAGAAAGACAATCTTCTTGGTTGGACAACACACAAATGCAACCATATAAGTTAGTTGCAATTTTTGCAGAGGAAAATTCCTGCTGGAATCATTCATTATTTTGAAAGGGACCCTCCCAATCCACTGATATTTCTAGAAATGCCAGTTTGAAATAACTGCTTTTTCCTGGTATGTGTTAGTCAGCAGAGGGCACTCTTCTCCTTTAAAAATAAGAGAAAATATGGCTTAAAAATACAGAGACTAAATGCTTTTCTTTGCAGTGTCTCTTTTTTGGCTGCTTTTTTTTTAACTTGCCAATTATCATACCAAGTTTCAAAATTATATAATTCTGTACAGGAGGAGGGCCACGAAGATGATCAGAGGGCTAGAGCACCTCTCCTGTGAAGACAGGCTGAGAGAGTTGGGGTTGTTCAGCCTGGAGAAGGTTCCAGGAAGACCATAACAGCCTTCTAATACCTGTAGGGGGCCTACAGGAGAGATGGGGAGGGACTCTTTATCTGGGAGTGTAGTGAGGATGAGGGATAACGGTTTTAAACTGAGGGAGGGGAAATTTACATAAGACATTAGGAAGAAATTCTTTACTGTGAGGGTGGTGAGACACTGGAACAAGTTGCCCAGAGAAGTTGTGGATGCCTCATCCCTGGAATTGTTCAAGGCCAGGCTAGATGGGGTTTTGGCTGGTCTAGTGGGAGGTGTCCCTGCCCATGGCAGGGGGTTGGAACTAGATGAACTTTAAGGTCTCTCCCAAACTCTAACCATTCTGTGATTCTATGATGATTCTGTGTAATACTTCCTCTTCTGAATTGAAATGGAGATGTGTTACGTGATTCCCTAAAAAGAACCTGCAGTTTGTTTCCCTGTGCCTGTTCTGTGTTCACCATAAGTTCTTCTCTAGATTGTAAATGCAGTGAAACTTGTGCAGTTGCTTTGTGTAAGCATGGTGGCTGAATTTCTGAGTTGCTGCAGTTAACAGGCTCTAACCTCTACTCTGTGAAGAGGCGAACACTGTTTTCAGTTCTAGCTATTTGAATCCATGAAGCCAAGCAAAGCTTCTATTCCTCTGATCCTTAGAAAAACATCTGTCATGCAAGACTCATTCGGGCTTTGTACAGGAGTGAGGCTCAGCAGGAGTTCTGTGCATCTGTACACTTCTTAAGTGAGAATTCACATAGTGAAATGCCCTTTTATTTTTTTTAAACCCACTTACTGTTGTATTGCAATGGTTGACTGAGGTAGTGGATTCTTGTGGGATTGTGAAGTAACACCAGTTATTTTGCTTGAAAATGGAATGAAAATTTCAGCATGTTGATGTCTGTATAACGTTCTTTTCAAAAAAATTCAACTGTACCCCTACACAAAAGTAGTAGTGCAGAAAAATTTGCCATTATTTACAATACTGTTATTGAACACCATTCTTCAAAAACAGATGCTATGACCTGAAGCCTGCTGTAAAGTTCTTAAAAGCTCTGATGCATGTGAAGTAGGAGAAGGACTATTTTAATATTTCAATTATTTATCCTAGCTTCTTGAGGAGTCCCTATAGAGAGACTGGCGGTTGAATATTCTGGTGTTTTCTTTATTTTACTCCCTTCTGGTTTCCAGATCCTTTCTAAAAAAATTATTTTTCTGTGGGCAAAGCAAGTGGAAGATGCTTTTTGTGAAAGACTGTGAGGGGCCACTTTTGGTTTGTTACCATGTTGTCTAGTGCTTTGAATGCTGTTTCCTGATGTGCTTTGTCAGGCACATGCTATCAAACCGTATGCATGATGAGGAGCTGTGGTAAAATGGAAAGTATGTCCCTGACTCTGGGGTTGGCATTATTTGCTGCTCACTGCTATTAAAAACTGCTGTAAGTCTCTCCCAGTTTATAGCAGCTGAATATATAGAGTTCTTTGAGTTTACCAGATGCAAGTACACTTGCTCCCGCCTCTGTATTTACTGCATGTAAGCTCAGTGCAGTAGTATCAGTGACACTTACCTGGACTTTCAACTGGAGTAACACTAAGAAGCAGTCCAGTGAAAATAAGTTTTATTACTAGAAAAAGATTTTACACACTTGGGCTTGTCCATTATTAATTGTGAGGACTTCTTGAGGATGTAAGTTGTGGCTAGTGACTATGTCAAAGAGAAGAAGGTTGGATTTAGTTTGATGTTTAGGTTAGCAATATTAGAACTCAAATGCTACGATTCATTTTGAACTATTTCAAAACTTTAGTAGATATCTTCCACTACTGCCCTGGGAATCTTAAGGATTTATCTGAACCAAGGTGTCAGTCCCAGAATTTTGACACCCATTTGAAAACCTTTGAAAACTTGGCAGTAAAAGTAACATTTGGAAAACAAGTCAAAATGTGATGTTCTGGGACTATTTCATTTTTAAACCAAGTAGTAAAGCAACTTTGTAATCCAGTCCTCTGGATCCTTCTTTACTTACATGGCCTGTATTTTACTTGTTGCTCTGTTTTCTTCAAAGCAAGATTAGGCAAAGCCTGGAAAACAAACTGAACTTGCTGAATTGATGTAATGCATTCCCAATAAAGCAGTTAAATGTATATAAATGAATTCTGTATTTAAAGAAGTTAAAGTTGTTGTTCATAATTAGAATATAAAGCACGTACATTTTTTTAAAAGTATTTTTGCAAAAGGGAATGTATTTGATTGGATATTTAGGCAGATTATCTTGAGCAATTTTGGGGCAGAAAATCCAGCCTCCCAGCAAGACAAAAATAATTATTTGGAGGTTAATTGTTGGAGGAGTTGAAAAGGATATGGTAGTTGGCTGATCCATAAAGAAGTTTCTGAAAATCAGCAGCAGAATTTGCCTAGCTCTGCAAAATAAAAGTGGTGTCCAGAAGGTAAAGTGGTTTCTGTTTCCAGGATCCTCAGCAGCAAAAATGACAGATTTTTACAGCACATCAGGATAGTATTCAAGACCAGTGTGTAAAAATTTCAGCTAGGGTGCTACATTTATTACCAGCAGGAGATGTGATAATGCCTAATTTCTAATCCATTGCAACTGTAACATGCCGCACACTCAAGAGTAAATATTAAGTATGATGGTTTTTGAAATAGGTCTTTGCAACCCACTGTTCAATTTTTGGACATTGATGTGATCTTCCAGCTCAGCTTTCTCAGCCACGGCAATATTTGAAGAGCGTAACAGCCTATGTAACCATTAACAAGCAAAGTTGTAATGCTTAAAATGGTCTGACCTCATAAAAATGTTACCTAAGAAAGAAAGTAGCCAAAAGTCACCTAGAACTCTTGAGGATCTGCCTGATGAATTAGACCTAATGAAACTTTTACAAGAGAGATCCTGTCATTTTTGTTTTACAGATCTGATACTTTATAGACCATATTTTATTTTATGTCTGAAAATGAAGCAACTAGATCTAGTGAAAAAGATGAAGGGAGAATGAATAACTAAAATCTGAAGTTGAAATTTCTGTTAATCTCTTTCACCTCTGTTGTCAGAACATAGGGCAATAGAAAAGGTGTTACCTCCTATGGAGCCTAGATCTGTGTAGCCAAGAGAGGGAGTGAGAACTTACCCTGTCCCTTCCAATCACAGTTATTTTTGGTTTTAGCTGTTCTTCTCAAAGCAGGAGCACAGAGAGTAAAAGAGGCTTAGAAATCACTGTGATGTTAGTAATTAAATGTAGTCAAATAATTTCAAAGATTGGAACATATTTCAGTTTCATTTTGCTTTTGAAAAACAAGTTTACACCTTAATTTTCATCAAGTCGGAAGTCTTTGAAATGCCATTATATCTGAAATGGTGCTATATGCCTGGTAAATTGCCTGGTATACCAGACTCACGCAAAGCATTGGAGATACTTTGATAATTAAGACTTCCGTGACAGAGAACAAAAGCTCCAGCATGCTACAATTATGTGTCCCCTTCTAGGCAACCTGGAGCTGTAAGATTTTTGAGCTGTTCCTCAAAAGTTACATACAATTTCCCATCTTCACGGAAAAATTTGCCTATAGAGCTACCCTGTACTTATTCTGTATCTTACTACTTGGTGATGTACTGCTTCTTCACAGATTCATTGCAAATCGTTAAAGGACGGTTTAGTGATGAGAAGTCAGTGAAGGTTGTGTAAAGCTATAATCATATTGTGTAATGTTTATGCGCCATTTTTTATGTGAGGGTTTGTCTCATGTTGCAAATGTTTGATGAGCCCGGTGGGAGTTGTTACTGAGGTGAATCTGGAGTCCACTTCACAGGTTATTCCATTTGGGCAGCGAGATTGTTGGAATATATCATGTCAGGGGTATAGTGAAAATTAGTGATAGTACACAGTATAATATATAGGCACTATATTGATGTTATTACATGACACTTTATGGAGTAGAACTCACTGTGTGCATATTTATTTGCAATTAAATGGCTCTGTGTAAATTAGTCCGAAATTCTAATGGATTTCAGTTCACCCAACTGAGGTTTCATCCTTTCACTGTGAAAGAATAAAGCTGTTACGCAACCTTATTTCTCCCTTTGTGCCAGTGTAGTTGTGTGTATCTTCACTGTCAAGTGGATCCATGGTGAGGAGAGTGCTGCTCTAACAGGTTTTGTGAGGCTCTGGCTGCCTAATGTGCACATACTGATTGGTAGCTGCAGCATTCTCATTCTTTAAGTGATACAATACGCATGTTTAGTTTAGACATTGAAGTTCAGCCTACCAGAAACCACTGGGATTATTGCAAGTTTCTGTGGCATTGTCTTTCTGTGGTTGAGATTTTGGAATATGTAGGTAAAATAAATATGTCTTAGCACATTTTAATAAAATGTAAAACATTCTAAATTAGAGATGTTTAATGTACATTGTGGCATGATTTTTAGGCTGGAACATATAAGGCTTGTGTTCATGAACACTTACAGCTGCATCTGCATTTAATATAATAATATATATATGAAAATTGCATGGTAGAAGGGTGTGGGAGATCTTTAGCTATCAGTTAAATTATAAACATTGTGGATCAGGAGTGATTTCAAATCTCTATTCTGAGATTTTCCATAATTTTTTTTTTATGTTATAATTTTGGACATTTGCATTTCTAATTCTTGAAAATGAACTTGCTAAATAGACTGTCCAGGTACGTCCCAGCTTTTAAAATATAACTGCCGTAGAAAAATTTACTTCACGCATGAGATTTTATCCGTAGTTTGGAGTAGCTTCCCTGACTCTGCATGTTTATCACAAATCAGGCAACTGCAAAACATACTGTGCTTTTTGTCTATTTTATCCTTCCATTTTCTGTGGCATCCTGAATTGTCCAGGAAAAGTCAACGGGCCAGTCTTCCGACTTCCAAGATTTTGGGATGCTCTGTGGGCGTTCTTGCTCCGTATCAAGGCTACAGAAGAGAGAAAGCAGCATTACTGCTTTATGTCTTTTTGGTTGATTAAGCTTTTCCTCAGAGATCTGGGTAATGTGTCATTCTGGAGACCGATGCTGCTTTACAGAAAAGAGATGACTGATTTAGTTCCTTCTATAACCATAAAGATGAAATGGATATTTGGCACCAAGTGGTTTTTTTCCTGAGTGTATTTCACTAACTGCTGTTGTTCCCATAGTTAACCACTGTGGTAATTCAGTAAAATATTATTTTGAGTAAATTAGTAAACCCCAGCTTAATTTAAATGTACAGAAATAGGTAAAGAAAGCAAGTAGCTTATAGTAGTGTAATGCCAATTTATTGAAAGAAGGGGAAGTCTTGTTCAAATCCTAGCCACGATTAATGTAGTCCTACAGCGCCAGAGAGCAGAGTCTTGAAAATGTGAACCTTTTTCTTAACAATAGTGCTGAATTGCAAGAACTTTTTCAACAGTTAGTAGGATCCAGGTATCTCCAAGTACCTTTGGGAATCCCATCATTTTCCTATTACTGCAAAAAATAAATTAAAGAAATACTTTTCCTGAAGGCTTAAATCCATTCCTTCCTCAGTCTGGCAATATCAGGATGTATATCCTCGTGTGATCACTGTAGGTTGTAAAAACACATGGTAATCCATGTTTTTCATATATGGTGTGTTTAGGCAGATTGAACATCATATCTTTGCCTTATCTGCTGAAAGATGTATAATTCTACTATGTTTTGGTTGAAGGGAGTGATAAGAATATATAATCCTGCCTCAGAATTACCCTTTTTCCCCATTCTGGAGACAGACTGTTCTAAAACAATTCTCTTAAAATTAAATAGTACACTTAAGTAGCATGTAGCAAAAATTAAAACTTCCTTGGAGCAGAGAAGAAAACTGAAAAACAGAAAACTGAAAAACAAACAAAATGAAAAAATAAATACTATTAACAAGATAAATCACAGAATCACAGAATGATGTGGGGTTGGAAGGGACCTCTGGAGATCATCTAGTCCAACCCCCCAAGCCAAAGCAGGTCATCCTGGAGCAGGTTGCACAGGAACTTGTCCAGGCAGATTTTGAATGTCTCCCGTGATGGAGACTCCACCACCTCCCTGGGCAGCCTGTTCCAGTGCTCTGCCACCCGCAAAGTAAAGAAGTTTGTCCTCATTATTCAAGTTTGTGCCTGTTTCCTCTTGTCCTATCCCTGGGCACCACTGAAAAAAAAAGACTGGCCTCATCCTCTTGACACCCTCCCTTTAAGTATTTTTAAGCACTGATCAGATCGCCCCTCAGGCCTTTCTAGCCTAAAAAGACCCAGGTCCCTCACCCTCTCCTCGTAAGAGAGATGCTCCAGACCCCTAATCATATTTGTAGCCCTCTGCTGTATCCTCTCCAGTGGCAGTGTATGTCTTCCATTCGATAGAGGAAGCTTCCTGTGCCTTGCAACAAAATAAATTTTTGTTTTTCCTTCAAACCTTTTACAGACGATTTGTACATTAGGAAACTGTGCCTGAACTATTTGGCTGTAGAAAAGCTGTGCTAAATCTCTGAAACCTGTTATTTGAAGGAAAAATTTCTTCAAATAATCACAGAGGCATTTCACTAAATTAAACCGATAGTTTAGATTAAGTGTATTTTTTTACTCAGGGATGTGGAAAGACGTGTGAGTGTGTGTTTGTGTCTGGATAATATGGTATTATATGCCATTTAACAGTCCTGTGACTTGTGATGCAGACATAGAGGCAATTTCTAATAATCTTGCTTTTCTTTTTTAGTAGTAACTTCTGTTAGGTTTGTGGTAACATTAAGAATTTTTTTTATCAATCTCTTTAAAAGGCAAATTCTTTCCCTCCTTTCCATTCTTTCAGCTACCGCCAGAGTCTAAGTCTGTGAAGTTGGTTCACTAGGCATCATTTCAAAACCATGTTTTATGTACTCCAAGAGTGTACCTGAAAAATTAAAAATGAAAGCTTTTTGTGAGATGAGCTTAATTAAATATAAATTTCAATGTGAATGCTTCATCCATTTCATGTAAATACTGGATTGGAGTAAACATAGTCTGAAATAAGGGCCCATGCATATATTTATTAATTCACTTTCTGTCATAGTACCATATTTATCACTATTTGTCTTTGTTTGGATACAACGTATCATCACTCATTAATAATTTACTCAGTAGTCTTATTTATTCTCCTTCATTCACTGTTTACTTTAAGACTTTCCTGAATAAATCAACATTATTGTTTCCTTCCTACACCATCACTAAGTTCATTCACATGAATACAGATTTTTGAAAAATATCCATCTTGGAATATTTTGGTGTTTTACTGTCTTTTTTATCTTTATGTTGTCCAAGTGTCCCAGGTTCAGTTGCTAATGAGTGGTTCCGTTGGTAGAATGGATGGTAGGTATTCTGTTTCAAAGTGTCTTTTAGCATGAAGGGTAAATAATATGCTGATCCATGTTGAGATCTATATACTTTCCATAAAAAAAGTGAAGTTTTCTGTTCTTCCTCATTTCTGGAACTCCTCATAACTGTTGTCTCATTTTTCCATTTTCACAGTCTTCTTCATGGTACTTGATTTTTCAAATTGCAAATACACATTGGTGATATGGCCAATGCAAAAAATTATTCCTGTTAATAATGTTCACTCTATAGGAGTTGTCTACAAACATAGAAAATGATGTAAATTTTACTGTTTTGTTTGTTTTTAATTAGGCTCATGCACAGTTAGTTCGAGAAGTCGATGTAGAGAAGGTGTCAACTTTTGAGAACCCATATGTAGATGCAATAAGAAGCTTATGGAATGACCCTGGAATTCAGGAGTGTTATGATAGACGACGGGAGTATCAATTATCAGATTCAACTAAATAGTAAGTACATGGTGGCTACAAAAAACTATATATCATTTTCTGTTTCTAACAAAGTAATCTTTATTTTTTAGCTTCTTGCATTGTATGTTTATGTACATGTTTGTATGCATGTACAGCACAAACATACCTGGATATACACTTACTAAACTGAATATTTCTGAATATTCACCACATGAATATTTGTATTAGCTATGAAAATTATTCTAATGCTATCTCCAGTCTCCATGCAGTCTCCATTTGTCAGGTGTAGATTAATGGAAGCCTCTTATTAAGGAAAGCACAGAACAGAAAGGCACCACGAAGCTCCTATTAAGGTCGTTGGAACAGGGCTATAGGCATGGGATGTCTGGGATGATGTTTATCTGCACAATAGTCTGAGG
Organism: Limnodromus scolopaceus; assembly: GCA_028565335.1. Taxonomy (NCBI): domain Eukaryota; kingdom Metazoa; phylum Chordata; class Aves; order Charadriiformes; family Scolopacidae; genus Limnodromus; species Limnodromus scolopaceus. The sequence goes on along the minus strand of JAOXNO010000020.1, from coordinate 42,578,769 downwards.
ATTCTTACCTAGCACAACATTTTATATGTAATTTAGTCAAGGCAAACTTATTAGTATCTTGCTGATGCAGTTGTGTTCCTGGATCTGTTCCTTTGTATTTTCTGTTTCTTCTATTGTTTTCAAATTCTGTTTCTGTTTTCCAATATATCCTGCATGTTGCTGTACTTTCTGTCGTCTTTTGACCTGCTTTGTCATTGTTAGCTACACTTTTGATCTTTTTATACCCACTGCTAGTACCCTGGAAGAGTACATCAGATGTGTGTTTAGCAGAACAGATGAGGGTAGGGTCTAAGAAAGATAATTTCCTGCATCATGAGAGTTGTTTTGAAGCTCTTGGAGGCTGAGCAAATACATTCCATTCTCTTTCCATTGCCATTGGATGCTCCAAAGGTTGGGTGTGCATGTTGTAAAAAGCAGTTTCTAGACTTCTCTCTGGTAAAGCGGAGGGCACATCAGGTAAACAGAGATTATTCACTTCCCGTATACATTACGGGGTGGCTTTTACCACTAAACCACTTGCCTTTAGAGATACTGCTTGCAGTGCAAGACAGATGTAAACTAACACCATGCTGTGGGATTGCCTTAAGTAATAGCTGTGTGAGCTCAGGTCATTAGTGTGTACTGTACAGAGTGTCAAGACCTTAACCCAAATATAAACAGGTTACCAGTCAACAGTCTGATTATATCATGGCTTTTCAAAGCCCAAAGAAAGGAGAGGCAACAGTCTTACTGTTGTCAGTAAGAGAGACAGTTGTCATAAGTAACATTTCACATTTATGTTAGAAGTTAGAGAATTTGGGTTGCAACTAGAATTTGTGGAGATTCATCACTGTTTTTCCTCAATATGACACTGAGGGCTTTCCCCTCATGAAGAAAAAGTAGGAAGTGTCTAGAACTGGAAATTTTCCCAGAAAAACTTCATCTTTCTCTGGTCCCATAAAATGGAAGTATTATGTCATTGTGTACCTCCATCCAAGGACTTTCTAGTTGCTACTAGAATTTCATAATTTACAAACACGTAGGATATCTGTTTTGTTTTCTGTCTATGGCTGTGTTTTCTAACACTTCAGATAATTAAATATAGTTTTCCCTCAGGTTCCTACCCCACTGTGTTAGCTATGCCAGTGGGTATTTAATACCCCGCTTTGTTATTATTTAATGCGCTGCTTTAGTAGTCATGCCCTGGCTTTCTCTTACATACATGAGAGTCCTTTAGGAACTTAGTTCCTACACTTACACAGCCATGCATATATCTCTGATGATGTGAGTTGCGTTAACGAGACATTAGTACAGAAATACAGATTTCAGTATTTTACCATGTAATAAGAGCTCCAGGGTGTGACTCTGGGAACATCTTCAGACTATCACTCATTGTTAACAGGGAAGAAAGAGATAAGTCCTAATGATGTCTGCTTGTTAAAGTTCATGTTTCACCTTTTGTGGAAGCATTGCATGAATTGTAGTGCTTTGGTAATCTGCTAATTTTTGTATGACCGTATTCCATCTGCGTTTAAAGTTTTTGTAACTTCAGCCGAAAAATCAGTTCCTTCGTACCTGTCTGTTAAAAAATAACAGTTTGCTTCCAAGTTCCACTTCTGCAACGGGTGCGTTTCAGTAGAATTACTGTGTGCTAAATAGAATGTGCTTAGGGGCACACAAGGGGAAAGATCAGTGTATGAACCTATGTTTTTACTACAGCAGTTTACTCCATTTGCTAGTGTTGCCTCTAGCAATCAGCATATTCATTCTTCTATTTCATACAGCTCTGGGGAATTCTTAGGGCATTGTGAGTTTGTGTGAGCCTTTCAGAAGGCCTAATTGTTGTCCTAAATTGAAGCCTGCTATGAAGCTGACACTGGTATAGCAAATTATGAACAACTGTCTATGTGTATCTGTGTAAGAGTCATTTGTTGGGACTGAAAAAACCATCTACTCATCATTTATAAGATATATAAGCACATCATTATTTGATAAACATTTTAATAGTACTCATTGATTCTTTCTTCCCATGGTTTGGAAAGATGTACTTGAAAGTTCTAAAGCTGTATTTGAGGGCAGAGGGCAATTGGTATTGCAGAATGGTAGAATCTGCTTTTATGTATTCACAGTTGACACAGCCTTACTTGTGTAAGGTTTGCAGTAAGATAAAAATGGCAAATAAAAATAAAGTCTGAAGATAATTATCAAACACTGGCAGAAGAACCATGCTAACCCTATTTTATGCCTCACCTGTAGTCCCTAAAGAGGTCTTTCTTCAGGAAGGTCTGAAGAAGGGTGGGACATCCAATCTACTGCATATCAAAGCACTGCATCTTGTAGAAAAAGTGAATATTATGCAACAGAACTTGGGAAGATCAGAAAGGGAAGTGGGATTATATAAAGCAGAATACAGTATGTATTTCTTTCAGGATCCTTTTTTTCATGCAGTACTGAACATGTTTTTAGTATCTGTATTATTTTTAAACCACATTTCCTATTAAGAAAAGGTTGCACAAGCATTTTTTTTTTATTTGATGACTTGATTTTTTTAGACGTTGCTACAGTTGGCTTTTAGCCACATAGAAAATTGAGGGGAGACGGCTAGGTGGGATTTGGGTGGGATAGGGATAAAAAGAACACAGTGCAGACTCCTCCTTACCTCACTGCAAAGATCTTAGGTTTACCATGTTTACTTTAAATTAAGATTAGGTAGTTCTGAAAACTGGCCACACCACTTTTCACCAGTTTGCTCAGAAATGCAAACCTCTACAGAAATTCTGAAAACATGGCCAATGCTCATTTACACTTAGCTTTGTTCACAGCTTGTTTGTGTACACTGAAAATCGATTCCATTTACCGTGCTGCTGCATGTTAGCAAAGAGGACACTTGTGTGATTTATTTTGGCAGCTCTGTGAGATAGGAAAAATCCTGCTACAGCAACTTTAAAATTTTGCATATGTGGAGTTGAAAGACAAGCAAGTTGTATGCATTTTCAAAAGGGTAGAAAAAGGCTTTTCCCTTTCAAATCTTGTTTTCCAGCACACGGTCAAAATTTGTGCTAGTTTGGGGTATTCTCATCAGCCACTTCGGTGTTTTGCTAAAAAAACAAACAAAAAAACTCCAATGCCCCCAAAACCACACTAAATCCCAACAACAGTGTGGAGGGTAACCCTACCCAATTCCAGAATAGCCAGGCTCCAAAGAACAGAGATAAATCAGATCTTCTTAAATAGTTTGCCTGATTAGCCTTAATCATAAACTTTGGTTAAGGCTTTATTTTCACTTCCACCGCCACTGTATGTGTATGAGAGATCCTCACTTAAAGGAAAGTACATTTTTTTTTTTTTTGCATTAAACCTGAGAGTGTTAGGGTTGAAATAATGTAAATATTTGTGGTTACTATCATACCTGGAAACAGTCAGCTATGCGGTATCTTCTTTCCATGTGGCTGGACACAGTGAAAATATTTGCATATGAAATACTGCTGCTAAGCCTTGGTTTTATAGCTGTGGTTACACTGAAATCCCCCAACAAACTTTATGTTAAACAACAAACTTTGCAGAGTTTCTTGAGGTTTTTCCCTTCCCTCTTCCACCGTACTCTATCTCTTTCTCCACATAGATTAAAAAACAGTCACATTGTTTGCTGGCTGGATGGCAACAAGTCCTCTTTACTGGTTTTAGTATGACACTTTTATCAGCACCAGTAATTACTTCTGTTTCAACATGTTTGGGTTTGTTTTAGAGACTTCACTCTTGGAGTGTTTCTAGTGTCATCCTTTCTCCTCAGCAGTGTGTTTCAGAGGCACTGTGCTCCCCAGGGACTTCTGTGCTTACAAGGTCTCACAGGCAGACTCCTTCTAAGCACAGAGTTGATTAGTGTGCTAGTGAATATTAATTCAGCATCTTGCTACATCAGTGTTGCATGCTGAGTTTGGGGGGAGTTATTGGGCAGTACTGATAAATACAGCAATCTCATTTTTAACCTCAGACAGGGAAATGAGTGTTAGAGATGGATGAAGGCGGTAGCTTTCCTACCTTTGCCTATGCCTTAATGCCTTCTCATATTTAATTCAGCTATACACTAAACTTAGGTTAAAGTTATAGAAATTTGTCTTACAGAATTATTCCTGAGAAAATGCTACTTTATTGCCTGATTACTTGCAAGAAAAGTCAGACTTCAGAGATGCTGGAAAACATCTAGTAGCTCATGGGTGGAGGGAGGGTGTGTGTTTGAAGTGCTTGCCCCACGTTTCTTCATGTTGAAGGTGCTTCAAGACCTCATTCACTGAAAGTAAATTCCAGTAAGTTTCAATGGTCTGTCTTTGTTAGGTGATGTAGCTCTGGGAAATTAATTACAGAATCACAGAATCACC
>JAOXNO010000020.1:42542252-42570037 GCA_028565335.1 Limnodromus scolopaceus | reverse complement strand
TTTCTTACTGTGGTAGTTACCAATTTTGTTCATATACACTTCCCCCTCCGCCCCTCAACAATTCAATAATGTGCTTATCCATTCAGCTTTTTTGTGTAAAACCCCTGAGGGCAGATGAAGTTCTCAGACTCTCAAGCCTTTTCCTTATTGGCAGAAACTAATCAGTGTTCTCAGAAAATATTTTCAGAGTAGTTGTTTCTGAATTACGTGAGATATATTGTATGAATCAATACATCTTTATAACTGTGAGTAACTTTCTCACATTCAGTACTTACTCTTGGATTATTCTTTCATGAATAAAATTGTTGTGAGGGAGATTTTGTAATGCTTTTGGCTTCCTCCCAGACCTAACAAATCAATTCTTACGTATTTTTGCTGTAAGGTAGAAGTCAAACTGCTTTGTTTCTGTCATTGTTCAGGATAACTTTCTCTCAGTTTCATACAGAAATCGTTTAGAGCATCTAGAAGAAGTCTAATTATTTCTTGTGTGGGTTTATTTTAGAAGAGCACTTTCTAATAGCTACAAGGAAAAGAACATGTTCAAAGTTTACGGATAGTTGATCATCATTCAATAAATTACAAGACCATTGCTCTCCTCTCCTGGAATGAATGAGGGATCCATAGGTTAATTTATCTTCTCAGTGGCTAACTCTAGGTCATTCTTGTGCTAGGAAGTAACCAAGGAATGCCCAAGGACTTCATTTCCTGAAGCAGTCTTTTTCCCAGGCATCTACCATACGGAGAGCCCAAGCCTCCTGGTGCACTGATTTCATGTGATGTCTAGCTCCTGGACTCAAACAGGCTATTACACACACACATCTTTTTTGAAGTCTCTTTTTTATGAGAATTCATTAAAACCCCCAGTACACCGGTGCTTTATGGTTGAAACCCACCATTAAGTAATCGCAGAAGAGTTTTGTGTTGTAGTTAATGAACCTTTACAAGCAATTTTATAACCATTTGGGGTTCTTTGCTAACCAACTGGAGAGTATTTAATGAACTGCAGACTTATTAACTTAATCAGAAGTGTGAATGCAGGACTTTCAGGTTCCAGTGATCCCACTAAATAACCAGTGCTGCCTTCTGGTAACAAGGTCCAGAGAGTTTTTTAATTTGTCTGTGGATGGGGTTTTTCCTTTTTTTTAATTTAATCTCGAGACAGTACCATTTATCCTCCTATCATTTCGTAACTGACGATCTATTCTATAGGAGTTCAGTGTTCTTTGGGAGGTTCATGTTTGTCTGTCCATGTATTTGTGTAGACACTGCAGAATGAATATCGTAAAATATGTTACATATTCAAATAAAACTGCAATCTTATATTTTTCACATTATATTGTCTCTAAATTGCCTAGAATTATTTAATTGAAAACATTGACTATTTGGTGAATTTACTTATGAAAACCAACAAACTTGTATGAAAATAACCAGAATAATTATGCTATCCTTCTGTAGAATTTACTTGAAGCTATGAAAGTGTGCAGGAAGGGAGGATGGAGCACACTTTTATACTTTGTCCCCTGTTTTATGCCGATAATGCTCTTTTTTCTGTTGTACTTTTTCCTACCCCACAGCCCATTTCCATTCCCAAGTCTTCCTTTCTCTTTTCCTCGGTGGGATGATGGTGTCACTGTCTTGCATTCCTGTTGTTTCTCCCTGTCTGTAGCTATCTTAATGACTTGGACCGCATAGCAGATTCCACCTATCTGCCAACTCAGCAAGATGTGCTCAGAGTTCGAGTCCCAACAACGGGGATCATTGAATATCCATTCGACTTACAAAGCGTCATCTTCAGGTAGAAAAAAAGTTTTAACACCACTTGCTTTGTTTCTTTTGTCTCCTTTCACATTAGTAATGCCATGTATAGGGTATCGGTTAAAATTACATGAAAAGCAATTATTCTATGTTTTTAAAATTTGAGCTTGATCAATATAGTTTCATGTAATTGTCCACATCTGAGAAAGAGTGGATGTTAAAGATGTCAAAATGATAACAGACAATTAGGTTCGTCATTTTCTGAAGGTAGTTATTACTCAAAGAAAACCTGCAATTTGTCTTTTCAATAATACATAATCAAAGTTTTACTATGAAAAATAATCTGAAAATACAATCACCTGTAATTCATGTAAATTATGCAATACAAAGTTACAACTTGTGTACTTGATTTTTAAAGAGAAATTACTCCCATTTAGAGAGAAATCATCCTAATTGAGTGCAAGTACAGTTGTTTAAAAAATACGCAATTGCAAGTTGGATGCCTGTGTTTAGTTACACTGAGACGCGGGATGAAGTGGGAATACACTGCAAGCAAATTAGAGTTTTGATTTTGGCTCTTAAAAGTTTTAGTAGATATGTATTGTATTCTATTTGTCCTCTTAAAATGGGGCAGCTTTAACAAGTTGGGAATTTTGTCTCTGGTGATTTGTGGGCGAAAAGGGCAAACCACCAAGTCTATTCTGTTCACATCTGTTTCTGCTGAATAGAGCAGATTCAACACATTGCCAAATCATGGCTCGTGAGACCTTTGTATCTCAGAAATCTGAGAGTTTTGAGACCCACACTAATTCGAAATACAGAAAACACATCAGACTTAAAAGCAAATATGATTAACTGTATACTTACAGTAGATACCATTAAACATCAGTGAAAAAATCATTAAGGAAAACAAAACCAAACTGTGTTTTCAACTGAATTCTTGAATTTTGTCATTTTGTGTGTGCTTGTGTCTTTATCTGTTAAGGCATTCATGAAGTTAATGTAGGTATTAATTTTGCAGAATGGTGGATGTAGGAGGCCAGCGATCAGAAAGAAGAAAATGGATACATTGCTTTGAAAATGTCACATCTATCATGTTCCTAGTAGCTCTTAGTGAATATGATCAAGTGCTTGTGGAGTCAGACAATGAGGTAAGCAAGCATAAGCAAAAAGCACCAGTTTTAAAGAAAAAACAACTTCACTTGCCCAGTTCCAGATGTTTTCCAAATGCATTTACCAGCAATCATATGTAACTGCACCCAATGGAGTGAAAAGAACTCAGGAGGGGAGGAGGGAATCAGTCTTCAAACATGGCAAAGCTGACCTACTCCATAGAGGATTCAAAGAAACCTTTGTATTTTGTGTTGAAGGGCAATACAGTTGGATACAGAGAAATGTTCTTAGTGTAGCTGTTTGTGCAGTTTGTCTTATGTAGCAGAGCCACAAACAATGGAAATGAAGACAAAATTTATAAATTCTGAGTTAGAACAGACCCTAAAGTAGTAAACTTCATTCCTTTGACTTAAAGCGTGGGATGTGTATTGTATTTTTATTTCAAAAAATAACAGAAGTAGGAGAGTGGATGAGCTGAGAGGGCAAAGCACACTAGTAGTGATTTAATATCAGGGGGTTTTTGTCTTTCCTGAGGACTATCTTAAGTTTTTAATCAAACTTCTGTGAGTTACTCACTGGCACTGTCCTGTGCAAGTCTTGTAACACATATTTACAAAAGTTAGGTGAAGAAAAAAGAAAACATTGGAATGTTTTTCATGGCTGCATACATGTTGATTTCACTGTTTAAAAGAATGGTTGACATAAGAGGGTAAAACAGGTATCCCTGTATATTCATGTTTCTATGCTGAACTTTTTTCAGGATTCATTTTTTAATAAAGTTTAGGAGCTCTGAAAGCTTTTACATTTATAGTCTTCTCCTAAAAGAAAATTATTGTTACATTAGTTATATAATCAACTATATTATTCAAAGCTGAATTTGCAAAAATGATGATGTAATCTGCACCAGCTTCATCTCTTGCAAATTTGGAAGCTAGACATGTGTAGATAAAAAGAGGACTCAGTCAGATTTGGCTCATTTCAAGCCAAGCCAGAAATGTCTGGTTCTATCTTTTTACTGTTTGTGTTACTCTTTTGTAGCCACAAAGTCAACACAAAAGTACTAAGCATCTTAATTATACAAGTCAAAACAAAATATATTGGAAATCACAGAAGGAAAAACTAGTTGTGATGATTTTCAAATGCTATTCTGACTATCCAAAATAAACTTCCAAACTTCCTGATGTTAGCTGTTTATCACTGTTGTTTCATATAGCCTTTCTCATAAGGAGAAGTTCTCGTATGAACTGTCTCAAAGGTAGAGGTCTACCAGATGCTGGTTCCCTATTAAGTGTATGCTGTTCTAGTTAGGTGGCTTGCTCAGCCCCTTGCTTTGGTTTGTCAGATAATTTCAGTGCACAGGTTGTTACTTAGAGCATCCCTAACTCTAGAAGATGGAGCAGTATCTTCCTAGGCTGAATCGTTTGGTGTGCGCAATACTGCTCGGTGTTCTTGTAAGCTAAAAGGGTTCCTGTGTTGTGAACTGAATAGAGCATCTGGCTGAGGAATTGCTTTATGTTTTGGACTTCCCAATGACTGAAGTGGTGCCTTTTGTATAACTGCTTTTCAACCATTATGAAAAAGATTACTTTTCTCATGAAGCTGTTTTGATTTTTCGAGTTTTCACTTTTGAAACACTTTGTGGAGGCAAAAGCTGTAAAACTCCTCGTTGTCTTGCAGATGGTTCTTCCACCTCCCTGCTAATCTATTTATGTTTCTTAGTAACAACAGTGGGAAACTTCTGAGTCTTTTTGTCTTCCAGTTTAAAATATGTCCATAACTTAAATTCAAACCAGGTTTTGTTTTAAAGTCATACATACATACCCTAGTAGTGCTTTGCAGCAGCCTTAAGCCTCTGTTACTCTAGCTCTGGGATGGATCCAGACTGCCTTAGAGCTAAGCATCCATATGGGCAGCTTAGTTTTGTCTTTCAGCAAGCTGTAGCTTCTCCATCTAGATTTTGTTGGTACCCCAGAGGACTGGTTTTTTCCCTTCTTTTTCCTTCGCCTGTATCTCTAAACATTACAGTCCCACAAAAGCATGGGAGAAGAATGGGTTTATTTATTCCGCGTAAAGCACAGCGTGGTTTATCTGAATATGGGTGTGACAGAAGTATGGGAAAAGTTATTAAATATGTTAGTTGACACCTTGAATTAAGAATTACAGAATCTTCGTGGCAGGAAGGGACCTTTGAGATCATCGAAATTTACCCCCCAAAAATATTTTCATTTTACAGTACTTTAATTTGGAGACTGTGATAATCAGACAAGAGACAGTTTTCGCACTTAGCTTTAAATTGTGCAACAGGTTTAAAATTTTAGCACCAAAGTGAGGGAGTACATGTAAATGCCCTACTTTATTCATATGTATGCTATCACTGTGATACTATGATAGAATCTAATCCGGTTTTGATCTGTGTGCCTCTTGCTGAAACTAAAAGATCTGACTCAACAACTTGCAGTGTTCTCCTACCCCCTTTGCATTGCTGTCATGGCCTGATTAAACAGTACGATTTTTGTTAGATGGCCTACTTTCTTTTTCTAATTAGTCCACTTCATGTTATTGCCTGAAGTCTTTTTCCTTGTAGCATGTTTTTATAACAAAAACTATACTCTTTAATCATCTGTGGCATTCTTTTTAGTTAATACATTTTTTCATTAATCTCATTTTCAGGAGTAAACATAAATTTGTAAGAATTATTATTTGCCATTCAATACATGTGTTTTTATGTGACCATCATTATGAAGCTGGTTTAGAGCCCTTAAGACTCTTGATTTGTATTTCAGAGTGTAGTACTTGATAGACTATCAGTAGTAAATCCATTTCTTCCCTTGTTTAGCTTATTTAGGAGAAATACATTTGGATTATAAATCAGATGAGGCTATACTGAGTTGAGTATACCTTGAGTGTCTCTCAAGGGTTTTTACCCACTGGATACGTGTGGGATTGAGCTAGGAACTGTTTCTGTCTTCATGCCCTTGGAGGAGATAAGTATTAAAAGTTCTGAGAAATGTATTGTAACTACTCTGTAAGGGGACATCATGCATAGAAAATAAGACAAGTGTTCAGATTGCCTGTTATTCTGAGTCCCATGTACGATGACTCTTAATGATACATCCATGAAATTGCGCTTCCATGACAAAGATCTGCAGCTGTAGAGTTGGGGGTTTCAATCCTGAAGAAAAGCACGCATGACTGCCCAACTGTATTTTAACTAGGATTCCTCTAACAGGCAGTACCCAGAAACAACGTCAGCTCTCCTAAGTATGTGTCTGGATTGTACATAACTAACTATCTGATTTTGGTGCATAAATTTGTAGCAAGAAGAATTGGTAAAGGCAGTATATTTTAACATCTTTCAAAAATTTCAGATGATGTACAGCTTTGAAATGCCTTTCTCTTCCTAAATTAACGTAAAAGGAGAGATAGCTAACTGTTCCAAATTCTGCCCTTAATGAAACAGTAACTCTGTCTAGATTCATTGGTGGAAATGAGGGCAAAATTTGATCCAAAGGACATAATATACTAATGACATTAATAGTACTGTAAATTAAGTAGATCGTCCCTCAGTCTGGTATGATGTGACGAAGGAGTACATGTTATAAATTAAATTATCAGATGTTTGACCTTATGATTTTTTCAGAAAAGTCTGACAGAATTAGAGGTAAGATAAAAAATGAAGGAATCATCTCTCTGGTAAATAAATTTATGATGTATTATGTTCTCTAGGTCAGGCTTTCACTCTGATTATACTAGCAGATCGGGAGAAATTTGCAGTTATATCATAAAGCACAGTTTAGAACTTTTCTATTTTTATAATCAATTTGTTTTCTTAAGGATTTTTTCTAGGTAAAGGATATTAATCCATATTCCCAGATACACTACATTTAAATACGTATCACATGTAGCTCTTCCAAACATATAAAATCTCATGGTCTCAGTACAATAAATGCAAAACCATGTTCCAGCTTTGTAAGAGAACCAGTAATCATTTGCAGTTGTGGAAGCACTAGTAACATCACAGTATACCTGCAAAATCCGGTTTCATAAAAGAGAGGTTTTCATTATCTCTGCAGAGCTTGTTAAGTACTTGGAAATGACAAAATAAAGGACAATATTTATTGATGCTTGTACATATTTTTCTTCTACATTAGTGCACTGAAGGTTTTAAGGCATATGTGATTTCATGTAGCTTGTATAGGTCTATGGTCTTACGAAAATGTGGGCTTTTTATAGGCCGAGATCTTTCTTTTTCTGTATTCCCAGAGGAAAACCAGAAAAGACAGCATACAATTTCCTCAGTTCAGCAAAATTAATGGATTAATAGGCTAAGTGAAATTTTGAAATTTTCTAAACTATCAAAAAGCAAATAGTGCTTTTCTTGAGGTATCATTGGAGGCTGCATACTTACAGAGGCATTGGACAGCATAAAGTATTAATAGATAAAAGATAACTTTTAGAAGTAAATCAGCATGACTATTCTGAACATGCATTGAACAAAATAAAACTGGCAAAAAATGCCAGTTTAGATTATTTTGGTCAGAGCTGATACATTTTGGTTTTAAAAAAATATAGAAATACATTTGTGAAATGTGAAGTTTTAACAAGATTGGAGATAAATGTTGCTAATATTTACAATATAAATATTACAATAAAAATAATAAATATTGTAATAATAAATATTACAGTATTTAATATTCCTTCTAATTTGACTTTTGAGTACGGAATTTCACTGATGTCCAGCATTATAGATAGATATTTTGTATCCTACATACATACAAATATATATGCATCTCTATGCCTTAGGAAAACAATAGGTTTTGCATTATTTTACTTGTTAAGCAGTTGCGTTTCATACATAAATGAAGCCATTTATAAAAGAATCACTGAAATCAGTCTCTTCCTATGTTAAAATAGTAACATTAATATAACATTAAAAGCTTTTATTTCATAGGTGGTTTATGTGCTGGGTTTTCACTGACCTTGAATAACGAAGCAAATAGAACTGGTTTTACTGTTAAGATCTAATTCATTTATATATCCTGTCCAGACAGGCAATTTGCAACCCTTTTAAGAGGTTTATTAATAACCATTATTGGTTCTTTTTGATCAGAAAAGGAGGAGATTCTTGTAGAATCTCCTTGCAGTAGAGCACTGCTCTTTTTTAAAAAGCTCTTTTTTTAAAGCCTTTTTTTTAAGCTTTTGGTTGATTTTTTTAAAGGTTTTTTTTTTCCAAAGCTTGTACTATGTCTTTATAAATTATGTAATTTAGCTGCAACCAAAATTTTTAGTTTTAACATAATAATGTGTAACTGAATTTTTGTTAAACCAGTATTTCCTTCCCTTTAATCATCAGAGCTGTCATTTGATTTGCATTAAAGTTTTATAGAAAGTGCTGCCTTCTTACAATTCTTGTATTTACAGATTTGATCCCAGATCATAGTTCTTGCTGAAAATGTTTCTAACATATGAAGCAGGCTGGAATGGCTTAAGAATTCTGAGTTTTTTAAATAATAGCAAAATTGATTCTTTAGCATAAGAAATCCTAGACACATGCCTTCAAGCTTTGTCCAATATTGCCGTTGCTTCCCATGTGTCCTCCTTTCACACATGTTAAACTGTTACCTAGGATCTATCTTTTCTGTGATCTTGACAAATGCTGTACTGCTCAATGGACATCCACAGAAATGATGCCACAAAACTAATTTTTCTGGCTTCTTGCTTTTGTCCTGTATTCATCGGTTCACTGGCTTTCATTTCCCTACGGAATGGTGTGTCTGCTTTCAGGACGTGCATCATCTAACCTGATATGATAAGCAGATTGAATCCAGTCTCCATCAGTCATTTTTAAAACATTTGAACACGTGAGTGAGTGAAGTAGAATTGGTGGCTTAGAGGGGTAGCATCTCCATCCTGGAAAGAGATGTTCAAAGCTTGACTGGACAGGGCCATGCACATCCTGATGTAATAACAAAGTCCTGCTGGGAGCAAGGAGTTGGACCAGATGACTTCCACCGGTGCCTTCCAAAAAATTCTTCTGTGATTTCTAGGTCAAAAAATCATAGTTTGGCAAGTAAAAGATTTTTTTTGTTTGTTTGTTTCTTTGGGGAGCATCTTTGTGGTCATGCCATAAGGTTTTGCCGTAGCTCTTTCAAAAACCCTAAAGAACCCTACTTTTTTTTGATGGTGGATATCCAAATAATGCATTACCTTCACAGTACTTAATTTACATTGAAAGACTGTCTTGCAATTTTATCAAAAGTAACACTTGTGATAAGGCAAAACAGAATATATAGAAAACTGGGGCTTCAGTACCTCAGCTGCATGTTCAAATTGAAACTGAAGGAGCTTTGTAAGGTGGTGTTCTGTGATACTTCTGTGCTTCAAGTACTGAATAAAGGCACTGTGGAAGGATGTCAGTTCTTTTGGTTGATGGAAAAATTTATTATTCTTAGGTTGTCCCAAGTAGTAAGGATCAACATCGCTTGGTTTGTTAAAAAATAATGCAGTTAAAGTCTAATGTATTAAAATTGGATGAAAATAATTACATGAAACCCAGGACAAGTATTTTTACTGTGAACTCACTTTTGTGTGTATACAGGTATATAGATGCAGGCATACATGCTCCATGTTTTGAATCTGGACAAAAAACATGTGCACAATAGATAACTACCCCAAAGCCTAGATGGAACTTCTGTAGCGTTCGTCAGTTGGGTCTGTTAAGCAGTGACAAATTGGTACCGTGTTCCAGTTGCACTTTCTTTTGATGTGGGACAAAAATAAGAAATGGCATGAGGCCACAGAGTTCAGAATACTTTCACTCATTATGGAGGCAATTATCTGAAGCACGTATTTCATTTTTTCATCAGAACTATCTTGCTGTTCACATCTGGGCATGCTTCCACTTCTCTTGCAGCACTTTGTGTTCCTTATTCACAGGCTAGTCCTACATGGCTTAGCATGAAGGCTGAAAGAAAACAATGTTGAGATCAGAGCACTTCTCTTTTTCTGCATCGTGAATAAGTACAATACTTCAGTTGTCTGTTTTTTTCATCAACATTCAGCAGTCCAGAACAATGGAGCATGGGGCAGAGGGATAATATGAGCTCCCAGATAGAATTAAAATCCTCAGATGTTCTGCATAATTATTTAACAATGTTATTTCCATGGGAAGTAATATGAGTTATAAAGAACTCATTGTTTATTTGGAAACTAGAGAAAATAAAACATTAACCACCTGTGCCAAATGTTGTTGCTGTATGTATTGTATCTGTTCATACCTGTTCACACATATGCGTATGTATTTTCTTTTTAGTTTGTGGATAAAGAACCTGTCGAATGTAAACTATCAGTGCTGGGAAGCATTTGCATAAGGAAGAGCCAGAGCCTCACTCTCTTGTTAAAGTGGGTGGTTCATAATGGAGATGGGAGGTTGAGTGATTGTGAACCCGCTTGCAGAGGCTGCCAGAAATGCTGATGGTAAATGTTGCTATTGGCAGCAATTGCTGGCATAGATGGTTGCCACTTATTTTTTTCAATAACCAGTGTCAAAACTGTCTAGAAAAGGGCTCTTTTCAACGACAATTTAATTTTAAAATATTTTCATCTTTTTTTTTCTCTCAAAAATATGTAGTTATTCATGAAAAATCATTATTCTGGCATTCATGTTACTTCCTAAAAACTATCTAAACAGCCATTTTTTGATTTAAAAAAATATTTGACAGCAATGTTTGGTCCATGTCTGTTAAACACTTTCTGGACCACTTTTTTTTTTTGACAGTATTTTTGTGGTTTGAGGGTTGTTGAACATGTTGATTTTGTGTCAGCTGTTATTTGATTCATCTGTCCCTCTGCTGGGGTACATAAAATTGCCATATATTTGCAAGTACGGTGTTGCGGATTCAAGTTGTAGGAGACATGATAGTTCTTCTCCCAGGTGATTTAAAAATACAGTTCTTATCTATAGAGATCTCTTCCCAGTCCTCCAGCAGCATTTTTTTGTCAGCCTAGTTTGCACAGTGGTTGAAAACCAGTGAAGAAAATAAAGGAATTATTCCAGAGCTCTGTGTTTGAAGTTGTCTCTTACTGCAATTATGATCAAAATATTTGTACAACCAGTGCAGTTTTTTCTTAGATGGCTGGTTACAGCAGTATAGCTACAAGTTTATTCTTCAAACTCCTGGTAAAGATCAGAAGTGCTTCCAGTTTTGATACTTTATTTATTTTTTTGCATAGTGGAGGACTCTGCACTTACTTCCTACTTCCTGATTTCCTCTGTTATTTTCCAGCTTTCACCTCACAGCTTTATTAAATTTCTAGCCAAGGAATGCACTGTACGTCTTTCTGTGCAGTCAGACCGGGCTTTTATATATATATATATATATATATATATATATATATATAATCGCTGGAAGTCTTACTTGGAGACATTTGTCTAATTTGGGGGCATTCCTAATTAATATAGGTCTTTACACAAAAACCATTCACATGCAGAACATTTGTCAGGTAAAATAATGTAGTCCATTACTGTGATACTAAACTTTTGAAATATTAACCCCTGCTTTTTTTTCTGAAGCTCTCTGTGTCAGTTCCTCCTCTTCTACAGTTAACCATTTCTGAATGCCCCTTCACTTAAATGAACATTTGTTACTATAATAAACGTAGTTATATACACAGTGCAATTTGTTGACTGAAAAATGCACCTTGTTTACCTCCGTACCATCTTCTCTCTCATCATTTCGACAAAGTTCAATCCCTCAAAATTTGTGAAATTCTAATTTTGTTAACAGACGCTATTTAAATTACTAACAGTTTTTAAGGTAAAAATTACTACAGTTTTCATTCAATATGTAAGTTAGAGTATGCCCACTAGATGCCACTCTAGACAATCATAAAGACAATAATGGGTGAAACTCCACTACTGCTTCTGTATTGTTTCAGATTAATACTGTACTTGGTCTTTTCTGTCAAAGCACTATGTTAGCTGGGAAATGTTGCTTTCCCTTTGCTGGGTATCAGCTGATAGGGCTTTTATATGCTATCTTAGTGTTCTACAGGTATTTTTCAGGATTTGACTTGTTAGAATCAATTGCTTATAAATTATGCCAATTCTATTTCTGTAATTGCAGGAGTAATTGCATATTTTTCCAGAGCAATAGATAGGAAAAATACTTTCAATGCATAAGTCCAAACTAGAAATACATCATTTCAACATGAAGACTGAAAGTTTGGGATTAAAAAAAAAAGTGGAAGGAAGTATTCTCTTTTTTAATCTATTAAAAAAAAGAGGAAGAGGAAGAGTTTGCATTTGGATAAAAATTTGAGAAAACGTGACTTGTATGTCTAGTTATATTTGTGTTTTTCGTTTCACCATCATGCAAAAACTTTGCAGCGTGAAATCTTTTCATATAGTAGAAGGTAGACAGCAGAAAGAAATTTCATTTTATTTTTATGTGTTTCATTTAAAAAATGTTTCTAGTCATAAAACTGGACAGTCCCATGATTTGTGAATAAGTACAGTGGTTTTTTTTCTTGATGTTTACTAAGATGTTGGAATAATCTTTTCCAAGATTATGTGATCTATTTATAGTTAACAAACTTTCTATTCACTTCTGGAATTTGCTGTATTTTTTTATTCTGTGTTTCATGATGGTATTTTTACATGGGACTGGTGACTGTATCGGGTTATGTGGAGGGTGGGAGAATTTTATATGGGCATCTGTATGTCATAACAAGAAAAATGGAGTAATGGCTGGCGATATCAGTATGTCTTCATGCAATTCAGGACTGACTGCAGATGTAAGCAGAGCAGGAGAAGTTGCCCAGGCCAGAAAATCTTGGGGTGGTGGTGGAAACAAAGATCCCACTGCTCATTTTCCTTGTGCCAACTGTCTGCAAAGCCAGGGAGGCCACGACGAGCTGTTGCTGCTGTTGGAGTTTGCTGTGAAGGTTGGCATCGCTGCTGAAAATGGCTGTCAGCCATTGAGAAAGCCTTGAGCCAGCTCCAGCTGCACATTTATCTACATTAGTTATTCACAAGTTTCTTTCAGCAGCCTTTTCCACTGAAGCTGAAGTAAGATTTTTCTGCAAGCACTTTGGGGAGGTAGAGCTGGTTCATAAAATCAGATCAAGGGCTTGAACAAACTATTAAATGCCTCCTGCTGCCCACTGTTCCTGTCCTCTTTTCGAAGTGCTGCACTGTCTTGCTTGGTTTGGCAAGGCTTCCTTTGCTTTGCATCTGATAGAAGGTCAGATCCCCAGTGCTGGCCTTTTTCTATACTCCTTGTAATCCTATCCCTATTTCCAGTAAAAATACTGTAAGGTGAAACTGTTTCTTATATACGAAAAAGTGCATCTTGTTAATGACAAGTGTTTTTCAGAACATTGAGTAATTGAACAGTTTAATCTTGTCAAACATTCTTTAATTAAACTGATGAAAAATATTAAGTCAGTAATGTTGAATATATATTGAATAAAGGAAAAGGGTGAGCATGCAATGGTATGAGCTATCATTAGCAACATAAAATCTGTTTAAGAGACATTTTAGAGACGAATACGCAGTATTGTTGAAGAAATTACTTCTGGAACAAGAATAGTTTTATCTGCCATGACATGGATAAAAGCTGATATGCTCTTAAGACGTTGGATAAACAGAGGTATGAAAGACTGCAGAAGGTTATGCAGAGATTGGTTAGTCAGAAAATGAATTGCTTAATATTTTTTTATTTATCCTTTAATAATTCTAAAACAAAATAGTGAAGCCATGTTAGAATGTTTAATCTGTTATGGTGAACTCAGGAACTTATATTGTTTTATCTGCTCAAGCAGATAAAACCCACTTAAAATTCTGTAGGCTTTCAATTGCTGCAAAACATTCAGAGCACACATCTGAGTGACAAAATACCAAAGTGTCTGTTCACCATCTTTAATACAATTCTCTTCAATTTCCCTCTGAAATAATTGCAAAGGGTTTATAAATTCAGTTTCATGACCACGTAAACTGTTGGGAAAGGCATGAAGGGCCCAGAGCCAACATACTGTGAAGACAGGGTGAGGGACATGAGCTTGTTTAGTCTCAAGAGGACACTAATACTTGCCAACAAGTATTTGAAGAGTTGCAAGTGTGCCATGGAGCCAAGCTTTTCTAGGTAGACAATGTAACAAATTGTGGCTTGGGAAGTTCAGGCTGTATATTTAAAAACATTTTTCCCTTGGGTGTTTAGCAGTGGGACAGGGAAACCAGAGGGGTATTGAAATCCCCATCTGTACAGGCTTTCAAGACTTGCCAAGACAAAGCCATGCCTGTCATTCTCCCGTGTTGTCAGTAGTCCTAATTCAGAGGAAAAACTAAACTAGAACTCTAGAGGTGCCTTCCAGCCAACGTTTCAGAGTCGCTACTCTGCTGCCATTTCAGTGGTGTTTCAGTGGAAGATGGCATGACAGTCACTGTGGGCACTTAGAGCTGTTTACACATTTAAACAATTTAAAGGTGGGGTGGTTACTCATTCATGTTGTATGGTGCTTAATGGTTATCAATAATGCAGCAGCATCACTGCTGATGTGTATGTACGTAATCAGGCACTCTGTATTCTCTTAGATTATAAGAGTAACTGCTGTCATCTAATTGTAGTGGTTTTACTGCTACACTGATAGATTTTTAGACCTAGCCCTTACTCAGAAGCCATCCAGGTAGCCAAACCCTGAATGTGTATTGGGTAGGAGCAGTATTATTGTTATACGAAGAATCTGATTTCAGAACTAAACTAAATTACAGTTTCTAATTTTATATTGAGTCATTCCTGGTGAAATAAAGCGAAAATTCTTCTCCAGATACAAACATCCCAGTGTCTTAGTTCAGAGAATGTAGAAGGTTGCCTCTTAGGAAGAGCTGCTTAGAAATGTAAGAGCGTATAATGATACCTTCCTACACCTTTCCTAGCAGAGCATCTGACAGCAAGATCTTGACTTAAGCCTGATGATAAACCAAGGAGTAGTTTTGCAGGGTGCATACTTATTTATATTTAGAATTGTGCTAGTGTACTTTGCTGAATCCAGCTTCTTTACATGTTAATAACATAAGAAATTCTTAACTTAATGTTCATCTTCAGAGCTTGTGTTGGATATTTATCAGCTATCCCTACATTAAGTTGACTGAACTTGCTCTTCATTATAACTATGCTGAGTTCTTTAGTGACAAATTTAACAAAAACAGTCCTTAAATACAAAATACAGGTTGCAGTGTTTTCCTAGGAAGTTCATAATTTTTTATTAGTGTTGAAGCTATAACATTGCATCTCTGTGCTTCTTCTGTTGTGCCTTTGCTGCCTTTTAAACTTTCTGGCTCTGTTAAAACTGAAACTGTGAAAAACAAATGGTTTGATTCAATATGTGGGATAGTTTCAAAAGGAGAAGCCAGAGGCTGATTCTTCATAATGATCCATATTTATTTCAAGGTTACAGTGCCAGCTTTTGGGACACTTAAAAAGTGCTGAGAGTTTAATATGTATTCAATGGGATCCTATCGCCCTTCCTCGTAAGGATAGGGAAGGGGAAAAAGCAGTGAGATTTCCCATAATTTAGGCAACTGGTAAGCATTTTTATGTACTTGCTAAGGAAGGACTCAGTTATGGAAAATCCTCTCACGTGAAGGAGGGAGTTATAGAAAGGGAACAGAACAGATAGACCATTTAGGTCTTAGTATGTTATGGCTACACATCAAGAGAAAATACAGGAATGGTCAATATACAGTGAATATCTGTCTTCTCTTTAGGGCTTGTTACGTACTTTCTTTTCTTACACTTTGGTAGTATTGTCCATATCACAAGTGCAGTTAGTGGCATTAAGAAGCAGAAAAAATAGTAAAAAAAACCCAACCTGAGTGTGGTTAGGACATCTATTTACTAGGTTTTTTCTCCTCCTCTGACTACCATTGAGTTTTCATCTATGTTATTATTATTAGGTCTATGCATAATAAAGTTATAAAAGAACTGAAAAAAAAAAAAAAACCAAACCCAGAGTTAACATCCAGTTATGGATTTTAGATTTCCTTGGTTTGATCTTTAGGTGTCAAAACTACGATGGTAATGTGACATCTGACTGCAATAACAGCCCTGTAATTTATGATGCTGTCAGATAAAACTGATGTTTTTCATTCACAGGATCCCTGTGGACAATCCAAATGCTAAAATAAGATCTATAGAAATAGGCAATAATTTTATTAGACCACCTGATGCAAGCAGGGAAAACAGACAAGCCCATGGACAATTCCTTCATTACATCATTGCATCTAAGATTAGGGTTTTTTTTCCAGTAAAATAGCATTGACTATAGCAGTCATTTAGTCACATAGACTTAATGCTATGTATGTTATGTAATGAAGTGAAAAGGAATTTTCTTCATTAGTATCTTTATGAGGCTTTGCAAGACAGTTGTTAAATATACAAATGATATGAAACCTGCATTGAATCCCTGGAATTCACTGGTCTGATCTTTTAAAGTTCTAGCAGTACCATCTTATTACACGTCTTTCGTGAAGGCATATTTGTCTGTGGACCGTTGCAATGTGACATACATTCAGAGAGATAACCAGTGATACCCTAAGTTTTTTCCATGCTTCTTTGTAAGGGCAGAACGTAGCATTGTGTGGTCTTCTCCTTGAGAAGGATGACGGAAATTCATAGACCTGTTGTCCTGGTTCCAGCAGTGTAGGGTTAATTTTCCCAGGCAAGGCTCTGGCAAGGACACAGGTATTCCATCCCATGTGAGCCATGACCAGTCCATAGCCAGGAGCTGGCCAGGGGAGGGGACTGGGGCATCCCGGGTCCGGTTGGTGAGTGGTGGCCTCTTAAATCATGTTTGTACATTCCTCTGTCAATGTTATTGTTGTTGTTTTCTTGTTCCCTTTGCTGTTCTGTTAAACTGTCTTTCTCCCAACCCATGAGTTTTGCCTTTTTCTTCTGATTCTTCTCCCAAAACTGTGCAGGGGGCAAGAGAGCGAAGTGTGGTTCTTGTTGCCATCTGAGGCTAAACGTCGACACCTGCCAATTACAGATCTTAAGGAGCATGACTTTTTTCTTAAATGATTTGGACAACTTGTCATCCATTGCCAGCTCCTTAAAAAATGTGTATGCAGCCCTCCCAATGTCTTAATTCCTGCTGTTTTGCTTCCTTCTGCATCTGGAGGTGCAGTGAGGGCCCTTCTGTAGTAATGTACACGCTGAAATAATTCCTATACTGAGATAGTTACTGTTCCTCAGAGCTACCATTTGGTGCCTAAGACTTTACTGTCTTACCTTCCAAATATCCTCATCTGGTACTACTGTACAGGCAAAGATCCTCATACCATGAGAAATAATTCTACTTCCATGGGGTCTGGCAATCTAATGTGCATTTTTTATCATTTCTCACAATTCTCTGACTTCCAGTTAATTTTGTTTTGGACTGGATAATTTAATACAAAATTAGCAAGGGCAACAGTCTACTGCTGTTGCCCTTCTAAAGCCTATTTTCCCAGAATCAGGAATAGATTCAGATTTAGCCTGGCTCTTCCAGGAGATACAGTTAACTGGATGACTTCTGGAGGGAAGTGGCTTCTGGGGGCAGGTGTCTTCTGCATGAAATGAAACTTTGACTATACTAAAGAATACAGTAAAGTGAATGAGGGTGGGATAATCTGGTAGTGTTTCATCGACTGCGGTTACTGACATCCTTAACTATCTAAAGCAGTTGAGCATTTCTTTCAGTTGCATTAGACTGCCCATGTTGACCACTTCTGTACATTTCTCAAGGTGGTAATTATGTCCTTTGATACAACATTATTTTTTCTGAAGCAGCTCTTGGTAGTATCCTTTTTTGGCATCCCAGATTGGTTTTGTGTTAATTGAACTATCTTTGAAATCGTGAAGATCTGCTCTGTCTCTGATGTGTCTGTTGAGTGGAATCCTTAGGAGATATCTCGTCAAGGAGAGGTTTAAGACTCAAATCAAGTCTGAAAGGATTTGAGAGGCATTTATAAATTTATAATACGAAAAATGTGGCTCTGTGGAATGCAATTCATATTATACAGAATTCATACAAGACAAGACATACTCTTCTTACACTGAAGATGTAATATCTTGTTCTTTATTGCGTGTGTCTCCTGGTATTTTTATGTTACACAGCACTTAGAGAGTTAATGTTTTAGCTGATTGGATGCCAGAAATTGTTTCAGACATGATATCAATGTAGCTTTAGTCTGCATGCCTTTTCTGCTTCATCTTGTTTGGCATCCCTTTCAAACAGAACATGAAAATGTGCTCTGGGACTAATAACAATGTTTGCAAAACACAGTTTTATTGAGCTTTCCTGGAGGAAGAATCATTAATTGATCCAAACTGATTTATTTATTTTGTCTTTGCAATTCTGTGTTATGTATATGGAAAAAAATCAGCATGATAGATGAAAAAACTGCAGCCCTCTTAAAGGCTTTTTGTGAAAAGCAGGAACACTTACTCTAGATAAGTAATTTCTTTGTGTTTTCTCTGCACTTTTCTTACTGGGAAGTTTTCAATAGCTTATACATTTACTGTGAAAGAACACTTAATTGAGTCGTGATGCTGTTTCACCTTCCCAGTGTCACATTATAAGGTACCAAGTGTTAATGAGTTTAGGTGAATATTTATAATTAAAACAGTAGTTTGTAAGTTTACATTGCGTTCTCCTTTTCATCAAGCAGTAAAAGTGAAAACTATTCTGTGTAGTTCTCATTGCCTTTCTGTAAGGCCTTGTTTAGAGAATTCTGTATAGAATGTTGAGAAGAAAACACAGTTTGATTAACCGTTAGTCTAACGACTGAAGTTTTATGCTCAGCTGTGTTGACATTTCAGTTTTACTCCTTTCTGAATGAAATCCTGGCACCGTTGAAATCAGTGTGAATCATAAGAACTGACTGCAAGAAAGCAAAGGCTTTACTCCTGTGCATTAGTTTCTCAGTCTGAAAATTTGGCTATTTATTTTAACCCACCATTCCAGCATGTGGTAAAGTTTTATAAATTGCTTGAAGATTCTGTGATGACATAAGAGACCAAACCATCACCTCCTACAAAATCAGATTTTTTAGGGTTTGTTTTGGGAAACAAATTCTAAACTTATTTGCAGCTTTTTTAACACTGATTGATCTCTTTCTAAGAATTATCTAATTCTGCATTTAAAGTTTGGAAAAAGTCTATAAAATAACGTTCTTAAACCTTGTATTATTTCTTATATCTTGTCGTATATTTGTCCTTACCATGAATCACATTCATTTCAATACCCCCTGTTTGTTGGCTGGTCATAACTGGGCGTTTTCAGGCCTTCCAAATGTACCTGCCACAGCTTTCATGTTCGTGTTCTGTGTTTTAAAGAATACTTACATTTGAGGAGTTGAATGTGCAAAAGGAAAATGCCTGCATATTTAATTGACTGCTTACTTATTATTGTTTGGAATTTAATTGCTTGAACCTTACATATTGGTAGGAAGGTACAAAACATGAAATGGATCCATTTAGAAAATAAAGTGAAATTGCATGAATTTATTTTTTTAAAAATTCTACAATTCTTTTCATGGCCACTAAATTCCAGTCTCTTTTTTATTCCAGAATCGAATGGAAGAAAGCAAAGCACTCTTTAGGACAATTATCACATATCCATGGTTCCAGAACTCGTCAGTCATTCTGTTCTTAAATAAAAAAGATCTCTTAGAGGAGAAAATTATGTACTCCCATCTAGTTGACTATTTTCCAGAGTATGATGGTAAGTATAATGACATCAGAGCTCATGCTCTTTTTGCACTGCAGTAATGACAAATTGTAATAGCTTTGTCCATATGCTAGACAGATAGATCCTTTGATATATTTTCTCTTTAAAAAAAAAAAAGGTTCTTTGCAATTTTTAATCATCTAAATATTTAAAATATGATTGAACTCTTGTGGGATTTTTTTTAGACTGTTAAAATTGTATTTGATACTGTAATCAATAGTGGGTAGGATGGCAGAACCTTTCATGGGAAATTGTTGAGTTTTAGATAAGTATTATCATATTAGTGAACTACATTCTGTTCTTTTTCATAAGTTGGCATGAGGGTTTAAACTGAAATACAAAAGCTGAAAGGAAATAAAAATGCATCCTCAATTTTACACATTGTCTCCCATAGTCTTTGTTATTATTACTATTATTTGAGATTTGGTTTTGTGTAAGGCCGAGTATCTGAGGGGAAGTGTCATAAGCTCTCTGTGGCACTCACAGAAACCAGTACCACTCCTTCCACCCTGTTGTCATACCTTTTTTTTTTCTTTATTTTAATTTTACATTATTTAAATGAACAATTTGCTTGTCCATACAAAAAAAAATGGGGATTGTACAGCTGTTTCTACTAAAACTGTACTTTCAAAAAGTTCCCTGAGGTAAAAAACTAAGTATTTTGAGGTAACTGAGTTAGAAGCCTTGGTAATCTCTCATGTTCAAATATGGAAAGTAGTAATAAGAAAAATGTACATTTTGTTTCCTGTTTAAGGAGAAGGAAACAGTGAACAGCCTGCAGGATTAGACAGTATTATTTGTGAGTCAGTGTAAGTTTAGTTTCATAGTGCTATGCAGAAGAGAACTCATCCTTTCGAGTTTACTTCATATGACAAGTTTCCTAGATGACATCCTGAAGGTGAGAAGACTCTAGTCTGCTCTGTTATCACCACTCAAGCGGCGATAAAGCCTCCCTTAAATGCTTATTCAGAAAAAACAGACAAGACTCAACCTCTCAGCCTGGGGAAACCCTATTTCTCTTGCCCTTTGCCATTAGCGACAGAAAAAAAGATTATGGACTGGTAGGGCTGTTGGAGTCAAAACCTGGAAGTCTTCAAGAGTCTTTGTCTCTTAATTCTGCAGATCTTGCTGGACTTTACTCCGTAGACAAGGTTATGCTTTGATTTGATGTATTCTGGTGGCAGGGTGGGGTCTGTAGCTTGCAGAGGTCTCCATGTGGTCCCCTCTTCTGTCCCAGCACACTGGGGATGTGGGAGGTTGGGAAGATCTGAGGAAGGGATCAGAATTAGGTATTTTTCAGCTAGATCACTTGTCCCATCCATTTTCCTCCACAAGAGAGAACGTAGCATAGGGATGAGAACTGCTAGCCAGAATGGTAAATTGAAGTGACTAAATTAAGCTAAGCATTTCAGCTGCACGGTATATTCTAACAGCATTGGACAGGAGACAGGCATGCTCAGAAGGGCTGTCAGACATTGGAACAGGCGGCCCAGAGAAGTGGTAGAATCGCCATCCCTGGAGGTATTTAAAAGGCGGGTAGATGTGGTGCTTAGTGACATGGTTTAGTGATCGTTTTGTCGGTGTTAGGTTGATGGTTGGACTAGAGGATCTGAGAAGTCCCTTCCAACCTAGGCAATTTGGTGATTTATATATGTTTTTTTTATGGTTTTTGGTTTATGGTTTATGGTTTTTTTTAGACTGAGTTACAGACTGGAATGAAGAGCTGGGAGAGGGAGAGAGGACAAAGACAAAAGGGAGGCATAGTTAGGAGGAAGAGAAAAATACTGATGTAGCTCTTTTATAGATCTTGCATGTGTCATGTGGAGACACTCTTCAAAAACTCCTGATTAGGGAGCAGTGGAAATCTACTGCTTTATATGGCAGGTTTTGTCCAGGTCTCCGTGTTAGTTAGATTGCAAGCACTTTGCAGTCTAAATTCAAAATTGACTCATTCATTTTTTTTCCTAAATTCATGAGGTCATAAATGTTCTTTCTAACCTCAGTTTTCCATACTTGAACTTCACTCAAACGAAAATTTAAATTACATGATAGTCAGTAGAGGTCTGATTAGGTAAACAAATTTGGATACAGGCTTTGAATAGTGCAGTAGATTTTGAGAGAGCACTGTGTCTAGCTGGTATGAAACTGTTTTAAAAAAAATTCTAGGACATTGTTTAAAACAGTAAGTTTTGAGGAAATCATTGTCTTTGAAAGTCTTAAGAGTTTTCTTCACAGATAACTGCAAATTTATTCATGGTAGTGTGAGACTTATTATTGCTGCTGTTTCTATAGGGTCTGGGTGACCAAGCCAAAGGCTAGAGCCTGTTGTGTTTTTGAAGCTGTAGAAGTGTTGAACAGTCCTCTGTCCTGCTTCAGAGAGCTTATGATCTGTTTACATCCCCAAGTCTCAGGAAATTTGGCATCTCTATATGTACGTGTATGTTCATGTGTGGCCTTCAGAAACAGCACTGGAATGATGGAACAGAATTCAACATCTTGTAGCTAATGTTCTTGCTTCTGCAGTGCTCTTTTGGCTGTGAACGTGAATGAATCCTCACTATAGCAGGCTGGAAGTCATTACCTTCTGTCTTCTGTAAAGCTGGACATGTGGTTTGGTTACATAGACTCTCTGTCTGTCCTTCTGAAAACTACGACCTGAATTTAGATCTGATAGGACCATTATCATACATAATTTAGATAATAAATGATTTGTTAGAGCATGAGCCTTTTGCAATCAAACTGCTTCAGCTGGAGAGCATGTGTATTTTACTATCACTAAAGCAAATAAAGCTCTATTGATGACAGCGTCAGACCAGTTCAGAATATAATTTCATTATGTTACCTATCTAAATCCTCATAAAACAAGTAAATGTTGCAGTGCTAAAAGGACTTAAGTATAATTTAAATATATAATAGGTGTAGATGGAACATTCACCAATTCTATCAACATTTTAAAATATTTATTAATATAGCTAGTTTTTCAGTTTTCATTCTGTGAAGTTATAAATCACCTGTTTGAAATGTTATCTGACTGGAGAAAGAGGATAGTCGGCAGGAAAAGAGCAGCTTTGACATGATAGCTCTGACTTGATGAACTTCTGAAATTTCCTTCCATCTTTATTTTTCATAGCTCCTACCAGGAAGAAAGTAGCCAATATATGAGCCTATTGATTAGTAAAAAGTTCCCCGTTTTCTCTTATGTGAGCATCTCAGACTGAACGAACCTTTTTTGTTTACCGCTAAAGAATCTCAAATATTGAATCAACTTTAAGAAAACTGACTTTCTTTTCTTAATTATCAGGACCACAACGAGATGCACAAGCAGCACGAGAGTTCATCCTGAAGATGTTCGTAGATCTGAATCCAGACAGTGACAAAATTATCTACTCCCACTTCACATGCGCTACAGACACAGAGAATATCCGCTTCGTCTTTGCTGCTGTCAAGGACACGATCCTACAGTTAAACCTGAAGGAGTACAACCTGGTCTAACTGTGCCTAGGAGGCCCTCCAAAACCCACTTTGCGTGATTGAAGATACACAAGAGGGACTGTATTATCTGTGAAAACAATTTGCATAATACTAATTTATTGCTGGCCTGGACTCTGTGAATGTCCACAGAGTTTGTAGTTAATATTATGATTTTATTTAAACTATATGGAGGAAAACCAAAAGATGCTGAAGTACATTCACAGCACATTTCCTCATTTTTTAGGCAAAACCTTGTGACTCAGTGTGTTTTAAATTCTCGGTCGTACATTTACAAAGGATAGCAGTTTTTTTGCTATTGAAGCAAAATCAAGCTGGTTTCCTCTTTCCCTGACCCTTTCTGTCTCCCTCCTTCCCCTCCCTGCCTTATCTTTTTCAAGGTACAATGGCCTTTTTTCCCAGTTGCATTCCTGGGTGAAATATTTTCTGTTGAGTGATTTGGTCAGGAAAATACTATCATCAGAATTTAAGTCATCAGTCATTTTAATTTTACAATATGTACTATCTCTGAAGGATCAAAAGTATTGATACTGTGATTTTTAAATTCTTGACGTGAGTGTCTTCATTCTGTCTTCACTTTTGGGACTAGAATATTGGGATTGCAAAATAGAATTACAGTTGTCTAAGGATATTAAATTTAACCATATTTTCACAGCTTAGAAAGGTGCACAGAAGACAGTAATGAAATAATTAAGACACAACCTGGGATGTATGCGGAATATGTTAGAATCTCTTTTTAATTGCCATGTGCCATTTCTTTCTCTCTTCTTCTATTCACAAATGCCAAATAGAAATGTCATAGACACTACATTTCCCCCAGTGGCTACAGCCTGAAACAGTGGGGTTTTTTTCAGTTGTGTGGGGTTTTTTTCTTAAGTTAGAGCTTTTTTAAGTGTTCTTTTTTCCACAGTAGAAAAATTATTTTTATTGTATAAAATTAACATTGCCAAATCTGGCTTTTTATAAAACCAATACTCTTGAAACATAAGATACTGATTGAAATGCCAAACTGATGGGTTGGGAACTGACCTGATTGAGTCAACTGCCAAATGATAAACAAACACAGTTTCAGCTCATATGTTCCCTTTTTTAGAAAGTGTTCCATTTTCTAATGCCAAAACCAACAGTGTGAGTGAACAAGGTGCGCCATGCACATGCATGGGGTCTACCGATTTAAAGACAGTTTAAATCTCTCCTTATGTCAGATATGGCATGGGATTGTTTTCTGTAATAATACCAAGGCACCTTTAGTTGTATAACAAGAAACAAGATGAGAGATCATGTTCAGGAACCTTTCTTGATAAGGTTGCGTGTTAACTCACTGATTCACAGACATTTGATAGGCTTTCATGCAAAATAGCCTCTCTCAATGTTCTTTAGAAAAGATTTATTAATGTAAATGAAACAGAAAATCATTCTTGAAATTTAAATGTGCAATTTTTTAACAACAAAAATGCAGCACACGTTGATGAGCCTTTATTCTGCAGCTTAGGTTGAAAGGTGTTTTTTGACTAGGTGCATGATTGCTAGCAAGCTATAGAAAACTCAAGACTTCTGACACGTAATTGGATTGATTATCTGCAATGCCAAGTAGCACTAGAGTGCACATAACACAGAAATTGCTGCCTTATAGCAGCGGGTGGGAGGTGGAAAAAAGAATGGCTTATTAGTTGATTACCAAAGTTAACAATAAATACTAATGAGACGTTTTTCATCCTTAACCCTCCCAACTCCAAAACAACAATTATAAGAACAGTTGCTATTTTTTGCTCCCTCTTAAAACACCTTGTAATTTAAAACTGGTTGTAGGTATAGTGCAATTATGAATGCTATAATCATTGTACATACATCTATATATATATATGGCAGCATCCATATTGGCTTTGTAATCATTAATTTTTGGCAAATTGAATGTGCTGTATTGATATGTATCTATGTAATTGTATTGTATGTCTTATAGCTAATTCACATTTTAAATAATGTTATTTTATTTACTTTTTTAAGAGAGAAGAATGTAAATTTTGTCAGTTTATTTCTGACTAGGGATTTGTTGTTGTTTTTTATTTACGAAACAAAAAAAATATTACTATAGTACAGAGCGGTACTAGCATCGTGCTGTATAAAATCATTTGCACATTCCTGAGTAGGAGTAAATTGGAGACACCCAGACAGAGGCCATTCACATTCAAAATAACACTTAAATCTTGTCAGGTCTTTATACAGGTGTAGAAGCCTGTCTTAGATGAACTTAAGCCATTATATCTAGGATTGCAACCTAAGATTTTAAGTATAAATTTAATTTATATTTGGCAGATTCATGTTAGGTTACTTCTACTTTTCTAAGAGGCTTTATTAGAAAAGTAAATTTAGAGGTATTTCAAAACATTGTACATACGTACTAATGAGCTTATGCTATTGCCCTAAAAGTACTGTGAGAAAATACAGAACATCAGATCAATCAAGCAGTCTTTCAGAAACTGCAGAAATCTTAGATATAACAACAACAACCAAAAAGTCACTATTTTTAACAATTTTAAGGAGTTAAAGCATTTTATTTAATAAAGCTAAAGCAGGTAGATCTAGGTTATAAAAAGTGACACTGACATTCTGAATAGGGGATAAGAGCAGTGACTCTGCATACAGCATAGCAAAATTGGTCCTGGTCTTGCTATAAATGCAACAGAGCTTCTGTTTTCACAGTTCCACTGTTAATAATAACCCTTCTTTTAACCTGGGAATACATTGCCCACGCTGGATTCGTGCTATAAATGGAACTGTAGCAAAAAAGAAAAAAAAAAGAAGAAAAAAGAAAAAACCAAACAACATACAGTGGTGTCTAACAAAGGTTCGGGTTGGTTTAGTTGGTTTTTTTTAAATTTGTTTTGTTTTCTTATGGGATACTGGGTGGGGGAGAAGGAAATGTGGGCCTGAGTTTTGTATAAGAAAAAAAACAAAAAGTTTACTCATGCTTTATAGTTATATTGTGATTGCAAAAGTTTTCGAGAGTGTGTGCCACTAGGCTACTTCTGGTATATTTTAGGTAAGTTGAACCTGTGGCAATGTTTAGATCATTTGAGCATGTTCTGAAAAAGAAAAAATAATAATATTTGGCATGCCAAGGCAAGCTTTACATGAAATCACCTAACACAGCATTGCAGTGTGACAGTTTACAGAAACATTTCCTTTTTAAATGACACAGCTGTTCCCACTTGCAGTATATTCCATTGTGGTGGTGGTGGTGGTGCTGCTGCTGTTGCTTTAATTGGTGGTTTCTTCTATGCCTTATAGTGCTTGAGTCCAGAAGTTTGTGCCTCTAACATGAAGCTGAAGGCAAAAACATCAAGACAGAAACCCTTTTAACTTTGCCAAAATTATGTGATTTCTTTGAATGTCATAAACGGGGGAGGAGGGAAGGAAAACGTCTTGGGAACCTGTGTATTCTAGATGTTCACTAGCACAAGAAAGCTGTAATACGTATTTTACAGAAACCTTAAACTTGCCTTTTTCACAAATTAACTGGCGCTGTCCTTACATATATAGGATGATGCAGCTACAAGGGCAGTTTACTTTTTATAATTCAAACTCTTTTGATTGTCAAGGTGTATGGACTGTAATTTTTAATCAAACTGCCACATGATTGTGAATCACTTTTTTAAGCTTGAAAGTGGAAAAGAGACTTTTTATGCTGGATATCGGTCAGAATTGACTGCATGATTTGCAAAAACTCTAAATGGGGGGAAAAGGGCTGCATCTAAAGATACTGCTAGACTCCCAGTTGTAAGGTGCAGAAGACTTTCAGATTACTCAACCTCATGACCCTTTCCTTGTTACACATTCTTCACAAAAGAATGAAATATTAGGAGAAAACAAAGACATGTTAACCCACACGAAAAAATAAAATTTAGCCAATTTATTATATGTGCTGCTGTTCTTGGAGCTGTGTGCATGGTTATCTGCAGACTATTACATTAGTGAACGAATGAAGTGTGCGTAGTCTATTAAC
Source organism: Limnodromus scolopaceus (assembly GCA_028565335.1). Lineage (NCBI taxonomy): Eukaryota > Metazoa > Chordata > Aves > Charadriiformes > Scolopacidae > Limnodromus > Limnodromus scolopaceus. The sequence continues at coordinate 42,542,907 of JAOXNO010000020.1, read as the reverse complement.
AAGGTCCACAAATGACCTACCTCTAGCTAAGAGACCAGTAAAGTGAATACGTTTTGGAGAGACCAACCTAAGTTAGGAAATTAAAATGTCCTGGTGTAGGTAATTAACTACAGTATTTTAGAAATTCACACTTTTGTAAATATGGTCCCTCTTTTGACATAAACCATGAATTCTAAAATGTAGTACACATTAAACAGCTAAAGCTGTCTGTCCCTGTCCAGTTTGTTAGTTTAGTAGGGATCTTGCAAAACCATACGTTTAGTTTGAGAAGAGGAGCGACTGGTATTTCCTCTTTTTTGGCTTTTGTTTACCCATAACATTTCGAGTTTTATCAATCAAATCAGAAACATTTCTGCATAGTCAACAATACATTGAGGGTCACTATTTAGCTAGTTAAAGGGATTTTACTGTAAGTTTCACTCAAGCTTTTTCACAGTAGCCATGCTGCAGGGAAGAAAGATATAGGGGAGATTTTGAAGACAGTGTGAAAAATATGAAGTCAGACAGATCAATCTTACTGTAAATCTGTTGGTTTGGTTTTTTCCTTTCAAAATACAGTCCAAGCTGAAGTCTGTTGCTGGATTCCTCATTTACCATGCTGCAGGAAATCCTTATTTGACCAATTTTTTTTTTTTTTTTTTTTTTTGGGGGGGGG
>JAOXNO010000020.1:42501474-42513610 GCA_028565335.1 Limnodromus scolopaceus | reverse complement strand
GCAAACACCTTTTTTTTTTTTTTTTTTTTTTTTCCTGGGCATGTGGTATTTGTAAATGAGCACATCTTGAGGCTCATGTACCTGAGGCCTGAGGTACATTAATGTTTTAAGGTTACCTTTGCTGAAGTCAATCACCTGCAATGTACCTGGGAATTGTAGCCACAGCACTAAAAGCACTTGGCAATAAGCACTGAGGAAGTGTTATGGAAAGTCTGTCTTTGGTTTGTGTGTATGTTGCAGTCAGTTTAAAGTCAGTGTTTGGAACATATGAATGTTTCCTGAAACAGCTGCTGTTACAATGATGAAAAAGCTTTGAATGAATGTGTGCATGTATATGGTTTATTTCCTATTTTATAACATCAAGCTCAGTTGCAGCCTCTTGTTACTTCTGTTTAGTAATGACACTTTACTGTTCACTAACTGCAACATTCACTGTTTTATGGGTTAATCTCGAAAAGGTATTTGAACTGAACCAGTAAGATATTAAAGTAAGGTATTGATCTGAAACAGGGCACTTTGATGCAGGGAAAGACTCAAGAATGATAGATGTCATTGCCTTTCTCAACTGTCTCACAGTAAGTTACAAGGTAGGGTTACTGACAATTGTATTTTGCAGGCAAATTTTGCCTCAACTGTGGTGTCCTTCTGGCGCAAATACAGTGTAAATTTGCCTCATCTTTCTGTTCCTTAAATGGAAGTTGCCAAAAGCTGGCAACCTAGAGAGATGGCCTTGAGTAGCCAACTTGAGTTTGAAGTGGGTGGCCTCTGTTCTGAAGGAAAGTATTTGGGGAATATTCACTGTCAATCAACAGTAAGGCTTTCTATAAGAACGTAAGGAGCAAAAGGATGACTAGGGAAAATTAGGGCTGATTGCTGCATGGGGCAGAGGCCCTGGTGACATGGGACATGGAAAAGGCTGAGGTACCAAGTGCCGCCTTTGCCTCAGTCTTTACAAGTAAAGACATCAGAAAAGTCTTTAGAAATCTAAGGACCTGGAGAGCAGGCAGAAAGTGTGGAGCAAGGAAGACTTACCCTTGATGGAAGAGGATCATGTTAGAGAATAATTAAGCAAACTGCACATAAATGATCTCTAGAGGTCCCTTCCAACTCTGTCAAATCCGTGAATCCGTGAATCTGTAAATCCCTGGGCCGTGGTGGTTCAGTAAGGTTTTTGACACTGTCTGTCATAAGATCCTCACAGAGAAGCTGATAAAGTATGGACTGGATGAGCTGGCAGTGAGGGTGAATTGAAAACTGACCGAGTGGCCGGGTGCAGAGGAGGGTGATCAGTGGCACAAAGTCTAGTTGGAGGCCAATAACTAGCGGTGTACCCCAGGGATCAATACTGGGTCCAATCCTGATTAACATTTTAATATATGATCTGGATGATGGGCCAGAGTGTACCATCAGCAAGGTTGCTGATGGCACCAAGTTGGGAGGGGTAGGTGATAAACCAGAGGGTCGTGCTGCCATCCAGACCCCTAGGTTGGATGGCAGCACTTCAACAGGTGGGAGAAATGGGCTGACAGGAACCTCATGCAAATAAACAGAGGGAAGTGCAAAGTGCTGCACCTGGGGAGGAACAACCCCAGTCACCAGTTACTGTGGGCTGGCTGGCTGGCAAGCAGCTTAGCAGAAGGGACCTTGGGGTCCTGGTGAACACCAAGTTGAAGATGGGCCATTGCAGCAACAAAGGCTAATTGTATCTTGGGCTGCACTAGGAGGAGCGGTGCCACCAGGTGGAGGGAGGTGAAGTGTTTGGAATGACTTAGAATAATGGAATGAAGACTAGCTTTATCCTGAGCTTTTAGACCACAAAAGACCAGAATGAGCTAGGGAACTTCTGCTTTATATAATTGTTCCTCACTCAAAATCCATGTATTTAAGCTTTTTTTGGTTTTCTAAGAATCCTGTAATTGAATAGCTTATTTGCAGTTATATTGTCACTTTTCACCTTTATATTTAGTAGCAGAAATAACATTGAAATAGTGAGTTATGTAGGTGCCAAGTAAGTGGTGCCAGTGCAGAAGCAGACATTCAGCTATATGCATAGCAGTAGTCCATATGGGCTTATTAAAAAAGAGTACTTTTTTTTTCTCTACAGAGCTTTTGATGGTGATTATTAAATATGTTTGGAGTCTCTCCCTCTGTTAATTTAACTTCAGAAATTGCAAAACTCTTTTCTTAATCATGTTCGCTGTCATCAGCAGGGGAAAAGTCACCAGAATGTGCTTTTAACATGTGGGATTTTAGAATGAATGAGAACTGTTTCCCTGGTAACAGATGTGGAAGATGGTTCTGAATCCTACAGAATATGAATGGAATATCCGAAATGCTGGGTTTTTTGGGGGTTGTGGGTTTTTTTGTTGTTTCCTTCCTAGCCCCCATACCCACCAAATTTGTTTCTTTATACATGTATGGTGAGGTTTTTTTGTATTGTTGGTTACTAAAAAGCGACAGATAATACTTCAAAATATTGCTTGCCACAGATCTCAGGAATGCTCATTGGTAAATGAACAAGAGAAGTGAAAACACATTTTATTTTTTGGTTACATTCCTACTGGAAGAAAACAAGAACTAACCATGTACAAGTCGTAGAGATGAAATCTGCTTTGGATTTCTCCCAGGTCATGAAAAACACTGTCTTGTCCCTGCCTCATAGTAGTGGAAATGGTTGCGGCTTTGTTTTCTTGTAACTGTGTGCATTATTACATTGTGAAGCTAATTTCAGCATTTAATATGATACTTCCATGAAAGTAGTTAACAGAATGGGCAGAGTAATCCTCAAAGATTGCTGAATGACTGTAAAGATTTTCCTTTCTGATAAACCTCAAAATTTTCCTTTCTCTTCTGCATAATTTTTCTGCCTCTGTTGTTTTAAAAAACGTAGGTTTTTGTTACTCTAGCCTTATAAATTTTCAGTAAATCAGTTTTATTTACTTTAAAGCCATTTTTGTTATGCCCACATTTGCTCACTAGCACCGTTTAGTTCTGTAAATCAAAGTGTTAATCCTACAGTTACAGACAGATGTTTCCTTCTGTCAGTTGAACAAGGCTAGCAACTGCAATACAAAATATTGCAGATCCTATTTAAATATAGTTTGGTTTTTAATGCAAGCAACAAATCTTGTCTAATTACTAAATGTTGGTATCTTTGTTCTCGTAATTATTTCTGCCCCTGTACAGAGAGTCAGAAACGTGGCCTGTCATGGAGCCTTGAGAGGAGAGGCTTGAGGCTACTGATTTTTGCAGACCTGATAAATCAGCTATAGCTATAAACATGGTTCTGTCAGTGAGCTTTTCCAGTGACCACGCATAACTGGAGAAGAGGTTTAATACTGGATTCTGCTGTAAAGATGGCATCAAACATTACCTTTACGACTCTGTTCCTTACCTTTTTGTTTTACTTGTGGCATTTTGACTTCATTGTGTTTATCATGCTTGACAACGGGGACAATTGGGAAGGTAATACCAACTTCTCTTGCTTCTTCTGGGACTACAAGACTTGCTCATGCAAATATCCAGTGACTTAGCCACAGCTGTTGAGTGAGACCAAGCTGCCAGGACAAGAGTGAAACCTGTTGCCATTCAGCAACAGTTGAAACATATTTGCTTACTAACTAACCTACCTGTATTCAGGTATGGCATGGGCAGGTCTATACTATCAATAAAGGTATCTTTGCCATTTGAGAGCTGATAATGGTGAAGAGCAACTGGGATTCAGTATTTACAGTAGGTTTTATCACCTCTGCCAAAGCTGCTGTTCTGTTGACCTTAATGGTGCTAGGATTAGCAAAATTAGTGAGCTTTGCTCTGTCCTTAGCAGTTACAGCCTTCTAGTTTTGTTGTGGCTGTATTCACAGTCTGCTCATTGACTTAAGTTGCACACACAAAGTCCTTATGAGAATGAGAGCGTAGACTTGTGTTGTTTGGGGTTTGTTTGGTTTTTTGTTTGTTTTTGTTTTTCAATACCTTGTTTCCTCTGTAAAGAATTGAGATATTAGATGTGGAAAGAAAAGCTGTCAGGCGAAGGAGGAGTTAAGGACAGAGGAGACAATGGCCAAAACAGATATAGTATTTTCTTTCTTGAATTAACTGACAAAATTCCAATATTTCTTCTTACCGAGAAAGTGGATTTCAGTGTGTAACACTTACTTATGTGGCAGTCAGTCGTTGGAAGCAGAAAAAAAATGAATGCTTGAAGGAGGATAAATATGTGACCATTAACTACTGAATTTACATCTCACCTTTTGAGAATAGTCTGTCTCTTGGCCTAGTCAGTAGAACATGTATTCCGTATTTTGCCAGTAACGATTCAACAGATCATTTCCTGAAGGTAAATGTGGTAAATGTATTCTGGGAAAGTGCTTACCATGAAAGTCACTAAGGAGTAAAGTATGCTTTGCTTGGGTTTTTGGGATGGTTTTTTTTTTGGTTTTGCTTTTTATTTTTTACGCAAATAATCTTTTTAAACTTGTAATAAGAGCATTCAGCACCTTGAAGATATATAGCCATGTTTTAAAGTGTTCCATTCTCTAATGCTTCTAGAATGAATGGCATTAAGAAGTGATTATGTACCTCCAAGGTATATAACACATCCACATTTTATTGTTCTGTTTTCTACACTTTCTGTACTACCTGCTCTTTATTGCCCTATTACCATTTTCATTATTCCTAATGTAAAAACTATACTCCATTTTCTTAAGCCCCACTAGCTGAAGTCTTAAAACACAAGTTCCAATTTGCATGTCTCCATTTGTTTTCCAACTATTTTAATTAAACAGATACTCGATCCAAATTTGATCATGCGTGCAGTTCCATCCTGAAATGCAGTTAGCTTTGGCTTAATATCTCACAAGTATGCATATTGTCATGACTACTCCATATTCACTCTTTTTCAAAGCCCTGCCACTTTTTAAACATGCTTTAAAATGATGCTCTGTCAAGATGTGCTTCAAAAGCCTCATTTCATGTTAAGCTAATGAGCCCTGAAGATGTTTTTAGATCGCTTATTGAGAATGGAGAAACAACGAGCATGCATTATTGGGTTTGTACAGAGACTCTGTATTCTGGGTTTATGACAAGAGGCACAGCTAGGCACATAAGGAGTTGCTGGAAGGAAGAATACAGAAGGAAGGCTGTGCACTCTACTTAAGGTCAGGGTAGCGAGCACAAAGCTTTTAAACCAACTAGGGTTATGAGAGGTTAAGGGGTAAAGCGGCATGGCTCTGCTTGTTATTTGTGTATTTCGTGCCACTTTATAAATTACTTCAGTAGGCAATTTTTTTTTTCTGTAGGTTGATATGGATTAGATAAATCAGATAATAATAAAACATTAGTCTTAAGTTTCTTAAAATGTTAAATTTGATACAGGAAGGGAAGAACTCTAGCTTGGATTACAGATGAAGATCTCTTCAAACTTGGCTCCATCTACCATTGGTGTTTGTGGGGCTTGGAAAAAAGCATCTTTCTTTAAAAGCTGAAATTAGATTTTTTAAATTTAATTTCATGGCATTGTTACATATCCCTGACAGTGAAGTTATCAGTTGCACAGTGGTTTTTCTTTAACTCAAAGTTTAGTAGAGGGAGGGTACTGTTGTAATATGATAACACTGTTTATTCTGAGTTATATAAAAACTTAGGCTAGAAATTCAGCTTGGATTGGTCAGAGGGTCTTCCTCTGAAATGTAAGGGTTCCACTGACAGTGAAAAAAGTTGGTGGTGGGGTTTTGTTTTGTATTGTTTTGTTTTTTAAACTGGACTCAATTTGAATTGTATTTATGTTGACTTCTTAAATCTGATATGCCAGGACTGCTTTTCTGAGGGCTGTGATATATAATGTAACATCAGCATTTTACTAAAACAAGTTCTTCCAGGAATTTCTTTCGCATGTATTCTAGCATATATCTATGTTCCATCTCTCTCAAGTAAACCAATACAATGCCAAAATTAAAGACATCTCAAACAATTGTTGAAAGAACACCTATATTGATCTTCTTTTTTACAGGAAAAATATTAAATATTTCTTATTACTTGATTAAAAAGCAATACATAATACATAAACATATTAAAATGCAGAACACTTGCCTAGGTTACCTGGGTTTTGCTTGCTATTACTTTTAATGATTGGAGCCCTGCAATTGCATGATCTTACATTAAAAAGTGCAATGGTACTGAAATGCAGTATGATGAGGTGGGGACTCACAGTATTTTCTTGCTTTGTTGTATCTGAAGATGTTATGTTCAGAGGAACTCTTTCCTCTTTGTGCTGATATGTTTTTGACATCTAGTGGTACTAGGTGTAAATTACTGAAAGTTTGTTAATGGGAATACTGTTTTACCAGCAGTAAATTCTTAGTGGAGAAATGAAGCAAATCCTGTAGCTCAGCCCAATGGGTGTTAAACTTCTTGGAAAATTACAGTGAAGGTTTTAAGAAGAGCGTATAACAGGTATTTTTTGCTCCTGTATCATCCTTCAGTTGGGGAAGAACAAGAAAAGGCTTTCTGTGACGCTTTTATATAAAAGCTCTGTGTGATAGGAATGGATGTGTTCAGTCACATCACACTGATGCTGAATAACAGGAAATACAGAGAAAATGAAATGAATCGTGGGAAAGAGAAATTTTTCTGCTCAGTGTTAGTCAAGTTACTAAGGGTAACTGAAAGTTGCCAGAGTATATCATTAAAGTAGGCAGTGAAATGGCCAATTAAGTTAATTCTGGGTCAGTATAAAGTAATGCAGATGAAGAACAACTAGCACATGCTCTCTCTCTCTTTTAATTACTTACAGTACAGATAACATCATGATGCCACTTCATAAATCTAAGTTTTGGCAGCACCTTAGCATTTGAAGTTTTGGAACTCTAGTCATATCTCAGAGGTAAAAAAAACTGAGAAAGCTTCAACAAGGGTCAAAGGGATGATCAAGCTATGGAGAATCTTCCACCTGAGAACTGAATTGACCTGGTTAGGACTCTTCAACATAGAAAAAGTACAGCTGAAGATGAGTATGTGTGGTGGATTGACCTTGGATGACCTCCGGGTGCCCACCAAGCTGTTCTATCACTCCCCCTTCTCAACAGAACAGAGGAGAAAATATGATGAAAAAAAAAATCATGGGTCAAGATAAGCACAGGATGATCACTTACCCATTACCATCACGGGCAAAATGGACTCAACTTAGGGAAGTTGATTTAACTTATTGCTAATCAATAACAGAAGGACAGTAAGAAACAAGAAGAAATCTTTATAAACTCCTTCCCCCCACCCCTCCCTTCTTTCCAGGCTCAACTTCACCCCCTACTCTTCTACCTCCTCACCCTGAGCAGCACAGGGCATGGGGAATGGGAGTTGTGGTCAGATTGTAACACTTCATCTCTGTTCTTCCTCCCTCCTCATGCTCTTCCCCTCCTCCAGTATGGGGTCTCTCTTACAGGATAGTCCTTTACAAACTTCTCCAACATCAGTCCTTTCCAACCGCCACAGTTCTTCAGAAACTCCACCAGCATGGGACTACTTCCACGGTGTGCAGTCCTTCAAGAACAGACTGCTCCTGCATGGGTGCCCCATGGGCCATAGGTCCTGCTAGCAGCCTGCTTCTACAGGAGCTCTCCATGGGCTGACACTTCCCTCAAGGCATGTCTGACCGCTCTGATGGGGTCACAGTGTGGATATCTGCTCCACCGTAGTTCTCCATGGGCTGCAGGGAGACAACCTGTTCCATCATGGTCTTCTCCATGGACTTCAGGGGATCTCTGCTCCAAAGTAGAGATCAGAGGTGCCTGGAGCACCTTCTCCCTTTCTCCTTCCTGGGTGTCTGCAGGGCTGTTTCTTTCACGTTTTCTCACTCCTTACTCACACAGCTGTTGCGTGGCTTTTCTTACCCTTTCTTGAATGTGTAACCACAGAGGTGCTACCAGCATTGCTGATGAGCTCAGCTTTTGCCAGTGACAGGGTTCCTCTTGGAGCTGGTGAAACTGGCTCTGTCTGACATGGAAGCTTCTGGCATTTCCTCACAGAAGCCACCACTTCAGCAACTCCCCACGCCCCTGCTTAACAACATCTCGCCATGTAAGCCCAATACAGCATGATAGAGGTGTCCTAAATCAAGAGTTTGCAGAGAAGGATGGAGGGAAGGCTTTCGGAGTACAAGAAATAGAAATTAAGCTGGTGGGTCCAGGCTCAGAACAAAGGATGTATCATGAGTGATAGAGCTCTGAAACACCTTACTAGAATGTGGTAAAGATGCAAAAAATTTCCATGGCTTTAAGGAAAGACCTGCCCAAGTACTACCAAATAGGTAGCACTCAGCTAATGAGCTTCTAAGCTAAGTCCTAACTTTTAAAATTTAGGGAAGGTTCTGTAGAGGAGGTGTCATATATTTTGGCACTTCTTTTTACTCTTTTCTTGGCTGCTGCTTACAAACTTGGTTAGAGATGGGACACTGCCTGAATGGACCCTTGATAAGTGTCGGTGCAGACGTTTTTCTGTTGTAAGGCTAATAGGAAAGAAGAGAGGAACAAGGCTCATGTCCTGAAAAATGTTAAGAAATACATTATTACGTCCTGTAAATGGGCTTATAGCAATACGTATATGCAAAATATTATATGAATGATGTAAGTTAATATCAGAGTTTTTAACATCTGTTTGTTAGGTTTTTTTGAATAGAATTAGTAATTCCCAGAGTAGCTGATAGTAATGAATACATTTTTCATAATTTCAGTTAGCATGTTTCAATCAATATTTATATAAGAATTAGTAGAAATGTGAAACTCAGTAATGTGGCCTAATGATAAAGTTCTTTCTCAAGTTCAGGATTAGGGCAGGCTTTATTGTTAAGGTGTAAATGGTACATAAACTTTGTAATAAGTTCTCAGTGTTGAGGAATTTGATACTCACACAAACAAAATGTCTTTCTTTTGTGCTCACATACCCCGCTTGTTTTGCAATCTGACTTCTACCCACAGGATGCTTAGATTAAACATTGTAGGATCTATTATGATAGGATACTTATATATATCTTTTACTAAAAAATCCTCCCAAGCCCAGCAATACAAATTTTTTGACTAAAACAATATAGATTATGGAGAATGGAAAATTCAGAAATGATAGTACAGTTAATGGTGACTCTTATGCATGCTCAGATAAGGTGCACATCCTTCTATGTTTATTTACAAATACTCTCGCCTGCCAGGATTTGCAAGTACAATACTTTTTTTCTCTCTCTCCTCTTTCTCTTCCAGGCACAGGAGAAAGTGGCAAGAGTACGTTCATTAAACAAATGAGGATTATTCACGGATCAGGTTACACAGAAGAAGACAGGAAAGGCTTCACAAAACTGGTTTACCAAAACATATTTACTGCCATGCAAGCAATGATCAGAGCCATGGATACTCTCAAGATACAGTACACATCCAAAGAGAATGAGGTAAGCCAGTACAAAGAAAATTCTGGTTTCAGCCTATGAAATTTCAGTTTGTACACAAATTGTCTGAGTCATAACCTTCTACAGGTAGAACCTTAAAAATCCATATGTCTTGTGGGGAGTTTGGTGCCCCACTGTATGATTCTTCAGAAAAATGGGGAGTTCCTAGTGGAAAAAGGGGCAGAGTAATCAGGGATGGAGCTGGCTAGAAAGGGAGAATTTTCAAAGTTGCAAGCTGGTAGTAAGTCCAAAAGAAAAAAAAAAGATTTTTTTTTTTTTTTAAATCTAAGTTGTAGCGTTAGCCTATGCATGACAGGAGCCTGGTTTGTCAATAGAGATCCAGAATGAGGAATTTTGGGTCTGAGAGGAAAACATCAAATCTGCTTGATGCTGGTAGGCTTTGAAACACACCACCAGCAACCCTTTGATCAATTTGGTAGCAAGCTTTATGTACTTACTAATTTGAAAATGTAGAATGTCTTCTACAGCTGTTTTTTAGTTTCAATTACATTTTTTGTTTCAGTGCTTATGATTATACAACTATACACAAAAATTCTGCTTTGGGTAAATCAGTTGCATCCTTTGCATCCATCTCTTGCATCAGTGGCTCGAAATAATGAAGAATATGTAAGCAAATTATTGGGTGATACGTGTTTGAATTAAGAGGGATCTCCAGTTGGCTAAATTTTAGTTTTAAGATAGGGAAGACTGTGTGGGAACTGTCAAGGCAGAAATAATTTGTAGACTTTATGGGTTTATTAAGTATTATGTGAAGAAAATACAGTTTGATAGCCTACTTTTCATTCAAAAATATGATTGCATATAACAATACAAAAAAATTACAATCAGAATTTTTATTAGTTAAGTTGGTTTGTGTTATTTATTCTCCTTAGAGTTATAGAGAAAAGGGACAGAAACATTTAAAATAAAGGTATGGGAAATTAAAATTATTTTATTTTTTATCACGAAAGAACCGATGGTGTCAGCAAAAACAAATTTTGGACTTCAAGGAGTTGAGTTGTTAGGGTAATTCTTTCCTACATAAGAAGAATATTCTGAGGGTTAATAAGTTGTTGTTTGTGAAACACCTTTAGATGCTTAAGAAAGTGGCAGCTACAGAAACAGCAAATGTGGTTGTGAATATCCTTCATCCTAATTCAGATGTGTATATTTTGATGAAAAATGTTGGAAATCAAAATCTACTTGAAGAAATACATTTGCACTGCCTCTTACTGAGTTTTGTTTGGCTTTTTTTCTTCCTATTAAGAACAAAATATGAAGACTTAATTAGCAGCGAAGTTTTTTTCATTCTGGGCTCTGAGAGCTGAGCTGGATACGTTCCCATAACACGCTATTCTGACTAAATTGTCTTCTTGATGATAGCTGTGCTGCCAGTGTCTTTCAGATTCAGAAGATTATAATGCTGTTTTACAGTTGTTGAGTTGAGAGAGGCAGAATTTGGCCTTGTACTGCTTTATTAAAGGTAACAAAGTGCTAAGCTGTAAGAACACGGTTTGGCAGGCTCAGCTTCAGTGGCATTTAGAAAGCAAAGTCATTTTTGCGTGCACACGGAGAAACTCGTGAGAGACAACACGAAAATAACCGTACGTCACTCCAACCACTTTGCAGAAGACAACTGCATTTTAATCTTTCGTTTAGGTGATGAATATAATGCAAAGTACTATAACTCTTGTAATTGCCTTTCATTAAAGGATCTTAAGCCTGTAATGAGAAACTGTTGACAACAGCAATAATAAGCAGAGGAGTTGTGATTCTGCTGCCATAATTGTATTGCAAAGGTGTGTCTAATGTCTCCACATTTCAGTATGCCCATCTTGATGGGATGCCTTCTCTTACCTGAAAAATTTATTTCCCTCTGGCCCTTTTATTATTTTTTGTTTGTTTGTTTGTTTTTCTTCTATCCAGTTAGTGCCTTGACCAGGGCAGGTTTTCTTCTCTGTGGGCCCTGGAATTCTCTGCTTGCCAAATATCTTCCTTTAATGTTTTTGTAGCAAAGAACAGATTGTTCTGCACTGAGTGTCTCTTCCCTATAAGTGTGACGTGTGTGAAAATGAAAATCCCTAACTCATATATGGACAGAATGTCCAAAAAGGCCTCTAAATCCTCTTAATGTTTGCAAATAAAAGCACACTTTGTAGAAGGTTTTTAAAGAGGTTTCTTATTGCTGTAGTCGATTGCAAGTATTTAAGTAAATGGTCTAACTTTCTATAGATGCTGCATTGAGATAGGAAAGGGTTTTGCTTTGTACTGATTTGAAGTTGCTTGGATGAAACATTTATCTATACAGTCATACTTGACCTTTAACTCTACCTGAGCAGGCAATTTTTATCCTAATTTCAGGTGGTGTGTTCTTTGGGATACTTTGTCTTATCCTCAATTTGAAACTGGAAGGTATCATAGCATATTCTGAGTATATTTTAAGAATAAATCCTGCAGGTGTTTAGGAACCTAGTAATACAAGTAATTATTATAGTACTTTCTATACACCATAGTTTGGAATGGATTGTTTCTTTTTTCTTTTTTCTCCCCTCCCCTCCTTTTTTCCTGTTACATTCACTCTATACAATTTGGTACTAGAGGTAAACTAGTTGGCAGGGTGGAAGAAGTAATATTTATTATCTATAGGTCACTTTTCTCAATGTTTAGAGTGGAAATCGATACACCGAGTATTGATTAAGTAGCCAGGCCCAG
>JAOXNO010000020.1:42490467-42500723 GCA_028565335.1 Limnodromus scolopaceus | reverse complement strand
GGAATTCAGTCCTGTTGCTGTGGGTTGGTTTGTTTTTTAAAATACCCTGGTAAGATGACAATGCATATGTTTGCAATTAACCACAGATCTTTGTCGCAGTATGAATAATTACTTTTTTCCTAAGGAGAAAAACCGAATAGTATGTAAAAATGCATTTCAGAAAGAGGCCATCACGTTGCATCTCCAAAACATTTCTTGCTTTCAGTAGGTAGTAATCTAATGTCCTTCTATCTTTTAAAGTTGCCCTGGCATGTGTGTGTCAACAAAACTAATCTGAATAAAAGACATACTAGAATGCCGGGTGAAATTTACAAGATAAGTAATTAACTTATGCCAGAAAAGGGGAATGCAAAAAGACAGGTACAATAAGATGAGATTTGGGAATTACTGAAGGAAGTCATATAGCTAGGACAAGTGTAAAACATGGAGAAGAGTAATTATTGGTTGATTGCTTTGTATGTTTCATTTGAAGATGTGGAAAATGACACAGCATTGTTCTTTCTTTGCTTCATTTTCTTAAACGTTAGCAGAGAAGCCACTCTTAGCAGGTGCTTTATTTTAAGAGTAGTCTGATGTTATTAACACTACTTTTTGCTTTTAAAAGTACTTTTTTATTACAATCAAATTTAACTTTAAAGATTCAGTACTTTGGTAATTGATTTTCATTGTGCTAGTGTTAATGCAGGTGAAAAAGGACTAGAATTTAGAGGCAGTCTCAATGTATTTTTAGTAGTTTATTTTATAGAGACACTAATTCCAAACATTCTGAAACATACTGCATCCTTCCTCGAAACAACCATGTTAAATTATGGGCCAATGCACACAATCTGGGTCTAGACAATCCTAAATAGAGGATTCAATTTGATTTTACGAGGAAATGAAACTTCTGTGACCAGACTAACTGTGTCTGTCATTGGACCTTTGGTCTCATTTTGGTTGAATTCCACACAGATATTGAAGTTAAAAAACTAGAATTCTTGGCTTCAGAGAGTTTAGTGCTGCTAGACAGTTTAAAATAGAGAAAGGAGCTTCTCCAAGTAACCTAGCTGAAGTAAAAGTAGAGTCAAGAGAAGAGAGGCTCTTTTCAAAGTACCTGTGGAAGAAACTGGTGTTCACTCAGTCAAAAAATATGATTTATCTGCCCATGCATGAGCATGTAGCGTCATACTCCTAGAGATTTGGGCACTCAACATGAGACCTTCTGCTTCCTTTCTGGAAGGACATAGGTTTTTCTTGGTATTTTTTGTTTTGTGAGGTTATTTTTGAGTGAGAACGTGGACTCATTCTAGAGCAAGGAGATTAATTATCAACTTTGAGAGATTAAAGTTGTGTGCTGCTTTACATGAGCAAATATAAAACAAGTTAGTGAATTAACTGGTCTCCAAGTGGAAGACAGGAAGGATATTTTTCCACTTCTTAGATGACAACCTTCCCTGCCACACATGGGATGTGCATGTGCTCAGTTGGGACTGTGTGCGTGTTTGTTGACATTAGAATATGTGGGGCTTATTGAGGTTGTGTGGGAAGTTTTTGTTTGCTTGTTTTGGTTCTGTTTTGTTTTGTTTTGGTTTGGTTTGTTTATTTATGGTCACGTTGATCGGAATGCCTTACTGTATTTAAAAATTGCCAGACCCCTAATGGGACTGTTTCCAGTAATACCACTGCCCTGAACAGTGGAGTTCTTATTCTGGTATGTCATAGTGAACGTCTGTCCTTATAAACAATAACACTAGTTACAAATTATTATTGAGGCCTATGGCAGTGATGTAAAGGCCTGTAAATCTATGGACCATGGCTTCCTTTTTCTTTAAAAACTTACGAGTTTCTCTATTATGCCCTCTTGTTGATGAGAGTGAATCTACTTCATTTACTTATCCCTGCCAATCCTAGAGAGGTTGTTTGCGTCATTGTTTGCTTTGCTCCATTGAATTTAAGTAAATGTGACTGGCTAGGTTTAGAGTTGTTTTGTGTTTCTTCCTCCTCTTCTTTGGTAAATTCAGAACCATGCACTGCTGGCAGACTTCCTTCCTAAATAGTTTCTAGACAGACCTAGATGCAAAAGCAGTATTGACACACTTTTGCCTTTTTTTCTTAGCATGCAAGCTCCAGCTACACACTTCCCTGTTTTTTAATTAAATTGCTGTATTTGTTTGTTCTCCCAAATAATTGGCTGTTGGTTAGAAATCTTCAGGTATGTCTTTGCCTTTTAAAGTCTCAGAACTGTCAGAAATCTAACAGTGTTTTCCTTCTAAGTTATTCACAAATTCATTCCAAGTTTTGTCTTGTCTTCTTGTTGTTTATTCCAAGGTGGAGGTTTTTTGCTTTGTTTTGTGTTTTGGGGATCTTTTGGGGTTTTTTTTCCTTTTTGTCAGTAAAATCTTATGTTTATATTTTATGTATTTCCATTTGGCTTTTGGTCTTTTGCATTAGGGGAGATGGTTTAGCATACCAGAAACAGACCTAACCTTTCCAATTCTTGCTGCTAATTATAACTGCCTTGTGGATGTTTTTGGAAAAAAAAATAAAGTAAAAAACTGTAACTGGAGCAATATCACAAGCAGAAGAACAGAAGGGAGAAAAAACTACATTTTAAAAAGCACATACATTTAGGTTTCTGGCAGAGAAGTGAAGGATGGAAGAAAGACTGTGGGTATGTTCTGGATTTTTAAGAAAGTTTGGGCTGAGCTGACTTGTTAGAGTTTCTAAACAGAGTTGTAATTGTGATAGTGGTGATTTTTAATTTCTTAAGTCTCCTGATCTTTGAGGTGGGTGGGTAATTCCTTCTTTAGAAGGAATGTATTTTCTCTTAAAACACTAGCAACTGCACCTGTACCTTAAATTCTGTTGTTTGTAAGAAAAGCTAAAACCTGGTGGATATTATGTTCATGGTGAGAAAAGTTAAAAGTTTTCTGACCAATAATAGGGCCTATATTTTCATAAATAGAAAAGTTTGGCCAGAGGTACACCAGTAGATCTACCAAAATCAGGTACTTCTCAGAGTTGATACTTTGTTAGACTTTTTCCAGAAACTGTCATTTCTGTATCTTCTGGAATTCATTGAAGTGTTTTCTGTTGATGTGGCTCTTCATTTAAAATGTGCTAACTTTATAGTTACTGTTTCTATGCAGCATTTAACATAACATACAAAAGTATACAAGCACATAGTCTGATTATAGCGCATTATGAATGTTTGGGCGGAAGCTCTTCAGCCAGCAGTGAATTCATTACGTGTAGTTCTCCTCTTACTTCACAATGTTATAAATTTTACTGGCATAAGTAATACATATCGATAAGAAGTGATCTGATAATGAAAAGGAAGGACAGTGGTGATGGGAGAGAATAATTAATGTTGTAGAGCTTGTAAGTGAAGACTCCAGTCTTAATTTTGTACTTTGAAGTGACAGATTGCGTCTAAGGGCAAATACTAGAAGGATACGTACAAGTGGTTAAGATTTTTTTGGCCTTTCAGAGCAGACTAATGGTCTGCAGACCAAATATCTTTTCTGTTCCCCATGCTCCTTCCTTCATAACAACTGAATAATTCTATTGCCGCCTCTGTGGCTGTGAAAGCATTATTGGCAACTGAAACCAAGGAAAGCTTGCTAAATAGGTCTGCTAATGGTGCAGAAGGTGGAGCAGAGTCCAATTATTCTCTTTGCTGTGGGCTAGAAGAGATTAAAAGTGGCAAAACTTTGCTATGGAGGCTGAAATAAGGTCATTGTATAAAGACTGCTGTGGCTGAATATGTTTTGCCACCTGGCTTCTTTGTCAAAACTTGCTACTTCTGCATCAGAGTCAGGATGGAAGCATATGACTCCTACTCCCTCACCCACGTTCAGTCTGGAAACTTCACATCCGTAGTAGTCACAACAAAATTAGCCAGAGTTCATCTCTCAGAGCCCTTGGTCAGCAGAATGAGGAAAATATTACTCTGAATCTGACAACAACAATAAATTGTAATTTTTTAAATGATTGAGTTGTCAAAAGCCCTAAGAGAATAATGTTTAAAACAACACAGAAGTCTGCATTTTTGGATTTGGCATGAGGAGCGAGAGGTTTAATCAGTCCTGAGAGGAAGATACTTGAAAATGTGTATCACAGCTGGAGGCTTTTGATATCTGCACTCAACTGGCTCTATAAAAGACGTGTTCTCTATGTGAAAGGCTGTGTGACTGGTTTTGCTGACAACTTTTTCCTGTTCATGACGCTTTCTTGTGCAGCCTTCCTCACGTATTTCTCTTTTTATTAAGAGAGAAATGAGTGAGTGCGTACAGTTGAAAACTCCTAATTCTTAGAAGAATGACATACTATTTTATAGAAATATTTACTGGAATCTGGGACTAACTCCTTGGCATGGAAAATTTGAGGATTTTTTTTTTTAATGGAAAGTTTAATGGGTATTTTCTAAAGGAAAATTGGCAAGTTTCTACATTGCTGCAATTAAATCTCTTAATGAACAAGAAGACAAATAAATTAATGGCAGATGAAAAGACCAATTAGTAGCAGCTCAGCCAAAATCACTTAAATCAGCATCTGCTGTCATGTTAAAAATGAAAAAGCCACTTCAGAAAGAGAAGCGGCTAGAAAACTCCTCTAGGCCTGCTCTTTCCTTAGTGCTAAAGTCTGTGACACATTTTGTGGATTTATGATCTGCCGACAAAATTATGCCTTGGAATGAATTTGCCACAATGAAGAAGTGGTTTTAGTGTTAGTCAGTTTCCTAGCAAACCCCATGGTGTCATTTTTTTTTACTCTTTTTTTTGTTTTCCTTATGCATGTTGAAACGTGATGCATTTTGTTCTTTACATGAATTTAACTTGTATATTCTCACACTGCATGAAGTGGTCCTAAGGACCATTGTATTGTTGCTGGTCAGCAAGCCTTTGTATCTGACCATCTTTCTTGGAAGGATACAGAGCACTTGTGGGGGCAGAATACGCTACTCTGTTACTGGATGTCTCTTTGCATGCTGTCAGTTATTTTTTCTTGCAAGACATTTCCACAATTCCATGTTTGACTGGGAGATTGATTTAGAGACATGGAGAAATGCCTGCTGCTGCCTGGAGGCCACACTGCCAAAGCGACAAGGAGACTTCCCTAGTCTAGTGGGGTTATCACTGTTACCTGTTTGCAAGGGCTGGACCACTCTGAATAGGTGCTGTGCTCAGTAGCTGCTAAGTAGAGTCTACAAAGGCCTTGTTTGGTTGTGTAAAATGCAGATTTCATTGTTTTTGACATTTAAACCAGTATTTATTTATAGAGCAACAAGAATACAGTAAATTAAGACCCAGTGGATTTTTGTGTGTAAACCTTGTTCACTCTGCTTCATTGGTATTAATTTACCAGGGAGTTTCTGTTTGAAGCTGTGACTGCTTGTCAGCTTGACAGCCACACTATTGTATGGTAGGCTATACAATAAAAAACACTAAGTAGTTGCATGCTTTGTGGCTGGTATGTTTCTTTCTTTGCTGTGATTTTGTATGTGTTTGTGTTGCTGGTATTTCTTGGTTTTTCCCCTTATCTCTTAGTCCTTAACAAAATTTTGTCTTAGCTTTCTAGACAAGTCTGAAATTTCTAATACTTTAAAGAATTTTTGTAATTTGCAGTAGTTTCTGAAAATGTTGGCTGAAACATCTTTTGAAAATTCTGGGGAATTGGCAAGTACTCTTTTAAAATGGAAATCTAAGTCTAAGTGTCCAAGGAAACTGAAAAGACAAGAAAGTCTAAGAAAACATAAGTAATAATACGAGATGTTCAGTTGAATACAGCGTAACAAATTGATTGTATGAACTAATGATTAATGGCCAACACTTTAAAAAGGATGCCAAAGATTTGTGAGCATTGCCAAAACTCTCCTGAGAGAGGAGCTCCAGTAGCGTAAGTCATTAATGGCGTTAATGGCATTATTAATGGAAGAGTACTGATACTAACTGCTAAGCACTCACCGTACTTATTTGTCCACATCATTGCAGGGAAAACACTCTGATCATCTTGCAAGCCTTCTGCCATATGTGCTAGATGGCAGCTACCCTGGCAGAATTTCACATAAACAGTTGAATTTGCACACTGGTGTCAGCACTTCAGTTACGTGTTCAAACCGTGTGCGCTACCATGAGTTAAAATGAGTGTTGGGCAGCTGATGGCTAATGGAATAAAAGACAGTAGTCAGAAAAAGAGGAGGGTTGACCCCAGAGGTCCTTTCCAACCTCAACCATTCTGAACTCTAGAGGGATAGTGGTGGATAGGCTGGGAAGGAGGGTATGGCCTTTGGAGGAGTGTGGGAAGAGGTAGTCTGGAAAGTAGGTAGGGAAAAAGAGATCTGGAAGTGGAGGGGGTCTACAACTTTAATGAGTCATCTCATCTCATCATCTCATCTCATCTCATCAGATACCCGAGAGGTCCTTTTAGTATTTGCAGACCTGACCTCCATAGCTGTGAGCCACAAAATTGTGTGTCCTGTATTAATTGTGTGGCAAAGCCAAGACTATCTAGCATTGAGTTTGTTAGTCTTAAAGAGATTTGTAAAGAGATTTACCAAAATACTAGGCTTTTCTCCCTGCTCTTTGGTTTGTTTCTTTTGCTTCTACTTAAAGGGACAACTGTTTGATGAGCAGAAGCAGGGAGAAGTTAATTATATAGGGCTACAGACACTGTGGGTGTCACAAAAAGAAAGTTGTGACAGGTAAAAACCTATTTCTGCTTTAGTAGTAGAACCATTTAATTATTAGTAGGAAGACTACACTGACAAGACTTTCTTATTTTGTCTTTTCCCCCAAGTCAAGAAAAGTAGAAAAACTACTGGAATTTTTCAAGGATAACCACTGTGACTACAGGGAACGTTAAAGTTTTCTTATACAAAAAGAAATTGTTGGGATAAGGGATCAGAAAGCAGCTGGGGAAGCTTAAGATAGCAGTGTAGGAGACCCAAAGAACAGGGGAACGAACAATGAACTAGAATGAGGAGTAGGAATTCTAAAACTAAATAAAGGTTAATACTCTATAAGGTAAAATTTTATTCCTAGTTGTCCTTTGTTAAATTCCTGAGTGTCTCCTTTTCCTTTTGATGCTAGATACGTGCTTGTAATTCCTCTGCTCTGCTGGCTTCTGCTCTGTGTTCCTGCTAGGAACAAATTAAATTAAATACATGGAACGTAACACATATTGTGCTGAATTCCAAGAGATAACCTTTCTTAAAAGTATCTCAAAAGCTGACTGCTATTTTTCTGTTATGCCATGCAAATATGCCCTGAAAGTGCTTGGCACACAGTTGCATTATAGAATAACATAGTGGACTAGAGAGATGGTACTGAGATTATCTGGTCTGATTTCCTGTACAACACAGACTGTAGGACTTCCTTGCATTCCAGCTTGGCTGTTTTTCTAAAAGTTATGCTCCAATTCAAAATAAAATAAGAATCACTGTAATAGTAAATTCACTTCAATTATTTGTAAAGTATTCTAGTGATAGGTTACTCTCATAGGAGCGGATGGAAAAAGCGCCTTGTTCTCTTCCCTGCCAGCCTTCCACTTTTGGCATGTGGATATTGTTACATATTTGCTGGTTATCTTGAAAAGTCATCTGTGACTTTCTGTTCTACACTTCAAGTGATTGAGTTACTTGTGCTTATTCTCTTTGATCCCTTGATAGTTCCAGTTTTCTCATGAAGGCAGATATTAGGCATGGCTCCAGTCCTTTAATGAGGATCAGTTCCAAGCTTCTTCGTGGTGTGGGCTGAAGATCAAAAGGCAGGGTGGCTAAGCTAGCTTTTCTCCAAGTCTCAATGTGACGTGATGCCTGGCTTGGAGGGGCACAAGGCAGTTGGGAAACTTCGTTCTCTGCTTTGGTTGGGAGCTCTACATTAAAATAGATAAAGCCACGGTAGAGTTCAAGCCACTGATTTCTGCTGCTTCTCTCAGCCTGGGAGCAGTGTCCTTTGTGGAGGTGCAAGTTGTCCTGAATGGTGAAGGAATGCCATTGTCACAGTTTTTCTAAGCGCACTCTCCTGGGTGTATGGGTAGCAAAGACAAGGGTCAGCAAGAAAGAATTGCATGAGATAAATAAAAAAGCAAAGGAAATCTATGTAGAGAGAGGTAAAGTGGTGCATATAGGATCACACAAAGTGACAAACTGTTGCTGCTCAAGAGCGATATTTTGGGGTCTTAATAGATCATTCCATGAAAATGTCAATTCAGCACTCAGTAACAGTCAAAAAAGAAAGTTAAGAAATTTAAGAAAGAAATGGAGACCTCTGTGTCACTGTATAAGCCTCTGCTTGCCCAAGCCCTAATTATTGTGTGCAGTTCTGGTTCCCTGTTGCTAAAAACATATAGTAGGCCTGGAAAAGGATGAACAAAGTTATGATATAGTTACCATGAAGACAAGTCAGTAAGGACTTGAAAAGAGATAGGTCAGGGGTGGTTAGAGTGGTCTACGAACCTGGAGTAGCACAGTGAGTGTTAGAAAAGGTTGAGCTAGTCTTCATTTCTTCAACATCGAGAACTGTGGAGCATAAAATGAAGACTGAAAGCAAAAAGGGTGGTTCTTCACAGAAAATTAGTCAAGTTTTGGAATTCCTTGCTGATTGTAGGCAGCATGTAGGTTCATGAGCTCAGGCAGTCACAGTCAAGTTCATGGAAAGGAACTCTCCTGGGGGTTACTAAATACATAGAAACCACATATAGATCACACCCTCACTGAACTCGAAGTGATTGGATTCTGGAAGATATACATGAAGGGGAAGTACCATGTGTGTTTGTAGTCTTCCCTGGATGTCCTATTTAGCCACAGGTTTAGAACTCCAGAATCTATTTGGAATTCCTACAGCGGTTGTATCCATGTCAAAAATTGAGATAAATTTCTCTGCTGCTACTATTGTTGTGCTCTTTGATTTTTCTACCAAGAGTCATACTAGCCTTTGTAATCTCAGTGTGGCATTGGAAATTTATGCTCAGCTGTCTACATAATCTGATTTCCAAGCCTGTTTGAATTGTTTCTCCCTAGAATAGAGTTCTGTCTCTTCTCCCCATGTCCCAGATCGTTGAATTTTCATTTGTTTATACTGAAGTGGACACTGTTTGTTTGCAGGCCGTAGACAAATAATCTGAATGCTGTCAGTGAAATAATAACTGTTTGTTTTACTGCTTTCTTAAGTTTTGTGTCATGTGTAATCTTGATTAGTTGTCCAAACAGAATGGAACTGTGAAAAGAAACAAAAGAGCAGAAATGTTGAAAAATACATTGTCTGTTTAAATATGGTCATTCTTTGTGAATAAAAATTTTAAAATTGGTTTTAACTAGGGGTTTTAAGTAAAATGTGGTTTCAGTAGACTGTAATTTACTATGTGTACTAAATTATAGGAGTTGGGGTTTTTTTCCCATCAAAGGTGTGTATAGTATGAAATTTTGTCTATTTCTATTGAAAGATTATATGAAACTTCTCAAGTACATCTATAATGGAAGTATCCATACAAACTTAATTTCATCCTCATATGAATTCCAGCAAAATGAAACACTTCATTAAACGAACATATATTTTTCCTTAAGAATACTTGTCACGTTCAAGCTATACATGACTTCAGTTTCCATTACTGGTTGTGGAGTGTTATTTTTTTAACGCTGTAATGATAGGCATTGGTATTTACCCATATTACCTAAAATAATATGGAAGAAAATTAATCCAAACCATAATAGGCAAACATTTGGTTAAAGATCTCAGGACTTTGTTTATCTTGTATTCTCTGCAGACAATTTGGAGTAGGTATGCTAGGCTAAAGCAAGTGTAGGTTGATAGCTTAGTTGATATGCTTCAGCTGAGCAGTTGGGGCTTTTTCACATGTTAAGATCTTATGAGACTCATCATAAAGAGCAGAGATTGCTGAAAGTTCTGGCCAGTGTTTTGTTTCTCAAGAAGATTAGTTTTACCATGTACTTACCGTAGAGCTTTCATGGAAAGCCTGAAGTAGGTATCACCATTAGTGTTTTACTTTGGATGAAGGCAAAGTATTATTCATTGGAAAAAGAGCAACATGATCATTAATGCAGCACACTAGTTGATGTGTCAGAGAGAACTGGATGGTTCTAATGCTGCTTGTTAGTGTTGATTTTCACATCAGAGGTCTCTTCGTAAGCTGAAGAAATTCAGATGTCCAGAATTTAGTTCAGAGAAGAAAGATGGAATTTGAATAACAACAGCTTCTCTTACTTAAGGAATGACAGGCCCATTAATTCCTATGCAACTGTACTGGCAGTGAATTTG
>JAOXNO010000020.1:42477450-42490367 GCA_028565335.1 Limnodromus scolopaceus | reverse complement strand
GTGAATTTGGTGTTCTTAAAGGCCAAGAAATACTCGGCTGTGGGAAAAAAGTCTGATTATTTGCAATGTTTTTTGCAACTACTTCTTTAATGATATGAGGAAGAAAGGACTTCTGATGACATAAGTTTGTAGCTTTGTAATTTATGCTTGTAATTTGATACATTTGGATTTAGTCTTTCCTAATGTAGAAAAGCTTATGCAACTAACTATGTGAGGCTTTTGACTCTACAGTTGCCTATGTTTGGAATCGACACTCGGAAGTGCAGTGTTGTGGTGTTGCTAGTGTTTACATCATAATTTATTAAAAGTTAGCAAAATCATAAACCTTCCTCATTTTTTAAATCCGTTGCTCCTCATGTAAAGATTTACTAGTTTAGGAAGCAAACTAATTAATTACTTATGCATGGAACAATATTTTACAACCTGTCATCAGTTTGATACCAGAAACATTTTCACGAGTTAAGCTGTATACAATAGTAAGTCTATGCTGAAAATTCTTCTATATTCACAGGTATTCAGAAACAGGGAGGGGCTTTCCTTAGAAACAGGTAATGTGTGAAGAGAAAAAGACCTTGATTATGTTTAGATAATTTTTAAGGTGATGAAATAACTAGAATTGATTTGCATGTATGTAGGACTAGAAAGTAAATTCTAAAATAAGAATAATCAGACTAAGGTCCTTTGTTGCTTTTTTTTTAGTCTTGGTTTGTCTTTTCTGTCTGTGTATAATTACATTCTACTATCTGTACACGATTAATTACTTTTTTCTTTTGTAACCTTCCGTCATAGAATATTCTTGTGATGAACTGGGGAAGAAAATTACAGGTATACAATGACTTAAATTAAGCCTATGATGGTGGAAATATTTCATAGTTATTTAATATATGCCTGACCCTCCTAACACTGAAATGGATTTCTTAACAGGCTTTATGCCTAAGGTTGACATTTGTTGAGACTGAAGTATTTTATAGATATTGGAAGACCCGATTCTGAGACACTGTACAAAAAATGGATTTTAAAATTGCTGACTGTTTTATACTTCTGAATTTTGTTGTTTGAAGCAGTTCATCTAACAACTCTATTATTCCTTTCATAAACCCTCAGCTGTACCACTCTATCCCTCACAAAAAAATCCCAAACAACAATAACAAAAAAACACAAGGAAGATTTTAAATCTAAATAAACATAGATGTCAGGGTTGGAAATCCTGTCAAGCTTCAGTGAGTGTTAAAGACAGTTATTATTTGTGCTTTTATTATCTCTTGCAACATGCCTTTTTAAATAATATAAGGAAATGAGTAGAAGTAGCAAGCAGATGATCCTGTACATATATACATGTGCCTTGTGCTTCAGATATAAATTTCTTTCAAATCTCTCAATAATTCTGAAAACATTTCATAGGAGTGGGGTTGCTTCTTATTTACTGGTTGCTGGGTTTCTTGCCTCCATCATTTTCAAGAGTTGTGGAAATTTTGTCTCCAGTGTCTACACAGAGGCTGCTTTGAATTCCTTGGCCTGCTCTTTGGACAGTCTCCATTAGTGGAAGTCACTCCTCCTTTCATGCCTCTCAAAATCACAATGACAGTAGATGAAGGGATAGAAGAAATATTTTACTCCCAGTATTAATAGTGGGAAGACAGCAGTAGTTGAAAGGACCAAAACCATCCACATTGATAGTCCTGCTCTGTGTCTGTGAATATATTCATTGTCTTCAGTGAGTTTAATTACCGTAGGAAGCTGTATTCAAAATATGAATAATTTAAGAGATTTTAGTGATATTTTGTGGTTTTCTTAAAGTTTTACCATTTGGAGGTCAAATTATTATCAGATCTTTGGTTTTGTTGTGTAGCTGTCATGCTGTGTAGAGTACTTATCTCAACTCAGATAAAAATGACCAAATTTTAAAACTGATACTAAAAATGCAGCCACTGCTTTAGGTACAGCTTATGATTTGTG
Source organism: Limnodromus scolopaceus (assembly GCA_028565335.1). Taxonomy (NCBI): domain Eukaryota; kingdom Metazoa; phylum Chordata; class Aves; order Charadriiformes; family Scolopacidae; genus Limnodromus; species Limnodromus scolopaceus. The sequence continues at coordinate 42,488,411 of JAOXNO010000020.1, read as the reverse complement.
AAAGTCTGGGCTTGGCAGCAGTGGAAACAGCATATTTCCCTTTGCAAATCAGACGTGCACTTTCAACCTGGAGTACTGCATCCAGTTTTAGGTTCCTCAGTACAAGCTAGAGATTGAGAAACTGGAAAAAGTCCAATGAAGGGCAACCAGGATGGTCAGGGACCTGGAACAGGTGACATAGGAGGGCAGACTGAGGGAGCGGAGCTAAACAGAAACTAAAGGAGGATCTACTCGCAAGACTTCAGCTCCCCAAAAGAATGCACGTGGTTGTAGAGAAGATGGAGGCAGGTTCTTCAGAGAGGTGTAAAGTGAATGGACAAGAAGCAAAAGTTACAAGCTGTAGTGAGGTGGATACTCATTGAAAATATGGGACAAGTCTTCACAGTGGGAGCAGGTAATTAGAGGAACGGTGTGCCCACAGAAACTGTAGAATTTCCCATCCTAGAAGCAAACCTCAAAACTTGCCTGGAGAAGATACTGAAGAACCTCATCTAATTTTAAGGTAGTCTATTTTTGAGCAGGGGTCTCAGCTGGTGACATCTGGCAACCCCTTCCAGCCAGTGTTGTTTTATAACTGTATGCAATGGTTTCTCTTTCATGCTCCTTGGTGCACTGGGACACATGGTGCTAGAAAGCATTAGACTCCCCCAGGTATAGGTATTTTATCTTCAGCTTCTACAAAATATATCGGAAGTGTGGTCATTTGCTTTCCTAATCTTTGTTATGAGTGCTGGCCACGTAAAACCGTAATAAAGAATAAATGAAAGAGAAGATGAGAAGTAAGATTACAACCTCTTGTTTAATAGGTCCTAGCATGGACATTGTGTTTCTGTGCAATCTATTTGATTAGATTTTTAACTTGCCTGGTTTACTCCTTTCTTCCTATGTTATCTGTGCATGGTTCCCTTCATGATGTTGATCGAATACATAGGCTTTTCGATTACAGCTGTGCTTCGTAAGTAGTTTGGAGTTGGATTTCACTCTCCAGTTACAAACTTGGAAGAAGAAAATGTAAATCCAAACTAGCTGAGAGACTTTTTGAGCTGATAAATGCAAACAGTGTATATTCCCATTTTCCTGCCTGAAAAGTGCCTTATTCAGAGGTGAAGAAGAGTATTTTTAAAAAATAATATTTAGAGCATCTTTGTATTTGAAGTGCAAACTTTTTTTGAGGCTTAATTTTGCAAGCTAGAATTCTTAAATGAGGAAAATCCTACACTATTTTATGGTAATGTGACACCACTATTCTATTATACATGTAAATTGGAATACAAACAAGTGCAGGGTGATTTAAAATTTGCAAGAGAATTCCACTTTAAAAGTAATTTCGTTTGGAACTGTATGCATCTAAAATTTCTTTACACTTACTTTTTACTTACTTACTAATTTGCATTTTGAAAGGTTTCTGGCTTTCTTCCTTGTGAGTAAACTTCTGTGTGGTCTGGGAAAGCAGCTCAAAGGACACTGAGGATAAGCTAATAGTTTCCATTATAACTTTGTAGCTTTGAAGGAAATTGAAGTCTGTTTTCCACAGAAACTAAGTGGTCAATCAAGCGGAGCCAGCTGAATTCCACTAAAGATCATGAATCCTGTTCTGCCAAATAAAACCAAAAGTCCAGCTGGTCCCACTCGTGAGCCTTAAGGCCCACTGTTGAGCTTTTAGGGAAAGTCTGTAAGGAATAGGGTGTGGTTAAACTGATCCCTAACAACGATTCTTTCCAGTGCCTGGATGCAGTATGAAACAGAGACTAGAATCAAGACATTCTTAGTTCCACTAATGAATGATCCTCTTGAGCTTTTTGGTTGTTATTTTTTAGAGTTTTTTGGTTGGTTGATTTTTGTTCGATAAGTCAGTTTATTTTTGCAGTTTCTCAACACTGCGAAATTCTTCTGCATTTACTCACTGTCAACTTTAGCTTTGCCTGTCCTAATACATTTTGAGGCTCTGTAACCTCAGTGAAGGTATAATCTTTCGTGGATTATTTGTGGAATGGAGTAACAGGTACCTGATCAAATCTGCTGCTGCTGAACCCTCTCCTCTGTGAAGATGGATCAGCTAACTCCTCTGTTATTTTTTTTGTCTTTTAGATGCTTCTTGATCCACAAAATTACTCTCTTGTCCTTTGTTTGTGGTAACTTACTAGCTCTAACCGTATTTATTTAATGAAAATGTATCCAAGTGTATTAATATTAGCTGTATCATGCTTCCTAATGTACTTGATGGCGTTCTTAAAGAGCTCTGATAGGCTTGTGTGCAAGGACTCCTTTTATGAAAACCTTTTTCTCTGTGCTTTAGAGGACTCCACCATACCACAAGAAAAAATACCTGCTGAAAACTGTCATGGAAGCAGGTGCCAGTGAAGAAAAGCCATCAAAGGATGAATTCTTCCAATTCTATTACATGCAGTAAGCCTTTTGTGCATGAAGTGTGTCATTTTCCTTAATGTGAAGAATTGTGATTTGGACTGAAATCATTAATGCAGACTTAGGCATTCCTATAGAAAGCATTTCATCACTCACCTGTTTTGATGTTTGTCTGCCTTTGTTACAGGGACAACTTAAACACATCATAATGAGCAAGGTATCCTAAGCAATCGAGCCTCTCTTGGTGGTGGTGTGGTACTTTGCGTAGAATAATATACAGTGATGACATTCAGAAGTGCCTAGTACACATCAGAGCAGAGATTAAACTTTAGGTCTCCATTCTTCAAGTAAGCACATTAACATCCAAATTAGGAGATGGAAGGATTGTCTCTTTTGCCTCTTTTGCTTCTGCTTAAATACCTTTGACTTTGAAAAGCTATTTCTATGCTTTTTAGACTGTCACCTGCAGAAGACAGACGTAGATTCCTAGGCTTCACGAAATACTTGCGGCTAGAGTGACATTTTTAAGTACTGTTCCACTAGAAGTTCTGTGACTTCAGCAAAAGATATGGGAAGTATCCATCCCTCAACTAAGTCATCTGCTTTGCTGGAGAGGAAGGAGGTGGATTCACATCATGGAAAAGGGAAATTCAGTCAAAGATTACTGTTGGATGAAACAGCGTGAGAACTCATTTGAGGCGAGTTGTGTACAGCCTTATTTACTAGAGTGTTGTGGATTTTTGTATTTTACCACTATCATGGCTCTCAGTTGGAAAGTATTATGTTGACGTGTTCTCATTCTTAAAGAAAAATTGAGTTACCAGTAAGTAATAAATGAGGAGCCATGAAGCCCAGCTATTCGTCCAGCAGAAATCTTTTTAAAGCTTGTAAGGCATTTTCACATTTAACAAGTTTTTATACCTATAGCAGTAGAGACAAACAAGATGAGGAAAGGGTCTGGACTGTAGACATCAAATCTTTTAACTACAGAGTATTCTTAGATCAAAAAATTAAATTGTATACACTGAAAATATTGATTGACATGGTGAAAACACGGTATTCTTCTCCTGTTCTCATAAATGTAAAAAACTTTCTTGACCTATACTTCCATGGCACTTATTTTGCTGACATATATAACAGGTTATTTAGAAACAGGAAGAGGCTCATACTGTCCTATGTTTGTAAATATAAGCAATAATTTATAAATAATGACCTCTATGTCAATGAAAAGCAATATGGAATTCATGTTAACATGTAAAACTAAAGGGGAAAAATTTACTACATGATCTCAAAGGGGAGTATAGAAATTATGGAACCTCTTCAGGTACGTTCTTTGTCAAATGTTTTCTGAACAGTTTGCTGGGAAGGTTTGCAACACAAAAACACAGATCTGTTCTTCCCACAGAGCTAAGTCACAACAAAATTAGAGCCTGTACCTAGGATTCACAAGACCTGTGAGAAGGCTGATTTGTGTGAGAAATAAACACTCATTCACTACATCTCCTGTCCCAATGTATATAGAGCATTTGGAATAATTTACCAACAGCAGTACCTCAGAACATACAGTCTAAAATGTCCGTTCTTTTAAAGTAACAGTCATCTTCAGGATAGAGGAAAATGGGTTTTCCAACATCCTTTGTCAAAGTAAATAATCAACAAACTGGGCAGGCATTTAAGATGCATTTTCTGTCTTGTTATTAAGAGCCCAGGTTTTTCAATCAGCACATCAGCTTTGATCCTCAACTGACAGTATTTCATAATACCTGCTATTTTTCTGAGGAGATATAAAACCATCAAGGTGTTAGTGAAGAAAGTGCATTTCTGTTTGCTGGAGTTTATACACTTGGATTATTTTATATTAAAAAAAAAAAAAAAAGATTGTGGTAGGAATTTAAACATGAGAGCAAGGCTCCATTATCCAGTGCCACTGCTGACAAAGACAGCTGAAAGAGGAAATAGTTGTGCAGCTGGGACTTGTGCCATACCCTAAAGTCTCTTCAGTTAGAGTGTCTCACTCTAAGAAGGAAATGACAGTGAATCTCATTCCTTTCCTTTTGCCTTTCAAAAGTCAAAACTAAAATGCAGAGTGGTCTGCTTCCCCCTATTTGAGCAGGTGAGGGGAAAGAAAAGACCAGGCTTTGGTGTCTCTGGATTTTAAAAATCTCATTGGAGAGTAATGAACAGGAAATAGCTTTCATGAAAATGTGGAATTAATTTCCTAAATAAGGTTCATTGGGTCTATTCATTATTTAAACTGATGATTTAGTAAATGAAACAGAGGCTAAGAATGCAAAATTGTGAGGAGAGGAATTGTATTAACAGAAGCCTAACATAAGAGTCTCCGTATTCATGTTTGAGAATACAGGGATATTCTTGAATATAGAAAAATAACAGTAACAATTGCATTTTGTAGTCATCTTCACTTGCTTTTCTGCTGGGTACTGGAAAGAATAGTGCATCTGGTGCCCTACAGAAGTTGAAGGGTTAAGGAGGAAACGTTTCAGACTGGTACAAGACTGAAGCCATGCTCACATGGGCTGTGTTGTGAGGTGTCTGAAGTGTCTTCAGAGTATAATTTCTCTGGGCAGGGACATGTTATGTTTGGCAGCATTCACCTGCCATACGACGTGATGTACCCTTACAATGCTGCATAAGATGACAGCCAAGGAATTAATTTAGCAAGGAAATTAGACAGCTGAGCAGCTCAGCTCCATGGGAAAGCATGCACTTCCAAGGACATTGTCCTTAAAAACAGTCCTTAGTAATGGGTGAACATCAAAAGACTTGGAGTTCATTTTAGTTCAGATAGCACCAGCATCTAAACTAATTATTTCTACAAATACGGGCTGGAAATCTGGTAAAGCAGATTGTTAGATATTGTTAGATATCTGGTACTTCCTGTGTTTATATTTCTTTAGAAATTGAAGTCCTGCATTACTTCATAATGATGGTCGATTTATTCTTTCAGAAAAGATGATGGGCGAAGTTTGCAAGAACCAGCCTAGTATGTAGTGGAGTATATCTAAAATATTAATCCTAAAGACTGAAATGTTAAAGATAATGTCTAAAATATGTTTTGAGGTGTCATCTAACGTATGTAGACTATTGCCAGTTGAGGCCTAAATGTGCTTATAGATGCACTTTATTTAAATAATTATTTACTATTTCCCTGTATACTGAATTAACGAGAGTATTTAATATGTGGTGTTTTCACTAAGAAGTGATATCTTCATTTTAATGCATTTCATGTGGTGCCCTTAATCATACCTAAGTTTTTTAAAAAAAGGAAAATACCAAATCCATCAAGACCCTTTGTCTTTGAATATATTGAGAGCTAGACTCTGAGACAGGGAAAGGTAAAACTCAGAGCCATCTTTTATTACTTAGAATGGTTATATCAGTCTTGTTCTCAGCAGTTTTTTCACTGTTATGCAAATAATCATACTCAGCGCTATTTGATGAAGCTGTTACACATCTTAATGCAGGACACTCAAAAATAGCTGTCCACAATTTAAAACCATTTCTGCAAACGCTTTGTATCCTGTAAGTGCAATAGTAAGGCTGCAAGTGAAATCTTGAGGTGTGGTGTGGCCTGTCAAATACTTTTAAAATGTCCAACTGTTTGTTGTTTTTTTTTTTTTAAATAAATAAATTTTAGATAGTGGTAGGTGAATGTTATATGTCATTATTAAGTACTGAGTTATTGTGGACATGCAGCATTGTGCCCTGAAAGGAATCAGTGGAACTGTACTATATTTGCCTCTTTTGTTCCAGTACCTTGTTGCATAAACTTAAGATGGCCATAAATGTAATTTTCTCCAGATGCTCCATGCTCCAAGGATATGATGTGTTTCTTGTTATTTTCAAGTTTGACGTTCACATGTGCCTTAAGATTCTTGAGACAATATGTGATTTCATTCAAGATACCTGCTGATGGCATGTGATGTCACGTGCTTTCTTTATATTCAGGTCAGGATTTGTTTGGTCAGAAGTAATGAAGTCAGAAGTGAAGTTCACTAGGGATGGAAAACTGTGTAGAATCCAACTGACACAATCTTATTCCAGGAAAGCAATTTGTTTTCAAGAAGAGCTTAATTTATTGGCAATCTTGGTACTTCGGATGTGCAGAGATCAACTTGCTGCTTTGTCTAGAGCTGTTTAAGAAGAGACGAGTAATAGTTCTTATTTTTCGTGTATATTATCTTTTTTATGGGACGGTTCTGGGAAAGAAGGACATTCTTTTCTTTCAGATGCTCCTGCTTCTATCATAAAGTCTAAATCATCTGGATCTTGTCTCCAGCTCCCTAGGAGGCAGAACCTCTATACACTAATTCAAGAAATTGGAGCAAGAATGCAGGAACACTGAATTGCTCAGTTCTTGCAGTTTTGGCGTACTGTAAATTTCCAGAACAGGAGTTGTTGGTAATTATTCACTGCATAACTTCTTTTGCATCGTGCATTCTCATTCTCTGTAATACAAGAATTTTCTGTTTCCAAGAGGATGAGGTATTTTCTGGTAGAACCACAAAAATAAATTAGAGGAAATTAATCTTGCAGTATCAGTGTTTACTCCCTCAGAACTTTGATATCTTAATAGGTAGAAAGTGCATGGTTTTGTCAAGGGGACAGAATCCAGTGAACTTGTACCAAACTGTAAATTTTGGACATCCACATTCTTGTCTTTTTTGTTGTCTTTTTTTCTTTTTGGTCATTTTTTTTTCTGTCTGTATGTGTGTCTTTAGTTGGTTGGAGAATCTCTTTGTGATCCCAGTAGCTCATACATACATAATAGTCACATCTTAAAAAACCATTTATGTCACTTTTGTTCTACATTTGCTGGTTTCCACTGTGAAAATTCCAGCGTTTTAGATCAGTGCACCTCAGAAGTAAGAAACTTTAGGCAAGTTCTGTCTTAAAACTTGTTTCCTTGGACTAATAGTTGAATTTGTTGCTTTGCCAGAAGATCGTTCTGTTTCATCTTAATGCTTGCATTTTGATTTGTTTTCTTTCCTGACTCTGAATTCACTAATTGAGACTCTTCCTCAGGCTAGGAAATCTCAAAGTAGTCTGTATCAACTGGAGTCTTGCCTCTCTTATCACTTGAAAGGTTTGCCGTGCACTCAGGGCTTTACACACAGAACAGAGATTCGGGCATTCGGATCTGTGAACCTCATTACGTCCAAGTAGGAAACCAAGGCATCGATGAATTTCCTATTTGTAGCCAGCTGCATTTTTGTGTTTTGCTTTGATTTGAGGTGAACGTTATCTAATCACCTTTTTTTTTCTCTGAATTTGCTTCCTTCCTTTCAGGAATCAACACATATTGTACCTCTAGAGAACTTTATTCATGCTTTTCCTGACGTGAGTCAGTAAATCTGAAAGAACTCCATTACAGTCACTGGTGGAATATGTGTACAAACCAATCAAGTAGCAAAATCCCCCAGTAACTTTCTCCCTAATTTGAACACATATAAAGTGAGTATTGTGATTTGGAAACTTTGTTTTTTGTTCACGGATCACTTTTTAATGTATTGTGACTAATTCATAAGGTTTTTCTATTGTTTTATAATGCTGGAATAAATTTAGTAAGTATTAAGTCTGGTTTCTTAAGCAGGAAGTATTCTGTGATCACACTATGTGCACGGCAGCCTTTCATCACCCCTTGTAACTTTTAAACCCGTTGACATGTGTTAGCCAAAGTTACAGAGAAGAGAGATCTTAAGGGTAATTTGGTTCTGGCAAGTTTTGTCATAAAGGTGGCTGGATAAAAGAGGAAATTGTTGCAAGTATATTGGTGTAGGAAAAAGAGGTGGCAAGAAAGTATTTGTCAGGAGAATATGTACAAGGAGTATGTGCCTGTGCCTGGCCACGGAAGAAACACGAACGCTCCATCACTGCAGAACCCAGAGGCACCGTTTGTTAGCTGTTGTGTGCTTATTCCTCTAATTTAACCTTTGGAGCAATGATAGAGATTAATTCACATCTTCACACTAAAGTTGGTTGCCTTTTCTCCTAATATACTGTGAGTAAATCAGAAGCTATGTTCAGGATTAGCTGGATTAAATTCTGTAGCCCAAATTAGTCTTATGTTCCAGTGTTAGATAGTCAGAATGATTTATTCAGGAAAAGAGACAATTTCTGTTGTGGATATATATTTATGTATTATTTGAAGGGGATGCAAATTTAGTTTAATTCATATTTTTAAGCACTGCTAGGAAATGCACGGGGAAAAGTATTGTGATTAATTTATCATGCCAGTTGACTTAACAGTGATATGTTACTGCATTACTTACTATATGTGGTTGTTCTGGGCTGTTCTTTTTTATTAGCATTTGAAACAGCACTGATTGAAATCTGTGTAACTGCTGGCATTTAGTAGGTCCAGTGTGAGTAGAAGAAAAGTAAGAATAAGGAAATGTGTTCACTTTTTAAATTTTATTTATATTCCCTGATTTTCTATAAGCCATGCTTACACCAGCAAATTCTGAAGGAAAACAAGTTAATGTGATTTCTAAAGAACTCTGGTGAAAACAGGATACAGGCATATGAGATGTGTTCTTTTTATCATTGTCTAATAAAAGTGATTGAATTAAACTATAGATTTTTGCATCACAGACAAGTAGACAAATTTTCCTGAATGGAACCTGTTCCTCAAATAGCTGGCATCTTCTGGACATAATCTCTGCTCAAAATCACTGGAAAGGGAGCAATTGGAAGAAGTAGAATATTTCAGGGTGTCAGAGACATTTGTGAGGGTAAAGTCTATGGAGTAAATATTTGAAATATTTGTGTACAATATTAATAGATAATAGGAGTGCATTACCCACATATGAAAACGCAATGGCATTGTACGGTATAGACCTTTCAATAAGATTTTCACTTTTTCTGTTTCTCGTAAAAGCTGCATTCTTGAAAGAGAATGTGGCATTATAAAATGAATTACTTGTGTCTTTTCTTCATTTCTCTTTCTCATAATCTGGTAAATTCTTTACTTCTGATCACATTGTATTCTTTAAAAAATGTAACAATTTCAGCTAGGTTGCAATGTAATTAACTGATGTGAAGTCAGAGTTCCACTTGGTATCTCCACATTTCCACTGTTGCAACAACATATCATCAGCAGGGTAAAACTAACCTGACTCAAGGAGAATGTCTTGTGAGAATGCCAGTGTTTGCCATTTGTGAACGACAGGAAACACCCTTTTTGTGCTGTTGCAGTACTATTGTATGTAGAGCTTACTAGACCAGAAAATGATGGAAAACCAACAGATCTGAGGAATGGCAAAGAGTCAAGTGTTGTTTCTGAAACCTGGTAGAAGATTAAAAACCCCTAATTCTCCATAAAGAAGCACAATAAGCACTTTTACATTAAGTCCACTTAATGAATTAGAGAGACAAGCTGACTAAAGCCAAGGAGAAACGGGGTGATTGTATAAGGGATGTATCAAAGCCTGAATGTATGGTGCAGAAATCTATTTGGTACCTCAGTGCTCAGATTTATGGAGCTATAAATAATGAGGTTGCACTGAATTACATGAAATATTTTGTAACAGTTTTTGTCTTCCTTGAACAAATATAGTGGGCTGTATTTAGGATCAAAGAATGTTGATCTGACTATTTTTCAAAACAGAAATAGAGCTAAGAGTAGATGACCGGTTGAATATGATGTTCTTATATATTGCTGTAACAAAGAGAAACACTTCATTTTTGTATGTACAATGAGGGGAACACGTGCAGCAGAGAGAAGGTATTACCTTGCTAAATGTTTGTCTGAACTGTCATGCTGCTACAGAAAATGTGCTCACAGTTCTGCCACTAACACAGGAATTAAAAAAAATATGAAGGATTGATCTATTTATATAAAGCATATCTTATATTTATACTGCTTATTATATACTGATTGAGGAAATGCAATGTTTGTCCTCCTAGAACAGAAGAGCAAAATTGAACTGCTTTGACTGCATAAATGGCTTCTCCGTCACATTAAATATTCACATAAAGATAGAATAACTTATATGAAGAACATCTATATCAAGCTGAAATTATGTGCATAAGCAGTAAAACGATTGCTGGTGTTATCTGTGATAGGAAGTCAGGCTTAGGTAAGTATGCATGCTTTCAAAGGAGAAACCTGACGTGAGCAAAGTGTGCTTTTAGGAAAAAAGCTTATCAAAACAAACAAATCACCCCCTCAGTATATTTTAAATTTTGTGATATGTTTTGAGTACTGATTTTTAGCTTAGTTACAATATGCTGTTCTCTTTATTAAGAGCATAAACATTGCCTGTTAGTACTTAACATTTCTGAGAATTTTTCTGCACACATAACCACATCCCTGAAAACACAGGGATGGAGTTAGCAAATGCATTTCTCACCCAGTATAGAACCGTAGAATCATTTAGGTTGGAAAAAACCCTTAGGATCATCAAGTTCAACCATTAAGCTAACACTACCAAGTGCACTGCTAAAACATGTTCCTAAATGCCACATCTTTTAAAATACCTCCAGGTATGATCTTCTAATAAGTCTTATGAGGAGAGGCTGAGGGAACTGGGGTTATTCAGCCTGGAGAAGAGGAGGCTGAGGGGAGACCTTAT
>JAOXNO010000020.1:42453083-42467780 GCA_028565335.1 Limnodromus scolopaceus | reverse complement strand
GTGGGTCTTTTTTGGGTTTTTTTTGTGGTTGGACTCGATGATCTCTAAGGTCCCTTCCAACCATGAAGATTCTGTGATTCTGTGAACTGTACCACTCACTGCAGAACAATAGATTGTTTTGTATCACTTAAAAGCAAATACTTGGTTTTTCTTTGCAATACCTCTTACACTTAACAGCAGAGAGCAAAGAAAAACTCTTTCTTACCACAGAGTAACACCTTGCCTGTGTTCACTGAGACAGGTATTAAGCAAAAGATGGCTTGTAGGAACTTGATGCCTGCTTGATGCCTGTTTATGCTAGGTCAGCCTCTGCTTTGTCCTGAAACAAACTAAACCAAGAAACAAACCAAAAGTATCTTTACTAAAGAAATTGTCTAGAATTTTAGAAACATTCCCACTGTTATAAATTGGTATTAAAATTTAGAGAGTTTAAAAATAGTAGCTTCAGAGCTTCTTCTGATCTTTATCAAGGTTCCATTTTAAAAAGAAAAATCATACCTAGATAACAGTAAGCAAGACTAACGTGGTTAAAACATTCAGCAGCAGTCATTTGACTTGAAAAATTAAATGCATTCAAGGATTAAAACTGTTTATTTTCTCCTAGGTTCCTTTCTGATGCTTAGTCTCATGGGACTCATGGGATGGGAAGAGTATAATAAAGAAAGGGTGTATTGCATGCCAAAGACAATCCTTTCTCACAATAGTGTAATCATTTAATTAATTAGGAGAGCGCTCAGATGATCAAAGAAGTAGAAGTGGATAAAGTGACAGTGCTAGGAAGAAATCAAGTTGAAGCAATCAAGAAGCTCTGGGAAGACCCAGGAATTCAAGAATGCTATGACAGACGGAGGGAATTCCAGCTCTCAGACTCCGCGAAGTAGTAAGTGCACTGTGTAATTACAAGGACAAGCCAGATTTAATGAAGTTAATCATAGAATCATTTAGGTTGGAAAAGACCCTTAAGATCATCAAGTCCAACTGTTAAGCTAACACTACCGAGTCCACCACTACACCATATCCTTAAGTACCACACCTACAGGTCTTTTGAATACCTCCAGGGATAGTGTCTCAGCCACTTCCCTGGGCAGCCTGTTCCAATGCTTGACTACATTTTTGGTGAAGAAATTCTTCTTGATATCCAATCTAAACGTCACTTGTTACTTGGAAGAAGAGACCAACCCCCACCTGGCTACACCCTCCTTTCAGGTAGTTGTAGAGCGCAATAAGATCTCCCCTCAGCCTCCTTTTCTCCAGGCTAAACAACCCCAGCTCCCTCAGCCTCTCCTCGTAAGGCTTTGTGCTCTAGACCCCTCACCAGCTTCGTTGCCCTTCTCTGGACCCGCTCCAGCACCTCAATGTCTTTCTTGTAGTGAGGGCCCAAAACTGAACACAGTACTCGAGAAGGGGCCTCACCAGTGCCGAGTACAGGGGGACGATCACTTCCCTAGTCCTACTCACCACGCTGTTCCTGATAAAGGCCAGGATGCTGTTGGCTTTCTTGGCCACCTGGGCACACTGCTGGCTCGTAATGAAGAAGAGGGTTCAGTCTGATTTTATTAATTACAGGTATGCTTCTGTTGGCCTGTGGTACACAACACATTTTAAGCTGGAGTGATGAAACAAACTAATGTTAGGCTTTCTGAACATACTGGAATGATCATCCCTCCCAGTTCTGAGGTCAACACAGCTGGTACATAACTGAGTTTCCCTTGGGGAAAATAATGAAAAACAGCTGTAGAAAATATATTGACAACAAGCGGGCAGGTCAGACAGTCCAGTTGTTACGTGAAAAGTTTAGGATATAAATAAGAAGTCTAAAATCAAATAAATAAGTCTCTCCCCCAGTTTTCAAGGAACTTAATTGTGAAAAAAAAGATTGTTTCATGAGAACAGAAAGTTTACATTTCTGTGTCTGCCAAGATTGAGAATTAACAGGGTTAAAATTCAGCAAGGACCATTTAGATTAGGCATTTATGGTAATCTTTAACTTAGAATGGTTACACCTCGGCAATCTGTTTCTGTGTGTTAAGCTATATCATTCTTGACAGATGTTTGTCTGCCTTGTCCTTGAATAATCCTATATTGCAGAAGAAATATGCCACTTAATGGTCTACTGTAGCCTCATTTTCTAAGAAATCAGCCACAATTAAAAATCAGTTTTATTTTCAATTTTATTAAATCTTCCTTTTACTATTAATTACAATTGAGAGCTCAGTACCAACCTGGTACATTGGTGGAGAGAAGGAATTTTCTTAAAGGAAATATTTTCTCAGTAAGTGATAACATTAAGTGTGAGTATTTTTGATTTTGGAGCTCAAATGTGAGGGATCTTTGGGAAGCAAGGGGAGCCTCCCATTGACAGCCTCCCTCTTCTAACGGAGGAAAAGGAGGGAATTAGTGCTTAAATAAAAGGAAGATTTATGCTACAAACACTTTATGTGATTTGGAAAACACCCTATATTTTTTGTGTGCCTTGTTAGGATTTTGGATGATCTAATGTTGCCTTCTAGTGGTGGGAAGAATGATTACAGAGAGTAATACCAGGCATTGGTTTTTTGCTCCTTGCTCACACACCACTCATTCATTGAGGCACAGGAATATCATCCTAGAATTTAATCCCAGCCATGAAAAGTGCAAGGACCTTGTGAAACTAAGGAGGGTAAAGTTAAGAATGACTGCATGGACAGACGAGAAACTAAATGCAACATCTTTTATATTAAAAATATGGAAGTTTGAAGCATTCGTGTTTGCAATGCTTTCTATTAATTACTTTTCTGAATTCTGTCTAGCAACCTTTCACATTTGTGTGCAAGATTATCCTCACAGATGAAGTGGCAGGGGATAGAGTACTGTTGGCAAACATTACGGCTAGGACTGATATTTATACTTGTGTTTAAATCTTAATTCTGATGTTTATTTTGGGGTAATAGCAAAGATTATTCAAATAAAATTAATCATTTTGGGTGTAGGATGATTGTAGAACAGTCAGACGTCATCTCTCTTGACTAGTATTATTCTGTCTGAAAATTACATGCAGGTCTCAGTTAAAGTGAAGGGTTTTATTGCTTATAAGTTTTATAAGCTTTATAAGTCAGCAACAACTGCTCTGAGGCCGTACACAACTCAATTTCTGTTTAGCTGCTTTTGTGGGAACACTTCTGTGATTGCTGGTTAGTACTTTGATTTTGAATCTGTGTTATTAATTTATGATAGTGCATTAATCTTGTTTCTGTTGTATATTTAACTTTTCAGTTATCTTACTGACCTTGATCGTATTGCTATGCCCTCATTTGTACCAACTCAGCAAGATATTCTTAGAGTCCGAGTGCCAACTACAGGAATTACCGAATATCCTTTTGATTTAGAAAATATTATATTTAGGTAAGACTGCATGACAAATGATTCAGTGTAAAGTTATTGAAGTAGTTGCTGCTTTTGCATTCAGTGAGTTTTGTACGTGTTTCCAGCCCTTTTAGTCTCCATAGTTAATAGAGTAACTTGAGTGGTTTCAAAACATTTCTTTTGAAATTTACCTTAAATGCAAAAAGCTTTTAAATACAAGCAGCCCAATTGCTGTGTATGGCGCACTGGTAGTTACGCTGTTAGAAGCCTTAGACAAGGGAGTGCAGAGGCAAGGTATTTGTAGTAACATGAGTGCTCATATTGGAATGCAGTTGAATTCCATTCAGAGCCAACATTTTTTGCCTCCTGACTGTTTGGGCCCTACTAGATACACTAAAGCCCTCAAGTGAGTTTACATTTTCAGTTAGACGAAGTTAGGGAAGGATGTTGGAGATACTGAGGGAAGGAGGAGGATAAAAAAAAGTGGAGGGTCACCACTATAGATACCCCCATTCTTCCTGCCATATAATATACCCCAACAAAATTTATGTTCAGTGGAATTGAGAGAAAGAAATATAAAGTTGGCAGAAAATCTGAGAAGCACCTTAAAATGATATCTGCTACTAGACAAGCAACAGGTGAAGTTACTGATTTTCTAAGGGAAAACAGTTCTTTTTTTTTCTTTTTATTTCAAAATTGCGGAATTCACAGTGGCGTGATTATAGATGTTCTCCCACCAGACCACCCACATCATCATGAGCAAACACCTGCCTTCAGTTACAACACAGAACCAGAATCCACTCTGATAAGACATGGTCAAACCAGCCTAACTGTGAATTTGTTGTTATTTTGGTTGGTTTTTTCCTGGAAAATGGAATGTTCTAGGGAACACTTTGACCTGGATAAAATGTGAGGGACTTACTTAACTGTCTGGGAAACCACAGAAGTTTGATGTGGAACTAAGATATTTGTAAGCGTTTTGATTGTTCTGAGTACAATCATAGAATTGTCTAGGTTGGAAAGGACCTTTCAGATCATCTAGTCCAAAAATCAGCCTAACACTGACAAAAAACATCACTAAACCGTATCTCTAAGCACCATGTCTACCCGTCTTTTAAATACCTGCAGGGATGCTGACTCAACCGCTTCCCTGGGGAGCCTGTTCCAATGTTTAATAGCTCTTTCAATGTAAAAAAATTTTTCTTAATATCCAATCTGAACCTCCCCTGGCACAACTTCAGGCCATTTACATGGGAGAAGAGACCAACCCCCACCTCGCTAAAGCCTCCTTTCAGGTAGTTGTAGACCATGGCAAGGTCTCCCCTCACCCTCCTTTTCTCCAGGCTAAACAACCCCAATTCCCTCACCTGCTCCTCATAAGGCTTGTGCTCCAGACCCCTCACCAACTTAGTTGCCCTTCTCTGGACCCGCTCCAGCACCTCAATGTCTTTCTTGGGGTGGGAGGCCCAAAACTGGACACAGCGTTCAAGGTGGGGCCTCATCAGTGCCAAGTACAGGGGGACAATCATTCCCCTAGTCCTGCTGGCCACATTGTTCCTGATACAGGCCAGGATGCTGTTGGACATCTTGGCCACCTGGGCACACTGCTGGCTCATATTCAGATGGCTGTCAGCCAACATCCCCAGGTCCTTTTCTGCCAGGCAGCTCTCCAGCCACTCCCCCCAAAGCCTGTAGCACTGCATGGCGTTGTTGTGACCCAAGTGTAGGACCCAGCAGTTGGTCTTATTAAACCTCATCCCATTGGCCTTGGCCCATCGATCCAGCCTGTCCAGATCCCTCTGCAAAGCCTCTCTACCCTCCAGCAGGTCGACACTCCCACCCAACTTGGTGTCATCTGTGAACTTACTGAGGATGCACTCGATCCCTTCATCCAGATCATTGATGAAGATGTTAAAGAGAACCGGCCCCAGTACCGAGCCCTGGGGGACACCACTTGTGACCAGTCACTAACTGGGTTTAACTCCATTCACCACCAATCTCTGGGCCCGGTCCTCCAGCCAGTTTTTAACCCAGCGAAGAGTACTCCCACCCAAGCCATGGCCAGCCAGTTTTTCCAGAATAATACTGTGGGAGACTGTATCAAAGGCCTTACTAAAGATCTGTTCCATGACCTTCCCAGGCACCAAGGTCAGACTGACAGGCCTGGGACCTCCCCAGTTTTCCAGGACTGCTGGTAGATGATAGAAAGTGGCTCACTGAGCACTTCCACCAGCTCCCTCAGTACCCTCGGGTGGATCCCATCCAGTCCCATAGACTTGTGTATGTCTAGGTGTTCCAGCAGATCCCTCAGCATCTCGCTTTGGATTACGGGGGCTTCATTCTGGTCCCTGCCGCTATCTGCTAGCTCAGGGGTCTGGGTACTCGGAGAACAACTGACTCTACTACTGAAGACTGAGGCAAAGGCGTCATTAAGTACCTCAGCCTTCTCCTCATCCTTTCTCACTATGTACCACCTTCATCTGGTAAAGGATGGAGATTCTCCTTAGTCGTCCTTTTGATACTAATATATTTGTAGAAACTTTTTTTAATGTTATTAACAACCAAAGCCAAAAAGTTCCAGTTGGGCTTTGGCCCTTATAATTTTCTCCTCACATCGTAGCCTTACAACATCTTCGTAGCTTTCCTGAATGGCCTGTCCCTTCTTCTAAAGGCCATAAACTCTCCTTTTTTTCCCTGAGCTGTAACCGTATCTCTTTGTTCAGCCAGGCCAGTCTTTTCCCCCGACGGCTTGTTTTTTGGCACATGAGGACAGCCTGCACCTGCACCTTTAAGACTGCCTCCCCTTAAGGTTGGGAGGGAACAGAGCCAAGCAGATGACCTGAACTAACCAAAGACGTATTTTGTGCCATGTAACATCGTGCTTAGCGATAAAAGTGAAAAGAGAGGGCTTTAGTGAGGGTGGCTGTATATTTCTTGGGAACTGGTTGAGCACCAGTTTACTCATGGGAGATGGTGAGTGACTAATATGTTGCCTGTATTTCTGTTTAACAGGATGGTGGATGTAGGCGGCCAAAGGTCAGAAAGAAGGAAGTGGATCCATTGTTTTGAAAGTGTTACATCCATCATTTTCTTAGTTGCATTAAGTGAATACGATCAAGTCTTGGCAGAATGTGACAATGAGGTAAGGAGTGGGGTACATAAGGCACAGAAAAAGACGTAAGCTTTTTAAGAAAGACAGCAGAAAAACATAAACATAAACATTTGCAAATACTAGAATTAAATTAAGAAACTGATCAAGCAGTCCCGAAGTTGTAATACTTTGGCAGCCTGCCTGTACAAGTGAACTCGACCTTATAAGACAAAACATGATTTTAAAATGTTTTAAATCACTTAAGCCATATCAAATGTTTGAGAATTTGAGTATCAGGAATATTAACTACCTCAGTCATCTGTAATTACGTTTTCGTTTGTTTGTTTTTTTAAGTCTCTGATGCTTTGGAATTAACCTGTGCATTAATTAAGGACAATTAAAACAAAGTAACTTAAAATTTATGTCCTTCCCAAGGTTAGAAAAATGAAGATGAGTTCTTCTGGCTGTTCTAGAGTACCATCGTCATCAGTAGCCAGGTGTTGTAGAGAATGATGCAAAAAAAACCCCAGTAGGTCATTAGGGAAAAGCTTATTAGTGGAACTGCGCTTTTGGTAATGGTTGCTTTACATGCTGGATTATGAGTACTCCTTCAAATGTCCTTCAAAAACGCTTAATAGCATTTGAACTCTGAAGTCCCGAAGCCCTTATAGATCACTTGATCAAGATCTGGTTGAACTGTGAAAAGCATACCCTACTTTACCTGCTGAAGTGCCACAGCAGCCATTTTAGTTGAGAGAGTTTTCAAAGTTTCATCTTTTGATGCATAAACAACTTTGGTAAATGTAATTGTCTTTTTCCTTTCAGTATCTTGAACATTTTGTTATGGTCGCTTTGGACATTGGGAAGTAAATAATAATCTGACTGCCATCACAAGCTTATCCCCAGGAACTCCAAACAGCAATCTCTGAATGTGGTGTTCCTTAGATCTTTCTTGAAATGGACAGACTTTATTATTAGTATAGATGAGTACATATGCTCTTGTCCTTTAGCTCTGTTACAGTGTGAGAATATCGGATACTTGACCTGATACACCCTGCTTCAGCTCTCACTGAGGTCAGAAGAGGCTTTCGTAGAGCAGCAGTCCACGGCTGCTCACTAACTCATACAAGAATTCAAATAATTTCTATTATTAAGGCTTACCTTGATTTTACATGCCATCATGCCATTCATAGTGGTGATCCAAAACCCAGTGATTAAAGGATATAGAACATGAAGAGTAATGATCAACCAGTGCATTGCAATTGCGCTTAATAAAAATGATGTATTTTTAAAAAAAAAACCCCTTTATGATCTCTAGCTGATGTGATTTCTATATGCTAATGACTAGAGAGTGTAACGATATTAATTTTTGTTGTTGTAGAATCGAATGGAAGAAAGCAAGGCCTTATTTAAAACTATCATTACATATCCCTGGTTTCTGAATTCTTCAGTCATTTTGTTTTTAAATAAAAAAGATCTTCTAGAAGAGAAAATCATGTATTCCCATCTAATTAGTTACTTTCCAGAATACACAGGTAAGCATTTATCCCACACTATCTTCAGAAAGCTAAAAATCATAGTTAAACCAGTTAGTTTTTCCTCATTAAATTGAACACGGAAAGGGAAATTATGCAATATATTTGATTTTTATGTTTTTCTACTCTATCCTTTAAAATACAAACTTAAGTTACTCAGTTTTACTGGAACTTTGTTTTTTCACTGGAGCAATGTGGATGGTCTTAAGAGATTTCTTGCAGCCATTCTGTTACCATTAGAGTGGCACAATCACTACTTATTTATGAGAGGAAGCATGTTTTTCATCTTCAATCTCAGAAGACGAGATATTGGGAGGAACTTGGGGAATGCAGTTATCAATCCAGCTCCTTAAATGGTAAAAACCCATAGTATAGTTTTGCATTCATGATTGCAATTTCTTACCTATATAAAAGTCCATAGTTACAAAGCAGCCTGAATAACTTTTCTTCACAAATGTTACTGGCACTTAAAGTAGCTAAAAGAATGATGAAAATAAAGAGAGATATATTATGTTACTTAATACAGTATTATATTCTGCAAGACATGTACCATATTGAACTCTACAATTACTAATTAAAAGAGTTATAATGATTTTATAGCTACAGAGAAAACACCCATCCTTCTCTTGGCCAAACAGAATCCTGTTTACTCTGTGTGTTTTAGAAAATTTAATTTCTCTCATGGCCTTTGACATACTACAATAATGTAGCAAATAGGATAATTTCAGTTGCGTAAGGTTTTTATAAAAAATTACTTTGACCTGGAAATTTACCACTGAAAAAAGCATACTTCACACATTTTAGAAAGCAGTGTTGTAACAGCTTTTGCTTCACTAACATATGAAAGAGAAAATGCCAACAAGGGAGCATGCCTTTATGGCGATTTGACATGTAAATATTAAATTAGCCTCTTAAGATACTGTCCATATGTTTCTTCCTTGACCCATAGCTTTTAACTATTCAAAACCACTGACTGTGCTTTTGACTAGGACCTAAACAAGATGTCAAAGCTGCCAGAGACTTCATTTTGAAGCTGTATCAGGATCAGAATCCGGACAAGGAGAAAGTAATCTATTCCCACTTCACTTGTGCCACAGACACAGAAAATATTCGCTTCGTCTTCGCCGCTGTCAAGGACACAATCCTGCAATTAAACCTGAGGGAGTTCAACCTGGTTTAAAGAAAAAACATGGTTGCAGCCACAAAGTGTAGCTTACTCATAGCACAGCCTATGTTGATAAAGAAAAATGGTGTCTTTTCAAATACCATACAGAAACGGGAGGAGGATTTATATTTACTGAAGAAGTATGGATTAAGGGAACTTTAAGGAATGAGTTTCAAAGCTTACCTTTTAAGCTATACATTTAAAATATTATGTTCAGATTTTCCCATATTAGTTTTGTGAGTTATTTTTTGACAGCTGTGGGAATTAAGTACATTAAGAAGAACGTACATAACTGTTGCTGTCCAGCTGGTATTTTCTTAAGATTTTTCTTCTTTTTTTTCTTTCTTTTTAAAATTTTATTTAGCATTTACAATCATAGCTTATAAAATTTCAAACAGTGGTGTCTTAAAAATTACAAATGGATGTTATTTTAGGGTGCTAGACATATTTTTGTTCTGAACAATGTACTTGAAAGACGAGCATAAACCCATTACGCTTTTTAGAAGCATCTCTTTAGAAGCCCTGATAGGCCAAACAAAAATTAATATTCCAGAAATTGGAATACAATATTCTAAAATACAAAAGATTCATCATTGGTAACCTTTGCATATCGCTGCCTTTTTGTTCAAGTGCCTTACAAAAATAAAATACCTTTAACAGTTAAGAAATGACAGATTACGATCTTGGAGGCAGTCCATGGAGTTTATTCTTTTTTGAAGGGGAAAAGCATTTCGCAAACAGGCAGGCATTTAGCAAATGTTCTGTGTTCACTGTCACAGGAGCGCGGAGATCACCCACAGCTGCTGCAATAAACTAGGCCTTAAATTCCTCCAAGTCACTAACATAACTTGCTTTTTTTGCACTTTTCCTGTGATTGAGCTTCACAGGTAGTTTATCATGGATTACTCCTCTGGAAGATTTGCAGCCATTTCCCCATCTCTTCTGCTCCCTGCCCCGCTACAAACTTTTCTAAAGATGCCAGTACCACTCGTAGTTCTTCTTCACTGGGTCAAAAATTCTCAGACAAAATAATAAAGATATTAGGGCAATCTTGAAACCTTTTTTACCCATGCAAACTTTGTGGTAGTCACTGGCACTTGATCAGCTAACCCAGCAACACTGGTAAGGAGAGTCTTTTAGTAGAACAGTTTGCTATTAGCAGTAATTCAATCCAACAGATGTGTTGAGAGTCTCCTGTATTTAAATACATGAAAATTCCATTTTTCCAAGAAGAAATATTATAGCAATAGTTTTTACTATCATCATAAAATAGCTATCTCTATGCAGCACAGAAAAAAAGAAAAATCAAGTTATATTGATTTTTCAGCTCGAGTAGGGCTTCTGTGTCTTCAGCCAGGTTGGTAGTGCTCACGGTTCAGCCCTGTGAAAAGCACAACCCGACCTTCCGCTGCCCATAAAAAAAAATGTTTACTCTTTTACATAATGAAGAGCACAGTTCCCTTTTGTCCAGCCACACAGGAAAAAGCATGTTCAGAGCTGGTTTTGGTTGCTAAGGTGAAAACAGCCTGTACCATTCGATTCATTTGTCACTTCTTCAGTGTTGGAACAAGCAGGAGGAGCCTGTTCTTACCCTGCTTTAGCGTTCTCCTGGGAGGGAAGGACACTGACCGATGGGTCGTGCCCACGGTAGGGGATGGGGGCAATCAGCACCGAGGGAACAGGTTGGTCAGTACCCCCCTGGGATGAGGAACAGGGCACAGCACCGCAGCCGAGGGGGAGTGACAGGACGCACGGAATAAACCAGCACATCTGCGCGTGTGACGTCCGTGTCCCCCACGTGTCATCTCCGCCCTCCCCCAGGAGTACTCACCTCGCGACGAGTCCTCAGACCTGCTGTCCTAAACTAGCCATGGTTGCTCAAAAAATAATCCAAGAGCATTTCCTGTCATAAACTCTGTAAATATTGGAGGTTTACGTTACTTAAGAACTCCCAGTCACGTGAAAAGACAATGACAAAAATGCTTTCAGCAGACGCGATGGAGGAAAGCATACGAAATGCCTAAAACCTTTGAACTGCTCGATCCAGTTTTGAGCCCCTTATGGAAAAACAACTGTTGGAACTCTTCACAGTTTCGTATCCCGAGTCGAGATTTGCTGTCTATGTGAAGAGTACATTGGCGCCCTGAATTTGGGAGCCTGGCTTTGGTGGAACACAAGCTTTGCAGACTGAGAGCGAGTTACCATTTCACAGGGCCCATCAGTACAAGAATGCTTTTCTTGCACACAACACTTAAAAACACTCACAAGGGCAGGTACCGAGACTAACTTCTGCACATAGTTCTTGATCTGCTTCATGCAATAAGGAATGAAAACCCACAAAAAGCTGGGAGACATCCAGCAAAAAGAGAATTCAGTTTTTCTCCCTTTTTGCCAATTAGTCTTCTACCTCTTAATGCCTGTTCTGGCAGTCACATTTATTTCAGCCTTTGATATGGTGAGCCACAGACAAGGAGTTAATAAACATTAATAGCATGGACATTCTTTAACTCCTTACAGGAGGAGACTTAAAAGCCACTTCACTCCTCCGTTGAACTATTACAACAATATTTAGAATTCTTGTTCCAGATTTGCCCTGAAAATAATCAAAACCTTTTTATAAAAATCCTGTGTCTGCTGTGAGTGGAATTTTAGAGCCTTCGATCCCACCTGCAGTCACAAAAGAAAAAATTGTGACCAAGATGTTGTTGCATTTCTTAGATCAAATAACAAGGCTTAGGCTCCTAGGTGACTAGATGACCTTTAAAGGTCCCTTCCAGCCTAAACTATTGTATGATTCTGTGCATATACTGAAAATTCCAGAGTAATCCACCAGCAAGAATAACAACAGGCAAATATTAGCTGAGTAACAGAGTTACAGGCAGGAAGAAAGGTGTCAGCTATCTGCTAATTTGTTCAGTTATAGACAGAAAAGCATACGGCATTAAAGAATTGCATAACCACACTGTGACAATTTGCATTTCAAGAGATGACGATGCTAAATGTTTTCTATATGAAAATGTGAAATGCTTTGTAAAATTTTGATCTTTATAATGAAACAATTACTGTAATACACATGAAAAGCAAATCTAAGTCAAAATCACTTTGCATTGTATCTGAGACAATTACAAATACACAATGCATATTAAGAAGTATTTTTCACCAACAGTTCTCACATTTAATTGCCCTGTTCTTTTGAAATACGTGGTGTCAATTCCTTTAAAAGATGGGAAAAACCAAACAAAACCTTTCACAGTATTGCATTAATTTCCATAATAATTGCACACAACAGCGAAACAGGTCCTTCACCCAGTCTGGTTTTAGTAACACATTTAAGCATAGAAACTGAGACCCTTCCTCGACAAAAGTTACAGATAAATTGATCAACACAGGAATAAAAAAAAACAAAAACAAACCTTGGCAATTAACTGTTAGGAACTTTAGCCACTTATATCCTTGGTTCCAGGGAAGTAAATGTTTCATTGGTATTGGTTGCTTCTTTAGTCTTTGTTGCACCTTCAGTAAAGATTACTCACTGCAGATGGAAAGGGATCAACTGGGAGAGTTTAACGCTGGAAAACGGTACTACGGAATTGTATGATTTGCTGAAGAAATACTGTGTACTCTTGCTTGTACAATACTTACATGATTCCAATACAACAATGCAGTCTTTATGTAGTTCTTTTCTGGAATTCAAATGTGAAATGCTAAAAAAGGGGCAAAAGAAAAAAAAATATATCTTCTGAATTGTTTTGTGGAATATTCTCATTCTTGAAGCTAATACACTATCAAGATATATATACAAATCTATTTAAAAGTCATATGGATATGGAGCAATTTACAAACAAGCCACAAGACTTAGCAATCCTCTTAAGTGATGTATTCAAACTGTTTAACATCAGCAGAGTAATTAGAAAACCTAGGATTTGTAGTTCAAATTCAAGAATATGCTGTAGTATTAAATTTTAACTACCATTACACAGTAATATTAATCTTTTATTGACTAGTGTGTGATGTTTGGTATTTGCAGATAGATGGTTAAAAATAACTCAGAAGGAACAATTTTGTTTTGTGATTTGTTTGATATGTGAGTGTGTTTTGTGAAGTGCTAACAATAATTAATAGCTAATGGTATACGTCGCAAAATATTTTGGGAAAAAAAGAGGATTTCATAAGAATCTGGCTATCTGGCAACATCACCTATGTTTTTTTAATGTGGCAATAGGAGAAAAAAGTACTTTAAAGGGAGCTTACATATGTAAATCCAGTTATTAAAAACTTGTCTGTATAATAAACCAAAGGTAAAAACTGAAGTCTGTATTCTGCTTTCATGAGATGGGTGCAACAGAAGCCTGACCTTCTGTTCTCAGAGACAGGATATGACTTACTTTGTCAATTTCTACCCACGAGAGTCTAAGTAATGGTATTAACCTATTATCTGAAGCAGTATATAAAGAAAAAAATAATAATCACATTCCAGTCAAATAAAATTCAGTTTCACTTTATTCAAGGAGAAGAAGAGATCGGGGCTGGGGAGGAGCATGGAAACCAGATGAGCCATGCCATGCAAAGCCATGCAGCTGAACAAAGAGAGGTGCAAACAGTTAGACTTACAAATGTTTTAGCAATCGATCCGGCGTCTTTGATTCTATGCTTGGTTTGTCATTGATTTCTTAGAGGTCATTCTAACCCTTAACAAACTACTGCTGAGAACCCAAATGACATTTCTCAAAGGTATTAAGTTTAGATAACAGTCATCTAGAAGAGAAGCTATTCTTCGATACGTCAGTAAAGGCCATAGTGTACTTTTAAACACAATGATGGGCAGACTCAAATGCCTACATTCTAATTTTTATTGAGATCCCCTTGTCTAATTGCATATAAATTTTTCATAAAAAATATCTATTCTGCCTTCTTGTTGAAAAAAAATACGCATATCGCAATAAGGAATGAGGCACAGCAGAGTGAACATCTCAAACAACTTGCAGTAATCCAGAAAACTACACAATGGCATAAGTCTGAATACCCTTCTTGATGCAGGCTGATGTATAATTAAAACAGGGAGAACTGGTATCTGCCAAGAAATGGCAAAATTCATTCACGACAGTATGAAGAAAGCATAAGGAAAGAACAAGGGAAGAAAAGATACGATTTACTGCCTAGAAAAATGAAACCATAGAAAATTGTGTTATCATTACGAGAGGAGACAAGGAGGGAGGTAGGAGAAAGGTCCCACGTTGGCTTTTGAACACTTCCAGTGTTTTAGTTCTTGTGTTAAGGCTTCTAGTTAGCACAGAAGATCAATATATTTTATACTCTGTAGGAAAAACGCAATTTTGCATGAATTGCTATGTTTTCCAGAGCATGAGCTTAACCACAGACACGCACATTTAATCCTTCAACATTGATGGTTAACTTCCTCAAGTATTACTGAAGAGCCAGCTGAGATTTGAGAATTGGGAGTTCATTGGCAAAATAAACGTAAGAAAGTTAATAAAACCCTGGAATCAATTTGAGGCAATTAAGCAATTTTTTGGCTTGCAGAAGTTTTTTTGCTTTGCAGGCTC
>JAOXNO010000020.1:42438017-42452983 GCA_028565335.1 Limnodromus scolopaceus | reverse complement strand
GTTAATAACTGGATAGAATATTAATTGAAATAGAGGCCCTGTGAAAATATTTAGAATAGGGTAAACTGAAAAGCTATACAAATGGGACTACACAAAATACTTGCAAGAGGTACTAGAAATAACAGTTGCATCAGATACTCAGTAAATAGTGGGGATGGTATTTCCTGTGCAACCTGCTCTAGGTGGACCTGCTTTGGGAGAGGGGTTGGACTAGATGATCTCCAGAGGTCCCTTCCAACCCCATATCATTCTGTGATTCTGTGATAGAAACAGAGAGGAGACGCCACAGTAATGAAGAATCGAGATCACGACGAAGCTATTAATTGAACTATCATGCCTAAGAAGAAAAGTGATAGATGAAAAACGAATTACAGATACAGAATGATACTAAGTGCACCTCATAACACTACTTATCTAAGGCAAAGTATCCTATTAGTTTGGCATGATTATAACCTGAGTTAATACTCTTGGTACGTGCTTGGTGTACAAACAAGTGGAGTAACACAGTGTCTTAGCTTTGAATCCTCTTACAATCTTTTCATTCAATTTACAATTTATGGGAAAAATTAAAAGATTACACGTATTTTGTAATCCACTAAATGGTTACTCAACACCAAAGGCAAGACTTTCAGTAAATTAAAGATCTGCAACTGCAGGCTAGCATGCTATTCATTTTAGATTTTACAATAATGCAACAATTTGGACACCTCAAGCACCACCAGCAATGTCAGAATTATATCCTGTAGCTATACATATTCCAAACAAATCTTTGGAAACAGTATTTTGGCAGCATGTACCTACTATATGTACCAGATATTTTGAAGATTTTGATACAGGAATTTCTGGAAACCTTCATGTAACACTGTACTGTTTCCTGTACCTTTTATATCAACTGCAGTAAACAGCCATTCAACAATACTATGACTACTAAACCTAAGAAATAAGCAGAATTGCACACATTCAAGTTTATCCTATTAAAGTTCTGCTCTCTGGAGCCTAGGTAAGAAATTAGGTAAGAAAAGTTGATAAAAGCAACTGTGAAATACTACATATGTTATTTAATATAAATTTGACTTTATTATTACTTGCTTAGGACACAATACTGTGTAATCCAAGGCATTTATTTTTGGTATGCAACAGTGCACTTATAACCCCATAAACTCCTTTAGTTACAAGACTGTTAATAACACATATTTAAAATAATAGGCTTTAATTAATATTTTAGTGCAGAGATAGAGTAATTCTCCCCATCATACATTTTTGTAAACTGTTATATTTTTTCTGTGAATATTGATAGAGGTGCTACGACGTTTCCTTGAGTAGAATATAAAAAAAGTTTACACTAGAAGTGATACTGTAGTGTAAATTCATCACGATCTGGTCCGTTCATTTACAAAAAGAAAATAATATTGTTAACTAAGTAGCCGCTCCTGTGATCATCTAAATTAGACTTCTCTGGTCAGCAGCCTCCTTATTAGAATTTGAGTTGTAAGACTAGCGATTATTAAGTTAACATTTCCCTTGATAAAGAAATTTGAATTTCAACATAGCCTCAAGTCATATGAAAACTAAGACAGAAACAAAATTTTCAGAATCAAATCAAAACTGGAAGATTTGCTCTGAATAGTATCACAAGAATTATTCCAGAGTTCAATTTCAATATCAAAAGTAACAGTAAAACAAATTCTTTTTACACTGTATTTATAAAAAAATGAAATCTGGAATTCTTACATTAAAAAACCAAACAAAACAAGCCAAAACTTGGCAGAAATTTTTTGATTGCTTGGGTTGGGTTTTTTTAACATCATCATCTATTTTTGTGATATAGCCATAGATTGTTGTGACCACAGTAAATAATTTCATAAATCTTCCTTCCCTGATGTTTTTGCTTTTGTTGCTGATATTCAAATGGTTCTCCTTTTTACAGAGAAATTAAAAGGTAGCTGTTCAGTGTTCTTCATATCTTCTTGCTTCTCCATTCATTACAATTTTGGCTGATTCTCTCTCACTTCTTCCAGTTTAGAAAGGATCCACTGTATGAAGGAAAAGGAAAAAATAAAAATTTTTCCTTGGTAAAAACCATACAAAGCAGCTGAAAATTAGATTAGGTTGGCTGGACACTTCACTGCCTGCTCTCTTCCTAAATGAGTTCTTAAACACAGTGCTTACAATTCTATTGTAGATTATAAACCCCTAGTTTTCTCACATGAAAATGGAGCCATTTAAGTACCAATATCTGACATTGAATATCATAGCTGATAAAACTGGCTAGGTTGAAATTTCAGTTTCCTGTTCTGTATTTCAAAGAATATTTTTAAAAATTTATGACATCATTTCACCCACGTCGTTATTAATGCTCTGCAGTAGTCTACAACTCCAAACAAATCACAGATGACAACAGAGAAGAGGGTAAGAGAATACAGAGGTAGGTTGCAGCAATGTGATAATACAGTTATTCAGAAAGAAGCCTTCTTTATATTTTGTTTCTTTTCAGGAATTTCAAATTCATATGTTTACTGAACATGGAAGGGAAATCAGTTTTCCAAGAGTTTAAAAAAAAAAAAAAAGCAGGGGGGAAGGAGAGGGCAACAGAGCAGTGACATGGAAATCTACGGTAAGAGATGAGTGGATTATTACAAATCAGATTCTGTTACTGAATCAGGTTCTACATTACAGATCTTTAGGATCCCCTCCTCCCTATCATAAGCTCACCCCCTCAAGGAAACGAGGGCTCCTGTTTACCAGGAGGCTGAAGATTTGAAAGAAGAATTGGCTGTTCAAGAAACTACTCTTCACATCCGAATATGGCACTTCTCACAGATGGAACAACCCTGTAGTGTCCACTAGACTGACACAATGTTCACAAGTGTCACTGAAATGACCTCATACCCTTTTTACTGTAAAAGCTGCAAGTTTCATTTTCACTGTTCCTAAAACACTTCCCTTGGTGTCACCTCTCTATATACACAAGCGTTAAGCGTCACATTTGCAGAAGTGAGATGTAGGCCTAAACAGCCTGGAAGTTACTCTCAGAAACTTCCTTTTTCTAGGATAGTCACTAAGGCCCTGATGACAATTGCTAAGTGAATCTGTTCAATATTCCGTCTCTAAGATAAAAACCACATTTCTTACCAAGCCTGTCTGACAGTGACCTTTCCCCTCATATTCACATTCCAGTTGGTTTGGTGAGGTTCATGGCCCTTTATAGGAACATATGCAAACCAACATTTTTGTGAAAAGTGCAGACAACTTTTTCAGCTTTTGTTTCCTTGCTTAAGACTTACAGCATACATAATATGATGCACTAATTTGATTTTTGTAATTGTTACTGATTTAGCTGGTGCGTAGATGGGATTCCCTTCTCACACAGACTAATGGACCTCAACGCTGCCTCTGCCCCACCACAGCCAAAAAGAAAAAAAATAAAGCAACTCAGTACCTCCAAAGAGCGCAAACAAGACAAATTCAGCATGGGGCCCTCAAATACCTTGACAGTATTTGTAATGCTTCTTGAGGTAAGAGTCAAACAGTATCAACTCATAACTAACCTTAGCTGAGTGAAATGACCCTTGTGAAGACAAAGGCAACTTAAACTGATGAGAAGATGCAAAACCAACTTAAACTAAGATGAGGATGGAACTTTTGCACACTGTTTCAAAGTGTGATCGCAGGATACTATATCACGCTGGTATGAATATTTACAAGACAAATTTATCGTATGTGAAAATAAGTAGCTACACTAATGAAAACAAGGCAGCAAGTCGGGTACCTCATAGTTCTGGTAGCAGACCTGAACTGCTCCTACTCTTTGTTGTAGTCAAAACTAATGACGTCAAAGAGAAGAGATCATATAGAATAATATATATAATAATAGTAGCAATATTGTATATCAAATAAACTATTTGTGTTACTATTCTGGATTTTTGTCATTCTTCAACCAAAACCATATTTTGAGGAACAGAGGAATGACACCCTCCACCTCCCCCCCCAATCCCTCGGAATTAAACTAGGAGAAATTTGCAAATATTTTTTTGTTCTATTAAAACGTACTGTTTTACTTCACATTCTTGATTGTTTAGTTTTTGTTAGCAGTACTGCTAAATGAGCCATTTGACAGAGATTTATAATTCCAAAGATTTACATAAGGAAGATTTTGGTGTTGGAATTGAGTATTTTTGAAATTCAGTACTGAATAGATCATTGCCATTTCCATCTGTGTAATCACTGTGCAGAAATACTGAATTTTAAGTATACATAGTAGTTTCATGTTAGAATATTTCTGTTTCACTTTTTAAGCCAAATTTAGCACAGTAACTGTAACAGTATTGTAATATTTTGACTTTACCTTAGCATCCTCTGGACTTTTAAAATTAATAATTTTTCCAAATTCTTTGGCATGGAACACAGACTTAACTCGTTCCTAAAAAAAAGAACCAATAATTCAAAACCGAAGTTAGTTTCTTCAAACTTTGTGACTAAGTTATTTACCATTAAGGCAGCTATATGGTTCAGACAGCCGCGTGTACCCATTACGCTAATCTGAGTATGTTCACATCGCATGCACACACCCTGAGAAACTTCATTTTCTGCATGAAAGCACAGTGGAGTGGAATACTCCAGCAATAATAGACTTCTTTTTATCATGGAGACCCTGGAGACTGGACTATAAAAGTGTGCAGGAATGGAAGGCAGATAATGGAGCATGAGGGGTAATAAAATCCAGTACTCCTTAAGGTTGTAATTTTTCATTCATTACCTGGGTGGATATTCCACCAATACTGACTTGCAAGTAGTGATCCTAAGTAGTGAAAATAGCAACTTAGGCTTCAGAAATAGAACACAAGCAGTGCTTTGCAAAAATACAGTTTTCAACCTTAGATTTCAATAAAGACATGTGAATGGACTCTGAAATGACTGCTGTGTAGGGATAAAGATGGATATGTTATTCAGCATTGTCTGAAATGGCAGAAACTCTAATAATTATTTCATCCTGTAAAAGTTCACTTGCAGTCAGAAATCCAGTTTGGAGGATTCCAAACCAATCTGGCTCTGCCTTTCATGCTCTCTGCAATAGAAACAAATAATCTAAGTGAAAAACTGAATGACTTTGTACACTGTCAAGACTGTCCTGACAACCAAGATGTGTAATTACATACATGAAGCTTATTAAAAACAGAAACAAACCAAAACACTAGCAGGTAAATTTACTGACTGAAATTAAATTCAGTTACCATCTCAACAAGAATTTAAGATATTATTTTTTTAAGGAACTTTGTCTCTGTAAGTACACTCGTTCGCCAGTGGTCATTTCTTCCTCATGTTCATTGCCAGTTTACCCGTGAAAGTAAGTTTGGGGACTTTTTTAAAGGAAAGATTTCAACTAAGAGCAATATTCTTCAACTTGCATTGAAAGGGATAAGCATATATCATTACAGTTTCTATGAGGATATTAATACCTTATTATACTTTTTGAAGAATTTTATTACTAGCAAATGGAAAAAAAAAATCCGTGGCGCATAGCACATGCAAATGTATTGCTCTGATATATTTGAATCTTCAGGATTGCAACAAGGGAGAAGTCCACATATTGGCATTCCAGTGACAGTCCAATCAGAGCCAGAGTGTGTAAAAAAAGTACTCTGCAATCTTCTGAGAGAGTTTTATTTTATCACCACTTTCCAAGCTATGAATACACCACAAACTGGTGCATACCAACAAAAAATTCCCAGGGCTCAAGGAATAAATTAACCTGCAGACATCAAGTCACCATTCTGCTTAAAACAGTCAGAAGCTAGTTATCTGAAGAGTTTGCCCATGTCAAATCAACTCCCTTCTCTGAGTGCATCTCAACTAGAAGACAGATCAAGAATTCAAAGGAGAGAGATCAGGAATTCAAAGTTCCATTTCATAAACAGTAACATAAAAAGGAAACGAACCATGGTTATGTTAACATACCTTGGCTTCAATGCGTAATCTTCTGCCATCAACGATAAAGGGTTCTTTGGTAAATTCATCATAACTGTATTGCCATTCACATGTCAGCTGTCCAAAAGTCCCTTTTGTCACAAATAACACACCACTAGGCACCAGAAAATAAAATTAGTAATTTAAAATTTAGTATAAAAATATTTAAAGGTTATCAAGTTACCCTAGCTCTAGCAGTGTCATTCATT
Organism: Limnodromus scolopaceus; assembly: GCA_028565335.1. Classification (NCBI taxonomy): domain Eukaryota; kingdom Metazoa; phylum Chordata; class Aves; order Charadriiformes; family Scolopacidae; genus Limnodromus; species Limnodromus scolopaceus. The sequence goes on along the minus strand of JAOXNO010000020.1, from coordinate 42,446,810 downwards.
GTTCCTAAAGAGTTATCATCTAATAATATATAACAATCATACAGGATATTTTCCAAAAAAGTGAACTTTGAACCTTCCTCTAACTTCTTTAAAATACCATGTTTCACAGCTAGAAGTAGTGTTATGGTTTTGCTATATTTTTACAAAAGGTTGTACAGACTTTCTATTTGAGAACAATGCATATTACTCCACTATTAGACAGACTCGTTCCTACATTATCCCTTTTCCCTTCAATATGCAAATTTATAAGTGAATCCCACAGTTCCATTGACTTCAGCCTAAACCAGACCTACAATGAATCTTTCAGCTAAATAAATCATAAACCCAACATTCCTTTTCTCATTTTAAGTAGAGAAATTACTGTGACACTGAAAATAGCATACTCCTGTGCTGAAGAATGCCACTGTTGAACAAGATTAACAGCACACTAACCATGCCTTCCCCATTATTTTATCTTACAAACATAATAACAGGCATGTCAAAGCATACTTACTGATCAACAATTATCAAGACATGCACTTTTTGATGATATTTTAATTGCGTATTATTCAGAGTCAAAACTGTTTACCTTTTAGTTACCATTAATAGATCTGTACTGTTGACCATAGCATGTGCAATATATCTGAGTTTTGCAAATCTTCCATTTTCAATTTTCTAAAAGAAATAAAAGTTTTACAGCTTTGAATATGCTAATATAAATTCATGTACTAATTTTGTGCTTAAAATCTATTTATTCTCCAAAAGTATAAATTACAACAAAGCACACAGCACATACTTTTAAATAAAAGGCAAATTTGATAAAGTCGGAATATGACTAACAGATCTGTGACAGCTAATCTTCATAGTTACGTAGAATTACCAACTTGTTGTTAATGCAGCTATGCAAATAAAAATCAATCCTAACCAAAACTGTCAAGGAACAATATAGTTTCTCAAAACATTTCAGGACTCAGTTTTCTACATATTCCTAGCACACACCAAACTTCTGCTAATACAGTTCTGATACAACAAAAGAAATAAGGATTCATTTCCTAATTTATGACAAGTCACCTCCAAAATGTCAGAGTCATTAATTCTGAGAATACATCTATACTTAACTGTATATAAGAACACACTATCATGTAGACAGTGGGACCTAATAATGCACTTGAGGTAATGATTAGCTTTTCTCCATATTTTTTTGTTTCCCCCTGAACTAACTTAATCTTTTAATCTTTTGCCATGAATATGTAGCAGAATATCCTTTAACGGGCAATAAATTTTAAATACTGATCAGAGCAGATGAATAATTTTTAAAACAGAGGCTCTGTAACTTTAACATGACTTGGCAACCATTGGATTTCTGACTTTCTGAGCAACGAGTGATTAAATTAGTGATCAAATTAAGATTGCTGCATCTTAGCTGGGAATAGCAACATGACTGCTTGCATATTTCCCATCTGTTACAAACTAGAAGAAAAAAAAAGATTATTAGAAATCAGCACAACTCAATAAACCCTTAGCTACAAACATATTGCTTCAGATGTGTATGCCAATATTTAAAAACATGTAGGTTAGTTCTCAGTGCAATTAAAATAGCAAAACCATTTAATGAGTATTCATAACCACAATAAAACGACAAAGACATTTAATTAGGTGTGCCCTACAACTTCAAATTTGGCCCCATGGATAACTCCACTTGCCCAAACTTTTTTTTTTTTTTTTAAATGATACATTTCCTCAAAGATGCTGATTCTTTAGTGACTAAAATGCAAGAACATTAGGATAACAGGCTCCCAAAACACAGCTTTCCAGAAAGCTCTCAGAAAGTTCAGATTATTTTTCTGTCCCCAACTCTGCTGGGCTACAAAACCACAGCTATTGATCATATGCCTACTTATACGTAAGTCGCTGCTTGAATTTCTTTCTGCAAGACCTAGTGTCAGGGGTAGAATGAATACAGCAAGAAGAATGGCATAAGAAATGAAGAATTAAGGGCTTAAAACACAGATTTTTAAGGTTTTTTTTTAAATTCTTGGAAACTCATTCAAGCTTTGTCCAGGGATTGCCATGCCTCCACTTTGAGTCTCTCCCTGCCTCTCATACTTTGGTCCAAGCTCCTACGTCATAAGTAAATAACAAACAAACAAAAAAATCCTCTCTCAAGGTAGCCTCTACAATGTTCCAGCACACGACACGTTGGATCATTGGAAGACAGATGAGGCTGTATGGACAGACAGCATGAACAGGACACCTGACCCAGATACCAGGCTACCCATCTTAAGTTCTATGTCCCAATGAATTTTCAATGTTAGTGGCTTAGTAAGAAAGACAGGGAAAGGGAAGAGAAGGCTGAAAGGAACTTACAGAAAAAAATCTCAGTGGAAAGAGCAAGGGTGGTTTGGTAGCGGCAGCAAATACACGTCATTTCATTCAATCTGCAAGACTGTGACAGAGCTAGCAATTTCTCTTACTGACTAAACACATCATAAACATTGCAAAATATGACCGGTATCTCTCTCCTATTAGAAGCAATTATAGGGGAGAAGCATTTAGCAATTTAGCCTTATTAGCATGGAGAGGATCTCTAGTCTTTCTCCTGCATCAAAGAATACAAATTTTTTAGGCTTTGCATCGCTTTGAGATAAGGCTCTCAGTAAAGAAGTTAATATCCCTTAAGTGGGACTTAAGAGAGCAGAGCTCTTCCTGTCTTTTCATTAGCTCGCTAGTTAATTTTAAACAAGTTGTCACCCACTGTAATTACTTAGTTTACTGATAATGAATTGCGAATTATGAAAATTATTATGAAAATACAGTACTTAGCTATCACACAGTTGCAATGCTAAACAAAAGTTATTTAAACATTCACCAAATTCCACAAAAAGAATTTCATTCTACTAAGACACATAAACAAGTGATTTGCTCAGCACACAGATACCATTAAGCATGTGGTACGCACTGAGCTAACTATTCTTGTCACATGCTATGAGTCAAACATCACAAACTCAAGTTATCTATGTTCTATAGTTTTTGTAAACAGACATTAATTGCAAAATAAAGCACAGGAAAAAGCTGCACAGTCCGTTTGCAAAGGTAACACTTGTATCTATGCCAACGCTGAGTAGTAACTACATTTTCTGTCTTTAGGTTTTTCTACCCTTCATTTACAATGTCTATCCCTTTTAGCATTTGACTTGCTATTCATTAGGAAATATATTATAGAGGGATACTGCAATTTCCTGCTTATAATTCTTATAGCAAGACACTACTGCGCTCTGCTACCAAGTGCCTTATACAACTCAAATATAAGTGGATATATATCCCTCAATATAGATGCATAAATACATTTATTAAATTTTACAGTACATAGCTATTAACTGGAGACAGTATCTTGGACCACTGTTGATGCAAAACTATGAAAGTTAACATTAATCATTGTTTGTTCTTACAGTTTCACCACTTTAAGAAAACAAATACTAATTTTTAAAACACAACTTCTGTATTTCAAGTTAAAAAAGGTTTAATAACCGGATTACTTTAGTATGTTATGGTTCATTGACTAAACATGGAAATCGAATGAATCGACTGAAAAAAAGACACTGCAACAGCTGTAAAGTGTGAAGTAATCCTAGCACAAAACCTCTACTTTTCAAATTATTCTTACCTGTAGTAAAAATGCTTAGATGTCACTGCAATAATCTAACAGATGTTATCATTTGTGCAAAGATGGATACGCAAATATGCTCGCTGTCTTACAAGCGGCATCTCTGCATTTGGAAAGATGCCCAACCACACCACATGATCTTAATTTACTGAGAAGCAAGCATAGATACCTTTGACAAAGTCAGAAATTAAGCAGAGCAGAATTTAAGTGATTGAGATAAAATTTAAAATCCGTGATCCTTTGGTTATAGTTCTAAAAAAAATACTAGTATTATGTGATACAAAAGTTCAATCCTGCTTGAATTGATCTCAAATTAAATGACATGTAAAAAATAATAAAGAACATTCCTATTTTAAAAGTGGTTATAAATCTGCTACTCTTGTCTCTAGATGTTCAGATTAACTTAAGTTTTCAGCTGGATTTTAGATTGCTGATTACTGTCCAAATGTGTGAATTCTGAAGGAAATTAACTGTTGTTGCTAGAATGTCCAATATTGAATGCATCTTTCAGTTCAAATTATAAGGTGACTTCTTCAAAAGCAGTAGAATTGTTATTTTCAGGAGGCTAACCTGGTATCATTACACAGCCAATCTTTCCCACAGAAATATTTAATCATTCAAAGCAGTACCCAGGTCACTTGTTCTATCTAGCTCGAGTGTGAAAAGGGGAAAAATTGTTAAATAAAGGAAAAAAAAACCAAAACAAAACGTATAGAACATTCATTTTGACTGCCATGCAAAATTCTCTCATCTTTATTAATAAAGAACTAACCTTAATCCTTTACTGCCTACTCCCTCATTCCAGTTACCCTAATGCACAGTGTCATTCTACAGAAAGCAAAGATTTTGTCCACAATGTGTTAGTGCCTGAATTCATGATTCCATTCAGTGATGCTGAATAACAACTCTGAAATCAACATGGTTCTGTTCAAATCAACAATTTGCAGTCAAGGCTAACATTTCGATCTAAGGCCACAGTATGCAGGACAGTAAAAATTAGGTCAGAAGCTTTCTTTCAGAACATTAAGTTTCTGCTTCACAATGGGAATATAATTTGCCAGTGTTGACTAGCAGAACCATCTTGATAAATTTTTGATCTGAATACCAAGAGACTTTATTTGATGAGCTGAATGGAGAAACCATACTGATCTGTATTTTCACTACAATGACCACATCTAGATGTTTTTTTGTCTTTTCCTGCCAATACAACCAAAGTTCTTTGATTTGTAGCATCTGAAGTGATTACTGTAACAGCAGGGAAATGGAAAATATTCCAGTTTTCTTTTCTGTATTCTCTGTCAGCAAGCAAGCTGGTACATGCTTTGCCTAGGACACTTTTAGTTTTTACTTGCTTTTCCACCAGATATGAGCATTTATGCTTCAATCACAAACAAGCTAAAATGAAACTGAGCCACACAAGCTTCTATGTTGTTCTGAAATAACTGGTGTTAGCGAGTCTCAGCTACCTTCCTCCAAATATACACAAGACTTCTATTTGGGGATGGGCAATGGCTACATCCAAATATTGCACATTTAAGTGGTAAGGATCCTGCTCTTTCCTTTAACATAGACACAACAGGCTTTCCAAAGGACAACGGATAATGACAGCTTTGACTCAATTAAGGGAGCAGCAAGCTAGACAGCATGCCTGAATGGATGCCTGGAAAGAGTCAGGACAATGACAAATAAAAATGAAGTTACTCTGAACTTTCGAAAGAATTTCTCCCTATAATTCTATGAAGTGAAGTCTCAGTTTTAGAGTACTTCCCAATATGGACATTTTTGGTTTGATTTGAACCCAAGCCCAAGGTGGGTGAGGGAAGGAAAGAAAGTAGGAGTATTACACGCTTTTCCCACTCCTTAGATGTTCTTCCCAGCAGCCTGAAGTTTGAATACTAAGAAACAAGGGTCTTCTCAACCCAATCGAACATTCTGCCACCTGATCTGAAGCTTATCTCATGACCAAAAAAAGCTCACAACTCAAAGCTGAACACCTTCAATACAGTAGGACACAGTATTGAAGCACAGCTTTGAAGGACTGCCTTGCTAACAAGCTTACATCCACTGCAGCAGAGTGGGCAACAACCTTACACAGCACTGTGGAAGAGCCCTCACAAACTCACACACTATAAATGCAAATTAAAAATAAAAAAAGGTTTTGAATTTATTTTGATTGTGGGTAGGCACTGAGCTGTGACACAGAGAACTCCACTAATAATAACAAAGATATAAACAGCCTATTAAATGACCCCAGTAACTGTCTACAGTATTGCTCTGCACTGACTTAAATCTACAGAGCGTCTTGAGAAATCAAAAAGATAAAAGAACCCTGATCAAAAGGGATGTAGCACATAACATCAAAGATAAAGAACATAGCCAATTCTTAGCAGCCCGAGCTGAAAGGATGGCACTTAGTCCTGGAGTTCTCAGCACAGGACTGGACTTCAAATTCAAATTCAATTCACCGGTGAATAATTGGAGGAAAAAAAATAGCGCATCCAAAAGGTAAGCTATTAAAATATATTAAACTGGAGGGGCAGGAAAAAAAAAGCATTTTAAAAGTTCGTTGAGGTTTTTTAATATGGTACTTTAAATCCCCCAAAAAAAAATCTCTAAATTTTTTTTTTCATTTTTGCTGCATTAAAGAGCATCAGTTTCAGCTAGTTAACTATTATACTTTTCACAGGTTTTGGTTCCATGACTTAGAGAGAAATTAAATACTAATATGCTTGGAGATACAATTTTTGGTTATCCTAAATCCAAATTATTTCTTTTCCCTATGTATATTCAGAGGAAGCTAGACTCAAGACAAACAAATAAAATACTTATACAACATGACTACATTTTTTATTAACATAAAAGCATCAAAAATAGAACTATACTCCATGAAAGAGACTTCAAGGTATATAATCGTATTTGCCAGCTATACTGGCAAGGATTTTTACTGTTTTTTTATTTATTTTTCAGTTAGCATTTTACAACCTTTCTATTTACCGAATAAAGAAAGAACTTTTTATAGTTATATTGCGATGGAACTTGAATTAATTACACCTGACCAAGAAAGTACTATCATTCATGCTAAATTTTACTTCCACATTCTGTAACGATTTGTAGAATTATAAGTTAAAAAACTTAAAAAGCTAGGTCAATTTAATACCAAAAAAAAGTATTATTACTAAAAATAAATTCTCAATTCTGTGGAGATGCTGTTTCAGTCAAAAAATTATTATGTTTCTTCCTATAGCTGTTTTAAGAATGAAGAAAATATGTGCTTTGTTATAAAATTGAAATGAATTGTCTTGTAAGACAGGTCATTACAGAACAAAACCAAGATTTTATAGGATAAAAAAAGAAATTACACTAAGAAGTCAAAAGGAAATCATAATGTCAGGTAATATATTCAAAGTTCCCTAAAAGCAGTGAATTTAATAAAATGCAGCAGTAACCTTTCCATAAAGTTGTACCTAATAATTTCCTCAAATTTTAGGCATGACGTGTCCTTTTCAAGACTGAAGTTCAAAATAATTTCCTATATTCTTCAAAGAAATTCCTGAGATCCATTTGTATCTGAAATAGTCAAAATCCTTCCCACAATGTTTCAGGCAGTAACACATCGCAATACAGTCTTTCATCTACTTCTGTAAGACATCCTTCCGAGATGACAGTCTTACAAAATAAGTAGCAATACATGATCTGTAGCAATCTTAAGTATCAGCAGTTACAGCTAAAACAAGCTCTCAAGTTGAGCTTGTCCCCTCTTTTATCTGGGAGATTACTTGGCATCTATTCCTTGGCTCATTGCCCAAGAGATCAGACCGTACAGCAGCTTTTGACGGCACAGAGCCAGAATAAGTAGTCTTACAGATTGTAATGGTTTTTCCTTCAGAATTTTGATAACTGGAAGACAATAAACAATGAAGGACATGACATCGCCTTTGGTAAATACACAAATATTTCAGAAGCTTTTATTGCTTTAAAGCAATTCTAATTCTTCAGATGTTGGCAGAAGAGTTAATTCTTACTACAGTACTTATTGAGACATGAATATCTATCGCAAGACTTTAAAATGCAAAACTAAAACCTAAATTTAGCAATAAATCACAAAAAAGAATGAGAAAACCGTGCAAGCATTCCAGTGAACACAGAATAATATAATTTTAAAGAAAACACGTAACTTGTAAAGCTATATTATAGAATTTACAATACAGAACTAGAGTGGTTCAAGGTTGCTTGTTTGTGTTCTTTTCTTCCCCCATGTTTAGAAAAATGAAAAACCTGAATACTTCAGCATGTTACATATGTTTTGACTACACAGACCCTGGTATTTTCTCTAGTTGTTGTGATTTTACATAGGGTTTAGTTCTAGGGTGGATTTTTTACTTTTTTTTTTCTTGCTATGAAAAGAAAAATATGGATTTACAAACCAAGTAATTTATGGTCACAATCAAAAATAACTAAATAAACCGTTATTTCACACATCTAAGGATTCCAAAGGATACCCAAATTTAGTATGTAAAAAATACAGTAAAACAAATGATAAATGAAAAATTAAAAGGTTTATGTTAAATGATCCTTTTAAAAGAATAAATGCATTTTATCTTTTAAAGACTTTTAAAGGCCATTCAGTGTTTTTACATAACCTAGTTCTAGGAAACATGAGAAACAATGTTGGAACAGAACAGATGAATCCATTTTAGATATACTTTATACGTGTTTATTGTTAAAAAGAAAAGCAGACAAAATACTTTTGAAATATGAAATAAAACAGTCAAACAGCATTTTAACACCAATAATGACTGTACAACTCAGTAAAGTTTTACTAAACACATTTAATAGCATTCCATCTAGCAAATTATAAATAAAGCCTGTCAAACACATATAAATGCAAAACCATTAAATACATTTGATAGAAACACCCGGAAATAAACTCTAAGTCACGGTATTACTATTTCTTCATATTATTTGATACTATTTTCACCTAATGTCCAGTTTTAACTAGAAGATTATTTTTATTATATACTTTGCTCCTTTGCCTAGCATTCATCATCATACAGTTTATTTCCCCACATATTTTTTTTGCACAGTTTTAAAAATAATATTTAATATCAGACATCCCCAATTTCCCAGTGGGAATTATAGCAGCAACATTT
>JAOXNO010000020.1:42415205-42437999 GCA_028565335.1 Limnodromus scolopaceus | reverse complement strand
AAAAGTGACAAAGGCCAGGTATTATTGTTACAGTCCATAATATCCTAACTGTCATCATCATCATCATCACTACTACTGTGAGTCTTAGTCCATTCCCTGTAGGCCTGTCTTTTCTGAAAGCATGGTAAGGGAAGAAGAAAGCAGAAGAATTAGTTTAGAAGTATTAGTTTGTCTGGCAAATGTGTTAATTAAAGCAAACTAAAACTCCAGAAAACAAATTCTGAAGTGACACCCTACTTCAGCACACAGTATGAGCACTCAAAATCACCTATATCCCATTTCCTTTATTCAGCATATACAATCACTAAGTCGCTAAAAGAAGCGCATTCCAACCTAATCCAGTGATTCACTGAAAATGTTACAACACAGTGACTGCAGTGGGGCCAGTCACCAGACCTGTAATGCATAGAAATAATACAAAAAGGGAGAATAATCTTATTTGCCCTGTAAGATTATATTATGTTATTCAAACTGCTTCACATAGGGAACTTGTGATACACCGAGTCTCATACAAAACACAGAAATAATCTCTAGATCCAGAAACATTAAGAACCAAAACATTAGTACACTTTAGGGTAAGATAAGATTAAGATATCAAACATACTATATCAGAAATTAACATCTGAAAAAAATTTAAGCAATTCATTACTTTCTGTTTTGACTGTCTACAGGTAGAATTACAACCCTGTCTGGATCTTTCAAAACACTTCTTCAAGAGTAGTTCTCCCTCAGAATCATCAGAAAAAACCCAAAATGCAAACATGCACAAATTTAAGATGCAAAAGCAATGCAAAGTCATTAGAGAAGGCTACACATCAGAGCTGACACTGCTGGCTTGCTAGCATTTGTTTTAGTGGTATGCTTTCAAACAGAAAAGGGGATGTTTTAAATACCAAAAAGAGGAGAAAGACTAGCAGTAAGTTTATGCTGGTCATTAGCAGTAGCTTCTAGCTATGCTCTAGTTAAGGTAATACTGCTTTATAACAGTAGCTTTAAACTGGAGAGCTACCTCATTAGAAGGCAGGCAGAGGCATACTATTTGTTATCAAAAAATTTTCAGTCTGCTGAATTAGATCATGAGTGAATTGTATGGCAAACATAGCTGAGATGCCCCAAATAGGACAATCTTCTACCAGAAAACAAAAGACAGACTAATACAATGCAGGAGAAACAGAAACTATCAGATGGGAACTCAAAATGAAACAAACAGCTGTGACAATTCTCAAAATGGTCTAAAAATTTTCTCCAAAGGCTACTTTGTACCTCATTCTTTCTTACTTCTCAAAAAAAGTTATTTCTCTATGACTTCTCCAACATTTCCCTGGCTCACTGTGAATCTGTATTTTAAGAATTCTGTTTACATTCATGAAATCATTAATTACTATATTTATTCTGTTTGAGTATTTCTAAAATGCAGTTTTACTTCTAAAATGCAGAGAATAAAAGCAGAAACTCTGTAAGCTGCGTAACAGTTGAAATTATTTCCATTTCAATTTCAGAGTCAAATTTGCTTAAATGGCAGCTGAATTATTCAAGACTAACTGCTGCTCAGCATATTCTTCATGCAAACAGTATTCCACTTAAAAATTGTTTGTGTTCTTTAAATGGCTGGAGTATGACATAAATACAGCTATTTTAAGTGTTTAAAATGCTGTTTTTCATAAAACTGAGATTAAAAAGTCACTGTTTAAAATGTGTACTATAAAATTACTGAAAAAAAGCACCTTTGCATTTACCATCACTGTCTATCAAAAATAAAAGTTAAAGACATAAACCTTTTTAATTACACATACAAACCTTTTTCTTCTTTCAAAGTGCTCTACATCTTGCAAAAACCTCTACAGATATACTGGTATAAATTATGCTGTGATTCTCAAAGTTGTATCACAGAAACTAAATCACCAAAGTGGTCATAAGCCTAAGAAATTAAATGAAACTTCTTGACTATTAGGTGAGGGATGGTAGGGAATTTAAGAAATGGGAAATTTTGTAAAATATTTATTTCACTATGGCAAATTATCTTTCATTTTCTTCACCTGTAACATTTGACTTCCGGTTCCATCTCTTAATCGGTAAGGTCTAATAACTCCATCTTCACCAAAGAAGCGAGGTGGGCGTAGGCTTATCACATCTTCTGATGAATCTGCAACTCTGACAATAAAACAGCAAATTTAAGGTATGTGTCAATATCTCTATTCAACTATAAAGGCTCTAAATTATTTTAAAAACAATTTAAATTTAAGTACCAGTACAGCAATTGTTGTCTATGTATGTACTTTTGCACATGAACAGACATTGAACAGATATTCTGTGAATCCGAAACAGTTTTTACTCAGAAATCTATTTCAGAGAACGATTATTAGAAAATCAGATGGCATCAGGAGCACACGCCTGCAATACTTAACCACTGTCTAAGTATAATTTTGAAGTTTTCAAGTACAAAAGGCAGCTGTGCCATACAGAACTTCTGCTCCGATATTTTTCTTGCTCTTCTCTGCTAAAGAACGTAAAGTGGAAAACAAAAGAGACTGGCAATCTTATGGCAGCAAAAGTGGTCCAGCTGACTAAGAACAAGGCCATTAAACACCTGTATTCAGAGGATGATACTAAATGCACTCTCAAAACACTTTCTCCTACTTCTTTATACATTACAGTGTAAGATACAGCAACAGCTTTATTGAAGTGAGAGAATCACAGTACTCAATATGCAATCCTAACAGTTCTCAGTCTGAACAACCAGGATAGGTCCTGGCATGACCTGGTAGTCTTGGAACCCATCTCACATAGTAGTAATAATTAAAAAGTCGATGCAGCTGAGAAGTCCTCTTTTCCTGTATATTTGGAGTAAAAGGGAAAAAAAAAATCAGCAATTTCAGCAACTGAAGGAAGTCTGATCTTTGAGGCTTTTAAACTATTTTCTTTGGTAAAGCTAGAAATCCTGAGATTTGATGTTGTGTTTTTTAATGCTATCAGCTGTGTATTTTTTAAATAGCCCCCTATTTATTATATAAGCAACAACACGGGTATTTTTTATAGCTCATCTGTATTAATGACAAAGTTGAGAGATCTAGAAACATTGACAAAGAAGTGATACAAAGACACAATGTACTACTACTATTGTCTGTTTCGTACCATATCATTCTTCAAAACTTATTTTACTTACTTTTTAATACCCTGAAATGTGCTGCTTGCCATGTCTATGATTCCTCCAGTAGGCCGAGCTACTGCTCCCACTAAGCCTTTTCCAACACCTTTGAAAAACCCAGCTGCTCCTTCTTTCTGAGCTCCTAAAAGGATAAAGTGCAGCAAAGCATTACAAAACATTGGGTTTTTCTTACAGTCTTAGCAAACTTAATTCCCATTTAATCACAAATCTTTCTTGATATGCAGCTACACAGTCTTCTCCACACAAAGTTGATGTAAACAACATTTAAACTAGAAGTCAGTAGGAATATAAAATCTTGGTAAGAAGTTTTATAACTCAGATTTCTAATGTCTCATAAAGAGTTTACCATCATATGAACAGTCAATACATCAGAAGACATAAACCTACCTCTTATTGGTTTTGTAACTATTCCTGTTATACCACTGACAAAACCCTATGAAGAGAAACAAAAGATACATTAAAAATATGCTTTCAGATTATATTTTTCATTTCTTACATTTTTGTATACTTCATTAGTGAATAGCCTCAAAAAACATGTGTTGGAGTATTCTAAAATTCACAAGTTAAGAGAATTAAAGGCACCTGCTTCATAGTTTCTACCTTCTCTTCTACCCTCACGTATTCTTCTTTAAATCTGTCACTCAATTGTGGCCATATATTTGCAAAACTAGAATTAAAATAAAGAGTAACATCTCTCTGGTGACTATGGCAGCCTCCATATTTGTTATTCTTGCCTGCATAAAGATCATAAATACTTTTTTTTTTTTTTCTCCTTACAGAAACTAATCCTTTTCCGCCACGAGTGATACCCTCTCTCAGACCAGTGGGCTGTTTATTCATGGCTTCTCTCCTTTTCTGCTGGTAATCCTCATCCATAGTTATGGCAGCTACTCCTTTTGCCATAGCACCAGTGATTCTCGATGCAGCACCAGCTAATCCACCTATTGTAAAATAAAGTAAAATGCCAATGCAATTTACAAACGCCTATATTGCTTAATAGTAAGTACACTACTGTGATAAGGCTGAAACTTACCAACAGCTCCCCCTACTAGTGCTTTAAGTCCTAGTGCCATTCCTTCTATAAATTCTTCAGGACCCTGGATGGCTCCCTAAAGGAAAAAAGGATTCATTTCTGTTAGGCTTCAAATAGTACATGCATTACATACACGTTTGCATTGGAATTTTTATAAAACAAACAGAACAAAAGTAAGACCAAGAAAGAAAGTGCGAAAATGCCCATGAGAGCACCTGAGAGAAAGACTGTTTTAGAATCCTATTTCATTTCCTGAAGTCTCCTTATTTTAAGTCAAATGAGGAAAAAGACAATTTATTTTTAAATAAGAACCATAAGGAACAGTTTTCTGTGAATTAAGTTTAACAGCCTACTCTCTCCTTTTTATCCCACTTGAGTTTTCATAGAATCATATGGTAAATTCTCCTAGGACTTTCACTTTCAATTTTCAATTCAAAATCTAAATTTAAAACCAAAAAAGGTATTAATATATCCACATTTTTCACTATAATTCATATCTATCTACTTGTGATGCATTTCATAAAAAGGCGGCAGAGATTTTTACCTGGTAAGGTTCATAGAAGAATGCTTCTACTCCTTCAGACAAGCCTCTTATGAATCCAAATGGATTACCCAAGACATCAAGGCCAAGTATAAGAACATACATCTGTTTAATAGCCTAAAATAAAAACAGTTATTAGTAAAAATATTTCAGAAATTACACTAAAACAAAGGCAAACAGTGTAGTATGCCCAGATCATACAAAGTGAAAGCAACATGAGTTTAATGTAACAAACTTAATTATTTGGAAAAGTAGAAGTAGCTGTATTAAAAAGGATCTTACAGTGAGTAAATCATATTAAGTCAGCCAAATAAACGTTACTTCTTACAAGCATTTGACAGGTAATGGACATTAATGTTCATAAGATTTTATAAAGCAAGCACATCACCTAGATTTCTCTCATACTACAAGACAAAATTTAGTCTGTCTGCATATGTCGAGAAAATTTTGTTAATTGTGACTGCAAAACACTATAGCTACATCTACATGACATGTAATTTGATTTTTAAAAAAAAGGTTGAGCATCTTCTAGGAGACTGCAAATTTTCCCTCTAGGAAAATGAAGGGCCAGAGAACAACAGATAACTTGTTTCCCAGTTAAAACCCTGTATAGGCTTTTTCTCCTTTAAAGATGGACCAATCACTAAATGAATATGTCTAAAGCAATGATGGATGGATAGAAGACAACTAATTCTTTTATGCAAAAGCGTGCTTGCTGGATTCTCTCAACTGGATGCCAGGACCTGAAGATGGCCAAAGAAGGATCATAATTCATGTACTACTGACGTCTAAGGAAAAGAATTACCATTTTGATGCCAACTCTGCTCTTTCAGAGCTGCATTGTGCTTGCTTTCACCATCCATTCCAGCAAGTTGCTTTGTCATGCCACTTATCTTCTAGTCATAATTTGGAAACATTACTTGACCCCAGTATAAAGGCAATCGAATCCAATTAATGAGTAATTGTTTTGTATGTGTTTATGTATTTAGCCTTTGTAAAAACATACAAGGCTGAATTTTATTTATTTTCATAGAACCAAAGTGCACAGTAGCACTTTCAAAATATAAATTTACTGAAATAATGAAATTTATTTATTCCAACCTGTTTTGAATAATGTCTTACAACTGCTGATTGGAGCTGCTGAGTAGTACAGAAGTGATAGCTGAGTTCAAAGAATGCCAACCTAAAAAAAAAAGAAACGAAAAAAATTAAGCCCTTATTATGCTGAGCAAAATAAAATCTAACATATGTAATACTGGTTTAATCTTTGGAAGCATTCTTTACAATCATATTTTCAACCTACTTAAAGACAACATCTTGCACATCTGTGAGGGTTGCCCCTATACTTTTCAGCAGGAGATTCAAGGACTGAAGCGGTATCAATTCATTCTTTCGTTCTTCTTTGTTACTATCTTCTCCACCCGTACTGAGTGAAAAGCTTAAGTGTAACTAGAGAATAAAAATGAGATTGAGAAATAAAATGGTTGGTTATTAGAAGTACTATATTTCTACCTTTGTAATCTTTTAGATTATTTAAAAATTGAGAGAAGGCATTTCTAATCTTGACTGAAATCAGACTGACTTCATAAAAGAAAACATAAATACACCACATAATGCAGTAAGAAGACATTTAAAGTCAAACTGAATAACTGCAAATACCTTTAAGAAAACAAAAACTTGAAATTGCTTACTCATGTTTTCAATAAAGACTCCAGCTATAATAATAGCTATAATTTAGCTATTATTATAATGATTAATAATAAATATTGCTATTAAAAATTAATAATAAATATAATTTATAATTATAATTTTATAATAATAAGCTATAATTTAGCTTATTAGTTTGTTCCCAAAAAATTTTGTTTCTATAACTAATACCTAAAATCAAAGCAGACTGAAAATTACAACATAGCATGGTGTCCAAGGAAGAATGATAAACAAGAGTGAAAACAAGTAATTATTAAAAAAAGTTTTACAGGGGCTAAATAAACACTGGAACATGTACACAAGAAAACCCCCACCTGTGCAGACCTGAATTAACCAACGTTTTTGTTTCACAGAACTTACAGTGACGGTCTCAAAACAGAAAAACTTTCAGGAAAAGTGGTTGAGGGGCTCTATAGTGCACAAGTTTATTCAGCATTTTTAGAAACCAGATGGAAAGAAGTTATGCCTGTTTCAGTTCTCTGAAGAACACCACAATTTCATTAACTTACGGTATAACAGAGCTTAACTATAGCTCATTTCAAAGATACATAGCTCATTTTGCAGAACCCACGTCCCTTAATTCACAGTTCTATAATGACTTCATAACTGTTACAAACTAATCTTTTATTAGAACCCAAAGCCTATTTAGTCCACCCTATCCCCTCCATGTAATTTTTCTTGTTAAATATGACAGAATTCATTCAAAAATGAGCTTTTGCTTACTTTTTTACAAAGTGTTCACTTTGTTATCTGAACATATGAAGGGCATTTTATTTTTGTCAAGTCCTGAGCAGTTTTTGTAATAAAACCACTGGAGACATACCTACCAGCGTCTAAATGAAGATCCACTGAAACAGCTACTAAATACACTTGGAATGAGTTAGGCTAAGCTGTTTACATAAAGTTAGCCAAGCAGTTGCTGGAATTACCTGCTCTAATAGCAGACCGTTTCTAACACCTCACCAGACACCATAAAGAGGTAAAACTCGAACTGTTCTGTGATCTATTTCTCACGGCGTGAAGCGGAGATTCTCTTATTAAGAACTGTCATAGAGCCTACAAAGTACCACCACAGCTTTAATGACGTCAGCTAGGCAACAATCAAAAAAAGAAGACTGGTAAGCTACAAATGGATGAAGGTTATATTTGGACAAACTGGCTGTTGCTTCCATGTAAGTATGCACATACTATTCAACAGCTGTACCTGAATGCTTATGGGAATGGGGAAATACCCAGAAGTAGACTTTACTGAAGTAAAAACCAAAACTGCTTTTCCAGTGAGTATGTAACAATAAAGCAGAAAATGTCATTGCACAGTAATGCTAGCTGCATGTGTTTTTGAGAAATGACCTCATTCCCCAATCTGCAACACACTGTCTGCACACAAACTATACATTTTGCAAGGATCTCTTAAATAATAAAAAGAATTACTGTATATTAAGAAAGTCATAGATAGGAATGAAATAATGAACTTTTAATGTAAATATTTAATAAATACTAACATAAACCACACATAAAGTAGTGGTAACAGTGAAAGCGCTTTTCCATTCCTAGCACCTTTTTATTTTATTTTTGAGCACCTCTACTATGTTTCTTCACTTCCAGTGCCTACTATCTGCAGAAAACAACAATTCTTCAGTTAGAGAGCAAACACAGATTGTAATGTGAAAAAGGTATACCTTAATTGGAGAGATATGAAAGTATTCATACAAGCTGATTTGTGAGGTATCCATTGATGACACACTCATCAGTTCTTCTTGAAGAGACTGAACATCCTTTTTGAAAAGTTCTAGCTGTGAATGCATTTTCAAAAATATATTACTTTAAAATTTAGGGTACGTAAAACTACTGTGCATTTGTCACTGAGATGCAATACATTGACCAATACTACTTATACCCTCCTGATCTTTTTTTTATTTTTTAACTTAGAGTCAACATTTTAGAGGACTTTTAACTGGCGTTTGCTTCCTGTCTTTTTTTGTATGAAGAAGATGAAACACATGCATAAAAATACAATCCAACATACATCTATTTGATAGTAAAAACAAACCAATTTTTTTAAATGAAAGTTCAAATACCAAATATTTTCAAGAAAAGTTTGGACAATTTTTACCTGTGTTAAAAAAATGGCACACACATATACCCTTCTGAACATATAAGATAGTGCAAAGCTTTTACAAAAAAATAGACTAAAGACTATTTTCTTTTATATAGAAACTAGACTTTTACAGACTCTGAGAAGACCTTCATCTAGCCCTTCTCCTTCAAAAGATAGAGTTCCTTTACAACAGTTTTTGAAGAATTGGCCAAGTATAAAAAACATTTTAAAATTTTTAAATAATAACAATTCTAAAGTTATAGTCAGAAAAGACTTAAGCAGTCAAAGAAAATGAAGTTGTAACTGAAAATAATGTGAGACGTCCTTTCAAAACAGTAAACCCAGGTACCACGTTGCTACTTAAACAAGCAAAACAGTCAAGGCACTTATAGTTAAGTATGGATCAAATCCTAAAATTATGCCCTGCAATTCCACTAAAAATGACAGTGCAGAAGAGGGCCTCCTCTAATCTCTGGATTCAGTGATTCAGCTCACAATCCTGATCCCAAACCATTAATCTTTCCACCTGGGGGGGGAGGGGGAAGAAAGAATAAAATACAACATATTTTTTCCAGTACAAAACCATGCATTGAAAATTAACATAATTCTTCAAGCTACCACAATAATCTAGAATTCACAGGTACACCTGGTATCAACAGATGTAACAGACTGCAGGCCCTAGCACACTGTTGGGAACCACCAGCTTAGACTACGTGTTCCTGCATGTAAAAATACAGTGACATTACTGAAATAATTCTAAAGTAACATTATTAATGTTAATTAAACAACTGTTTTGCTTAAGGTACCCTTTAAATTCTCATATATTTCAGAAGTCACAATTAGAATGCTCATTCTTACTATTTATATTTTTAAAGATGTTTAACAAAACTGGACTCATCCAGCCTTTAAAAAGATTACATTACTCAGTTTTGGTCCAAGAGTTTATAATATAATAAGAAAAGACTATCTAGAAATAAACATTTAGGTCTTGCTTTAGATAAAGGTGCCTCTCACCAGAGAGGATGCCATTATTCAAGTTAAAATTTTACTTAAAATTTACATTACCACCAGGAGACAAGAGTTCCTGTACCAATAAGCAATTAACATATTTTGTGAGTCCTTCCAAAATTGTGTGCCACTAGAGCTCTGCAAAGAACCCTAAGGCTTCAATTTACAGCAACAGGAAAGAAGGACAGGACTAAAGCCCAACCTCAAGGTAACTATGTAAGTGTC
The DNA here is from genome assembly GCA_028565335.1 of Limnodromus scolopaceus. Classification (NCBI taxonomy): domain Eukaryota; kingdom Metazoa; phylum Chordata; class Aves; order Charadriiformes; family Scolopacidae; genus Limnodromus; species Limnodromus scolopaceus. Next base: position 42,428,221 of record JAOXNO010000020.1, on the reverse strand, counting down.
CTGTGAACTGGACAGTACGTTTAGTTTTCTTTTAACACAGGCCAGAAAACAAGCTACAAACAACCCATCAAAATCAGCATCTTCTTTTTAAAATTCAAAGCAAAGAACTCCACATGCTCAAGAAACAAAAGTAGGAAATTGAAGGTATATTTAATACATTAAACCATCAGGAGTAGCAAATTTACTTAGATAAAAATATCTACTGAACTACAACCCAAAGCAGACAAGTCTTACATTTATATATTCTGCTGCAAACTTGCAATTCTAACAAGATTCCTATCTTGCTTGAAATGTTATTCCTGAAATTAATTCTCTTTTGTTCCATGCTTCCTTCTAGTTTTCAGTTCATATTTACACTGGAGCAACTTTTCAATCTTTTCTCCTTGTTTTAGTATAATTCGTGAGCAGTAAAACTTTTTAAATCTCTGCTGTGTAGATGTGCAGAAATAAAAGTGAAATAAGTTGCCTTTCCAGCATACCCTTCACTTGCCACAGTAAGACAATACCTTTTAATGACCCATTAAAAATGACGTTTTTGCTCTACTCATCCAGGCAGATTTTTTTATGCAAATATTTCTGGTTCATTTTCTACTAGCGGCATTTTTGAGATACAGACAAAGCCAATAGACTTTCTGCTAAATAATTTATCCGTTCATAGTGTACTGACATTCAAATTTAAACACTCATAACAAGAATAGCATGCCGAATATACATCAGAACTGCACTGTATCAATACAAGCTTACCACTTTTTTTTGTTTTCTTTAGCAAATCCAAGACACCTGGCTCCTCTGTTGCTTTATGGTTGTATCCGAAGTTTTCATTATTTCCCAATCAGACTACCTTGCACTACATTCTATTGTATTTTATTTCTACTCTTACTATGTGCCAACTCCTCTCGTTCTCCCTGTACAGTAATTCAATTCCCTTCTACTGCCCTCTCCTCTCCACTTAGCATCAACATGTTGACTGCGTCATCTTCCAATTTTTAAATTTTGTGTAAAATTACTGAAGACACTTTTACTTTCCAATCAACTTCTCTCTCCATTCTTTTTACATTCTCTCACTCTCATAGACAGGCAAGGTGATTTCCTGGCCAAGATTTTACAAGATTTATTTTTATTTTTTTAAATAAGATACATTAAGGAAAAGAGTATTACTTTCATTCCCTTCCTGTCTTGGTTTCTTAATTAACTGATCGCTCAGTAACATCAAAGAGTCTACAACAGCATTAATTTCTTTCTTTCCAGAAGGTGTTGAAGCCTTCTTCACATCGGATGCAAGATGAGGATAAAGGAAAGAGTTACCATGGGTAACAGTAACTCTTAAAAACCTCACAGCTTCCTATTAGTCCCAGATGCAGCAATTAACCAGTGTTACAGAAACAGAAGACCAAGTTGTTTTTCCCTTTTTTAAATACAAGTTGAATAATTACAAATATTAAACAACAAAAGCTTTCTACCTCTTGGTCACTTGGCACTTCAGTCTGCGTAAAGAATTCAACCAGTGCATACAGGAAACCAAGATCTAATCTGAGATCCATCTCTTGAATCAGCACTTTAAAATACCTACACATGAAACAAAACAATTGTTAAAGTGTTTTATGAAAACGTGTAACACATAAAACAATCTAGGGTACTTAGGCCACTTTTGTATTGACTTTCAGGTACTTTTTTTTCTTTTTTTGAGGGATTTGCCATTATTGGTGAAAAGAAGTCTTCCCATAGCGGTGCAAGATAAACACGTTTTCTGTAGCCAGAATTGTTTTAATCAAGTAGCAGCATTTAACACTGTATATAGCATGGTTAAACAGAGAGTTTTTTCTAAATTAGAAAAGACTAAAAATCTCCATTGAAAAGACACTGAAAAATCCTTGCTTTACTCTGCAATTATATGGATAATAAAGGGGGCTCAGCTTTCATCTAAGTGCTCTGATCTTTCCAAGAATGAGTTGGTGTAAAATTATCTTGTATCATGTTTGCCTTTATAATAATTCTAAATTTTAAAGCTTGATTAAACATAATTGATAGCAAAAGAGAATATGTTGAAATACTTACTTAATGTGAGATATTTGTGAATGTCCTGCAGTTCTCATGACAATACTGACATCGGTAAAAGGTTTTGGTGCTATGAAGTTGTAAAATAAAAAGAGATCAGCGCAAATTTTTATGTGATATACATAGCTTTATATTTTTAATATGAAAATGTCATATATGTTCAGGATTTTCTCAATCCTGTAAAGTTGGATTATATAATGGATATGACTGGCAAACAGCTACATCAGGGAAAAGAGAAGGAGCAGAAAGGAACAGGAAGAGAAGGATGAAATGAAACATCAAAATTCTATTTCACTTAGTTCTGAAAATGTGCCATTTTCATTTCAAAGCAAATTAATATTGACGTAATCTTAGAATTATATCGTTTCCCTAGACATGGAATAGGAATTTCCAATGGCTGATACAAAAACATAAACTAAAAAAAAAAGGCAGATTTTTGCATTCTAGTTTGAAATTGATCATATTTATATCATAAACAGCTGACAACTTATTAGCATCTGTACAAAATTACATGCAGTATTCTTTGTCCCAAACCAGAACCCCTCCTGAGATTACTCTGGTGTTCAACTGACTTTGCTCTGAACGAGTCAATGAAAAACTACAGTTTATCACACAGTATACTGACATTGAGCTCCATGCTCCAAGCAATGGAGAAGTCAGAAAGCTATATAAAGAACAGGCAAAATATAAATCTGCCATCTACAACACTTATAAATGTTGCTTTATATAGCAATTTTGATTTTAGACTGGCACCAGCATACATTTCTTTTCTGATTACTTAAGATTATTTCAGATAGGTCACTAGTCATCTATTGCATCCAAGCAAAGGAAAAAAATAAATGACATACAATTTATTTGGGGCAGCAGGCAAAAACTGGGTATGCAAAGGTGAAAAGTGAATCCTCATTGCCTCAGAACTCCAAATATAAGTAATACAGAACCGGTGCAACAGATTCACTGCCATCAAGATATGCAACATTTTTATCTTTTCTTATATTCAGCAGGCAACTCTCCTCCTATATTAGTCAGCATTAAGTTTCAGTTGTGGTCTGAATGCAACTGCCAAAAGCCTGTTTTAAGCTTGATCCAAACGTAGCTGTTATGTTACACTCTCCAAGAGCACTGAATTTGTGTGTCAAAAAGACGTGCTTAAGAAGTTATGATATTGAGGATCGAAAGAAATTTTGGGTTTTTTTCCTGACTGTTAACTGTCTAAATGGTTTTAAGTTTATCTTCTGTGTAGAGAAAAATGCTTCAGTATCTCCAATATTAGTATTTGTGTTATCTGGAGTCAGTAAGCTTATACAAGCTTCATCTGATAAAAGTGAAATGGTTAACTTCAGTACAAGCAAGTTATCTTGTCATTTTAGAAGTAAGGATTATGTTAAACTAGAACAACAAACCTGAATCCAGGGTGATGGACTTTGGAGGTTTAATAGGATAGAACACAAAGGGAAATATGGCTCCAGGAATCTGGTTTTGTATCTAATAGGGGTAAGGACAGGACAAGGTGCAGCACATTAGCTTTCAATAGTGAAATATTTTAACATCAGGACAAACACAAGAATTATAAACGTTACCTGTAGTATTCCACCAATTCAAAAGCAGAAAAAAAGAAATGCTGTTGTGATTAAAAATATTCTTATTGTCAGGATTGGATTATTTCATTTTGAAAGTCTTGAAAAGCTACTCCAAGTTGGTGGTAATAATTGCTCCACAGAATTTTTGCACAGAATTTGTTTTTAAAAGCATATGCAAGACAACAAATTCTATTTTTTTGTCGGTAATAAAGTAAACCACCAGAAAAAGCATGGAAAATGTATGGTAAACATTTTTCCTGAACAGTCGCAGTTGTCTGTTTGTTTGCTGTCTTTTCCAGAAGCATTTAAGTAGTATTTTCAAAGATTGAGAAGAACTGATGTAAAAGCTAATGAGTACAATTAAATTTTAAACATGACAAATGCAAACAATTCTAAGAATCAATCCAAGTTTCCACAAAAATTGCTTTTTCTTAATAAACAACTTACTGCTTTTTGACAAGACTCACCTGTATCCTGTAAATTTGAATTCTGAAAGACTTCTGATGTGCCGACGAACTATATTCTACTTTTAAAGCTGGCAGATAATTTCTTCTGATAGGAATCTCATTTGGTTGCTGAATCTTCATGTTCATTCCATTAGGAGTTAAACATACCTATTGCATTATTAAAGCAAATTGAGTATGCTATGTGTTTCAAAAGACTGCTTTTTATAATATGGTTCAAAATTTACACTGTTCATTAACATTGTTAAGATAGCTCAGCATTAAAAATTTTGTAGCTTTTAAATCATGTCATAACTTTCATTTATTTAAAAGACTCATATTTTGTCATAAATTTCAATAGAAGTAAAACTACAAAATATTGCATTATTTGGGGGATTACTAGTGATTAATAAATGGCTTTCTAGACAAAAGGCAGAGTAGTATAATATCTATGACTGAGATAAAAATTGGCTCATTTACCTATCCCATGTTCATTGACCTACAACACAATTGTAATGAATATCTAGAATTTATCTACAGACAAGAACAGCAGGATGTGGAGCATAATGTACTCCTAAAATCCAGAATAACTTCTGGAATGATTTTTTCATATGTATGCGGTTGAATGACACAACTGAATTATCCCACAATAAGGTACCTGAAAAATACAAGATTTTGTGCTAAAACAAACAAACCAACCCATCCAAAATTAACATCCTGCCCATCTCCTAGGTATAACCAATGAACCAAATGCAAAGCTTCCTTACTGTAGCCTTATGCATATTTAAAGCCAGGGCCTTTAAAAACATTACACTTCAATTTCAAAGTTAGAGGCTAGCAACAAAAAGTCTACAGGAAGCCTTCACACTTTTATGCATTTTTTTCCCAAAGATTTTTTTTCTAGACAGAGATAAAGAAGGGTTTTCAAATGGATTTGGTAAATCAATCATCTCATTTTTCACTGGAAGTTTCTAAAAAGATAGCAAAACTGATATATTATGTTTTTCCTGTGTATACATGCAAACAACAGAATTAGAGAACTATCGGTATTACCAAAACATTTGATTCCAACTCAATAATCTTATTTTCTGAAGGAGTCAGCTCACTGTAATCTTTGAATTCTTGTTCTAATTTATCAGTCTGCTTAACACTCATTGGTCTCCATCTCGACTTCTTCTTGGGCTTTGTCTCCCAAACCACATCAGAACTACAAAAATAAAACAAAGGACCAACAGAGAAGGATTACCTATTTCAAAACAAGTTTTACCTACCATAGTATGGCTTTTAATATGTTATAGCTACGGAATGAGAAAGCACATCATAAAGCACTACTGTAGTAAATAAAGTGATCAAATCACCCACTGCTTTCTTACTAAGTGGAAGCCAGTCATAATTAATCTTACCTAAGGGGCACTGGACTCTCCTCTGCTTGATTTCACTACTTCCATGAGAAGCTCTTGTGCTAGATTTCACCTTACAGTCAGATTGAAGGCACAGGATAGGGCAAAACCCAACACTATGAGACAGGTGGAGAGTATTTCTCCTTTCCACAACTTACTCCACAGCCCACAATTACATAGCTTTCCAGACACAGCCCCCTAATCCAATCCCTTTTAGCTACATCTGTGTCTGTGTTCGGATACGTCAATGGCAGAAGCACAAAAAAAGAAAAAAGTGAGCTAAAGGGCAAAACAACAGCTACAGTATAGAGTACTACCCTGAAATTGATGGGAGCTTTCACTTTTTTTCCTCCCCTCCCCACCGCAAATGTGCATGATCCCAGAACTAGCATGGTGAAACTTGCTCCTGCATCAAATTAGATACAAACTGCGTTTTCTGTACTTTTTATAACAAGCCATTTGCAAGTGGGAACATTCTGAGTAATACGGTTTTCTTCACCATACCCAAGGAACAATCTCTTATCCTCAGAAAGAGCTTTCATGAGCTTCTCATCCACTCTGAGTTTAACAAGAAAACGGTAACAAATATAAGCACTAATAGACTACTGACTATGGACTACTGACTACTTCCAAAAAGCACTGACTCAGTGAAATCCCAACGCTAGTTTGAATCTCGGCAATCAGCTGCCACTTTTAATGGAGTGTTTCCACTGTCTAAATAGTTATGAGAGCTCAATTTATCGGGTGAAGGCAAGGATTGGGATTTTTTTTTTGTGAATGACAGACGTGAATACATAAAGTATATGTGTATGTGAAGTTTTTACTTGTTTATTTTTCAGTGCCATGCAAAGAATTAATCAAGAGAAAACACCCTCACTCTAGCAACCTCATGGCTATGAATAAACAGAAGTGCGTGGATTATGGCAATGAGATACAAATGTCCCTTGAGCATTCTAAAAAGCCCCTGTTTGAATACAATAGCACACATTTCTGAAGCATTACATAGTTTCTTTTCTGCTTCCCTCTGGAATGTTGTAGTAGAAAACCTAAAATATTAGAGCCTTGGAGCCACCGTAATTTCTCTATGAAAACTACAATGAACTACAAGCTGCTACTACATCAAAATTTTCAAGACAGAATTCAGCAACTTCTTTCTGTAATGAAGACAGAAAAATCCACTGACACAACTTATCCACAGACCTTATTCCTTAAAACTCTTATTATCAGTCCCCAAACTACATGGACAGGAAACACTTCTGTTCAAAGTATTGGGAAGTCTGCCACACAGAGTTAAAATTATGTGTTGCAAAAACACGTACATCCAAATATAGAAAGCATATGCATTAATATAAAGCACAGTGAAAAGCATTTTTCTTTTACAACAGGAAAACATAATAATATAGTTCTAAGTGCTCTTATCCAGATCTCTTTTTCCTCTTCCATTGCACCCCAGAATGAAATTCAGGGATTGAAAACACCTGAAGGTAGACATTCTAGACTGTTATATATAAAATAAGTTACCTTGTAATTCCAATGTAGGACACCTCTTGCTTTGTATAATTATTAACCAATGAAATTCCAACATCTTGCAAAGAGAGAACTATTTCTTGTTCTGCTAGTTCTGCTTTTACACTTTCATATGCCAATTTAAATACATTCTCATCTTCAGTGATCAGGACAATACGCTGCAAACCTTCAAAAAATGACATCAAATAGACCACTTTTCTACAATCCAGCCTGAGTATGTCCATTTTGTCCTACAAATAAGAGAGGAAAAGTTTTTACAACTCTATTCATCATTCTTCTCCATAAGCAAATACAAAAGTCTTAGCAACGTGAACAACAGTACAAGACATTTTTTAAAGGTACACGAAAATAATAAAATTTTTAATTATGAATTTTTACAGCAGCCTCTCATACACACATGCTTTTGAACAGAAGACAATGCTTATTGGCACAAACTCCAGTAAACACATAACAATATTGTTAACTGTTCTGTGATTGAACCTCATATATGAGACTGCTGATCATACTCATTACGTATGCAATTTCATAAATACACTGATGAACAGGATAATGAACTAGACAGCATTGAAAGGAGATTTAGATAATAAACATACCTCTTTTGGGTTAATTTCCTCAGTTCTATTTCCACATTTCCATTTCAATTTTCTAGATCCTGCTGGATCTGCCCAAGTATACAATACTGCCTTATTTGGCTGAAGACAGTCTTCCAATTCACTGAGGGAGCTAGAAGAAAATAATATTAAATTAAAATGTCAATGAATATTTTGTGTCAATGACTTTTGCATTCTAGCATTTCAACAAGAACACTTCAATTATTTTTTCAAATAGTGAAAATGAGAACTTAGAACAACATCGTGCACAAAAAAACATGCACAAAACCATCTCATCACAACAACAAAAACAATATTTATGCTGTTTGTTATATACTTCAGAAATAAAGTATACACAGTAAATTCTAAATACTCATTTTCTTCCCCACTTGTGATTAACAGGGAAACATTAGGTAGACAAAAAAAAAATCAGACAGTGGCATTTACAAGCTAAAAGGAGAAGTCAGGATTTGTGCTGCCTAACTTCAATATTCCAAGAGAAGAAAAACATGTTCAAAATCCGTTGTTTAGTAAAATTTTCCCCTGTATGATCTGCTGAAGGGAAAAAAGTTCAGTGTTTAGTATCTGGATACAGTGGGTATTTTCAGACAAACAGATCTTAAACTCCATTTCCCCCTCACATACAGTTTAACACTGGCAGACTTGTCTTCTACAGTGCTCTGAAATGAGCCTACCACAGGAGGGGAAGTGGAGAGGGAGGTGTTGATCTCTTCTTGCTGGGATCTAGCGATAGGACATGTGGGAATGGTTTAAAGCTGCACCAGGTGAGGTTCAGTCTGGACATCAGGAAGCATTTCTTTACCAAGAGGGTGGTCAAACACCCGGACAGGCTCCCTAGAGAGGCTGTCAATGGCCCAAACCTGTCAGTGTTTCAGACACATTTGGACAATGCCCTTAATACCATGCTTTAACTTTTGGTCAGTCCTGAACTGGCCAGGCAGTTGGATTAGATCATCATTGTAGGTACCTTCCAACTAAATATTCTATTCTATTCTGCACAGTTCATTACAAAAATTATACATATACTGTTAAATTTACACTAATAATGACCAAAAGCCAGCTAAAAAAATAAAAAGTACTAATCTTTACAGATAAAAACTGGAGCAAACAACTGACTATTCTTCAGACAAAAGGAATGTACAGCTGCAAGCTTAATTTGACTAGCAGCTCTTCCACTTTTCATGTAAAAATCTTTAAACAACACTTCCCTGACTGACTGAAAGGAAGAAAAATATTCTTCTCCGATTGACTAGAAGGCAAAAGATTCTAGTCTGATTGACAGAATAAAAAATGGTAGAGGCTGTTTGGCTTTTCAAAGGAACAGGTAAAAATGCTGGTGATAAGCTTACACTTCTCAGCATTGCACAGTATCTGCATACAGCAGCAGAGCATTACAAAGACGTTCCAGATTGATAATGGGACCAGTATAGCTGCATGCAGTTGCAGAACCAAATGTTCACTGATTGCAGAAAATTCATATTCATTAAAATAATTTTAGCTTTGGTCTGGCTTGACAAAATTTATGTAACTACCCATTTTTCAGTCCATTCCCTCATCTCTCCCATAATTTTTTAATCCATTCTTTCAGCTAAACATTAACTAAATATGATAGAACAGTAGAAGTCTCAAATCTAGTTGAACTCACAACTCATTTGTTACTTATTCTGCACAGTCAGCTCCTGTACAGCTCCAGAAAAGCCGAGCACACCCTTTGTCCCCACCAGGAAATCTAGAGGGCAAGGCCACAAAATTCACATAAAAAGAGGCCAGAGAGCTTTTTTTCAGTAACTTGAAGAAACAGGCACTTAACACCACATAATGCTGCTCTGTTAACAATTCATTCTCTTCAATTTATGAAACAAGAGATTTTTGGGGTGCTCTGAGAAAATTAGACAGCCATTTCTTAAAAAATTGGCTTCTTCAGAAATTAGCATGCTTACAACACATGAAATAACAGTTCACATGTCTCCATGCAGACATCCACACTAAAACTCTTCTTACATACCTTTGTCCATACTCAATAATTTCCTCTTTAGTATGGTTTATCAACAGAAATGGAGCTGCACCATCATGGTAATTAGAAAAGGTAATCACTGTAGAATGTTCAGTCAGGTTAACATCCACTGTAATTCCTCCAAGCTATCAGATGTAAAAATGATAAAGTAAACAACAGTGGAATGAAATTCCAGTAAAACAAATTTAATTTAAATATATTAGAAAACTTCTACACTTATACAATAAAAACGTCAAACAGTCAAACAACCAACCAGTTTTAACCTGACTTTAAATTATTTCCCTTCTCCTTGCTAAGTATCAGGCATTGCACTTAGTAATCAAAACTGCAGACAAGTCCTGTACTGTCAAAATTTAGGATGATAGTAAAGGAATCTTCCTTTAACCATTCATACGCATTATTGCCCTCCAAAACATTCTACTACTAAAAACACTCATGTATTTAAAAACTACTGCTAGATGAGAATACATGCAACAGAGAAGTTAATGTAGTGGAGTCAAAGTGACTTGTCAAAGTCATTTAGTGTTACTTTAGAACTCATGTAAAGACTTCCCAGCCTCAGCTAGAAAACACTAGCAAAACCAATCTGTTTCAGCTTCGGTAGACCTGCTTCACAGAGAAGCACTTAAAATGAAGCACCTACTTATATCTGTGTGTATACACACAGGAAGGAGAGAGCATAAGAATAATACACTTGCACATACAAAATCGTTTCCCCAGGTAAGGTTTTGCAATACTTCATTGATTGGGAAGACAGAAAGTTTTGAGAATGGAAATGAAACATTTATCTTGTTTTACTTAATTTCCAAAGGCAACCATTTACCTTGTTGTCCAAATGCAGCAGCAGACAGTTTTCTTGCTTATCAAAATTTATCTTCTTTGGGGGGAGATCAGAATTTTCAACTCTAACAAGCAGTTTGTTGGCATCATTTTCAGGCCAAAAGGGAATGCACTAGAAAAATAATCAGGTATTTTAAAGTAAGAAAAACTACTTGTTAAATGGCATTCATTTTAGCCCAAAGTGGAGCTTCTACTAAAATTAAACCCAAAAGTGTAGTGAGTTGGATCAGAAACTGTATTAAAAAACCTAAAAGTAACTACTTACCTGAACAAAATAAACTGAAACGAAGTCAGAAATAGTTCAGACTACAGTGAAGAAACTGAGTTAAGTGTAGCTAAAAGCAAAAACAGTAAGACTTAATTTTCACACGAAGAAGTAGATTTAAAATGGGTAATGCAGATGGAATCCAGAGTATAAAGCTGAGCATGGCTACAACTCCTAAATGACCAAGCTTGTTACCAAAAAAAGAAATAACCCAACCAAAAAAAATATTAACAGACCTCTTGCAAATAATCAATGACAAAAAGGGATATTAGCATAAATACACCCCATAACTTGAGCATGCAAGACATCAACATACTAGCTGTTATTTTGAAATACTTAATATATATACATAAAAATACATATACACATACATATACACACAGACACACATATATGAGGGTATAAAACATAAATAAATAAAATATGAAGCATTAAGCAACTAAATCAGAGAGCACATTCTGTTATTCACATCCACAATTGAAGTCAGAGCCATTGTAGGTTTAAAAATTCCACAACTTCTATTCAATAGCTTACACACCAAATAGGCAAGACACGGAGCCAGGGAAGACAAAAGTTTTAACTGAAACTAATGAAAAGTTGCCAACTAATTAAAAGAGTCCTGCCACGAGAACAAGCTATGATTAACAATGACTATCAACCAGAAAGAGCCAAAGTCTGTCTAGACAGACCAGTTTTCCTGCATTTCAAACTGTTCACCTGCAACATCCAAAAGTTCACGAGTATCCTTCTCCAACATACGTTGAGAAATGAGACGTTTATATTTAATTGTGTCTGAATCCTAGAAATAAACCTTCAATGGTGAAAGACTAGTTCACCAACTTACCATGCCACTAAGTTCCCTTTCCCATTGTTTCTCACACCACAGGAAGCAGGAAGACAAAGGAAAAAAATATAGTTAAACAGCAAGATTGAAGGTGTTATCTACATCAACACGTATCCTACAAAGGAAATTTAAATTGTGTTGTAAACTAGCATACAATACAGCAAGTAAGTCTCAATACGGAAATAAGAGAGCTCAAAGGAAATTAAAGGAGAATCCATCAATAGTAAATGAAAGTTTAAAATCAAAACCAAAATAAGTAAAAAGAATTGGCTAAACAAGAAGTTACAGAATCAACCACAGAGAACTGAAAAATTAACAATACTCTTTAGCCACAGAATGTGTCACAAAAGGTTTCTGTTTCCAAGTGTTTTCCCACATGCTTACTAAGTGCTTAACTAAGTTATATTTATACAATCTCCATTCCATAAGAGGATCTTTAATTTCTATTTAACAGTCTCCTTTATAGTCTTAGACAATGTTTTCTTTCTTTTTTTTCCTGAGGATGTATGTTGGTCAACTGACTTGCGCTATACCTAACTCGAAGGACTGTCCTTGGCAAGCCATTTCATACTAATCACTGTCCAACAACTTCTGTTACAACCTTTGAAGAACAATGGATTTTTCTAAAAGTATTAATTCAAATTTCTGATAGATTGACTGCTTTCCAGACAGAGAACATGTCCAAGAGGATATATACAAGGATTACTTTTTGTCCTGAGAAGACAGGCTGTCACCAGGAAAGATGAGTGGCTAAAAAAGAAAAGCAGAAGAAAGGACTCTGCTAAACTTAAAGAGACAAAAACAAAATGGGAGGAGAGGGGAGCAAGCTGAGATATGAATTAACATTTCAATGAGCTTGTCATGCAGATCAACCCAATGTAAAAGTAAAGTAAGAAGTACTCAAAAAAGTCATGGGCATTAATTAAAAAAAAGAAAAAAACTCTATGTTAGTTGGATAGCATAGTTCAAGATCTCAAGAACAGGAACAGACGGAAACTTGTTCCTGGAAATCTGACACGGATGCCCAAAGACAGATCAATAATGGCTGAACTTTACCTAGATTTAGAAGAGAAAAGAAACACACAGGATCAAGCAACTGTGTTACAAAGGAACAACCACGGCAGACTCAACTATCACAACACAGATTTTGAGAGACATGAAACACGAAGTAGTAATAAAATATGACTATGTTTTCTCAGAGTAAGAAGTTAGATATGAAGCCGCCCATGCCACTACACATGAACCTTTGTCATTTCAGAGCTTTATCAACCAGCTAGATGAGGAACCACGCATGTAAAGAACACAAAACTACGCAAAGTCAAACAAAAGTATGGTTCAGAGGAACATAAGAATATTAGGAACAGAGAAGATGCATAGGCTTATGGCAAACAGCCTATTCTTGAGTAAAAGCAAAGAAGCTTTTCTGACAATAACCAA
>JAOXNO010000020.1:42385299-42410295 GCA_028565335.1 Limnodromus scolopaceus | reverse complement strand
TAATCATGAAAAAAAAAAAAACAATCAAAGCAAACATCTGCCTAAAAGTTGGTGACAGTTCAGCTAAATTGTACATACAAACTCACTGCAGTTTTAAGTAGGTATTAGCTTGAAGGTGCTAATAGCATATCCATGCTGGAAGCCAAATCTTTCTAAAGTTGACAAGTCTTTTTCTACATCTTGGATAGAATTTAAGTGTATTTGTTTAAATTTCTTACTTCAGAATCGCAAAAATCAAAAGAAGCTTTCTTTTAAAAAAAAAAAAAGCTGTAATACATCACTAGACATCACTCCTCCAAGAAAAAAAGTCTGTACTGTGTGGATAACAATCACTGTGTTCCAGAAGCAGCTGGACTTGGATTCCTAAAGTAATGTAGCTAATTTAAGTGTTTCAGTAAAATGGGATTTCAAAAGACTTCCAATTCAAGAATTAAGTAGTATTCTGTTTAACTTGGACTAGGTGCTCTGAGAAGATCTCACCCAACAATGATAGTACAGTATTAGTTACACTAGGTAGCAAAGGAAAACAATTTTTTTTTTAGCTTAATTGTATAGATACAGTAATCAAAATTGTATAAACATATTCCATGATAAAAGAACAATGCAGTAAAGTACCTGTAAGACGACAATGGTATGTTAAATTCATTTTCTGGTGAAGCAGCCCCTAAACATCTTCCTTCCTCAAAAATATTTAGCGGGATTGAAAAATGATTCCGTATCTATATGAAATAAAAATCCAGTGACATACATTAGAAAAAAATGGAAAGAAAGTGTTTTGAGCTTAATAGGACACAGAATAAGAACTCTCTCATTATTCATCTTACCCATTTCCCATTCAAAGTCAGGTATTTCAAAAGAACTGTCTCTAATACCAGCAAATCTTAAATGATTTTGTTGCTCATTTTAATGTTATATTTTAATGATGAAATTAATATACTAGCTGTAAAATTCTTTTCAAGGGGAAACATAAAGCCCTGTAAAACCAAACAGAAGTAAATCTGAACTATGTAATAACTTTCCAAAGAACTTTCTCCTAAAAATACAACAGATACACAAGTGTGTGGGTCAAAATCCATATGGCAGAAAAAACAAGGGAAGCCAAATATTTATTTAAGGTTAAACCATCAATGGCTGTTACAATCTTGGGGGTATATAGGTTTCTTGTTCTTTGCAAACATTATTTTTCTAAGTCAGGGTTAATTTAATAGCATTATTAGCTCTGGAAAAAAAAATAATTCAATTTAGGAAAGAATAAAACAGTAAATCTGGTCATTAACCAAGCCATAAGCCACTCTGGACAAAAAAGCAGCATGTGAAATGTAACAGGGACACTATCACTACAGAACAGTTATATCTGGACCATCCCTGTGCTTGTAAACCATATAATGTTCATCAAAAATACTATTCAATCAAAAAAGATATACGCTCAAAGGGCTCACTTGTCAGCTGACTTGGTACTAAATTTGAAATTCATGTATCAATGGTACAGGATGAAGAAAAAAAATAATCTGATAGAAGGATATCCTTGCAGAACCAGGCTAAGGTTGAGAGGTTTGACCACACAAAGCAAATAGTTCAACAAGGTACTAGAAAACATTACTGATTAATTATCCTGATCTAAAACCTGGTTCATTTCGATGCCCACTACCCATCTTTGTCACTTTGAAAAAGCTTTTTATTCTTGAAAATCTCTTCTAAACTACCTTATAGTAACACAAAGTTATATCTTAAAGTTTTTTAAATATGCTTTTAAAAATGTTTAAAGGCCACAGGATCATTTTAATTCTCTAAAAATTTGAAATAATAATGAAATTATAACGCATAGGAATACAACAACCTGAACAGGAGAACGTATAGTTATCATCTTGCTTCCTTCAACAGTATCAATTTGGCAGACAATGGACCGTTCAACACCTGATTCCTCGTGTCTCACTCTGTAAATACATCGACCCACTTTTGTCAATGGAATCTTTTCCACAGTGGAATGATTATGTGGACCTAGAATTTAAAGATGAGAAATTAAAGACTCAAATGGAGTATAAAGATAAATTTGAAAGACAGAAATCTGCACTGAATGGAATTTTCTGTATCGTTCCATACATTAAAAAAAATTTAAAGCAAATGAAAAAAGTACAATCACCACTTTTAATATGCCAGTCTTGCAGTGTTACTAGACAAACAGCCAAGATTCTTTTTTCATCACAGGAAAAAAGAGTAAATGAGTCTATCACTCAAATATTTAAGTGAGTTTTGCCACTAGAAATAAAATTAGTGCCCAAAGAGAAACGTTTACAAGTTGTAATGGCTTATTAACAAGGTACAGCTCATATATACTGAGAAAACAATTCAACTAATAAATCATATGGGCAAGACAAATTTGAAAAATAGTTTTGAAAAACTGTCAATTGTTACAATAAATCAACTTAAATTGTTGACACATACACTGTTAAAAATAGCTAAATTTTACTTTTAGCTTTAACTGTATTTACTTTAAATTATTTAAAACAATCTTTTTTTTAAAAACATTGCCCTTAAGAGTCACTTCTATGAACATATGTATATATAGGCCTCAGAATTATATAAAAAAAATAATATTTTGGGGAGCTTCATTTTGCATTAATGTGTGAATACAAACAACAATATTTGATTGCAGTAAAATTATGAAATAAACATTAGTTACTGAAATAATTTATCACAGTAGAAAATTTATGCATCTAGAATCCAAAGAAACACTCCTTTCACGTAATGTAGTCTCCTGATATTTATTGACCTGTACAAGATGCATAATGCAGTATTTGCAAAACACAGAAGATGCATGAACTTTGGAACTTACAGATTTGAATGTAAAACCTCTTGCTACTCAGAGTGGTCATTGCTGTGAACTGGTCACTCTCATTTTTAGTTCTGACAAATTCCATATTCAAATTCTCTCCATCTCTTAAATGAAATATTTTTGCTCCAAATTCAACATTAAGGACACTAAAGGAATCACTAGGTGAGACAGTGATGGGAAGTCCTAAAGAATTTATTATTACAAATGGTGCTCGGTCTTTTTTGAAGATGTCTGAAGTTTGACTAGCTGCTTCAGCAAATGCCTAGAAAGCAAAGAACAGATATAAAACACAAATACACTGAATGAGACTTCATCAAGACAACATGTGTAAACATTCATTTTAAAAAATTCTGACACTGCATAGTTAAGTGATCTTTCTTACCGTGCCCAAGTTACTTAACATTTGCAGCCCACACTTGGAGAGTGTAATGTTCAGCTGATCTTTTGAGGAGATATTTATTACTGTTTTATATTCTGGAACTTTGTAGTTTTCTTCTTCTGCATCTGATTCAACCAATGCTTTTTTAGCCTTCTTCTTCATCTGAAAGGAGATTTTTAAAGAATTCTTATCTGACCACTCCTTCTGCAGAAGCAAGTTTCACCTCAAGACTCTTTTTCTCTCCCTTTCCCACTTTCATGTACTGCCACGGTTCTCTTTTTTCAGTTCATATTTTTGTTCTCAAATAAAAACAAAAGAGGGAGAGAATAAAGAATGCAAGGGGTAAAAGATGTATTTCAGAAGTCAATAAAATTCCAGTAACAGCGGCTAAAGTTACGATTATTCAAAAATAAAGAACATTCACTTATATACAAATTACTAACATATCCAGTAAATGCCATGTGAAAACATTCATCTTAACATATCCAATCACTATGTAAAGACTATTATACATAATTTATTTCCTACTCTTACAACAGTAACCCCAAATTCAGTCTCATATGTTTCCAAACCAAATGCTTATTTTCTATGTTTTCATTTGTTTGAAGGAAAAAAACACAAGTCACGTGAAATACATTTTCCTGGCCTTCAACATTCCTGGAAAACATGTATTTCCAAATGTTATATTTCAAATCTGGACAAGAAAATATAAGGTTGACTCACTATATTCTACCTTTCTCCTGCATTAGGTCTTGTATCTTAAAAAATGCAATAAAAGTTAAGACAGAAAGAGAGGGGGAAAAAAAAAAAAAGAGTCTCCTTTCCTAAGATAAACACATCTACTTTGAGACCAGAATCTAGACTTTTTCCACATAAAAGATGGAAGTGAAGCGGTAAAAGCACTATTCCCATAGTGCACTTTGTACTAATCAATAACAGGTATCTGGTTTTCCAACGTGTTTCTGCTACAGATATTACTGTGGAACGACATGAGTTGTCTTCAATCTTTCCAAAATTACTGAATTTATCATTAGTCTACGACCTAACTTAGAGAAACTGATATAAAGCCACTATGATTATCTAGAGCAACTGGAATAAAATCTTCTTGCCACCTGAAATATAATATTATTTAAAATAATCTGTGAGTCTGAATCCCCACCTGTACAAGAGCTGTTTTCATTCACTAATTGGGAAAAAAAAAATCTCAATAACCAACAAGAAGGAACAAAATTGTTAGCTTAGTCTTAGCAATGAAAGGTGCATTTGTTTCTTCTAAGGTATTGAAAAGATTTTAGTTCAGTTTTGGAAAATATACCTTAATTTCAAGAATCCATGGTTTGAATAAATCAGTCTTCTCAACTTCTAGTGGCTCAAGCAAAGGTTCCCACACCCCAAACATTTCGTTAAAATAATGTACCTATCAAAATGCAGAAGTCAATTAGGAAGTTACATACAACTGTTAAATCAATGAAAGCTCTAGAGATTTTAACAGACTTAAAATTCCAGGTTAATTAACTAATAATTACTATAAAATAAAATATTTATAATCAAGATTGCACTTTCAGCTCTTACCATAAGATGAAGCAAATGTGTTAGAGAAATAAATGAGGCAGCTAAGTCTCTACTGCAAAGACAAATAAGTGGTATAAGGTGTGTCACTTAAAATACAATTTTGGCTTAAACTGTAGGTACTGGAAGTATAAAGCACAATAAATAAGAAAGAATCTACCTAGAACAACCACTGGATTTTATGTCACTGATTTCCAAGTATGAGCCAGTTTGGACATTTTATGTACAATACTGGTACCACAGAGTATTTTATAGAAATGATACATTAATATGTTCTACTGTAATCTTAAATTAAGATTGTCAAAGTTTCAGCCAGTTGCTACTTCAAAATTTAATACTGATGCAACAGGCCTTTGGAAACCTGTATGTAGAGTAAATTGTATATCACCAGTTACTACTACAACATAGACTGTAAATTACCAATTCCTGCCATTGACACGTTGCATCTAATGCATCAGACTTTCATTTTAACTATCTTAACATCTCAGTCCTATCCTTCTCCAACAACATGTGTCTGCAGGAGTTTAGTCATCAAATATATGGAATGTTTTTCTTTTCTCATCTAAATAATGTAACAGGTTTAGTATCTTAAGAAACTTTTCTTTCTTCTGTAGGATTCCTCACCTCTAGCTCCAGATGAGAACGTAGGTTGATTAGAGTACTCCAGTTTTTGACTTCTCCAAGAAATGAAGACTTGGCTAAAAGCATTGGTACAGTTCGGTGCCCAACCCCAGCTTCAAGTGTTAGAAAAACAGATTCCACATTCATTTTCAATGACTCTCCTGTGGGAACCAGTTCAGCAGTCGGATTTGTATCTTCACTTTCATTTGACTCTTCGAGAAACCACATTTTTAGATTTTTTATATCTTTCTTATTCCACAAGTCTGGAGGAATTTGACTAATCTCTTCTTCTGTTGTTTCTGCAGTTTGATAGAAGGCTGATGTAATAGTAATTACGGTGTTTATGATTATTGGTGAAACCTACAAATAAGAAGTTGGAATAATCAGAAATGAGAATCTAGTACAAGAAACAGCCAGCTACTTTCAGACGCAGAATTCTAATATGTCACACTAACAACTACAGGACTCTTACACTTGAAAACTCATTCCTTTCCACAAGCAAACTCATTCCTTTCCACAAGCAACAGTTCAACCTATTCAGATTTTCAGCCCCTGCCTTTCTTCCTCTTCTTCCCCTTCCAAACAACATCACCCAAGGCTTCATCTGAACACTTCAAAACTTATCTCTGCACATCAGGCCATTTTATAAAACACAGGTCCAAAACCAAAGCATTATGACACAATTGTTCATTTCCAATTTTGTTTATTTTCACATTAGAAGGTAGGTGACCTGATGAAGAACGCAAACAATTCCCCACTTCAGTCATTCCTGGTTTTACTTTTTTTTTAAGAAACATATCTCACAAGCAACTTCAAAGCCTTCTGAGCATTAAGTAGTAGAGAACTAAAAACTAAAACCACAATAAAAGTCTACCTACTTTTATTGTTAGAGATTTAATCGTTAGATCAGCTGTCTGTGGATCAGTACCTGACTGTTTCATTTCAAAGAAGAAGTCACAAGGCTGTAATACCTACACAGAGTAAAAACACATGTTAAATAGAGAAAAATCTTTTAAAAATCACACACTTTTAAATACTACATATCAAAAGTAGCAAAAGGAAAAGTTACCATTATTTGCTTCTTCAAAATTAAAAGTAACCTGAACACTAATAACGTCTTCAAACATAAAGAAAAAAAAAAAAAGTATCAGAAGCAGCACCTCAGCCATTCTTAAAGATTCAAATGTCAGTAACTCCATTCTTAAGGTAAAGTCTGCAGATATCTTCAAATACACCACATCATCATGACTGTGACTTTTGAGGAAAACCAGACTTCTCAGGTAAGGGCAACACAGCAACAACAGATACAGTTTTACTGAATAAAAATATCATGTGAATCCCATTCACTCGGTTCCAGCTTTATTTTACAAACAGTTCTTGCATACTCCCATTTGCCAAGGCTGGGCAGAACCAAATCTAAGGTACTCTATATGCAAAATACATGTAGTTAGGTTTTACCGATACTGAATTGACCATACAATTTACTCTCCAGTCCTCACCCGAGAAGGTAAATCTTTCAAAAATGGTAATTTCAAACCATATTAATTTTGCAATCTTTTCTGATCTCCCTGAATCTGAATCAGATGCTGGGGGCATAGAGACATGCTGAATCAGTTTTATCACACTTTTCCCAAATGTCTTTGATCTAACAGAATATTCATTCCTATTATTTTATCCTCTACTGCTCAAATTATCCTTTTTCTTCTTCTGTGTTACAGCCAGGAATGAAAAATAACATATTCTTCTTTAGATCAAGATACATGTGAGAAATGTACAGAAAGAACCTCATCACTTGTGCTACTCTACATACAGAGGCTAGGTTCCTGGGTATCTGGGAAAAGCTGTTCATCAGGATGATGAATTCATCTACCACTAGTGTCCCCAAAGTTTAGGCAATATAAAATCTTCACATCATTATCAGCCTAGAGAAACCCTGTAATCTTCATATAACCTTGTATCTTACATTTTCTTTCTTGAGTAAAGTCGGCCGTGGAATATCATCTCAGTCCCATTGCTCTGACTGTTTTCCCAGACTGAAATTGCATTGTCTCCTGGAAACCTGGCTTCAGAGATTTCATTATGTACATGTTTTCAAAAGGGACAATTACACTGCTACCTGCAGAAAACATCAACTTTTTTGACCTCTACTACTTTCTTGAGAGTGTTCTGAATCTTTCAGAGGACCTTGTAAAACAGTGCCACCTTTGAAGTTTTTTCCCTCTTTATAGCACAAGTATCTTGTCAAATACAGGTCTTTTTATCTGTTTCTACAGTTCTGAGATAACAGATTCTGGCAGAAGATACTCCTGTAAGAGGTAAAGCTTGGTGAGAAGTCTGCTAATTGCTTTCTACAAAGCTAGCCACATTTGTGCCACATTTGCCAGCTACAGAAACGAAGTCAAGCAACTTTACATTGTGTTGTACCTAGCAGTGCAACTGCATCACTTTCTCAATTACTAGATTGTTAATAGATTAATGCAATCAAAGACTGTGTCAACCCAAGGACTAAACTGAGCTGCTATGAAAGTATCTGATAAGAAGATGAACTGTCAGTCCTTTATGCTTATAGCTTTCATCTTTCCTACGTAGCTCCATAAAGTAAGCAGGCATTAATGCAGAGCTGAAAAGACTTAATTCTTCAAAATTCATGTGTGGTCTGAGGACACAATTAACAATTGGATATACTGTCAAATTAAATTTTTCCTCTGATACAACCGTGTCATTACAGAGTTAACTGAATTATAGTCTGCTACAGAGACAGAAAAGCTGTAAGAAGCTCCAAGAGTCAATGCATTTCCACCTGGCCAGTGACTAACAAGCCTGGTTCTGTTGTGAAAATATAAACAGGCATTTTTAATATAATGGATCTGTGGACCTTAGCACAAAAGAATTTACGAACAGCATACCATAAATAATCTATTTCATAATACATACTTCCGACTCTGCCTATGATGCTTTGTTATTCACTTGCATAGCTGTTTAATGCAAAGTTTCAGATTGAAAGTATTCAAAATTTACTACATTGCATTTGAAATAGTGTACACTCATAAATTTCTATTTAGTTGGCTTACATAGGATATAAGAGATTATTAACATTTTACTCCTCCGGGGTCTTAATTTTAGCTTGTCATACAAAGCAAGTCTCAAAGACATAGATGAAGGTGATGCTTTTGGCATACCAGACAAAGCAGAATAAAATCAAGAAAATAAGTTAGCCATAAAATTTTACTCTTAAGTCTATAATACACATTCTAATGATGAAAGCTTCAGAAGTAACTTGCATTCTAGTAGTAGAAGTTACACAGCACCTTTTAAATACAAACGGGATGTTTGCAAACTCACCGTAGTAATATTCCCTTTCCTTTTTTCTGGTAGAAATGGGCACGCTTTCATTTGTATCTCTTTAACAGCAGCTGTCATGTTATATCTTTCAGGGCTTTTTTTAATGAAGACCTCACACTGTGTTGTAACCACCAATGCAGGAGCATCACTTCTTGTTAAATCGGCCACAAATACAATCTCTGGATTTTTAACAACAATGTTCATTTCCATTGTAGATACAGGCTGTGCAGGTGCTTCAAAAATATAAATTAAATCAGATTAATTGTTCAAAGATTCAATTGTCATTATTTACATCTCTCACAACTTACAGAGAAGTTCTGAAGAGTTAGTGGTAAAATTTAGCATAACTGATGTCAGAAAACCCGTAGATCTCTGCAACTGACTTATTCCTAGGCTCTTCACTGGATATACAAAACCATTAAAGCTCTAACTATTTTCAGATACAGTAAGATTCCACAAAGCTTCTTTGTCAAAATGAAAAGGACAACAGTATCACCACTGTTATTATCTCTGTCGCTAGCAAATATATCAGCTTCAATAAATATGTACATTAGGCAGCTATGATAGAGTCTTATGAAAATGCCGGACACATTTTCTGCTCTCTGGGGCAGCAAAACACGTTTTCCATCAGACAATAATGCAGCATTTACTAACACTTGACGTAACTATTTGCAGTACCAATATACTTTTATGTAAGACTTTCCAATTTGTTTAGATTTTAATCTTCTCTTAAATAATCACAGCAGGCCTAGCTGAGGTGAATATGTAGAGTACAGGAAAACAAAAACAACAAAAAAAAAGGGGCATTTGCTTTGCAGACGTGATGTGATCTTCCCAAGGCCTGGAAGCATAAATAGCCCATTTCCTGCTCTGATGATCTCATGGACTAATTTCTGATGTCACTTATAGGGTGCTCTGCTCTAGGGAGGCAAAATTGGTCACTCAAGCTAAAAGCCTATTTCCTGATGTAGGAAGAAACATGCATGGACAAGTGAAATGACAACATTTCTAGGCAGCGATATCTGAGAGGCTGAAGTCATATTTAAGCATAATATAATATGCTCCATCCTTCTCAGGAAGGATGAAAATTATAATGGTGGTAATCATCATTTTAAACCTTCTCGAGACTGCAAAGATAGCCAGAAACCTAGAGAGTGCCAGCTGTAATTGTACTTTCCCATTTTACTGTATTTTTTAATACAATTTTAAGTATTTCCTTGCTCTGGTAAGACACAGCTTCATTTGGAAATAAAGATCAAGGGACATTAACCTATCTCCATGATGCAAAGAAAGAAACATCAGTGGTTAAAAGAAGCTGTTTGGTACACACAAACATAGGAAACTGAATAAAAGGAGTACTATAATTTTTAACATAGCATTTAAATACCAAAATTAAACATATTTAAATATAAATTTTTAAATATTTCCAGTAGATACCTTGCTCCTTTAAAGGTAATGACTGTTTGAGGTTTCTCTGTGCAGCAGCACTTTCTGCATTAGCCTTAAGGAATATATCTGCAACAGTAAGTAGAAACTCCATGCTTGCGCAAAGGTATATCTCTTGAACAATCACATCCAGAACAGTGCCATCTCTCCCCTGCTTATAGCTTATATCCACCATAACTTTCTTTTCAAATCCATGTTTCATTTCCACCATCCTGAAAGACCATTAAGGTGGCATTTAATGAGATAATAACAAACCAGCCACAAATACTGAAAAACACTCAAGATCCTCAATCCAGTTGCAATACACTAACAAGAGTCAATTTAAAAGTAACACAAAAAATTTTAAAACATGTCCAATAAAACCATTAACATAAATTCTGTAAAACTTCAAAACTAACTGGACTTACATACATTAGCAAAGGTGTTCACAATTATAACAAGTCAAACCATCACAATTCCTTGTTTACATATCAAAAGTATTATACTTAACTGAAGCTTGTTACTTTTCATGAAAAAAAAAAATAAATCTTAAGTCTTACTTAGCCAGTGGCTTATTAAAGCTGAAAGTGTAATTTGTTTCTATATGCATTTATTAATTTCGTATTTAATATTTAAAGTTTGTTGCTAGCATTTATATTGGTCTCATAAATATGTGGAACAAAATGGAAGACACATAAGTTTACAGTAACATGTACTTTAAGAACCACCTACACCTAAACAATTGCAGTTTTAACAGAACACTAAAATGGAAACATTTGGAGTTCTTTGTCAGACAATAAACAGTAACTTATGTCAAAATACAGACCTTGGTGTAGCCTTTTGGATTGATTGTCTTTTATCATCTAACGTGCAGTTTGCCAGCTTGACTGAAGCATTCATTGAACCATCTGATAACATTTTGAGAGCAGCTGACATCAAAACTAACTTGAACTCTGCAAGCTTCAAAAGTTCATCTCTCTGATCCAAATTTGTAACCTGTTTAAATCAAATGAAAATACGCTGGTAGATTTGTTTAAAAGCAATGGAAATAATACACAGGTGTGATATACAGCTTCATTCTAACTGCTAGGATTTCTAATAATAATATATTAAATAAACTCACTAATAATTCAGAAGACAAAAATCAGTAACATTCAGACAAAACAAAAAAAAAAAGCTAGCTTTATCCTTCTACCATCTTGCTAAAGCAAGCTTACATTAGTGAGACGGAGACAATGTTTAAAAGAAAGTAAAATTGGTTTGTTCGCTGTTTAAAAAACACATAGTCTATGCAAAGACACCAAACAAGAAAGTTTTTTCTCTTACGACTATGTAGTGTTTAGCCAGATACTGGAAAACTTTTCAAAATATAAAGTAACACACTATAAATTTAAAATAAAATACTACCAAACATTTAATCAGGAAGTTTTGTAAATTTAAACCAAGAAGAACAAAAATGCCTTCATACTGTAATATAAATCTACAATCTCTCTCCACAATTTCATTTATATACATGTGCTTGTAACCAAAGAATAGGTTGCATCCCTCTGCATTTTTTAATTCCAAAACTGTATTTTAAACTAACATAAGTTTTCAGCACATTTTTAGTCAGATCACAGGAGATGGCATGTATTATGTGCTACCACTAGCCATTCTCTTTCCTGTACTGTCTTCTGATTTAGTTTAAATAGCTCTTCATCATTTCAATCATGTTTACTACTATTGCTAGAAATCACTTTCTTTGCTCATAAATTAAACTATTTCTGTTCAGAATTTCTCAGACTTTAGGCTACTTAAAGCTGTTTCTTTCTCTTTGTAAAGAAAATTGTATTACCTGCTTTGAATTTGGACTATACAACACTAAAGTCAGGGAGTCGAATCTGAAGTCCAGTTTTAGTGTTGTTTTTATTTTCATGGGTGAATGCAATTCCACCACAGCTGATGTCACAACAGTTACACCTTTCAGAAATTAGAAAAACACTTAATATTAAAGAAAATTACCTGAATGCAAATAAGAAAAAAACCAACAAATCAAAACCAAACACCCCAAAACAGTGTCCTCATTAATGACTACACAGACAACTTCAATCTTCCTCCACACGTAAATCCATCCACACTTCGGATATGTTTATCATACTCTCTATAACTACTTCTTGGAAAATCACATAATATTTGAGCAAATATGATTCTTCACTTCTATATTATATGTGCATTTTTAACCACCTTAAGACATAAATATAAAACTTCCCTTAATGTTATACGGTATTGCATTCTTTGTAACATTCTTGCACACAAGTTTATTTTCATCCTCATTTGTTCATGTTACCACATTTTTGCCATTTTTCATATATAATAGATTCTATTCTTAACCCTAATTGATTTTTTTTTTTTTTTTTTAGTTTGTTCTGAACAGTTTATGGGGAATGATACATAGTGAATAGGAATGACTTTTAGGGATGCCATCATTATAACAAGACAAGCAGATCTAAAACTGAACAGCAACAGAACCAGCATATGCAGGAAAAAGAGTAACATAGCAACTTTCCAAGCTGGGATGCTACCAAAACCAGCTGACGGACTTTTAGGTGCTCAGCAAGACAGTCCCTCCGTTAAAACAAGTCATGCTATAGAACTCACTGCAGTAGCCCAGTTGCTCCTATTCATTATCATTATTGTTGGGTATAGCTCGAACCACAATGTCAAGATTAGAGGTATACTGTTAAAAACAACTGCATCTGGTTTCTTTTCATAAAGGCAACTCCAAAAGAAATAATAAATTGACAGTAATACCTAAAAAATGCTAGACCACGCGTAATTTTAGAAAACATTACCTGCAGAGTGCTGTGAAGTATTATGCATATCGCTACAATGGCTAGTCGTATCTTTTGGTTCTGGTAAAGATGTTGATGCACCAGAGCTTCCACCTATATTTTCATTTAGCGTCCTCAATATTGTTGTAATGTCTTCCTGACTGAGAATTAGCTTAAAAAAAAGATTGCTACTTAACTCATTAAGTTGATGGAACTTTTGATAATTAAAATCTAAGTTTACAAATAAACATATAAACAAAATTAATCTCATCTGATTCCCTGTTTAGGAGACTAAAGATCCATTCATATTTAGTCACAAGGTACTTTACAGTAATGTTTACTAGTTCGGTTTCAAAATTTGGCAAATTGGTTTTGCTCATACAACTGACAAGCTTGTGAAGCATTTTTTGCTGTCAAATTTAAATGAGCATGTGCACTTACTCATACTCAAGCTTGTCATGGGTATGATTACAGCAGGTGATGGCACTGCAAATGAACAGACCAATAAATCCCAACTTTTTCCATTCCTTCTTTGAAAGATACTAACTGACAGGTCAAAGAAGGCTATAACAGCACACCCATTTCTAACTATCAACAGTAATATATAGTACAAAGTCTGGCGGCAGTATCATAGGTGAAATACAGAGCTTAGATTAGAACAGAAAGATATTTACTTCTTTTTCCCCTTGAAATCAAACTATCACCTAAGAAACTTGTATGGACAGAAAAAATGAATCCATTTTCCACATATATTTTAACAGTTGCTTTCAGAAATGAGCGCTTACATTCATGGGCTTGAGTCTGCCAGATATTTCAATATCAGGAACTTCATTATACCATGCAGCGGCTAAATTTCGTTCAACAGCTACTTCCAGATTGAGTGGCTGCAGCAACTGCACTTCAGTTTGCAATGAACCCTGCTCATAGCACGATCTGCAAACAGAAACAAAATACTCCCAGCTTGACATACTTTACATTGTAATAAACACAAACGCATTTCTGTCTTTTCCTCATCTTTTTAAATAGTACTTTAGAACGGTCTTCATACTACCCCAGTATCTCCAATTAAAGCCAAAGAAGACGACATACCAGGCACGCAACATACTAACTTCTTGCAAGTCAGGACCTCTTACCTGCTCTCCACTGGAAATCAATTCCTTCCTTCTTCAGTACTATGTTTGAAAATCCTGTTTCCTTCCCTCTCTGCCTCGCAATCCCCTGCACCAAGGCCCATTGCCCTGCACTTTGTTACAGCTATCTGACTTGGTATCATTCGTGCTATGTATAGTTGAAAACCCCATCAAAATAGCCATTTACAAATGGGTATTAAACTGTTCCACAGTAGTGAATGATGTATAAGTCTATTATTCTACACAGTATTCCCTGAACAAACATTTGCTTCTATTAAAGATGTGTAGATGCTATTTTTCCTAAACCATACATTTTAATTGCTTTTACAAAATCTTTATTAATTTGCTGCTAGATTTCAAGATAGTGTATCCACCAACCACCAACCATTAACTATTTATTTTTATAACAATTTCTCAAAGCTCTGCAACTGAAGTATCCATAAAGAAGTGTATGACTTTAAAAAAACACTTGATACTACATTACCTGTATAACTTTAGTTCACTCAACTTCACTGTCATAGAGTCAACAACAGGTGGGAGATTATACCGTGTTTTTGTTTTAGCAATAAAGAATTGGTTCTTCACGGTGATCAGACCAAGATCAGCCACCAGGACATTCGCAGACATTGCTGACTGTGGAACTATCACAACAGGTGCCTTAATATTGATATCCAGTGCCAAACGGGAACTACGCTCCGCCAGCTCTTTTACACCTGTTGCTGCTTTCTCTGCTGCTTGAACAGTTGCCTCAGTAACAGCTTCCTTGGCAGCTTGGAAGTTATTTATAAAAGCCTAGGAAAAGAATAAAGAACTTAGGAATTTTACTACTTCAACAACACTAAGAATCACAGCTTTTAAAATAGCAAACCATCTTGAGATACTATTTTTGCTACACAATTTTTCTGAATTTCTTTAATAGGATAATCTCCCCCCAAAATAAGATAAAGCGTGTGTGTGTGTGTATATATATGCATATATATATATATAAATAAAAAATACATTTCCATACTAAATATTTGGCAAATCAGATGGTAACAGCAATGACCATGTAACATGACTTGTATGACTTAAATTTTATTTACTCTTATGGAGAGTAAAAGACAGATTTATTTAGCAGAATGTATGGAGAAGTCATTACTTTTCATGGTTTATTACTCATATTTCAGTCTTACAAACAATGAACAGCACATATCTGAAAGCTACCACAAGCCATTAAAAGAAAAAAATTACTAACAATAATAGCAAAAATCATTGCCACCCACTCCATAATAACAAACATATGGAGAAGAAAAGTAAATGCCCCAACTACCAATCCCAGTGAAGCTTTTACAACTGTATATAAGAGTTCTTACATAAACAGGCACCACCCCATATGGGATGCTTTATCCCTTTCTAGCTCTGACAATGCTATCTGAATGTTAAGGAACAGTATCTGAAAAATTTAACTTACCAGAATAGATGAAACAAACTTGTTGACAAAAACTACTTGAATACACCCAACAGTTAGGTAAATACGATTGTCAACAACATCCATATTTGTATATGCAATACCATCTGTAGCATTCACATATGATACCATTCTGAAGTTGAAGACTTCTTTTCCTGTGATGTAAAGAGCCTTAGAAAGAAAATAAAGAGTATGCCTCTTATAACATAAAAACATAAAATAGTAACATAAAAACTTATGCTTGAGAAACCAAATTTCAAAACAAGATGTAGTACCTCACACTTCTACGGCATTTTTACTTCAAATATCTCAACAATAAATGAAAAACCCCCAAACAACCTTGAAATAGCCGAAAACATTCAGTTGGAATCTCAACTTGAATAATTCTGTACAACAGAATCAGGAGCATAATAACCAGCTGGGCATCACAGGTGCACAAAACCAATGCTGGCCTAACAATCATGGGTTGTCGGGATGAAATCATGCTGCCTATAGAGCTATAACGCTCCCAGAAAATCCACAGAACAGTTGGGGTTTTTTGAAAGATAGTCATAAGTTAAAGACTAGAGTCCACAAAGTAATTTAGCATCTATATTCCATTCAGAAACCAATGATACATGCAAACGCATACCTTTTTATACAATGCTGCCTCATCAGAATCCACAACAATTATGTTCTTTAATTTTGCAGTCACTTCTGTTGCTGTTTTTTTCATGATCACTTGGCTATCCAGACCTCAAAAAAAAAGAGACATACAAAATCTAGAGACTATTCTAGTACAAGGTTTTATGCCTTTGTGATTAAAGTTTTGTTCCTACCTTCAATGTGAATTTCAGCTATTCTATGTTTTTTCTCTCTAATAAAGATACGTAAACAGGACAAATCCGCACAGATATTGAGGTCGATAACATCTTCATACTTCGATTTTTTGGATGCTGTGGGAAATACAAAATAATAAAAATTACAGCTTTTCAAGGAGGAGGTGTAATATTTTAGTATCCCTTTGCCAAAGCCTAGTTTATATCAAGTCTGCAGCACTGGCAAAATGCACTGCACTCATACTAGCAAGCACAACACAAACAAATTGTATATATAGGATTCTATATATGAGTCCTGATGAGCTCCACAAACTGTGGTAGTCAACATCAGTATTTTATTAACTGCAAGAAGTATATTTAATATGCATCTATACAGCAAAACGCAAAATTAGAGATAGATTATTCAAGGACTAAGCAGTTTACTTCAAATTGTGGTAACATGATAGCTACATTAATACACTACCCTATCTGGTCTGTTGATTAGTCATCTGCAATCAGTGGCCTTGTTTACATACAGCAGGTGACTTCTTATTAAATCTCCACAACCTACATTTTCTAAACTTAAGTTTTAAGCATGAAAATACCACTAATACAATTAGACACTGAAGAGAAGGGGCAGTGGGTATCCTTCAAAATTAGTATGGGCAACTTTAAGACCTACAAAAGATAAAAGCACAAATACAGCGCCTGTCAGAACAGAGTTGTTCAAGTATTTAGCTAATTTTTGGTTTTCGCAAAACTAAGCAAGAATAAAAACATCCTATTTCACGTTAACAGAAATAACCTCCATTTGTTTTGAGTAGGCATGACTGACGCCACACAACATTATCTGCAGGTACAGTGCTAAATACAGGAATCAACAGATAAGGGACTCAACCAATAACAGTCCATTTTTTCTTAAAGTCAAACCTGAAGTACTGTTATGCTATTTCCTTTTGTTGTTTGAAGTAATATACATCTTGTATTCAGAGAGTTTGACTCATAAGTGGTAAATTCCTATAGGTAATCTATATGCCAAGCTAAAAGCAGCAAAATTAAAAGTAATAAACATTCAATCCATTTTTTCCACAGCCTAGCTTTTGAGATGAGATGTTACCTTTATGTATTGTGTGTGAGTACATTAAGGCTTTCTCAACCCTCGCAATCAAACTATGGTTCCATAAATACAACAGCTTCAGTCACGTGATTTTATTGTATGTTGTTAACAGAAGACAAGCCATGGTAAATTAAACAATAACTACCCTCAGTCAAAGTTTAGTTTGCGCAGTGGTACAGGAGTTGGGGAGGAGGAGGGAGGAGAATCACCTATGAAAGCTTTTCAGCTGTGTAAAGTCTAAATTGTTGCATGTTAATACATAGGAAACTAATTTTATCCTTTGCCTCCAAGAATTCTGGAAGATACCAAACACTTTATCAGTGTTCAAGCATGTCCCAGTATAAATGAAATCAAACCACCACCATGAATGAGAATAATCTCACACAGAAAAAAAATAATTTGAAAAATACAGTTAAATAGAAGAATTATTTTTTTTTGCAAAGCAATTTTTCCACCTTTTACTTCTCAGTTCTACTATGAAATGAAGACCTACAGAACAGCTTCAAAGAACAAGCTGAGGAACTAAACTTCTTAATAATCTGATGGAATAATAAAAAATTATCAGCTGAAAGACAATGGCTGTGTGACATATTAATACTCTTCCCACACCTCATCCCAACTGATGTTTTATCATTCCTCGAGCAAATATTCTCTTTCATCTTGCCCCCAAAACCAGAGGCTACAAACCTTAATTTCTCTCATTTTGTTAATACCCTGTTTGGCTCCAGACTTAATTACCTTTTCTTTCATAATGCTTTAAAAAAATTAACATAGCTGATTTCATTTAAGTACATATGGGAGTATACACTAGACTTACAAACATATTTCTGTTTCGCCAGGCAGAAATATGTTTGTAAAGGCAGCACAAACTGACATTCTCAAAAACATCTCAGCAAATGTTGCAAATGTGATACTTGGGGTTTAAAGAAACCAAACTAGTACTGAAGTTTAACTTGAAATGCTTGTAAGAACTAACACCAGTGAATGCAGGCAGTCTCAGAAATGTGCACCAGTGGGTTGGCTAGGTCAGTCATACGAGGGAACTACTGAAATCAGTAATGCAGAGCAAGTATTATAATACTTCAATTAGAAACACCTAGAGAATTTTCCTCTACCACAGTTTTTGTGTGTTTTCTTTTTAGTTTTAGTAACTAGCTGGACCCTCAGTGTTTTATGATAAACAGCAAGCAACGATTGCAAAGATCCGAGAGAAGTCCTTCTCAGAACAGAAATCAACGTCATAGGCATAATGTTGAGAATTTAATAGACACAAGATCACAAAATGAGGCGATCTGTTTGTTTGCTCTTGCACAACATTATCAACAAATAAGACCTGCCAAATTCTTGGTCAGAGAATTATAAAACTGCATAGCAAACAAGTTACTCACAAGAGATAGATGTTCCTCAAATATAATACAATAAAGTAACTGTAAGGAACCAAAAGTCTCAATTCATTCCAGAAAAAAAAAAAACCCACAACTGAAAAAGGCAATTTATGAGGATTTTTTTGCATATACTTAGTGCCTTGAATACACGCAAAGGTATATCTTGACCAATACATCAGAAAACTGCACATGGAAAGAGATGAGATTAACCTTATTAGAACAGAGTAATTCCTTCAGGCTAGTATTGTTGGATAACTGACTGGCCTGCCCCCCTTTCAGGATGCAACAGTGCTAATACTTTTGCAAGCCCACAAAAGCTAGGAACCCTAAATTTATACATAAAACCCAGACACCTAGACTATACCAGGTACCTTTGATAAACATAAGGAGGATCACCAGAATTCTCTCAAATTGCAGGAATTCAAACTATACTTATGTGACCTAAAAACACAGTAATTGATATTAATGGATGCTATTACCCGCTTCGTACAACAAAACACTGAAAACACTCAAGCCACCTTCCACCATGCAAGGACTTCCTATTTACTACCCTTCAAGGTAAATCCAAATTCATGTGCCAGTTCATAAACCAAAAGCAGCAGTTCCAACAAATTATTCCTACAAAATTTGTGCCACATAGAATTTAGCCACTCAGCAGATTTGTAGATCCCTAGTAGATCATTCTTTTGGAATGCACGAATGAAATGCAATAATCTATATAAAGTGATTGAGACAGGCTTAAAAGATTTGAAAATATGTCTGTTTTCTTCCTTGCATAAATAAGTGAAGAGAGAGGAATGAGAAGAAGAAAAAAAAAGGAATAAAGGAATAAGAAACTTACTTAATTTCTTAAGGACATCCTTCTTCTCCTCTGTTTTTTCATGGACCGGTTCTTCTGCAACTTTAGTTTCTTGTTTGGGTAGAAGATTATTCACATAGTTCATAGCATTCAGCAGAGCTTCAGTATGCAAATGAACATCTAGAGATGAAAAGTTCACCTAAAAGAACAAATTATTTTTATGCAATATGCCTCTCATCCCACAATGAGAAAATAGTATTAAAAGAAAAAGACATCATACCTTTATTTTCTGCAAAATGTTCTGATAGGCAGTTTTCAGTTCCGGTCCATTAATATCAGCCTATTACACCAAAAGTGCATGAAAAACAAAGAAACAAATCAGGAAAAGTTTGCAAATTTCATTAGAGGGAATTTATTTTAAAAACTACTACAACTTATGATGTACAAGTTAATCTGTTTAAGGAGCAGACAGACTTTGCACATGACATTCAATATGTTAAGGAATGAACAAGTAAGGAAAAATCTTCAACAACTGCTCAATAATACTGTACTGTTTATGATTGGCTTGCAATTCAAAAGCAAAGTCTGCTCTTTTCTTACCTTTATGTACTCTAGAGTGAGAAGATCATCTTCTACGTTATCCAAAGTGGTAATTATGTAAACTGGCTTGTCATTATCATCTTTAAAAAAAGCACAAAAATAAAAAAGATTACTCTTTTTTTTAAGGAAAAAAATGAAAAGTTTTCTACAAGTCTTTAATCACCTATAGACTACAAACCAAGCTACCAAGGAAACCAAGGAAATCTTCTTCAGTTGACAAAAGAAAGCCCTACAGGCTTTTTGAAGACAAACTCATAGTGTTATTTGTCCATAATTTTTTGATCAGGCTACAAATACTTACCCATATACTCTGGGCACAGCAGACAAACTTCACGAAGGAAAGCATTTGCAGTCATGTCAAATGTTCTCAATTTAAGTTCAGTGCCTAACCCTACAATATCAAGCTGCAGCACAGGTGTCTCAGTATTACCAGTAAGACGGCATAATTTAATTAAGACCTAAAAAAACCCAAACAACAACAAAAAAAAAAGAGAAAAAAAGGTAGCGAATTATTTTCTTAGTTT
The DNA here is from genome assembly GCA_028565335.1 of Limnodromus scolopaceus. Classification (NCBI taxonomy): domain Eukaryota; kingdom Metazoa; phylum Chordata; class Aves; order Charadriiformes; family Scolopacidae; genus Limnodromus; species Limnodromus scolopaceus. Next base: position 42,389,517 of record JAOXNO010000020.1, on the reverse strand, counting down.
TTATATAAGTTTATATATTTTCATACATTTTACTGTGTAATGTGCATTGATCATTTAACTTTATACAGCAAAGGCCTAGAAAAAATGAACAGTTCCAACAAGCAGAAGTGCTAGAACACTGCTGCTATTTTAACATAAACTTCAAACATGTACGTGTAACACCAAAGTTACACTTACATGAACTAAATTATTTTTAAAAACAACTCTGTAAAGCATTTTGTCACATTCAACCCAGTCAAAACTAGATACTCAGTCAGCATAAGGAGTTTACTGCTTTCACTGGAATTTCTCTGAACTCTCTGGGTAAGAGTTAAGATTCCCAAGCTGAATAACAGGCAGGAGGATTTCCTGCTTTTTCACCTATACATGAGAAAGATGTTGTTAAATAAATAGCTAGGTGAACTGTTGTTATCTGTCTTTCATAACCAAAGCAAAACAATTATATGTACTCTTCCTTTCCACATAATGCTCTCTACAAATTGGGAAAATCAAACCCAAACCCATAAGTATTTTTAAACTATAAAGAAAACAAACAGAGAGAAGGTGATTCTCAACAGACTCTCAATTGTATTTTTTTCTAATCGATGGTAAGACAGCTTCCACTAAAGAATAATGTAAAATACAGCATCTATCTTTAGAATTAAAGAAGTTCTTAAACAAGGTCTTGTCATCACACAAAACCCAGTACATTTCAATTTTATTTGTTTATGTATTTTCTGTAAGGTGTAGTATATAATAAGATATGTGCAAGCTAGTTATGAGGAAGTCATTCTGTAAACCCTACCCTAAAACAGAACTTGTAAAGTTAACTGAATCTGTATGGTTTATTTGTAGTTATACAGCGAGTACCAGCAATAGCACTGTCATAGCCATAAAAGTAACAACAGTGGTAAGAGGCCTTCTCTTTCATTAAGCCAACTGATGCAATCATAAGCAATGTCCAGCATTTAGGTAAAAAACTCTTTTTCCCCCCCCCAGTCTGAAACAGCAAGAATAATGCATAAAATACATCATAGTGAACATGGTACAGATTTAGGTGTGAGGCCAACAGAGTCTGGGAAAAACTGCAGTGGAAAAATAGGGTGCTTGTTACAAGATGAAACATTAATGAAGTTTTATCAGTGACTACAGCCGTATCTGGAAAAAAAGATGTCAAAAGCTACATCTTAAGCCAAAACAAAAACATAATGTGACTTTTGAGTGCTAGTTAGGTAAAGGAAATTCAGTGACAAAATGAGCTGGGAAATAAAGTGTATAAACACAACAAACAGGGAAAAATTACAGTTCAGATGTGCTTCAGAGAAATTAAAAAAGTAACTATACCTCAGCTACTTCAAACCTTAGCTGGAATTCTGTCATATTTTTCAAAGATTCTTGTTTACGTAGTTTTTTTCGCCTTGTACTGCTAGCTCGCTTGAGAGAATCAGATGTGGCTTCAAAAAATGGCATGTCTTCCACAGGGCTGCTTAGAGCATCATAAAATTCTTCTTCTGATTCTAAGGATTAATTCACAACAGCATTACATATACACTTTAGACAGTCAGTATTTCACAGTACTATGACCTAATATTTTTAGTCAACATCTATAAAAACTTAAGTGTACAAGTATGGGAAAATTACCTAGCTGATAATTAGCAACCGACAAAGTCTATTTCTATAATTACCTCTGCTCCCGCCTCCACAACTTTTCAAGACACTCTATCATGTCATCACAAATCAGTTCTTGTCAACTAACTCCTTCGTCAGCATCCCCTCACTATTTGCTGTGAAAAAGACAGCACAAACCATGGCTCATTTTGCCTCGTACTAACAGCTTAACTCTTCTGCTGGTATGACTGCTGCTGACTGTACAGCAGCCTTTGCCTCACTATGAGTGGCACTCCTTTGGATCTCTCCCTACCAAGGATCTTCCATTTCAGGAGAGACTCCTGAGGACTATCAAGCCTTTAATCCAGCTGACATTATTACAGAAGTATAACCAAGACGGTGCCATCTAGTCATCTTATAAGGCTCTTTCCCTTCACCTAAAAAGCAAAAGCAGTGAAGTTAGAAAGATAGCTGTAGAAGTATCCCTTGCCTGAGAAAACCAAACACGTAACATTTAGAGGTATTTTCTAAGGCTTAAAAGCACCCTCGAGTCTCAGGGGGTGAAGACAGAAGAATAACATGAGTCACTTAAAACGATGGCACAGCTGTATATGTAGTATAAATTAAAAAACAGACTTGATCCAATCTAAATAGTTACTGCTTTCTCAAAGGAATTGTTGCCAGTGTTTGCTCTTAACTCACTCTAATTTTTAAGAATTGAAAGACACTTTCCCTCTACCTTTGGGCACTTAAAGGAACTTAGGCAAAAAAATAGATGAAGACGCACAGATACACATTTCTATACATACCCTACACACACCAATTTTAAAGTGATACAGCAGACGTAAAAATTAACTTCTCTGATAATTTTGCTAGTGTTCACAAACCCCATATATCATTAACTCGAGAAAGAAGAAAATGTAACCTTCTGTTTCTCCAGTTGGGTGTTTTGGCATGACAAAGGTGATTGACTTCAAAATAACAATGATATATTTGATTATTTTTCAAATGTGACTACTAGATGGAACATTGCAATCTAGGTAAGACATCTGAGCAGCAAGACAGTATTAAACATGACCAGTCTCTCCAAAGCCAAACTTCTGTTTGATCTTGTAGAAGTCAAAATTATGTTTGTTTATAGTTACACAGTAGTTTCTAATAGTCATCATTTCAGTACTCTGTAATTTAAATAAATAGAGCTAAGTAGGAGATAAAAACTTCACCAAAAGAAAACAATTAAAACTGTCATTAGAAGACTAAGTACATACTGAAGCAAAAAAAGACACACATTACCTCAGATGATCTGAATAGAGATTCATAGTAACATATGTAGAGACAAAAATAAACGAACTCATCCTACCAAACAAACATATTACTGCTTTACCTTCAGAAAGCGAATGGCAAGATTAACCATACAGAATTTTACTGCTCGGAGAAAATACACAAATATTTTGTACAGAGTGAATGATAATAAGCTGCACAGAATGTAACACTACTCAACCTCCAAGAACTTGAAACAAAGCCACAAATAATAACTTACTCTAAGAGAAACAGATTAATTCAATGAACTCAAAAATTTCACTTGACCTGTTTATTAAACCAGACTTTAAAATGGATCATATTACCTGACTCAGCAAATGAATGAAGATCCAAAACAGGAAACACACTTTGTGATGTATGTGATGCTGAGAGCACAGGGGATATTGCAGCCTAAAACAGGAGATATCAAATAATTTTTTGCTTGAATTCACTGGTCATGCTATTGCTTGCACATATGCTGCACAGAACTTTTACAAGTTAAAGAAATTGGTGTTATTTTTAGTGTAAATCATTACAGTTAAACACTTACTTTACTAAAATTAAAAGCAGGGGGAGGAATGAGGCATAAGTCAGGTACAGCACATTTATCTAGCTAAAGAGAGAATACATCAGAAAACACATGAAGAGGTTCAAACATCCAACTCCACAGATAAAAAGATAGACAGAAACAGCACATCATATGAAAATTCAGAGAAAACAAAACCTAGTCTTTCACAGGACTACATTGTGGCAGCTTCAGAGAACAGTAGAAGATTAACTGTTCTTTATAAAAATCACATGATACTAGTGGTGGGTGGGGAAAAAAAGAAACCAGAGCTAGAGAAAACATTAGAACAGACAGAATTGTTTCTGAATTTTCATAGAACCATAGAATCATTTAGGCTGGAAAAGACCCTTAGGATCATCAAATCCAACCGTTAACCTGACACTGCCAAGTCCACCACTAAACCATGTCACTAACTGCCATATCCATGTGCCTTTTAAACACCTCCAGGGACCGTGACTCAGGCACTTTCCTGAGCAGCCTGTTCCAATGCTTTCAGTGAAGAAAATTTTCCTAGTATCCAATCTAAACCTCCCCTGGCACAAGTTCAGGCCATTTTCTCTTGTCCTATCGCTTGTTACTTGGGAGAAGAGACTGAGCCACACCCGGCTACAGCCTCCTTTTGGGTAGTTGTAGAGAGCAATAAGGTACCCCCTCAGCCTCCTTTTCTCCAGGCTAAACAACCACAGCTCCCTCAGCTGCTCCTCATAAGACTTGTGCTCCAGACCCCTCACCAGCTTCGTTGCCCTTCTCTGGACATGCTCCAG
>JAOXNO010000020.1:42357578-42377793 GCA_028565335.1 Limnodromus scolopaceus | reverse complement strand
CCCAGGGAGGTCGTGGAGTCCCCTTCTCTGGAGATTTTCAAGACCCTCCTGGATGCAGTCCTGAGTAATGTGCTCTGTGCAATGCTGCTTTGGTAGGGGAGTTGGACTAGATGATCTCTAAAAGGTCCCTTCCAACTCCAACAATTCCATGATTCAACATAAGGTTCATAACCATGAAACATCTAAATACTAGTGTCTAAAACAGAGCACTTTTTTCATTGCTCCTGAACTATGACTACTTTTATATTAAAAATAACTTGCAGAAAATACAGAATTACCAAATTAATATTGCTTGTGCAAACTTAATTAAGTCTGCTTATGTATCTGCATTGATATAGAGTTTTAATTTTAGCTGCCATTTTCCCCCTTGTGGCTTGACCTTACCCAGTATATAACTGAGGGAAAGAGGCTATTTGTTTTGTATTAAACATACTCATTCAATGAATGACCCACATCCCACTTAAGCATATGTCACTCAAAGTGAATACGGAATTATTATTCATATCCTGAGAGGAATTTAACTTTTTTCTTTTGGTATTGCCCAATTCCTTCATCTTGCTTTCCAATTTCTATTAAAGAACAGAACCAATCCAGGAGTCATATTCACTATGACAATTACTCATCCATTTCAGGAAAAAAAATCCCACAAACTCATTTACTGGAGCCTGATTTTGAAACGTATTCTATGTATTATTCTGAGGGTAACTTCCTATGGCTGGCGTAGAGGAGGTGGACTGTTCTATCTTCCCCACTCCATTAGATCTTGGACGCTAGACCAAGCACTCAAGAAATATACAGAATGGTTATTGAACTCTGCAATGTGCCTACAAATAACAAGAATTCACAACTGTTGGTAAAATTATTAGTCACTGAAGTAAGTGATCTGGTTGTAAATCCAAATTATTTTAATATCTACACAGCAGTCTTTTCCAATAATTCCACTTTCTAGAGCACCTAATACATTCTTTTTCAACAAGGCCAACTGCAGGGTCCTGCACTTGTGTTAGGGCAACCCCCAGTATTGATCAATACAGGCTGGGGGATGAATGGATTGAGAGCAGCCCTGGGGAGGAGGACTTGGCGGTACTGGTGGATGAAAAGCTGGATGTGAGCTGGCAATGTGTACTCACAGCCCAGAAAGCAAATCACTTCCTGGGCTGCACCAAAAGAAGCACAGCCAGCAGGTCAAGGGAGGTGATCCTTGCACCTCTGCTCCGCTCTGGTGAGACCCCCACTTGGAGTACTGCATGCAGCCCCGGTACCCCCAACATAAGAAGGTCATGGACCTGTTGGAGAGAGTCCAGAAGAGGGCCACAAAGATAATCAGAGGGCTGGAGCTATGAGGAAAGGCTCATAAAAAAGTTGGGGTTGTTCAGCATAGAGAAGAGAAGGCTCTGGGGAGACCTTACTGCAGCCTTTCAATATATAAAGGGAGCTCTCAAAAAGATGGAGAGAGACCTTTTAGCAGGACAAGGGGTGATAGTTTTAAACAAAAAGAGGGTAGAGTCAGACTATATATAAGGCAGTTGGTTTTGGTTTTTTTTTACAATGAGGGTGGTAAAACACTGGCCTAGGTTGCCCAGAGAGGTGGTAGATGCCCCATCCTTAGAAACATTCAAGGTCAGGTTGGACAAGGCTCTGAGCAACCTCATCTAGTTGAAGACGTTCCTCCTCATTGGATGAAGGTGGACTAGACAACCTTTAAAGGTCCCTTCCAACCCAAACTCTTCTATGATTCTATCTGAAACCCACATGCTCAGAAAGTCAGTCTGGGCAGAGACACAGGTAACTTACCTCACTTTAGCAAGATTTTAAGCTTTGAAACAAATTCTTATTAAAAAAGCAGATAAGGCAATCTAAACAGATAGTAAGTGGCAGAATCATTCTCACCTAGAGTACAAGCTTAAAAAAAAATTAATTGCCTGTATACACGCAAGACCATTTGTCCTGCAAGAAAGCAAGTTCACCAATGACTAAGAGGATTGCTTATAATATGTAGAAACAGTGCTAAATCATAATTTTACATACATCATTAAACTACCTTTTTGACTCTTCCCTTTCATGAAGTATCTCAAACATATCTCTAATTTTATGCAGGTTATTTTATAAATCGCCAGTAAGTTTACTTTTCTCATTCCAAAGTAAACTGGATGACCGAAAGGTAACTGATAACAATAATAACAGTAATATTAAAAATAAGAAGACCATTTAATCATGTAAGTAAAAAGTTTACTATTTTATATTCTAAGGTAAAAAATTGTTAGACATTTTCCACATAACTGTTCAAAGCATCGAGGGGACAATTATTTTTCTAACAATCCTTTTCGGTTGAAAGAATCTACTGAGAAGAATTCAATAATTTCTGCCTTGACTGGAAAACAGTTTAAAATAAATACATAATACATAAACTGCAAGAGGAACCTTTACTTAACCATTACTACAAAACACAATCTAAGAAACTGGAAATCACATAAAAGCTGAGCTATCATTTTCAGTAAGTTACTTCATTAGGTAAATACATACCTTAAGACTACCAAGATCCAGAAGTAGTAAATTTGACGTATGCTCATAGAATCCTTTTTGTGGAACAATGATGTATGAAGCCATGAGGTTAATTTTGAGGTCCAGAACCTTCTGGGTTTCAATAACATACAACAAACCTGAAAAATAATATAATTAGTAAATATAAGTAATCCATACAGAAGCTATGGAATTAAAAGAAGGTATAAAAAGAAATTCAAGTCTAACTTTAAATGAGCTGCAAATGCTAGATAACTAGCTTTATCTACAGGTACTGATGCTCTTCAGGTTTCTTCTGAACCAATAATTATAGGCAGTCTTTAATGAAGCACTAGGTAAATGAAACAATGATAGCAAATAATGCTAGTGGACAAGTAGAGACAGCAACACAACATGTACAAGTCAAAAAAAAATTCATACTGAGCAAAGAAGAAATGAGAAAAATTGGAATGTGTACTGCAACTTGGCAATTGCTGAGTTAACCCATTGAGCTCTGTAGATTCCAAATTTAACTGTTCTCACTGAGAGTATCCAACTGCACTGGCCAAACGGCTACTGTTGTTACTACTGAGTTATTGAAGTTTATGCTGATTCTGCTGACAAGTATCTCTACCTTGAGATGCTGAAGAACAGCAAATATCAGGTCTTATAAAAATTCTGTTCAAAAATCATGCAATTAGTTGGGAAATCCAGACTGTTAGAACATTGAGATCAAATTCTGGTTTTTTGCTCATCTGAAGAGCAACAAATGGTCTTACTTCAAGTTAGCACTGAAAACTGCCTTCGGATGAAGCCACAACCCATTAAATATTGATCAGGTGCAACAAGCTGATGATCACAGAACGAGAGACAATGAATTATGAAGATGACAACATGACATTGCAGCATACACACATTGGTAAGAAAGCAATTAAAACTGGTCCAGCAATATCAAAGATTGTTCTGCCACATGACAGCTGGATTAGTTAATGAAGAACTGGATAACAACCACATTTCACAATTTGCAAGATGAAATAACTTGGATTAATAAAAAGATTAAGTGAGGGTTTTTTCCAATTTTCAATGCCTAACTGTATTTGAGTGACATAGAAAGTTCAAGAAAAGTCTTTCTTTTTTCCTTCATCCGGGAACACAATGTAGTTGAGTCCATAAACTGAATTCTAAGGCTTTTGTAATGTCTTTTAGTGGTGTTGAAAATCGTAACTATTTTGGTGTAGCAAGTTCCTTCACTTCTGCAGTTCACAGTTCCCCAATATTTTCCAGCTATCTTCTACTGCTTGAAAGAAAAGTGTTAAGAATTCTTTCCTGAGTAGGACTGCAAGTCTAAACATATTAATTATATTGATACAATTCAAATTTTTTATTCTACCTCTGAGATTAATGTAGTTCCCTGCAACAGAATATTCTGCAGATCAAATCTTCTTCCCCTGATAACTTTCCACAAAAAAAATAAATCATGATCAGAACCAGAGTATTTGGTAGAAATGAGCAGAGAACCAAGCATATTGAATTTAAGCAAGTTTTATCACAATAACCTCAGAAATTAACTGTGGTATCAATATGTTGACCATTGCTGGAGAAGTTTCTGATAGAAAAGACAAGTATTTTCACCTAACTTTGACTGGTTAATCTGACATCAGTCCTTCATCAAATAGTTCAGTTAAAGAAGAACTGCATTCATTAGTTCAATTGATGCCTGATTTCATTCCTGATTCTAGCCTGATAAAAGCAAACTATTAAATATATATTATGCTCGAGTTATCTGCTTATCTGTAGTTACATATATCTGTAACTTCTTTCACTTACTATCATTCGGTATTCAGATTTTTTAAACGTATGATTTAATGATTAATAGGTTACAATTTTAAATGAGGTTAAAGAAAACAAACATTCATTGACTATTTTTTTCCTTTAAAAAAAAAAATTATACATGAAATCTCCCCTTAGGATCCTCTCCTATCCACAGCCAGAGACAGGACACTACACTGGACACACTTCAGATCTAGAAAGCTTCAGACATCCTTACTGAAACACTTTAATTCCACATACCTCAGTGTTAGTCTTAAAAGTGCTCACCATTTTCATTCATGTGTCAAAAAAATAAGATCTCTAGAGATAAAAAGCTAAGATGACATGAAAACTAGAGGAATTACTTTAAAGTTGAGTAAGCGGAAGATAGATAAATATAGTTTATATAACTTGATCTGAGTCAGTTGAGATCAAAATCAACATTCACTGAGGAATAAAGAAAATGGAAAACACCTATACAAAGGCAGATAGCATCCTAAAAAGCCACAACTCCGTAAAGGATTCAGGGGTTTCACTAGAGGACCAATATCTCTATTGTTATCTGAATTATTTCAAGAGTATGAAACAATTTAGGCCATTTAGATATTCAGATGAACAAAACAGAAAAGTTGGAAGTAATAAACTGTTTTTAACTCTACATGGAGTACAACAGAATAAATACTGAAATACTACCTCAGGGCATGGAGCATATTTTACAAAGAAAGTTGAAGTTGAAAAAGATACAGACATAAAATCATCCAATACCTAGAAGAAAGACTTTGTAATGAGATAGAAGCATTCAACTTACTTAGGTGCTGTGTTAGAAAGCCATGATTTTGATCCATGCATCTCCATATGAAAAGATACAGTATTTTTGCACACCTAGAATCTAAAATTCATCTGACTGGGCAATCAGCAGAGCATGCAGCACTTACCTGTTGATGTTTTTTCACGGAACTCTTCAAGTTTCATCAGAGTTGCTGATGTCAATTGTTCCAAATGTACATCTTTCGGAGGCCTGAAGAAATCCACTAAGCTGTTTATTGTTATCTGTTCATATAAAGCAAAAATAATACATGGCAAATTTACAATTAAGTAAGACTTTTTCAAGACTTATAACTTATTCATATATTTACTTACAGCATCATATACTATTTCCAGAGGTTGCGATTCAATTCTAAGCCTCTGATCTGCTTCCTCATCCAAAGGATTAGTCTCAAACATTATGCTTAAGAGTGAGGTACTCTCATCTGAATAGACCGTTCGAGAAGACAGAAGACAAGGTGTGCACTTTTCTCGGGACGTGCCTGTAACTTCAAGTGATGTAACTTTCGTTTCAAATCTGTAAAGAAAGGTAATCAGCATGTTCGGATGTAATATCTATCTGGCTAGGTACAATTAGATGGTACGAGTATGAGGAGTGAGCTGAAAGAAAAAAAATACAAAAACAACAAACCAAACCCAAAACCAAACCAAACCACAACACCACCACCACATCTCTACTCTACCTCAAATATAAATAGCTTTATCTAAAGATATGACACATATATCTTATTATGTTATAATAAGTTAACTGTTCTCCATTTCATTGCTTTCTGTGTCTATTAGCCACCCTGGAGTAAATAAGAAAGGGGTCCAAGTTATTCACTTCATACACTTTTCATGAGGACAGGTGCCAGGGCAGGGAAGAGACATGCAAGTGGGAATTCTGTAGTATGAGCTCAGTAATTAGATAACAAAAAACCAAGAGAGCACAAAACCAAGCCAAATTTGTCAGTTTCATCTTTCTTCTACATACCTAAAAGCTCAACTGAAAACTCAAGAACTTTTCAGTCAGGTTAAATGCCTACAAACGGTTACAAGATCACCTTGCTCAGAGAAGCTTCTAAAGGAGTAACAGTCACTTCTCAAAGCAAGAAACAAGTTAGTAATTGGATTGCTTGCATGTAACAATTATAAACTGAAAAAAAGAAGAAAATCTGTTTTAGCACAAAAAATTCTGAAGATCAAGAGAACTTAATCATGGAAACAGTATCCATTCACTTTCTGCATTAGTTGCACGATGACTCTACTCCCAAACTGCACAAGAAATGACAGTGAAAAATGGAAGTTAAATATAATAACAGAGCCTTAAAATTTCTATTAGACATCATCAACGTTTCATGAGGAGCAAAAACATTTTGATAGAGAAAGTTCACCTTATTGCTTGTGCACCTGGTCGTTGGGTAAATACTGTACTCAAGCCAGATAATGCAAATACTACCAGCTCAGGAGTTTGCTTGTTTTCCCTTAGTGATATAGACATGCTTAATAACTTCACGGAGAACTTCATGGCTTCATACTAGATATGCAGGAAGAACAACAACAGCAGATTATAAAATATGGTAATATACATTTCAATACGGTTTATGAAGAGATGACAACCACAAATACCAGTTTGATACTATTTTTCTACTGCTATAAATAGCTTGTATCATAGCTGGTGTAAAAGTCATTCCCAAACAGTTACTACGAATAGGCAGGGTTAGAGCAAGAACAGATTTCACTTACAAACATATATCTTTGATGTCTCTACACCGCATTTTGAGATAAAGGGCCTCTGATACAGGGCTGGAAGGCAGTCCGTTGGCCCATGCATGGTATCTCAAATAAAGATGACTTATCAGACTTTCTGAAATGTTGCTCTTCCTCACTAGAGTCCTTCAATCACCTTATTCACCTACTTTACCTCATCTACTTCGTTCATATTTAAGATTTCAGTGAACCACTTAGTGCACTTTCTTTAAAAGTTTCTGAATATTACAAGACAATATATAAAGCATTTCATAACCTAAACAACAATATACTACTTACATGATTTTATTCTAGCTTGAGTGAGGAAAATTTCATTCTGAACTTTTTCAGAATATCCAAAGTAAATTCTATAACCACTTTCCTGAAACTACACCTAAACGTGCTATGTTCTGCACAAAGCCAGCATACAGTAACTTAATTTAAAAGTGTCAGAACAGTATTCAAATACAGAGACAGCTCTGCAAGTAATTTTAAAAGTGATTTCCTGTCATCTTTAGACTTTTATTAGTAGAGAAAGCTACCGACTTTTTGGTATCGTAGTTGGTTATGACTTACTGATTTTGGAAGGGTTGGATCCACAGCTGTTTCACTGTATCCAATTGCTGCATAAAGTTTAGCCTTCTCTTCACATGTCATCAGCTCTTCAAGACCTGTGACATTGCAAAAGGTTAATCAAACTCAATATAGGTATCTCAAAAATGAAAATACTGCCAGACACTTTCCAGTGTTTGGTAGCTCTATAATGTACAGTAGATACTGTCAACATTGTCCTGAATTAGTAAAATCCCTGAGGTTTAAAGTCTTGAGTCTCCTAAAGCATGCTTTAAATGCAGTTATAACTTTATTCTGACATCCTCTGTTTCCTAGCTTGCTAAATCAAAAAGGTAGCTTCTATTATTACTTTCTATGGTTTCACAACCTTTACTAGCTGCCCCATACTTAAATGAATCAAACTCTAGCACACTGCATGGCATGCCAGATTATAAAATGGATGGAAGTAAAATTGTTTACACTCCATTAACTGTTACTGTTTTCTAGCACTTTTTTCTATTCCCCAGTCTTCTCTGGAGATATTCAAAACCTGACTGGACGCGTTCCTGTCCAGCCTGTTTCAGGTGATCCTGCTTTGGCAGGGAGGTTGGGCTAGATGATCTCCAGTGGTCCCTTTCAACCCCTACAGTTCTGTGATACACAGTACACCATGCAGACTAAATGCAAAAACTGTGGCAAGGGAAAGCACAAATTAAATACACTTCAGAAACACCTACACAACGTATTTTAAGATAACTCTGTAACACATAATTAACAACTTCATCAGCAAACAAACACTAAGAGAAAATGTAAATATCAATAATTTGATAGTCCAGATATTAAACAAACCCAAAGCTTATTACTGTAATAAGTCTTTTTTAATAATAGAAAAAAAAATACCAATAAATGAACATACTTGAACCCTTTACTTCCTGTTTTTGTTCATCCTTTTTTTCACCTGACCAGCTCCATATCCAACTAAACCAACCACCAGAATTTTCATCATCTTGTTTCACTCCTGGTCTGTAGATTTTTAATCCAGCCTTAGTTGCCTGAAATTTAAAAAATACTCAAAGTCATTTTCTTTATGCTTCTTTCTTCATTTCCCCTAAGAAAAGTATAGACACAAGACATGCTCTAACACATCAAAACATCATTAGACAGCCACTGAAAAGGCAGTATGTTATTTTTTAGTTTTTCTTCTAATAACTTTATCAAGTACACAGTGCATCAACAGATCAATTCTCACTTCCACCTTTATGAGCAAAAAGAGCAAGCAAAAGGTAGCTGATTTTAAGTCAATACGTGTTTCTTAGATAGCAGATCTTCTCTCTAGCTCTCACCACCAAAGAAATCCACAACATTAGATACTACACTACAACGATGCACTAAAAAGGAATTAATTAGAAATACATATGTAATCAATTAAATAGCCAATACAGATCAATTTTAAACAATGCTTATATTTTTCATTTCAAGCTTGATGTCTAAAGCAATAATAAATAAATAAATAAATAACAGTACTCTTGTAATAGAGTATTTACTCTAAGGAATATAGAGCACTATTCCTGAATCTGATACATATAGCTACAAGAGTGAGCAAGCCCTCTCTTGTCCCACATTCATTATTTCAACAACTAGGGGATGTCCTGTCTGATGCCTGTGGTGATTCCAATACTGAGTCCTTACAGAAAGTGCAAACTACATCCAAAACTTGACCACTGAAAGTTTGGCATAAGGGACGGCAAACGACCATCAAGCGACCTGAGAGACAGAGGAGTTCTCTAAACTATAGTGGACCACACAAACTAGTTATTTTTCTTCATGACTAATATGATCTGAAAAGATACAAATACTTGCAGACAAGCCCTGAATTTAGAGACGCTCTAGTGAATGTGACACCCAAAGTGAGTCAGGGATCCCTTCCCAGCATTCAAAAACCCAAGATGTCTCTGCAACACAATTAGAGAAAACAGCTGGCTATAAATCAGAACTTTTCATGGACTTGCCACATCTGTCCACCTACAGGCCAATGGAAGGCAGGATTTACCACAAAAACATAAAGGCTTCTGAACTGATAGTACTGGTTCACCCAGAGAGATGATGCAGAACATCAGCTAATCAACACAAGGCCTCAAAAAGTTTGAACAAAATACTCCAAAGTCCTCTTTATAAAGGACTCCAAGTCATCAAACTGATGTTACAGAGTAACAGTCCAAGGAAAGAATGGACAGAATCTTAGAAGAAAGGGCTGTTAAACTTCTGAAATTAGAATTTTCTAGGACACCAAGGAGTTGGTGTTGAAGGAAAATTGCCATGGAGAAAAAGAAGTGATGCTTAAAGCTATTCTGATTTAGGTCAATCATCTATAAAGTCTTCTCTAGACTAAAAGAACAAAATTTCTCAAGCCATCTGATACAGTTATCTTGGCTCACAGGAGCTGGTGTTTGGTACTTAGGGCACTAGTGATAAAGATTAAAAAGCGGTCTATGGTTTGGAATATAAAGTTCTTGCTACAAAGTTCCCAGAAAATATGATGGTACTGTCTTCACAAATGTGAGCTCTCGGAAGCTTGATTTCAAATTCAACTATAAGGCATGTTTTTAAAAAACAAAAAAGCTTAACAAACAGTAGGGTCCTTTATCTGGCTTTATACAACCCACATCTAAAGGGGGCTCCTCTATATTTCTAGTAAACTTAAGTCTAACTGTGAGGATACTGAGCCAGTAATAGATTTGCCTCTAACAAATCCCTTGAGACCTTTTTCAGAGTTATGACCTGATACCAATAAGACAGATGGGTTCTGACAGATAGCTGGAGGTAGAACAGCATTTAGGATCACTGTGACATTTCTCATGAAAAGCACTTCAATTCAGCCAAAAAACTGATGGGGAGGGACATGAACATGTCTTCTGGTTCTGTAGAAGTCTGAATAACAATAATAGAAGTATCCAAATATGGGTGTACATACAGACAACTAGAAGGAAAAAAAATCACATTTATGGATTCCTATTTAGAGGTTTGGTTCATAAGCACTGTATCTATCACTGCAGCAATTGCTTTCAAACCAGTCATAAAAAAAAAAAAAACCACAACAAACTCACAATTGTTTCAAGCACTGCCATAAGAAATTATCAACATTCATGCAGTTTAATTAACAATACATTATTTCAGATTCTAAACTTCCCATTCTGCTTACTTTTAGTCACATTGATTATTAACAGACAAAGACCACTTCACAGATTTGAGAAAACCTACAGAGATTTCATTTTAGTCTCCTGGAATGATGCTCAGAAACTACACTGAAAACTAAGCGGTACGCTAACCTAGGAAAAGCAAGGCTAACAAATTAAGTATAACTACTCAAGTCATATTACTTTACCTAATTGTGATTATCTACTTAAATGTATTCTGCATTTGCTGTATTCCAAGTAACATTTGCAAACAGTAACAAAAGGTCAACATACTAATATAGAGGTGTTCAGCCTACATAATAGGGTATGGGGACAGAAAGGAATAAACTAATAGTCTAGGCTGTTGCCATATTTTCCACAGTAGATCTTCCTCACCAAAAATGGAAAGAATTTTATCCCAGATTGGTTATTCTGAAGAAGCAGCATATGGAGCTATTTAATTTTTGCTTAATTACAAGCTGAAACTAACTATGCCTTATAATAACAAACGTGAAATACAAGGAAAATAGAAAGACTGAGCGATGTACAATTCAATCACTAGAATTAAAATGCACATGCCTAAAATCTCCACAGCTTCATGTTGCAATTATTCTTAGACTCACTTAAATGATGAAACTTTACCTCAACTTCTGCTTGTTGCCTTGCTAGAGTGATGTTAAAAATATCCAAAGCCTTTTCAAATTCCTAGAAAGGAGGTGAGAAATTATTTTTGACGGTTTCATTTGGTTAGATTTCACAGCTCAGTTTTACAGGAAATGACAGTAAACAACTCTTTCAGTGCAACCCAAGTTAATTTGCTCAAGCTGAAAATTTAAAATAAACCTCAAAAAGAAATGCACATCAGTTTAAGTTTTTCTTCTCTACAGTTACTAATTTAAAATATTATCTAATATGATTGTTAACACTACTCACAGAGAAAGGTACTGATGAAGTTGCAAGTCTGAAAACTTTATTTTAACTTAATACTGACTTCGAAAAATGCAAACATTTAAGTTTAAGAAAACAGCAAGATGAACAAAACTTAAGCCTTTAATGAAAAACAGCTAACCTCCAAAAATTTTAAGATTTCTTCATTAGGTTTTTTTGATGTTATCTTGGTTTTATACATCTCTTTATAGTTCTTCACTTGTTTCCTATGGTGCCGAATGTGTTCCCATGACCACATTTGGAGCTTAGGTTGAACATTTACTTCAAGGATACCATAAATAACATACTTCCACCTAAAAGCAAAGACAAATGAAGTACAAATTACTTTCTGTTAGTATACTGAAAAGACACCTAGAGCTATACACACTCCCACTAAATACGACTTCAAGTTGGAAAAGAGTGAAACCCCTTGTCTAATATCACATTTCTGATCAATAGAAGAACCTAAGGATTTTTGGTATTTTTCTACAAAGCTGACAGATAGCTATTTCCTAAAATTAAAGTAACCTTGTACAAAAAGCTCCCACAAATATATATATGTATGTGTGCATGTGAGAATAATAAAAAAAATTTGTAAGGAATCTTCTGAAAAGAAACCAAATCTCTGCCACCTCTGCTGGAAACATTTGCCTATTTTTACATGCTAGCTATATTCTTCTAATACTACCCAACATATAATGGGGTCTCCTTCATTAAAACTTAGAATATTAAAGTTAGGATATTAAAGTCCTATCAGACTGAAGTTTCTGATAATGGTCTTTAAGACAGCAAATGCAGGCTTTCAAATATTGTGTCCTCACCTTTGGTTTGAGGACTTCACTCAAAATTTTTTTAATATCCCTAGCTTAAGAAAAACAAACAAAAACAACAGAGAAGACTTTGTTTCAGAAAGAAATTAATTCTATATTCCTTAAGAAAGAAACAATCCCTTGGTAATTATTTCAAATTAACAACTAACAAATTATTTTCAAAGTCTGAGGTTGCCTACCATGTCTTGGCATTGTTGTGCAGCGGAACATCAGGTCTGTACTTCCTATATGGCAGATTTCGAGTCATCATATCAATAGACTCAAGAAGCTCCATAACACTGAAGTACTAAAATAAAGTAAAATAAAAAAAAAACCAACCACAAACACAAAAACCAAACAGAGAAATCAAACTGCGTGTTATTGCCTAAGAACATGAATCAAGCTTTTCTTTAAAAAAAAAAATAATTTACAAAGAAAAACAAGAATAATTATTCTTGCAAACTAACTTTTTTACCACGTTACATGCAACTTCAGAAAAATAGTTTATACCTGTGGCTTATTGAATTCAACAGTAATATCCTGTAAATTTACATCTAAATCCATTTTTGGTGACGAGAAGTCAACATCGGATCGAGGATTCATAAGGAGTTTGGCTCTAGCTGAAATTGGGCGGAATACTAAAAAACAGAAGTTGATACAAAAATTCTAATTAAATAATTTAAGACTGCCATAAACGATACATAACGCTTATCAGCTCAAGTTATTATTACTACAAGCCAGATTATTCATATAAAAATGCTAGACTTCAAAACACACAAAAACATTCAAAATGATCCAATCTATACTCAATTTCCAGTCTCATTCTGGCAACATTTGTGGAACGCATATTTGTGGAACATTTTCACAAAATTTCCTGTACGTGGTATTACATGGCAGATGTTTCAATTAATAGTTTATATTTGCAATAAATCTATTTTTTTTTTGCTATAGTATAAGCTATTTATAGTACCAGATAGTCTCAAACATAGCATGTACTTCACTATAATAACTCTTATTCCACAAGGACTTTTTTTTTTTTAAGTGTTACTGATGTTTTATACTGCTCGATAAATTCCACAAATTATCCACAACAGTGGATAAAACCAAATATTGCACATTTCTAAATCCAAGCCCAAGTAAGCATAGAAAAAAACAATATGGAATAAGCCCAAAAATATTCTGAGCAAAAATGTTTTATTTATTGTACAATTTGGCATTATCAGGCATTCAATATAGCCTTCGGAAGCCATGTTTAGTTCAATTTTTCCATCTGTTTCACCAGCTGATTCAACAATAAGAATTCGTATATTACTTGAATTTGTGTAAATCATACTTTTATCAAGTAAAATTCTTTTTATTTCAATGGAAATACTGACAGTCCATCTAAATACCAAATATTCTAAACTCACTGAAAGGTTCATACAGTGGAAACAGACACTTTTGCAAGATGAAACCACGTTTACATCAATTTATCTTTGTATCATTTGAAGGCCTGTATTTCTTTTGAAGCTCATTTTACTTTTATCTACACATTTTATGTGGTAGCATTTCTATTCATTTTCTCCCTGCATTTAGCTTCCTACATACCATTTTTCACCCTTCCTATGTGTACTATGTTTGCATTTAGATCAAATGACAGAAACAGACTTTTTGCTTACTACCTTTTTATGTCTCAACCTAAAGAGTTGGTCTAAAAGAGCCAGAATTTTCATTTACCATGGAGTATCAGCATAACATAATTCTTTAAATATCCATGTCTCTGATAGCACTTTTGAATTTGAAAATTATAAATCCTGTGTCCTGGAATTTTGCATACAACTATTCTGTTCGACTTCTATGTAAAGACTTAGACAACCGATGACATTTAAACTTATTTTCTTATAAAAAGAGTCAAAGCCAGGAACTGAAAAATATAAATCAGAAGAAATGACTAAATGGTTCTCCGGCAGTCAAATAAAGAGACATAAATGGCTTCCTCCTTCAGGTAATGGTAGCAAGAAAACCCCATAACACGAACAGTGACCTTTTTAACTCTGGCTACGGTGAACTGTGGACTGACTTGCCACAAGACAAACCACTTTAAAGGCCATACTGCCTTGTCAACAGTTACTGAAGAATCACACATATGCACACGGGAAATAAAAACCGTGTATCCTCCATACAATGGAAAGTAAGCAATCGCCATATTTGAATGGAGCCAATGCAACTTTCAGACTAAAGTAAGCAACATTCAAAGCAATACAACTTGCAATATGGCAACACTAAAAAAAAAAAAATGCTGATGTTTCAAAGTGGTGTGATTACTGTTTCACCTCTACTGAAAAAAGATACACTTTGCATAAGGCAAGTCACCTGCAAAACATTAATCTATTACTCAACCAATCTGATTCACAAAAGTTATGACACACGGATTATTGCAAAACTTCTTAAAATAAGGAATTATCAATGGATGTGAACAATAAGGACTTATGCATGACATATCATTAGAACGATACATAACTCAAGACTCATATTTTAATCAAAGCCTTTTTAAAGCTACAGATATTGTACAGTATTCATTTACAGAGAGACAGTTATTCCTACAAGAGAACTAAACTGCACTCCTTACAAAGATTTTTTCAGTAACAGCTAAAGTAGCAACCTCCACAAGGCTTTAAAAATTAGAAATATACACACATATACAAATACAAATAAAATACCACTTACCAAAATCATAGCCTTCTGGAATCACATTGTGGCTGGCAACTCCCTGTTTTAAGTTTACCTATACACACAGAGTTAAAAATAAGGTGCATTTATTTCACAATAGTTTTAACATCTAAAACATTAATTTTTTACTACAGGTTTCAGATAATCCCTCTGATACACAAATATTCATCTGTTTTAAACACAGCAAGTGTTGTATTTTTGGTGAATAAAAATCATTGCAGAGTAAGATGACCGTATATTGTGTATAATTTTGTAACTGGGAAAATACTTCCTTTTTTTTTTTTTTTACTTCTTCATATGGGTATTGTACTTCTATCACATAAAAACCTTAACATTTACTATTTTTTCTAAAAAATACTATTTGTAACAAGACAATTCTCCAGGACATTGACATTAATGGAAGCAGAACTGAATGCGAAGTATGCTCTATGCTTCACAGTATGAACTAAATACTAGATACATTATCTCATGCCTTACTTACCAATGATTCCTCACAACCACGATGGTAGAACATCTCCGATTTCACATTCCAGTAAGCAAAAAGGTTATCCAGTCGTACAAGCTGAAAATACAACAGAACGTATGTATTAATAGCTACAAAATTTAGACTAATAATTTGGATTTCACAAAGTCTGGATGAATAAAAATATTCAGAATGTTTGTGGCAGAATACACACTCTTATTTGAGAGCCTACACAGTTACATGTTTTCTTGATCTGACTTTCTGTGGGAGGAACTCTATTTCAGCTTGTTTAATTGACAATTCTTTCTTTAGCATACAGTTTATAACGTACCTTGTAGAACAACTTGGCAGTTTCATCGTGTAAACATGGATTCCAATTCTTATCTGAAGTCTGAAATGAGAAGAAAGTTATTCCAATATCTATAATACACTTTAATATCAGTGAAACAAACCAGCAAAAAAAGAGAGGAATATCATCATAATTAAACTGCACTGAAAATAATGGGACACTATCTTCTGATTTAAGATTATGAAGCCATTATTTTAAGTGGAAGCTTGATAAGGCTACTTCCCCCAAAAACACATACACGTACATGCAGTGACTGGCAAGGCTGCACAACAGGAACCAAAGGGCTCTTGAAAATTGTTTTCGGTATTGCAAACTGCTTTCCTTTACACCAATATTATTTTTAGGCAGACTCTTTGGAAAGAGAAAAACAAGGGACTAGAATTCTCTCATCATTCTGGAAGTAGCATTTTAGTGCCACAGAAACACTGTATGTTATACTTTTTCAAGGACAACATGCATTTCAAGAGTGAAGTAATAAGAATACCAAAGCTTTTGTTCACTCTGCAAAATTGTTTAGGGAAAGGGGCTGTCAAAAACCTTTCAATGTGCTAGGAACAAGAACTCAAAAGACAACTATTTCATTCAATAAAGTAATATTTACTTAGACGTATTTTCTATAAGATTATCAGTTACACATCAAGAGCTACTGAATCAGAGCAACTCAGCAGCATCAGCATACTGCTGCTACTGGGTAGTCTTCCAGAAGAAAAAAAGCATATACAGTCTATGATGACTACTATTAAGACGTTAAAGTGGAGCTTGCAGAGCAAAGAACTGAGCTCCATCTTGAAACAAGATGCCATTCTCTTATTTTTTTTTTCCGCCTTCAAAAGATCAAGTAGTAACCTCCTTCCTTCATGTTCACGGCAGCTCCAGTAAAATATTCAGAGATTCTGAATAACCCAAATCCAGCAAAGTCTGGTACTTGACAACCACAAAGCACAGTAAGCAGAATAAGAAGAATTTCCTCCAAAAGATCTGTTTAAACACTAGGAATTTACCTTTAGTGGCACCCCCACAACAATATTTATGTTGGATCTGGTAAACCAAGTAGTTACCATTGTGCATTACTCATGATTATAGATATACTCTCATTAGACAGTCTGTTACCACACAGCACAATAACACACCAATATGTAACTTAACCTATTGGTATACATCAACAGGCTTTTTAGATGAAAAATGAAATTACCTGCAAACTTAGATTCTGAAGTGAAATCCCAAATGACAAGGGGTTATTCCGATTTGTGATCTAATAGAGCAGGGGAAAAATAAAAAAGAAAAAAGGATGATGTTATGCTCTAAATTTAGATTTGGAAGTAAATAGCCAACAACTAAAAAAATATATATAGAAAAGATCTAACAATCAAAACTTCTTTGTAACCAATCATATGCCTATAAATACCTTTATGCTTTGGTACAAGCTTTTTATCAGTTTTTTTTTTTTTTTTTGAGAACATGAAATTCCCGAAAATTTACTAGGATTCTCTCAACGCGGAAAACAACTAGGAGAAAAGAAATCAGACAGGTTCCTAATTTCACGTTACATTGCACAACCTCTTATGCTGAGATATATAAAAGTACTTACATCATCTTCATAGCGAATATGGATGTTGGAAATTTTCACCTGAAGATTTTTGATCACCTGAGTGACTAGTTTTTCTACAAAAGTGTCTTGTTTCTCTTCTTTTACTTTATCTAAGTTAAAAGAAAAGAATTTAATATTTTTTGCATTAAAGTATTTTCAAAACTACACTACAGAAAACAATAACCTAATAAAGTCTGTATGATAGATATTTAGGTTTCGGTTACGTTACTCTTAACTATATAAAACCATGTCCTTTCAGCATAATCTATAACATCCATAGCCTCAGACCTGGTTTCAGGTTTATTACCTGCTGCATGAAGAATCAGGTTGCTCAAAAGTATGACTTGTACCCACTGATACCAAGGTGGCCAATACACGTTTCTTGAAAGTACCAAAAGATGAATTTAATGATAGAACTTAACATGTATCGAAGAACAAATTAAATAGAATCTTTAAAAATGTCTAACCATAACAATTCTTTGCTACTGGAAACAAAGATAAATTGTTTGTTATGAAAGAAGAAGAAAGAAAATGTCAGGCAACATGTGACACAAGCAGTATTTCAGAAGCCTTATCTATATCAGATCACACAAATGCTTGAATGTTTTTATTTTCAGGATGCCTGTTCACCAATACTGATGTCTGCTACATCTAAAAATTTGTTACTAATAGGATTTTAAGCACCAAGAGGAAAACAGGAATCTAAAATACCTTATGTGAAAAATCCAGCACCTTTCTGGATTGAAATAAAGAAAGAAATAGCGTAACTTTCATTATCTTTTCCCACTCTTACCTTGGTCAGCTATTTTCTGCTTTGCTTCCTCAATCCTTTGCAGTTCCCTTTGTCTTGCTTCCAAGAGCTGCCTGGCTTCCTTTTCAGCATCATATTTTATGCCTAAATAAACAATGTAAAAAGGTACAATGCAAAAAACCTTATATGTTTTGGAAGATGCTGTTTCAAAAGCAATGTTTTTCATCTTTTGTTAATAGTCTGTATCAGTAAAAAATTAGGTGACTAAATGTAAACTACTGAAAGACACCCCATAATCGTTATCTAATTGTATGTCGTTGGAGTATCTACTAGGAATAAAGCTCATAAAAACAACATCAACCCATCCCAGACACTTCTGAAATCCCACCAATCTATATTCACTTTTTTCTTTACACTAACTTACTGGCTGTAGGCACAATAAGCAAATAAACTCCATCAAGAACTGCCTCAACGGGTTGCGTGTAAAGGTTTTGCCATGGAATCTGTAGGTTGAGTTGACCTACAAACACAGAAAAGTTGAAGTATACAGTTAAATAGTTGACTGGAAAAAGAAGACATTATAAAAATAATCGATATTAACTACAAAATCTCTGGACAATTATTAGATTGGACAGAAGAAACAGTGCATCTGAGGCACACGTCCTTTGGGATACGTGTTTACACAGCACACAAATGAACACGAATCAAGTTTTTCCATGAGCTGCACTAGTAAGTCTACAGTCTTCTCCTTACTCCCTTCAATTATATTTCTTCTTCCTAACAGCAACCATCTGTCCTTGCAAATTCACTGCAGGATTCTCATAAACAAGAAAAGCCTGGGCAGCTCATACGTGATCAGGCAGCTAAGTACTCCCAAACCCAGAATTTTTAAAATACGTGTTCTGTGGATGAGCATCTTTAAGCAGTGAGCATGTTTTGTGAACTTGGGGATCCTGATGTTACAGCATCTCTCATTCTTCACACAAGTGCCAACTTCAATAAACTATTAAATCAGTCACAGGAAAATATACATATTTCCAGGGTAGATTTAAGGGAAATACAATAGCTTTAGACTTAGTTCCCTTTAAGAAACCACTAACTTTTATAAGACAATCAACTTGCAATGAGAAAACTTTTCATATTAGCAAAAACAGGGAAGGAGGATAGAAAGGGAAGGGGAAGGCAAAATCATTTGCAGAGTCTTGCTAAGACAAGGGTTGAGATCCAGTCCTGCTCAGTTGCTCGTCTTTGCTGCCTTGGGTTCTTGTCTCATTAATATTGAAGTGATTAGACAAAACTCCTGTAACATCTCAGCTCAAGAAAAGAAGCTGCTTCTAATGTTAGAAGAGACAAACATCAGAGTGTACAAAGCATGCAAATCAAGGAAACTAGGAAAATTACTTGCTTAGGATGCCTAGAACCACTTGCAAGGGAAAGTAGTATGTTCACTAACTCCTGCATGGGTGTATGAGAAAAAGTAACTTACCAATATGTCCTGCCTTAACTTTAAATGGCACATCCAGCTGACTCTGAAAGAAAACATTTTAGAACATTTAAGCTCATTTCAGCTACTTGTGAAATGTTCCCTTTCATGGAAAAAAAGATGATGAAAACCTAACAACAAATTTATGTTGCAACCACTGAAAAAAGCCAATTCAATATAATGGAACAAGCAAGCGTTTGGTTACTGATTTAGAATGTTAAGCCATGCTAGGCTAAATACATTCCCAAGAGCAGGTTTCTTCGTGAGCTATAGAAAGAACAGGTCTTTCAGTATTGCTTTTGACATAAACACATTCTTTCAGCAACTGCTCAGAGTTTTGCTTTTGAAAAAAAAACACAATTACACGAACCCAGCATACACCTTCACCCTTAAATTTAATCTCAAATTAGACAAGTCACACAAGTGCAGAGAAAACAAAACAGTAGATTTCCACTTAAAAGACAGTGTATCCTAAAAAAAAATCCCCAAACCCCAACAAAACCACCCTAAACCCCCTGTCAGGGTGGCAGAAGAGCCCTTTTGGCAGCTT
>JAOXNO010000020.1:42302895-42313318 GCA_028565335.1 Limnodromus scolopaceus | reverse complement strand
AGAGGAGAGGAGAGGAGAGGAGAGGAGAGGAGAGGAGAGGAGAGGAGAGCCTTTTTCCCTTTTACATCTACTTCTAGGTAGTTCAACATCTAGCATGAAAAAAACCTTGATTTTGTCTGGACCCTCTGATTTTCTGAGTGTGTAGACTGAAAAGGAATGTTCTTCATTTCTCATCTGGCTTGCAAGTTCCTGAGAAATTAAAATTTTATGGCTTTGATTTTTTTTTTTACCTATTCCTTTGCTATGGCAGTGCCTTTCACTAAGGAGATCCTGCAGTGTTTTCATCATTTGGCCTGGTGGGCTAGAAAGTAGTGTTCCTGTAAGCATAGCAACAGCATTGAAAAGTTTGGGAACCCATAGAGAAGTCTCTGAATGTCCTGGCTACATTGGGTCAAAGTAATTTAATCCTTTCCTTTCAATATATCCACCAGAAAGACCTGAGTAGAAACCATGTAAATCTACCCTTCTTCTCACCCTTCTGTGAATACTTGGGCAATTATTACCTGGATGTCAGTATCCTGATTAAATATTTAATGAGGAATTTTAAAATCAAAGAAATATCAAAAGTAAAACATCTTCAGCAGCAGCAACAAAGATGAGTTTTGTAAGTCATCTTGAATAGTCCTAGTTAATTTTGATTGAGTAAAAGCCATTGAACATCCCTTTCATATTTATATTTCATATAAGAGCACAAAATTTATGTCTGCACAGCTTGTGCATCTTCCTCCATTAATTAGCCAATTCATGCACAATTCTAATTCCACTGATGTGTATTTTTATTATGTTGAACTTTCAAAATGACCTTCCAAAATTTTGAGATTGAAGTATTACATTTCACCAAACATTGGCCGTCTTGGGAGCTTTCTCCGCAAATTTCCAGCATTCTTGCAATAGATTCTCAGTGTAATTTTTGGTGGTTTAAATCTGATGTTTTCCTTTCAACAACATTGTTGGAAAAAATGTAGCTGATGGAAAATTGAAATCATTTAAAGCAAATTCTTCTTACTGACCCTGTAATATTTTTGGTACGCTTATCAATAAGAAAAGGTGTCTCACAGACAACAAGGATGTTCCCACCTGTACAATGAAATTTATTTATTTCAGGCTGCATTGGTACAGGTTTCTTGACTTTAGTATTTCCTTTCTAAGTGATTCCAGAGATTTTGTTTTCCTTGACTGAATCATGTGACAGGAAATCATGCTAGAATGTTATGAATTAAAGAAAAGGCACATGACAATCCCAAGCATGGACTGTTGACACCAGGATGAAAAAGTTCAGATTGAAAGAGCATATAAAAGCTTTCCTGTTGTTCAAGGGAGTTGAATTCCCCAGTCAGGAGAAAAGACTGAAACCTTAGTAGAGGTCCTGCAGCTGCCCCCCACACTGAATTTTTTGTGCTAGAAAGATATGCCCTTAGCAGCCAGTAGTGAACAGTCCTTTCCTGCCATCTCCTGCCATGAATTGAAAAAAATCTCCACTCCTGTGACTTCCAGAAAACTGCTGGTAGTCACAAGATGCCTCTCCGATGGCAGCAAATCACTGCCACTAGTGTGGTGCCACTCTTCTCCACATCCATCTAAATATGGAGCATTTGCAGGTGACAATTTTAATTTCCAGCAAATTAGAGGAATGTGGTTGAGTTCAGCAGTTTTCTGATTCCTGGTTGGGAGGAATGTGTGTTTGTCTTCCTTTTCAGGCACGATTAGGAAGCTGAAAAAAATTGAATGAGAACATGGATCGTAGGGCAGACACTTTTCAGTTTGGTACCATGGAGCTGAAGACATAATCAGAAATTAATAAAACTCAGTGTAGTAAATAGAAAAGTACTATGCAAGGAAGGAAGAAATGGGTGTGACAATAAAAGTACCATATGTATGCTGAAGGTAATAGGAATCCATGAGAACTTCCCATTTCTTTCTTGGCTTTCATTCATATTCCTACATACTCAATAAGTTTTCTACTCATTTGTTAGAAAAGGGAATCCTCTAAGTTGCTTGTATCTAGCAAGCCTCCTCAGATATCTTTGTTACAAGACCTAAAATGCATAAATTTACATGTCATTTAATTTCATGTTATTTCAGTGCATAGTCAGCCCTTGTGTGAGGTTCTAGACCTCCTCTACTTGTACTGATGATTTGCCAGGTACCATGATACCAGAGCTTTACTGAAGCTCTGTAAAATATTCAGTCAATTGCACTACTTTTATTTTCACTAGAAATCGGTTACCAGGAAAAGTATCGAGCTATTCTGTCACAGCTTGCACTTGATGCATGCAAGTTGCATTTACCCCATTTATGCTTGTATTTGTTATTTTTTCCTTCACAATTCCTTGTCCTTCAAAATAAAATCAGCCTAATAGGCTGATGTTTTTCCATATATTTTCCTTTTGTTTCTGTCTGGATGTTTGCAGATAAAACACACTCGTGACACAGACATGTATTTTCAAAGCAAAGATTATATTGAAATGTAAAATCTGGAGCAATATGCATTTTGACTCTCAATTTTAAGCCCGTGTTTTTCAACTGGTTGGTTTGTTTCTTTCCAGCACTGAAGTTGCTGAGTAATTTGGGGCATTTGTAATTTTTAAAAAAGCTTATGAACAGATCTAATGTAAAGACACCAGAGGCTCACTAAGGATCTCAATTCACTTGTTATCTATTTCACCGGTTTAACTGGTGTAACTTCATTTTGAAGATGTATCATATTCATCCTTTTATGGTTTTGTCTTTATCTCTGTTGCAAATATTTGTAGAAGAAGGAATTAACTGATTTTCTGTCTCAGTCTCTTTCCAGCAGTCCTATTTAGCTTTAAAAACTGTGTATGGTAAGAATCAGACAGCAATGTACCATGTTAAATTGCATTTTCTTCACTTGTAGCGGGAACGATTTTTATAAGCAATCAGTAGCAATCAGTTAAACAAGATGTAAGCACCTACCAGTTACAGCCATACATTTTATTAAGCATATGAAGTATCACAAAATTTGCATATTTACTAATCTGTTATGGTTGAAATTCATACCAATCACAGCTAAAAGACCACATGGGGATTAAGAAAACTCTAATTTCGAGCCTTAGGAGAGGATAAATCCAAATCACACATGCTACATAAAACAACATATTACTAAAACACAAATGGCTACTACAATGACATTACTAAGTTCTCTTACACTTTTCCCAGCAAAATATCATTTTCCCGTAGCAATTCTATGGTGCAAGCAGTACATGAAAATACATTTTTCTCCTTTCGTTTTGCACTTTTATCCAGAATTAATCATTGGTTGAGTTTCGTATTATTCAGATCATCATGAAAGGAAGACCTGATCCACACTGGGAGTTCGTTGTGTAGTACAGGGAATTGAAAGCCTTTTTTTGTTAAATTGAAGACTGATAATTAATAAAAATTAGCAGCCCTTACCAGTAAAAGAAATGAATAATTTATCCACTGAGTAACACTGACGCTCAGCCAAGCCCCCTTTTGACAGTTAGGGGCAGTGATCAGTTGATAAAAATATCAAGTTGTTTTTACTTTCTCAAACAACTGCTTTAAGGTGACTCTCTGGCTTAAGAAATGGGGCATGCCTGGTCCCTGTGGTAGTTCAAAGGGCTGTTAATGTCTGTTGTTCATTGATTATTTTAATGAGTGATATATAATGCAGTGTGGGCTTGCACTTTTGCCCCGGATGTTTTGCGTTAAAAACAGATTTTTTGTATCTCATTGAAAATGAGTACTTCTCCCAGTGTAGATTAAGCATCCATGTGAAGTCTAGAGAAATATTACAAGAATCTGTGGTATATTGTGGATGTCAAGCACATTAAAACTTGTATTTTAAAGCTCAGCATCAGGGTTATTTTTTCATGTGTCAGAATTTTATTATTTCTTCCTTCAAAAAGCAGTTTCTTTCCACTGATCCTATAACCAGAGAAGGAGGTATAGAAAAAAGTAATACACTGACAACTCTGTCAACGCCTAGCACAGCATGGATGCCTCAGACATGCATGACATAGACTTGCCATGTATGCTAGTACGAGGACACAAACGTTTGGAGTTGTGTCTCCGTCTCAGAGAGGATTCAAATCCGTACCCATACTCAGTCTACTCTATTAGTTATGCTGGCATAATATAAAAAGGCGTCTCAGTCTCTTATGCTGAAACTTTCTAATTGTTATTAAAACTAATTTCACCAGGGAATAAGTAAATTAATCCAGCCAGTGGGGCACTCTCCTTGGACAGATGAAGTGTTTTTCATATAGTATTTTACATATCAAACATGTGCAGGTAGCCTTCGGAGTTTGGATTCTTTACGTCTGCATCTCTGCATGCATCCATGGTGTCTACTCTCATGTATCATACGCTGAAATAACTTTAAAGAATTGCTTTGGTTTAGGACGCTTGTCCAGAAATAGAAGTCACAGACCCTGGTCCCCTCTCTGATTAAGAACAATCGTCATAGGTCAGCCCAAATGCTCATCTAGCTCAGTGTCCTGTCTCTAACAGTAAGCAAACAACGCACGCTCAAGAAAGAGTAGGACAGGAAAAGCATGTAATGCTTTTAGAAATATATTACTAGCATACCAAATCTGAGCAAGAGGTAGTAACTTCTTACAGAACAACCCTCAGTGGATTTATCTTACATGAATGTCCCAGTTGTTCTTCAAACCCATGTACAATTTTAACACCCTCAACACCCTGCAACAGTGAATTGCAGTATTTAATTATGTGCTGTGTGAAGTATCCCCTCTTTCAGTTTGCTTTGAACCCTTTTGATGACTCCCTGTTCTGGCATTAAGAGAAAGAATGAGCAAGTGTGCCTTAGTCACCTTCTCCAGGTCTCATGATTGTGTGAACTTGTGTCATGCATCCCTGTATATACTTGCTTTCCATGTTGAAGAGTCTTAGACTGTTGAATTGCTACTTGTGCAGAAGATACAAATTTAATTGTCCCATCTGATCTCTCTGCATTCTGCCAGTTTTAATTTGTCTGTTTTCAGGTGTGAGGAACTCACAGAACTTCCTGATGCATTTCAGTTCACTTGGGGTTTAAACAGGGATGTGGTATTTTCTGTTGTGTTCTCTGTTCCATTCCTAGTAATTTTGCTTTTTTCACAGCTAATAACTATTAAGCCAATATTTTCATAGAGCTATCTACCATAACTTCACAAGTATCTAAGTTCAGGACCTATTGTTATGTATATAAAATCAGGATTATTTTCCCCATGCATATCAATTTGCATATATCAACAATGAATTTCACTTTCTATTTTATTTTCCTGTATCTCAGCGTGGATATCTTTCGGCAACTCCCGATTTGTCAGCTATTCTTTTTTATTAGTCTGAATGACTTAAAATTAGTAAACATTTGTTACTTCCCTGTCCTGTATAACTCACCTTTTACATACAACAATTATGGATTTCCAGGATACCCAATACCAGTCTGTGTGGTACTCTGCTGTGAAAATTTGTCATTTATTCCTACCCTTCCTTCCCTGTCTTCATCCATTATGTCTTTTTTCCAATGTCTGTTGGACTCTGCCTTTGGAGAAACGCACCCGGGTCCTGTGGCTTATTTGACATTTCATGAGGTTTACTTTTGTTGTTGCAACAAACAGGCATAACTTCACCAAAAAGTGTAACTCTTCTCCATGTGCCATTTTTCAGCTGACCGGTTGTGGTTTAGGGATGTGAATTTGAATCCATTTGAGCTGAAGTGATCTTGAATTTAAATTTCCTTCAGAGGTTCTGAGAAGAGTGCTCTAACCATTCGGTGTCCCTACATGGGCAGTGCCAGACCACATTGCATGAGCAAAGAGGGAAGACCACTGATTCTTTAAACAGATGAGTAACATGCTTAAATATGTATGGGGCCTGTAGGCAGTAAGTTTTGGTATTTCGCATATAGATGTCTAAAATCATACCTGGTTTATCTAACTAAAGCTAGTTAATCTAACCATACGTTCAGCAAAAGGCTAGAAGCCCGTTTCAAAACTGAGACTGTCACAGATTTCAAACACTTACAGGGATGGCTATATTTTTTTCAAGCGCTTGCAGGGATGACTGTATTTTAAAACAGGCCTTATGGATAATTATTTAATATAAAGTATTACAAAAAAAAAAAATAATTAATAATCTGATCCCCCAAGCACCTGCAGCAAAATTCCAAGCAGGTTTGCCAGATCAGTTTCTGGCCGGAGAGACTTCAGGATCGAATCAATGGAGCCTAGAATGTCAGTTGTAACACCGGTAGTTACATTGCAGCAGGTATCACCGAGCTCAGAATATATCCTCTGAAACACTGCTGTCATATTTCAGACCACAAAACAGATTAATTCTAGATGTCTGGCTGCATTCGCTTTTCTTTCTTGACTTGCATGCCCTGTGGACTCACAATGAACAAAGCAATGCCTCAGTTAGGAATAGTTTCCCGTAGGTAGAAATAATGCTCACTGCACGAGCTAACCACATTAAATTAAAGCGTACTGGCGTGGGATTGATGCCGTTTCTTAGGCCTCCATTCTTCTGACACTAACTTTTGCTTCACTACCTTTGGCAGTCTAATGATATGAAGATTAAGCTTGCTTGTCCTTCTTGCATCTGTTTCTTCTGTTTACAACGATCCTGCCGGCACCCACTCAGAAAAGGCTCAGCTGCCTTTTCTGGGCAGAACACATACGTGCTTTAATCTGAAGGCAAACAGCTTCTGCATGAGGTGTACAGGCACAGTAGACAGACGAAATCCTGTAGTTAGCACAAGACTGTTCTCCTGTTTGATTTGTCAAGCGAAAATCTTACCCTTTACCAGGGTGAAACCTTACCCTTCACCGTTTCTGCTTGGAGGAAAGGGTACTGTTTTGCTCCCCTGCATCTTGTATCATTACCTGTTTTTAAGCAGCGTTGGGACTGGTTTTATTTATATATTGGGGTTATTGGTTGTTGAGACAAAATTTGTGTAAGCTTGCAAAGGCTATGGTTAGAGATGGAGTCCTTAGAAATAAGGAAAAAATGTATAAACGAGTTAGAAAATATTTCTCAATCAGTTAATTTTCCCTTCCCCTCTGACAGTCTGAAATTATCAGGTTCTAACCCTCTGTTTTTTCCATTGTACAAGCTACGGAAAAGGGCACCGTCCTTTGGTCATACAACGTGTAGGCAGCTGCCTTGGAAGTCACACTAAACCCCCCCGGGCGAGTGACCCGTGGCCTAAACTTCCCGCTAGCCTGAGCCGCCGAGGATGAGAGCGGCCTCAAAATGCAAACTCTGGGTATTTACCCCGCGAATCGCTGTCTGATCCATCCCTCCCGGAGCGCTGGGTGAGGGTCGGACCCTCAGACCCCACCTCGGCTGCAGCCAGCCACCTTCTCCCGTCGCGACACCCCCCTGCGCCGGGCGCTATCGCGACATCCGCCCCGGATGCCCGGCCGCCGCCGGCTCCCTGCGTTTCCCGGACCGGCCTTCCTACGCCAAGCCAAATGCAGTTTTCCCGAGATGAAATTTAGAAGGTTAACCAGAATCTTAAAACTGCCCAGATTCCTCTGAGTAATTCCCAGGAGGATTACCTCTTCTGCTCCGGGTTTCCCATTCCTCTTGCCCATTAGACCGATGTGAGGGGGAAACTCAGCTTCCCTAAGTTGCTTCTCCAAAAGAAGCAGCCACATCGAGCAGCAGTGGAATATATTTAAAAATATCGAGCTATATAGAACTAGTGCTATCCGCGATTCATTTGGGGGACTACTTTCTCTAAAAGCAACTAGTTTTAAGCAGCAGAAATATTGACTTGGCTCCCTTTCTGAAATGGAATACAGCGGAGTAAAGAAAATGTGAAGCACTTTTTCTTTTTTTTTTTTCCTCTTTTTTTTCCACTAATTTTTTTTTTTTTTTTGGGGGGGGGGGTATGTGGTTACTGCTTGGTTTTTGTGGCTGCAAAACTTCTGAGGCAATTCCCCTTCCAGTTCCGTTTTCAAGCCGTGATACCGATCCGTGCCTCATTAGCATAACATTATTCGTACTGTTTTTTCAGCGCTAGGGATGTTATAATTTTGAAAGTTGAAGTGTAACCCCCTACTCCCCCAGAGCAGAGGGAACTGCTGAAAATTCAGTAGTCCCGTTTGAACTTCAAGTGGTCGAATCGACCCCTCGAGTGTGCGTGGGGAAAACTTTGGGCAGCCGGCGCTCGAGGCCAAATGTATCTGCTTTTCCTAACGGTATTTTCTCCGGCTGGAGGTCCTCCAAGACGGTGCACCTGATGCAGGGTGCCCTTCCCCAGGGGCTGGGACTGCGACCCGGCGTCTCGGGGCACGCCGGGTCCGCCAGCATCAGGCCGGTAAATCCCTGACAGCGGCTGGGGTCCGGCACCCACTGAAACCAGTGGCAAAACCCCAATTACCTCCAGTGGGATTGGGGTCCGAGCCGGTCCCCTCTCCTTCGCCGCCGGCGCCTCGCCCTTGAGCTGCGGGTGGCGGCGACTCAAAACGCCTCCGCGGCAGGCGATTTGCCTGTAAGAGGCTTCTTTCCCTTTCCTCCTCCCCTCGCTCTGCTGCCAAGAAAACTTTGGGGTACTTCTGTCAGTTTTGGGGGGAAGAGGAGGGGAGGGGGCGAGGCGGAGTGCGAACCCACGCTACGAGCACGCGTTTCTTCACCGGTGTGAAAGGCGAGTATTTTAAACAGCAGCACCAGCAGAAGCAAATGAATAGATGGGCTTTAATGAGCATTGGTGTACAGCAGGGCAGACAGGGTACGGCAGCAACCACTCACAGACCAGCCGGCACTCATCGGCCAGCGCGTCGCTCTCTGACTTCTGAACCCCCTGCTTCACACAGACCTCTCGTCTGTTGGGAGGTTGTTTTCAGTAACGTGCCTTTCCTAAACAACTTTTTTTAACCGTTTTTCTGTTGGTTTCCCCCGCCCTCTCCCACCCTCCCGCAGATTTCAGTGTTCACACTCACGTGGAAGAAACGCCAAGCAACACATACGAAAAAGCGGCATCTGTGAGCGGTGAAAGGTGATGTGAAAAGTACAGGCTACGAATCGCCGGGCTGGTTTTATTTTAATGAGAAACTAGGGAATTCGGACACTCAATCACAGCTTGAGAGGCCAGGTCACACTTCAGTCCCTCCTAAGGCGTAGCCCTCCGATGTGAAATGTTGGGAGGGACTGTAAGTATGGGGGAAGGACAAGTAATCGTTAATTAAAGGAGCCCTTCGCCGTCAGTGCCGTTATCATTTAAATTCCCAGTATTTAATCGAGCTATTTAAAGCTTACTCTTTAAACAGCGAGCATTACACGTTCCAAGGCCCCGCAGCTCGCCGGGGTCCAAGGTAACAGCTTTGCTCACCTCCTTCGGAGGAAGATCTACAGGACGGCGGGGCAGAGGTTTCCCTTCCCTCAGGGGGGTGGGAGAAGCAGAGTTCAGAGGGGGTTTTACCCTCCTCCTCCCCCCGCCGCCGGCAGACTTCAGCCCCTCTCCACCGGACCCCGAGTTCCGTGGGACCCCCGGGCCGGCCGCCCCGGGCGGCGGG
This sequence comes from Limnodromus scolopaceus, assembly GCA_028565335.1. Classification (NCBI taxonomy): domain Eukaryota; kingdom Metazoa; phylum Chordata; class Aves; order Charadriiformes; family Scolopacidae; genus Limnodromus; species Limnodromus scolopaceus. Next base: position 42,303,806 of record JAOXNO010000020.1, on the reverse strand, counting down.
CTCGGCAGGGAGCACAGGGGCTGCGGGGCCGCCCCGTGGCTCAGGCTGTCGGGGTGGCGGGGAGACCTTCCCTCCCGACCCCTTCCTCTGAGCCAGCCCCTTTGGCCCCGGCTGTGACTTTTCACATCACCTCTCCGCCGGTAATGGTATTTAACGACGATAAAAGCTCTTACCTGCGACCTGGCTCTCAAATAATCTGATTGTACACGACACAAATACATACACCAGCAGGGATATAGTCATGAGATCGATCGAGTTTCCGTGCCGCACGCGTGCCCTGGACCCCCGCATCCTCTCCCCTGGGAGCCTGGGGGGCTCTCTCCCCCCGACCCCCTGCCCTTTAGGAGTGCACCAGGACAGAGTGGAGGGAGCCCTTCCCCTCGGGGCCGGCGTTGCTCCCGGTCTGTTCCAGCAGCGAAGCAGCGGCCGGGGAAGCGGCGGGGCAGATCTGCGAGGCGGCGACCGTCAGAGCGGGGATGGCCGAGGCAGCGGGCATCGCCGGCGCCGGCTTGATGGGCACCGGGACGGCGGGCATGGTCTGTGCCGGCGGGTGGCAGAGAGCCTTCACGGGCATCCCGAAGGGTCCGTAGTCGGGGGACACGGGCACGCCGGCCACGGAGTCCATCACCCCTACGTGCGGCCACATGGAGCTCACCACGCTGCTGAGCTGGCTGGGCACCGGGTAGCCCAGGTGGTGCATCACGGAGGCCAGCGGCAGCCCGCCGGCCTGCAGCACGCCCTTGTAATCTCTGCCGATGATGTTCTCGATGGCGAAGGGATGCTTGAAGCCCGAGGGCTGGCTGCTCCCGTAGGGCGAGAACTGCGGCAGCCTCCCCACGGCAGCGGCTGCCGCGGCGGCGGCCACGGCCGCCTCGGAGCCCGCCAGACCCGGCACCTTGGCCGGGGGAGGC
>JAOXNO010000020.1:42271476-42291499 GCA_028565335.1 Limnodromus scolopaceus | reverse complement strand
CACGAATAGCCCTGGTGGTAACACCATATGCCGTTTCTAGTTGAAAATAAAGAATACTATGGAATTAGTCTGAAATCAAATGTTAAAGCTTTTATATATGCACTATAACAACCTCAGTCAAACATATTATGGAGGGCTTGTGTAGTTAGGAATTCCTTCCTCCTCAAAAGAAAAAAAAATTCTGACCAGGGAGGCTAGGGAATTCCTGAGATCACCCTACATAGATTGTCATTTTTTGACACTCTTCATGTGATGGGTATAAAACTGTGGGGTTTCCTGTTTTTACATGAAGTGGAATAAACAACTGTGTATGTTGGCTATTCTTTCTTAAAAAAAAAAAAAAAAGTTTTCATTTTGGTTTTGAGTCATTGAAATGGAGTTTCTTTTCCTAGAAATCATGTCTTCATTGGTAAAGATCTGAAAGCGTTTGGAGAATGCTGGCTTATGACATATCTAACACAGTGAAACTCTCTTTACCATATTTTTGGTTAGAGCATATGTTGTCTGTTTCTATCAGCTAGTGTAGGACTACCTGATTTATATTCTGGGTTTTAATATTCTGGGTTTTTAAACTGACTTTCTGCATGTTTCCCCAGGTGAGAAAATAGCACCTTCCCTCCAGACCATATGTTTCTCCAGATATTGCAAGTGTGCCACTGGGAAAGGAGGAAAATTCAAATTAATATCTGGGAGAAAAATAATTATTTCAAGGTTAGAAATGTGTTAGCTGTTCCATAGCTAGGGCCGGGTGAGGCAAATCTTTAGTCTTAGAAATATTTGCTGGGGTGATGGTCACTTTTTTTTAGCATCAACTTTTTCTGTTTCCACAGTGCCTAGTAGCTCATACTACAAAACAAGATAACATTAAGTACTGTCCAGAACAGAACAGAAGGGGTTTTGTATTCCAGAAGTTCATCGTTTGTGTGCTTTTAAACATTCTTTGAGTTTAGTTTGTGTTTTTAGGTGCTGTACAACCAAAAAAGCTGTTATTACAGAAACAAAAATTAGTCTGCTGTGAACATCCCTAGTCTCTCTGTCTTGGACAGTCAAATAAGTAAGGGAAAAATGACAGGAAAAAGATGAGTATCTGCTGCCGGAGGTACTAATTGGTGACTGTTTAGTACTCACTTCAGAAATTTCTCTTTTACGTTAAGAAAATAGAGGGTTTCCTTAGGAACAAATCTGATACAAGCCAGAATCAGATCTGAGGTAAACTGTCTAGAATAGTTTTCATGAGTCCCTTTCTTCTTTGCTGAGGTAAAATTAATCAGTGTGCATGGCTCTGCTGTTTTTTGACACTGCAGAGCGCTTCTGTGTGGTAGCGTGCTGCAAAATAGCATGCTGTAAATGTGACTTTTGGAGATGTTAGAATTGCAGCTGGTTTTTTTCAAAGACAAACTTGACTTCATATATTGGTTTAGAGTGAGATGCTTGGGGCCATGCTATGCGGGTGTATCATGAAACATGAACAACAGAGCAGATAGAAATGCTACTTTTAAAGAAAATTTGCTTTTATACTTGCATTTCATACCTAATATTTCTGAGCGATAATCCACAAAAATGGTTTTCTTTTTTTTTTTCTTTTTTTTTTGTATTTATTAATTTATTTTTCGAATGTTTCAGTCTACACCAAACCTGCTTTTGAGCAGCTTTCTTTCGCTGTGGTGCAGCCCTGTAACCGGGCAGTAGAGGGCGTTCTTTCTTCAGGAGATGGTACTAGTCCCTTCAAAAGACCAGTGTTTATTTAGCAGGTTGGTGTTCTTGGGACCTTTTCGTCTTTAAATGTAGCCCATTCACATGTAGATACTGGAGATAGGATAAAGGGATAAATCTTCACCCAAATGTGCAATATACTCTCAGGGTTGAGTAAATAACTATTAAAGTTGTATATATTTTTATTTATTTCACACTTTTTATTAAATTAGCTATTATATACTTGTTATTTAAATTCACTCCGCAGCATTTTTCATAAATTCACATCTTTATGCAGTGTTGGATATAGATTAAAACCTGAGCTATTTCAGTTGGCTATGATCAGTCAATAATCCTAACAAAAACACTTTCAATAGTACTTACAGCAAACTGCTCACGTTGATGGAAGCACTCGGGTAGGCATTTTGAGAGCACGTTCTGATAAGCTACTAGGACACATGATGTCATTTGATGTCTGGTGAGTTACTGTTTTAATTTTGCACCAATTTTTGCTTCAGAAACAAACCAACTGCTTTGTTTTTGTATAGTACTTCTGTCAGACCCTTTTTAGAATGAAATTTTCGATCTCTATTTCAGGAATTTTCTCCAACCTAGTAAAAGAACTTTTACTGTCAATATTTATTTGCCTTTTTTTTTTAAAAAAAAAACAACAAAAAACTTAAACATTAGTGTTTAATAAGTATAAAATAGCAATCAGTTATGAATGAGAGAAAAAGCTTTTGTTCCCTGTAAAAGGGAAAGCCCAGCAGGTAGTGCCTCTTCAGCTGGCTAATAGTTCTGGTATTATAAACCTTCAAAATAGTTACTTAAGATAATATCTGCAAATAGAAGTCCTTCCCATGTCACTGGCCTACTGAATCACATAACATTTCCTGGCTACTTTGATTTTAAATAAACAGCTTTTTCTTGCATAACCTTGAAGCGTTCAGGATTCAATTTATTGTGCAAGACAATAGATTACTTCTGAGGATGACTGTCGGCAGAAGACAAGTGAATTTGGGCACACTCTGACTCTAATTATATGTGAAAGAATAAAATAATCCTGAAAAGTAAATATCACAGCTGTCTGCAGCTGTGGAATTGTGAAGACAGTTTTCAGGCTGGAAATTTTATTGTCGTTTGCTTAGCTGGAATATCTGCCCTATGTTTTTTCTTTTATATGAATGTGTTTGCAAAGAGAGTATCTGAGAAGGGTCATCTTAGTACTGCAACAGAGTAATGGGAACAAAAGTTATTCCCAGCTGAAAACTGGCATTTGTGCAGAAGGCTCCCAGATTTTGAGATGAAAAAGGGCTTTCTGGTCACCTGTGGTAAGTCTGTGTGATGTTTGCTGCTTGCCCTCTGGTCATAGCCACATACTTCTCCCCACTTCTCTATGCTGGCTTTGAGCTTGTTGAATTCTGTGCTGGGCAGGATCTTAACCAGTGGAAAACCAACCTGAAAAAAAGTACCAAAGCCCCAAAACAGAACCTTTTTTTTTTTTTTTTTTTATGAGGAGTGGGAGTTATGTTTAAAATTGGTTCAATGAAGAGCCTAATTAGCACTTCTGATGTGAAGAAAGGTGCCACTAGTGCAGAGAAAGGAATATTGGTGAGGTAAGAGAAGGCAGGATTTCTCTTTGTCAAGTGAAGAGCTATAAGGTGGGTCATCTTACTAATTCTCTGGAATATGGATTAGTAGGCTCCATCCTATGGCTTGTATCCCAGGTAATAAAGTGGGAAGGCTGAGGGAGCATGAAAAATTCCTTATACCAGGTACTGGATTTTGCAGTCAATTTGCTCAAAAACAGAAGAGAGGGTGAGAATGAGAAGGTAATTTAATATAAGTGTCCCAGGTTCTGCATGTTCTGCTTTAACACCAGTCCGTCTTTAGTTTCATTTGCAACATACTGTTTTTTCCTTTAAAGTTGGAACATTGAAATCATAACTGTGTATTTGGTTGCTTCATCAGTGAGCTTGGCACTTTGAAGACTCAAACCTTTGGAAACAGATGAACTAGGAATTGGAGTGTTCCCTGAGCAGAATACTCTCAAGTATAATGTTAATGGTGTATATAGTTGATTGGTAATGCTCTTTATATGACAGAAGTAGTCCTGAGCAGAAATGGAAAAGAAAAAAAAACAGATTGCATTACAGTACTGTAGTATATCAAGGCTGGCTGTCGTGGGACTCAAAAGGTAGTGTGATCTTAAGCTTTTAAAAAAGATGTATTAATGCTGAAGTAATGATGCTATCTATCCTGAATGTTAACCCACAATAAAATCTCTGTCATTGTCCTGCATTGTCTATTATATTTGATTTTTCTTTTTTTTCAGGAAAAAATGGCACTAGCAAATATTAAACATTGTGTTTAAATATTAAACGTCAAAGTGCACCATGAATTTTTAATAAACAAATTAACAAAGAAGTATTTCCATTTGTTTCTGTGCAAATGTAAGGGTAGTGCAAACAGTTCAGCAGGCAGAGTATCAGTTGCAATGAAAGGAAAAGACAGCATTATAAAGCAAAACTGCAGCTTCCAGAAGGCACATTATTAAATCCAAATAGTTCTTTGCAGAAAGGGAGGGTCTGGGATTTTACACCTTAATTTTGGGAAATGTTGGAAGGATATAACCTTTAAATGGTTAAAGATTCATTAAAAGGAAATTAGTACCCTAACTTGTAAGTGACATGACTTATGTCTAACATGAAGGACATAAATGTTACAGAAAAGCAGAACAGCAAAGTGTGTAGCTGTAGCTTTTCACAAACGGGAGTGTATTTTCATAGGGAAGTATTTCTTTGAAATGTTATTTCAAACTCCTGTTGTGACACTGTCAGGCAAATTTGTATGATACTTTTTTATTGTAAGGCTCTTTCCAAAATACACACCAGTCTCCATCTGGCAAAGTACTCGGAGCTTCTGCTGATGGAAAGCTATGAATGTAAATAGGAGCATGTTTGTAAGTAGGACTTTCCTTCATTTGACACAATTAATGTGGAATGCCTTGCCTCTAGATATCTTTGAGGCTAAGATGAGCATTTGTAAAAGACTTAGATGTTTAATAAGGAGAACACGAAGTTTATGGGTTGGGACAGAATTTGAAATAATCTTATTTCTGGGCAAAGCCCACCTAGTTGGGTTGCATGACAATGTCTGCACACTGCATCATTCCAGGAATATGTGGTTTTCAGAGTTGAAGTACGGTAGCAGGTGAAGGCTAACAGAGAAGTCTTAAACTGTAAGAACAGTTCTCTTTCCCTCATAAACCCATAGCTCATAGAACATGTTGAGAAAACAAAGAATTTCTGGTGCTAACTTGTTGTGGTTTGTTTTATTTTTTTTTTTAATTGTGAAATTGAAGTAGTAGGAATAAATTTCAGATGCATAATGATTATTTTTGTCTGCAGTGCAGGTTTTCTGAGCTTCCATTGAAGCACCTCTTGCTTTTCGTCATCTAAGATGAATTGTGGGAATTAATATAGCCTGGCTTTATTGGTGGTAAAGGTGGGAGGGGTGGGAAAGACCTATCCTGTCACTGAATTCCAGTTCAAGAACAACTGTTATATTCACTGTTTTTTAGCTTACTGGGAGCATGAGACCACATTTTTCCTAGTGCAAAAACACAATTGCTCTGGTTTATAAGCACTTTTCTTTCCAGTGCCTTTTGAACTTCTAAAAAGCTACTGCACTAGGCTTCACCTAATCTTAACTTTGAGCCCTTCTCTTCTTATTGTGTCTCAAGTAGACACACATATCCTCCTCCTTTCCCAAAACCCTCTCAAATCATCCCTGAAAAGGAAATAAAAAAATAATATATCTTTTAGACTGTTAACTTTTTGAAGGCAATGGGACATTAAGAACATTAATCAGCATAGCTGAATGATGTTAGAGTGAACACCCTGCATGAAATAGCCCTGAGAACAAGCTGCTCTTTTTTGCTATTAGAGCACTTTTTTTTCTGGCACTTAATACCTCACTGAACTCCATTGTTAGTTTACAAGACCTTCAAAAATTGCCTTGGGTTTGCTATTTTAAAGCCATAGACTTAAGTGCAGAGCTTTGTACTCTTCTTTTCTGCTCAAGGCAGTCAGTCTCTGCACCTCTCTCAATTTGCTATTTATGTATGAATAGCACTTACATATATTCTGGAAATGTACAGTGCTTATGATGGGATCTCAACAGATGCAGAGGAGAAATTTTCATGTTTTCATGCTGTAATCGGATTAGCTTAAAATACACACGTGAATTAGCACAGGCTCCCGTTGTAAATACTGTGTAAAGTTTGCAGGACCTAAGTAGGTGGTATTCTTCCCTCTTCTTTTTGTGTGGTGCCTATGAGCAGAAAGAGCCTTTCACTTGTTACCTCCTTCCAGTTTCTGCTATTGAAATACAGATGGAACAAAGTACATGGGAAGAAAGCTGTTCCGATAGTAGAACACACACCGCAGTTTAAATAGTTTGGGCTGATCATTTCCTATTATGTTGATGGTTATGGCTGGAAGACGTTCTAGCAGAAATCAGTGATATAGTTCCTGTTAGTGTCCAATTGTAAATCAGACATGAAACTCTACTAGTGTGATTACTGAGACACAGAACTGGAATGCAAATAAAGGCATTCTGTATTTGGATAAATAATCTTATTGGAGTTTCCTATCTGTCGATAAGTATACACGAGCTGACTATAGTTTTCTCAGATTCCTTCAGTTAAGTGTACTTCAATACCTTTGGTTTTCATTTCATCTAGCTATACTCTGGTTATTCACGAAATAGGCTTTCTGTCATGGTTTACTTGCAATAGTTGCTGAGAGTCAACCTGGGGAACTGATTTTGTTCTATCAGAGGTCACTTTCAGCAGAGAAGTCAAAGCTAATTCATTCCAAAAGTTGAAATTAATAATGGTAACTTTTTTTTTTGTCTCTCCATCACAATGTCAGTCCTTCTTCTAAGCCTTGAAGCAGAATTTAACTTTCACCCCTTTTGTTAATTAATCCACTGGTGGCCATAGCAGAATCCCATGAAACAGTCTGCATATCTCAAATGGCTATGATGTTGTGTGCCGCTGGAGTGGGAAGCTATAGAGAAGCAGCACGTCCTTCAGCTGAGGGGACATTGATTCCTTCAGCCTACTACCTAATTCATCCACTGAAAAAATTGTTTCACTGTTATTAGTTGACAGATATCTGAAACAAATATGCTTCTTACCTATTTTACATGGTATTATATCATACATGGCACTGCTATTTCTACAGCTTCTGAAAATATCTCGAGACAAAAATATGAACATTGTAAGAATCATTCTGAAATACAAACGTTGTTTTTCTTGTACTTGAAAGGAAGGAGGATCACAGTCAAATGACTTGTCAAACTTAGATAAGTATGATGTAATTTGTATTTAGTGGAAATTATAATTATCACTGTTATTACTGTTATAACTTTATTGTATCAGAAGAAGAGAAAAACACATTAGCTGGGTGTTCTGCCATAATTCCTCAGACTGGATAAATCTTATTTAAATGAAAGAAGAAGAGTAACTTCATTAGACAGAACATTGGAAATCGAGGCCCTAGTTTAAATAACTTACAAGGATATGCTCGACTTAACATGCATAGTCACTGGACTTACTCATATAAATGTTAATGTGTTTGCATGCTTCTGAGATCTGGGCTGTGCAAAGGGCTTGAGACAGTATTGGAACTCATGCCAATGGAAAGAAGGCAGATAAACTTTTCTCAGAGCCCAGTGAAGGCAAGGGAAAATAGGGTAACATCTGTCAGCCCTATTGTCATTATTTTTGGACTACTGTTATCCATACTAGCAAGAAAGACAAATTACAATATCTTAAGATTGATTATTGGCTGTTAAATCAGAAACATTTCTCTATAGCTACAATTTATGGTATTAACACCTGTTCTATGTAAAGTAAAATAGTTTTGTTGAGCATTAAAAAACTGAATTACAACATAGAATAAGACATTAGCTTTGGAGTTCTAAAGACACTTCAAAGCCCTAGGCAGTTTATGTTTAATTAGCTCTCCAAGGTAGAAAACAATTCTATATAGACGGATTCCTTAACATACTATCCTTCATCCCTACCTTGGAATTATCCATCTGAAGGAGATGTAGAGGAGAAGTAAAAACACAGTCTAGCCAGAAAAGTGGATAGGTCAGTTCCCCACCAAGCAAATGATTCCTGGGTGTCTTGAGAATTTGCTATAAAAATCAATAGTGTATTCTCTGTTCTGTACTGTGTCTTATTTGAAGCAAATAATGCTAATTCAGTAATTGCTCTTGAGAAAAACAATTGCTGAGATTGTTGCAAAGTTGAACAGCTTCAGAGAAGTTCTGCCCTTCATAAAATGATTCATTTGACTAATAGTTGGCTATTATTCAGATTACAAAGACTTGCTTTCCTGTAAGAAGTTTCTGGTCTGCAAGATGTCAGGAGGCATGAAGGTGACATGTTCAACTGCCTGAAAGCCATCTTCCAAGAATTCCATGACTGTGATTCTCTTCACAGAAGCTTTGAGTCATAAAACAAAATCCCATTTTTCTGCCTGTAATAACACAGTTGAGTATCTCTGCTCTTCAATTATTCCATACATCCTGGATAGATATGAGGTCTTTAAGAAGTAAAGCAACTATACCAACATACAACTAGATTAGTTATGTGCTGCCAAAAGAGAGGATTCCAAAGGGTGGCATAGGAATTGCATACCAAGAGCTATAATCACAATAAAAATAAAGGTGGCAAGTTTTAGTACTAGCTAAATAGTGTCATGCAAATATAAGCCCATCAACATGAGATGATAGAATACTGCTAACAAGGAAATCAGTATGAATTACTGTAAATTTGGGGGCAGTATGAGAAAGATACAACATATATATATACAACATATACACACATATATATACACATACACAAATACCCAACACCAAGTTTTAGTTTAATTCCAGACACAAGAATTGTAGCGCTATGCTACATGTGAACTCAGTTGAAAATGAGTATTTGGCTACTCCTATATTCTCTTCATCGATGCTCTATTAAAACCCAATGCATGTGGATGAGACAATTTTTAAGGTTGAAGAGGAAATGAAGATAAGAAGGAAATCTTGACCTCACTGATTGTGGTAGAGAACCTTCTTGTTGTCCTCGGTACATGCAGTGTCTCATTTTTTTTACGTAAAAAAATTAAAAATCTTTGAGGAAGCACTGCCATTTAGGCATAGTGAGTTAACTCACCTTCAGGTGAAAGAAAAAATTCTCCCATGTTCAAGGGAGAAAAGAAATATTATATAAAAAATCATTTGCCTTTTTTAGAGTAAAAGAGGATATCTATGCAGAAATGAACTCACTATCATATTCAGGGAGTCAAGATAAAAGTATATGTGTTTATTCTGCTTATGCCTCTTATTCCAAAGATTAATTGGTTCTGACATATTCATTGATTAGTCTGTTCCTCCCACACATTTCACTCTCAGTGGTTATTTATTCAACAACAATGCAATTTGCCAACAAGTTACCTTTTAGACTCAGTGTTGGTTCCACTAGTTACTGTATTACCATTTTTAATGTGTTTTACTTGCATTTTACAATTTTCTCACAAAAAGTATTCCTGCTAAAGTGAATAGAACTGCTCACTGAGTAATTAAATAGACTGATATCAGCACTCAGAAAAGCCTATTGAGGCATATATTTAACTGTCCTGCATGTTAACATTATGACTGCAATTACCTTGTGACTATGAAGTCACTGTCTATATACAGTTAGCCCATGAAAAGGGCAAAACCTCTCATCTGATCTTTCTTTCTAGTTTCATTATATGTCCTGGGAATGAAGGTATAGAGGATGATAAGTACTGTTTTATTCCTTCATAATCTCTTTAACTACGTACCCTTTCTTTTCTTGATTCCTCCAAAAAAGGAGGGCAATCTTACCCCACCACAGATTTGTACTGACTTACTAAGTAAATTTTACTCCTTTCTCCTGAATTTCTGAAATAATATTCTGATAACTAAGAAATGTATTTCATTTTGTCTGAGTTTTATGGCTTAGAATGGGAGATGGGGCATCATAAGGTGTGTGTTTGCCTCACAGTGCAAAGATCCACGTTTATTCTATTTCTTCCCTTTGAGAATAGGAGTGTCCTTAGTTGAAAGAAAAAGTCATTTCCAGAGCTGCACAGGGAAGCTTTTACAACAGCTGCCTGCACTGTATTTGTACTGTGGGTAAGTAGGGGAGTTTGAATAAATATTGTAATTAGGAACATAATAGCACATTTTGATTGCTTTAATAAATAACACCAACATGAATCTTTTCTTAGTGGTGACACTAATGATCATTAATGGCCAAGCCTGTTATCTTTACAGTATGAATTCTTAGCTGAAAAGTCTAAGTCTTAAATACAAGACATGCCGTTATTGAAACAGAAAATAAATGCAAAACCCTGGTATTAATGTCATTGGTTTATGATAATCCTCTAAAATATAAAACAGAAAAAAAGAGAAAACCTTGTGTTTCCTTTGGCTTTCATGCAACAATAATAGGAAGCCACATGGACACAACTGGATTCCGTATTTATGGAATTCCATATTTATTCATTATATGCAGCCTGGCTACCTTTGTGCTCCGGCTCTCTCAGGTTTCTAAACCACACAGCAAGTACCAGAAGAGGTTTCACACTTTCCAGAAGGTATGTCATTCAGCTCTGATACTACAGGCTCGAGGTTCTGCAAATAAAATAGACGGCTTTGCAGGGGACGTGAGTTAAATGCTGCCTTTAGGTAGCTCAGTTGTATACAGACGAATGAGTTCCTTGGGGCTGGGCATTTAAAGCTACAGTGGTAGTAGATTTTTTTTTTTTTTTTTTTCTGGTCCCATTGTGTTACCTTTTAAGCCTTTAAGCTCTTGCTTAAAGCCTTGCAGGTCTTAAGAACACTTTTGGCAGAACAATGTCTATTTTAGCCAGTTTTCCCTTGGAAATGGTTACTTGCATGTATGCCATAGTTTTCCAGCAATAACTTTTGAAAGCAACAATCAGTTTCAAACACATCTGAAACAATTTTCCACATGTTTAACTAGGGGAGAGGAATTAAAGGCTGAAGATGGATTTCTCTGTATTAAGTGTCAGATTATCCATTTGAAGGGTCATACAAAGATTATGTCAACAATCAAAAGTCTCTAGACTTCCAATTTAGATACCAGAAAGCCCTACAAAGGAACTATACCTGTTCTTACAAGACATTCTGTTGGTCTGCTCCTCTGTGCTGCTCATGGAGTGATTAACTTTTTGTGGTACTCCTCTCCTTGAATATAAAAAGACATTTTGATCATTAAAATGCATTCATATAATTAAATATCCAGCACTCTACAACTCAAGTCTTAAAGATTCTCATTGGATAATGTTTTACAGACACTTTATGAAAGCATGAGGAACAACGTGCTTTCGGCCTTTCTTCATCAATGAAGTCATCCAGCTGTGGAATACTGGAACTGTACTTGAACGGTCTTGTAGGAACAGGGATGCACAGCACGTGGGGGCGTGTTATGTGACATTGGCTGTGCTTTGTTTCATAAGAGGTGAAATGCATAATGTTCTGTAGAACTCGTGGAAGCTTTCTTGCATCTTTGCCGAAACACATTGCTATATCTCATGCTTCATGATATAAGGAGAATCACAGACTCTCATGAAGAAACATCCAGGTTTCTGCTATCTTTTGTCAGCTTATCAGTCCGTTAGTGACAGGGCTATAATAAATCTGTATGGTGACCTCCAGCTCTATCATATTAAACACCTTCTGTCAGCTTACAGGAAGGCAGTTTATTTGCAATTATGGATTCTCAGTTATTATATGAAATACTTGCTGGAATAAATGAATAAATCTTTCCACTACTGCATTTGTTGCAGGATAAAACAGTGATGGGACATATTTAAGTTGATGTCTCTTTGTAAACAGTTGAAATTATTCAGAAGTTAACTGAATTCCATGGTGATTTGAAATCTGTTCAAAACCTCTAAATTATAAGTGATCATTTTCAACACCAACATTGAGTTACAGCCATACAGAACACAATCCATTCAGAATGGGCGTCTATGGATTTGAAAGTTTTCTTTAGTATTATCTCCAAAAGATCAGGACCATACTTTTTGGATAACCTGCATATATTCTGTATGTGCTTCAATTTGTTACTGGTTGGTTTTTTGGCTTTTTTTCCCAACTAACTACCATATGTATTGTGAATAAAACTTACTGTACTTAAATGTTGCCAATGTCTTATGTTTAACCCTGGTTTATTTGATGCTATTGAGGCTCCCTTGGATTTTTAGTAAAACTTGTCATTGACATGGTGAAGTTTATTACCAATTTTAGGGCTAGACTAAACTTAGTATGCATATCTCACTTTGCATGCCACAGTAATTATTCCCTAAACTCTTCCAGACTGATGGAAGAGATGGATTCCTAAAGTGTTTATTTCTACTAAACAGTAGTTATTCCCTTAAACTCTTCCAGACTGATGGCATTTTAATTTTACCCAATTTAGTCACATAGAAACAGTTGAGTTATTACTTCATTCTGTATATGAAAGTAGAAACGCAGAGGTTTACGAAGGAGTTAATAGAAGAATTAATAGCCATAGTCTTAGGAAAAGCAGTCTCCTGCTGCATTTGAAGGCTCTGCAGAGAGGAGCAAATTACAAATTTTATATCCTGCTATGATTAATAAGCCTTCAAACTTTAAATGAGCAATCTTAGTATCACTGTATACCATTGGTGTAAGCAGGCCAATCTTCACCTAATCTGTCAAGAACATTTGCTTCACCCACATGGAAGATTTTAGTTACTTTTGGAAACACCAGGCTGAATATTTAATTTATTTTTCTAATAGCTGATAAACAGTTTCACTTTCCTAGCTTTGTTTGGCTTCTACTTTGTCATTGTGTACCTAGTAAAAGAGTTGTCTAATTACCTGGGGTTGCTTATTTTGGTATTTATTCTGAAGCTGTACACAGAAAAACATAACACAGCAAATCTGGGGGTGTTCCAGAATATTTGCCTGTAAAATACGGTGCACTTATATCAGACAATTGTTGAAGTACACAGAGTCAGCAAGCTTCATTCAGACTTGAAGGAAAGATGGCGTGTTGCAAGTTCTACACTTTTCTGGCATAAACTTTTTTTGTCCAAAACATGATTAACTGTGCATGAATTCCCCTCATTTGCATCTTAAGATCACTATGGCTTTTTAATTCCTCTGCTGTATTTATAAGCTTCATTAATAGAAACAGATTTCATTTTTTCAAAAAAGAAGTCAGAGGTAATTTCCCCCCCTATAAATATCCTTTTCCCTTTAACACATGAGAATTTTAACAATGGAGTGCTCTTTTTTGTACTTTATTAATCATTAGAACATTTTTACTGGTATTTGGGACCTTCACATTAGATGGTCCTCTACTTCCAGACTAAGAAACTGTTCATCTTCCTTACATTGCACAAGCTTTGATTTCATCCTTAGCGTATCTACAAAGCATTCAGTATTGTCCTCAAGGCAGAGGTCCTACGAGTTTATTGAGTATGTACGAATTTCAAAGTTCAACGTAAGAATTGTACTGACTTTGTAGTATTCTTTTTAGGAAGGTAATTGTAGCTAGCTATGATACATGTCTGCGTAACGAGAAGACTTGGCTAAAAATTATAGTAAGATAGTCTACTAATGGAGTAGATTCTAACTTAAGAATTACTTTTAGCTGATATATCATGAGCTGTTGCATACTTCGGTCAGCTTGTAAAATGAGAAGTACTTCTATTACACTTTGGATTTCCAATAGTAACTAACATAATATTCAGTGTAATATGTTTCAGAATTAGGTTTATTGTCACAGAACTAATATTCTGTCCATCCAGCTCATCCTGGACATCATCTCTAACCATGAAGAGGAAAAGAAGGTTGTAGGGAGTGGTCAACATGGATTCACCAAGGGGATATCATGCTTAACAAATCTGATAGCCTCCTATGGTGGAATGACTGGCTGGGTGGATGAGGGGAGAGCAGTGGATGTTGTCTACCTTGACTTCAGCATGGTCTTTGACACTGTCTCCCATAACATCCTCATAGGTAAGCTTAAGAATTGTGAGTTAGAGGAGTGGACAGTGAGGTGGATCAAGAACTGGCTGAATGGCAAATCTCAGAGGGCTGTGATCAGCAGCATAGAGTCTAGTTGGAGGCCTGCAAGGTGGTGTTCTCCAAGGGTCAGTACTAGGTCCAATCTTGTTCAACATATTCATCAATGACCTGAATGAGGGGACAGAGTGTACCCTCAGCAAGTTTGCTGATGACACAAAACCACGAGGAGTGGCTGACACACCAGCAGGCTGTGCTGCCAGTGAGACCTGGACAGGCTAGAGTGTTGGGTGGAGAGGAATCTAATGACGTTCAAGAAGGGCAAGCGTAGGGTGCTGCATCTGAGGAAGAATAACCCCATGCACCAGTACAGGCTGGGGGCTGACCTGCTGGAAAGCAGCTCTGTGGAAAAAGACCTGGGAGTCCTGGTGGACAACAGAATGACCATGAGGCATAAATGTGCCCTTAGGGCCAAGAAGGTAAATGGCATCCTGGAGTGCAGCAAGAAGTGTGGGGCCAGCAGGCTGAGGGAGGTTATCCTGCCCCTCTACTCTGCCCTGGTGAGGCTGCATCTGGAGCACTGTGTCCAGTTCTGGGCTCCCCACTTCAAGAAGGACAAGGAACTACTGGAGAGAGTCCACCGGAGGGCTGCAAAGACAATCAGGGGACTGGAGCATATCTCTTATGAGGAAAGGCTGAGAGGCCTGGGTCTGTTTAGCCTGGAGAAGACTGAGAGGGGACCTCATCAATGCTGGTAAATATCTAAAGGGGGAGTGTCAAGAAGATGGGTCCAGACTCTTTTCAGTGGTGCCCAGCAACAGGATAAGGGTCAATGGGCACAAACTGGAACACAGGAAATTCCGTCTGAACATGAGGAAAAATTCTTTACTTTGAGGGTGGCACAGCACTGGAACAGGCTGCCCAGAGAGGTTGTGGAGTCTTCTCCTCTAGAGATATTCGAAACACATCTGGATGCATTCCTGTCCAACCTGCTCTAAGTGAACGTGCTCTGGCAGGTTCTCTAATTTGAAATTATATTCTCTAATTTGAAATTTGGGCAACATTTTAATTTCCTTTTTATCTGTATTGAAACTAACATCTGTAATAATGTTCCCTTGCGTACTTTTGCTAAACAACTCAAAAGTCAATAACAATAAACTGACTATATGCAATTGATTAATGGCAATCTATAAAGCAGGAGATGTTTTATGTACTGTTTACTCTAATTTTCTTATAGTTAACTTGGAAATACCTTGTGCTCACTGCAGCATAAAACCTTATTGTCCAAGGCATGCGACTGAATGCTTCTGAGAAAGGACATCTATCTTCAAGGACTTTGACCCATGTGCATGGGAAGAAAACAGTGTTAATGATTTAAGTCAAATGGCGTGTGTCCTTTCCCCGTATTTTGACAGGGATTACTGTCTCTTGGAAACATGCTTTCTGCCTATTTTAAATAGCAGTAGTCAACAGTGGTGTAAAGGGAATACATTTCCTTTGATTAACTTTCAAGTGAGGTGTAGGTGGACAGGTGGTTTGGTAACAGCTTTAACCTGCAAAAATGAGCATATCTATCAGAATTACTTCTTTGACCAGGGACTGGTTTAATACAAGTAGCCTGTATTCAGGCAGTGCAAATGAAGTAAAATACTCTCTTAGTTGACTGATCATTTGAACAGTGGTGGGGGTGAGGGCATTCACATGGGGCATGTAAGTTGCCTAAGTTCTCAGCGTAAGTGACCTAAGAAAGAGGCAGCAGCACAGCAGGTTGACTTCTATAAAATACCTGTCTAAGTACTCGGTTGTATTGAAATTTGATGCACAAGCTGGGAACTTGGTTTCCATGGACTTAGTGCTAATGGGAGATGAATCTGAATTCTGGCTTTTCACACTCTCTATTTCACGTTTTTTTGCTACAAGTTGGAGTTTGGGAAACCTGCAGTTCTATTGTCTGTGCCTGTCAGCCTGTACTTTCCCATAAAACAAGCCATTAAATCAACCGTTGTTTGGGACACCTCTGAGTACTTTTGGTCTTGATTCAGTGGTGCTTTTTGGCTTTGAATGAGTAGCCAGCCTTGGCTCAAAGATGCACACTCTGGTGTCTTACCCAGTTTCTCATGGAGGAGCAGAACAGACAATTCCTGTAACAGAAGAATTATGTGCTACTCACAGCTAAAATGAGATTTATGCATTCAATCTTTGAAAATCTCAACAGATATTTGTATCAGATCTTGAGGAGTCGTATGCCAGCCAGGCATGGCTTCTCCTCTCTCTTTCTCTACCCCTCAGGAAAAGCAACAGTAATTTCATTTTTACCATACCTCATATTTCATAAGAACAATAGGGACTGTTATAAAGCTTTTGTCTTGACATTTATTGGGAATGAAGTAATCAAATAACAAACAACAGTGGTCTCTTGGAGACACCATTTCTTATTAATATTTTGTTTACAATGGGCAAACCAGCAGTCCCAACATGGACACTGAGTTTATTGACTCTATTTTCAGCCCACCCACTCTAAAGAAAGACAGGATGCATTCACAAGTGTAGAGGTTTTACGCATTGTTGATGCACAGTCTTCATGATTTGAGGAGAAGAGTCTTCTGATGTTTGAAATGCTTTCTTTCTGTTCATCTCTATAATTGAAACGTGTAAAACTGAGAAGTATAAGTAACGTGGAAAAGCACTGCTCCCCGTAGGGAGTTAAGATGCTTGTTAGAGAAGACCGGATAACTGGTGACTCTAAGTACATGTCCTGTTGGTAAAAGCCATAAGGAAAAGCTTTCGTGGGTGTATGTAGAAATCATACGGAGACTCTGAAAATAAAAAGGCTTGAGTATCAGTCTCAATGCCTGTCAATCTGCTACTGCTACATACAATTTTGGTCTTTCTTGTTTCTTTAGGTGGTTGTCTGGGGAATTATTCCTTTAGTAATTTGTGAAACCACCTTTTTCCTTTCAAATTCTTTGATAATATTCTCTTAACAGTAGCTAACAGCTGTATATGGGTTTGATTGTTTGTTGGTTTGTTTTGTGGTTTTTTTTTCCTTCTTTTTGTATTGAAATGATTATGTAACATTTTAATTCCATGGGGCAGAAACTATTTGTTCCTCCTGTGGTAGTATAGCAACTCTTGAAATGGGAACCTCAGCCCTATTTATCATGAAAATTATTGTTAATATGCTACCGAATTGTTAAGCATAAACACTATTTAGGGTAGAAACACTAAACCACTGGATAGCTGTATCATGACAACTCTTAAAATTCCTTGCTCGATTGTAAATATGAACTACAGAGCTCAGATCTGAGCTTTGTTGAGACATAGGTAATCCCTGGCTCTGCTTTTCTCTCTGGAATAAAACCAATCTCAACTGTATTCCTGAAGAATAAATAAAATGGGTATGAACCATGGGAACTATGGAAGATCACAAAAGCCTCTGCTGTTTGGTATTGCATAAGGTTTTACTAGGATACTTGTATGTGATGCAAATTACTTTTCTCTGGACGGTCACAGAGAAGATGAGAGGAGAGTTTTAGAAGATCCCATAGTGTAAGGCATCCTCTTTCTTCATAACCATTAGAGCTATAGAGTTTTTCAGAACACAGAAAAACGACACAACAAAGTCATTGCATATTCCTGCATGCTTTCATCACAGAATCTCAGAATGGTAGGGGTTAGAAGGGACCTTTGGAGATCATCTAGTCCAACCTCCCTGCTAAAGCAAGTTGGGTGAAAATGAAATGGCTGAAATGAAAAAATCAACTTTTCCTTTGCCACGTGAATAGAGAAACATGCACTTCCAAACCATAGTCTCACTCAGAAATATGACATTATTTGTATTTACATTTTCAAAAACATAAAAATGTACAAAGCAGAACTCATGGTTCACAGGCTAGATCTCTTCAACATGACAAGAGGTATTGCAAATGTGCTAATGAACAAACAAAAATTCAGGACTACTCAACAAGTCCATTTTTGAATAATTCAATTCTGTTCATGAGACGTGGAGTAAATTCTCACTTTGAGACATGATTCCCAGTGATTTCATAAGGAATGACATTACACACATCGAGGTGTGTGACATTACACACACACATGTTAGGAAGAGTTTCTGGATGACTGTGAATTGGTTTTGTTTAGTTACTTCAGAAAGATTAATAAAAAAAAAGAATCTGATTCCTGATCCATCTCTAATTTAAGCTTCAGTCAAGCAGAAGTAATTTAGTGGCTGTAAGTGGGGTAGAACATAGGAGAATCAGGCTAAGGAATTTCTCTAAAATATTAAGCACTTACAAAGACTAGTCCTCTGTTCATGGTTTTGCACAATAGGATGTGAATAATTAATTATACAATATCTAACTCATACAATAATTATAGAGGTAAGCAAGTTGTTAAAAAAAAAACCAAACAAAAACAGTTACAAAAGGTATCTTTTACAAGTATTTTCAAGGAGCTCAGGCACACTCTGTTCTCAGCACAGCTCTAGTGGGCCCATTTCTGAATTGCCAGCATGGGGATCACAAAGAATCTAGAGGGTTCTTCTGAACTCAGTGGAAGATCACTTGGATACTACAGGGTAAGGCTATATTTACTGACTATGCTCATGAGCACATATGGACACCTATTCATTGGATGTACAAAGAAATAATCAGTCAAAACACTTTACTTACAGTATATGGGAGTAAGTGTGCTTATTGGCATGAGGTGTAAGAACACAACTTTGCTGCCTGTTTAGCAAATTCAGCTTTTATTCTCCAACTATTTGCTGTCCAGAGTCTGCCTTCTGACATTATTTTTTTTTTAAAATATATATGTGCAGCAAAAAATGTGTCTTTAAGCACCAGTTTTGTAAACTTCAATTTAGCTGCTGTAGCAAGCTGGATTTTTATTTTTTTTACCTTGTTTTGCAGACTTTGCTGAAGAGAAACATGCGCTTAACTCCATTTTTTGCAAGATGACATCGATTTATTACTTGGCAAAACATTTTTAGTAGACCTCAACTCTGCATCACCAATTACAGAGCAATTCCTGTATTGCAGTACTAAGTTACAAGTATGAGAATATGTTGTGCAAAACTTGAAATTTTTCAGGAGACCTACTTCTCTGCAGAATAATGGGAAAATCCAAATTAAGATATATTTCTGAAACACACTAATGTGCTTCAGAAGAACAAATGTTCCAGTAAATGTAGGAGAATTAAATTTTTTTCTGTATAACACTGTCATTTAAAATACTTTGCTTCATGTCATTTGCACGGTGCTTCAGTCCACTCAAATACTTTAATGAAGATTGACCTTTCAGCTTTAAATGGTTATGATACAGATTAGGGTTTTTTTTCTGTTCCCCAGAACACTTTGGAACAGGAACAGATGACTAAGCAGAGCAGATTGATCATGACAGGTAACTGAGTAACAGGATCTGCAAGATATCACGAAAGAAATAACAAATCAAATGGGAGTGAAATACACTCATAAGAAAAAGTTTGTTAATAAGGAAGCAAGAGCTTTTAGCT
Organism: Limnodromus scolopaceus; assembly: GCA_028565335.1. Lineage (NCBI taxonomy): Eukaryota > Metazoa > Chordata > Aves > Charadriiformes > Scolopacidae > Limnodromus > Limnodromus scolopaceus. The sequence goes on along the minus strand of JAOXNO010000020.1, from coordinate 42,272,175 downwards.
TTTACAGTAATATCTCCAATGAGCTGTAAAAAAATACACAAGAGAAAAAAATCCCAGATCTCATAGCACTGAATTTATTAATAATTAGCCATTGCTAAGTCCTCAGTGGGGCACAACTTGATTGGAATAATAAATCTGTACTATTCAGGTTAGTTATTTATAGCGGGCAAAGGAAACACACCGGTGAATACTAGTGGTGTAAGAGCATTGGAGAAGCTACGAATCCTGCAGTTAATTTCCTGGTCTACTCCACACCCGTCGCATGACCTTCCATTTACTCCTACCGCCCTGGACGGGGACACCAGCTCTTCCACAGTTCACTCCTCTATGAAGTGGAGGTTATGCTAGGAGGCTCCTTTGTGAGTTGTTCCATCGAATATATACACGAAACGTGACTGTGGGCACTACAGTCAGGTCCGAAGTAGAGGGCAGGGTTTCAGAGCCCAGACTGCGTCCGCTAGGTTCCTCCAAGGGCTTGTGCCACCACGGTAAGGTGGAGCCCAAAACGCTCCTTGCCTCTGACCCCGACGCCCCCGAGCTTTGCGGTTTTTCCATCCGTAAAATGGAAAGCCGAGGAATCCCTGCCTCAGGGCGCGCAGCAGCCACCGGCTCCTGCCTGTTGCTCCCAGACCCCCGAGCCGGGTCCCAGAGCGCCGGTCATTGCGGACACGCGTTGCCGACAGGGAACGAACCCTTACG
>JAOXNO010000020.1:42235807-42255135 GCA_028565335.1 Limnodromus scolopaceus | reverse complement strand
CCAAGGGTCTCTTCCAACCTAGACAATTCTATGATTCTATGATTTTATGATCACAGAAACATGGAATGGTTTAGGTTGGAAGGGACCTTAAAGATCATCTAGTTCCTACTCCCCTGCCATAGTCAGGGACACCTCCCACTAGATCAGGTTGCTCCAAGACTCATACAGCCTGGTCTTGAACATTTCCAGGGATGAGGCATCCACAACTTCTCTGGGCAACCTGTTCCAGTGTCTCACCACCCTCACAGAAAATAATTTCTTCCTAATATCTAATCTAAATCTACCCTCTTTCAGCTTAAAACCATTACCCTTTGTCCTATCACTCTACTCTCTGATAAAGAGTCCCTCCTCATCTCTCCTATAGACCTCCTTTGAGTACTGGAAGGCTGCTATAAGGTCTCCCCAGGGCCTTCTTTTCTCCAGGCTGAACAGCTCCAACTCTCTCAGCCTGTCCTCACAGGAGAGGCGCTCCAGCCCTCTAATCATCTTTGTGACCCTCCTCTGGACCCGCTCCAACAGGTCCATGTCCTTCTTGTGCTGAAGACTCCAAAGCTGGATGCAGTACTCCAGGTGGGGTCTCACCAGAGTGAAGCAGAGGGGTAGAATCACCTCCCTGAACCCACTGGTAAGGCTTCTTTTGATGCAGCCCAGGATGCAGTTGGCTTTCTGGTCTGCCAGCGCACATTGCTGGCTCGTGTTGAGCTTCTTATCCACCAGCACCCCCAAGTCCTTCTCCTCGGGGCTGTTCTCAATCCGTTCAACACCCAACCTGTATTTGTGCTTGGGATTTCTGTGACCCAGGTGCAGGACCTTGAACTTGGCCTGGTTGAACTTCATGAGGTTTGCACGGACCCACCTCTCAAGCTTGTCCAGGTCCCTCTGGATGGCATCTCTTCCCTCCAGAGTGCCACACAGCTTGGTATCATCAGCAATCTTGCTGAGGGCTCACTCTATCTCACTGTCCATGTCACCCATGATGATGTTAAACAGCGCCAGTCCAAGTACCATGCCCTTGAGGAATGCCACTCGTGGAATGATAGAAAGAAAGTAAAATGGTAGTAAGAAAGATACTGTTTATTGAATGCGTAAGTGTCCTATTTGGTTCCTGTTTCTGTCAAGAAACTAAATAAACTTGAAAACTTGACTTGAGCCTTGAAAACTTCCTACTTTCCCTATGCTTACATTCTCTGTCTGCAATTTTTAGTTACTATTGTTAGAGAGATATTAATTTCAGAGGCCCAGCTTTACATAATTGCGAATGTTTCTGAGGGCATTTAATTAACGTAAATCAACATGCATAAAGTTTAAAATAGCTCAAACCCACTGAGCTTTAGTAACTAGGTCTTTTTCCCGGCAAGCCCTTGTAAAAACACCTATATATTTTTGATAGTTGTACTGGGAGGCCAGAGAGCAGTCTAAATCAAGAGGACAAAATGTCAGATGGAAATAGGGGGATGTTTCTAGTCAGAGAGATGGGTTTTCCCATCCCTGCCCTCTTTGGTGCTTGTAATTTCTGCTGCTGAATGGTCTGTGAGAAGAAAGGTTTTTCTGTTTGTTCTGAAGAAGGCTGTGCTAAGCCACAATGTTATTTCTATTTTTGACAGGGTGGTCTGTCATCCAGTGCCTAATACAAAAGCTGTCTAGTCTCTGTGTCTTAAAACACGTCTCTTGTAAGTGCATCTTTTGAAGTGTCTCTGGAGGAAAGAATCAACAAATCTGATTTTAGCTCTTTATCATCTGCTCTTTAGTTACGGAGATTAGTTCCAAATCCTAGAATTGGACTTGCTATCAGTGGGGAGAGAAAGAAAGACACAGAACATCAGTGCAACGTGTTCTTTTTAGCTAATGATAGTCTGTAAGGTAAATGTGCTCAGTAAGTCAAGTGTCATACCTTCCTGTGTCCCTGTCCTCAGGCCCACATAGCTGCTGTACCGGGAGACCAGTAAAAGGGTGGGAATGGAGTTGGATGTTTTTAGTTCTGGTTCTGCTGGTGGTGAGGATAACTGGGGCAAACGTGTACAGGGCTGACCATTCCTGGGGGCTGGAAAACAGGGTCCTGCTCTGCTTGTACACAGTTTCTATGTGGAGTGTTAATTCCTAAGCAGGTATTTCTCATACTTAAAGTCTTATAAACTTAAATAGAAGTAGTTCTTAAGTAAGAGGTTATTAAATAGGAGGATATGCAGGTACTCTGTCCTACTGAACGTAGCCATCATGCCTACATGAATATGTATGTGCACACACCAACGCCAGACATGTAAAGTGTCCAAAGTTTGTACCTGTGGGCAGTTTTGCATCTGTACTTTAAGGGTCTTGCCTTTTGATGGTAAAATAAAACTGTGCTCCATAAAGGTTGCTGTAACCGCATCCCATCACAGACATATAAATTTAGGTTTTTTCTTCATAGAAATGCGTAAATCCTCAAAACCATAAAATGTTGGAGTATTTTGAAATAGTGAAAGACATGTAGGAGTGAAAAGTCAAAAATTTCAGTAATTTGGAGGTGGGAGCTTGGCTAAATTACAATTTGTACAGTAAAGTTTAAAGAAGGGCAAAGTATCTTTACTGAGATTAATAATAAGAAACCAAGTAAGTTGCACTAGCACAGCTCAGCAATTTGTGGCAAGACCAAAGACACTTTGGAGGAAATAGGAGAAAAATACTAATGCTGTTCCTGAAAGCTGCTAAGCTTCATGCTCTTTCTGCAACTTTAATTTGCGGTTCAGTTTAAGCTTTATTGGTATTAATGTCAGATCTGTGGTATTTGGAGAATCAGATGCACTTACATAACATTAAAAAAGGCACTTTTGTATCTGGGAACAATAATATTTCGTATCTGGGAATGATACCACAGCTATGTTTGCTTTGCACAGAATTTCTGAAATGTCTTCCCTATTTTTCTTTTTTTCCTTTCTGGATGTTTTTGTCAAGTCTCTGCTAGTTCATTTTTTGAGTGCTGACTGTCTTGCTGTTGTTGTCATTTAACTATGACGGAAGAAGGAAGTGCTTAGGCAGGGATGATACCTGTCTTTGTATCCTGCTATCTGTAAAGTATTCAGGCTTCCAAATCTGATTGTAATTTTTGCTGAGGAGTTATATATTAAGAGATTTTGTCATTTATCTCTGAATCTTTTTTGTACTGAAGTGTTTCTGAAAAGAGAATTCCATTCATGAGGAGCAGTTAGGTGTAGATTTCATTTAACTGTATTGCAAACTTTCCCCAAGTTATGCATTTTTAAATGGCATTTTGAATTTCTTCTTACTGTTAAGCACAACTGGAATTTTGTATCACATTATTTGATTTCACAGACTAAATGTCAGCAGAGTAAAAAACTGCAGATTTTCTTGCTAATGTTACCTGAAGCATGTTGCACAGCCCAAATGCTTCGCAATATACCCTTCATAACGAAACAGATATTTTGTGTCATGGTCTTGTTAAAACGTGTATATGTGTTGCTATCGATATATACTTCGATATATATATCGATTATATACTGCTTTTAAAGAATAAGTTTAAATACAAATTAAACTTTCTATTTTGATGCTAATTTTGACATTTCCATAATTATTAGCATCCTGGTTTTCCAAATTGATGGAAATACAATGTATTTCTATGGCTGGTTTTAAAATCACAGAAATGCAATATTCATGTGACTTCAGCAAGCTGACAAGGATATCCTCTGATAGCCATAACAGTCTATTTTTATAAGTAGGCTTAATTCTCAAATTTTTCTTCTCATATATTGCTGTGCCTGTCATAGGTGTCTCGGATCACAAAGCTTCTGTGGGTTGGTTCTTGCATAAATTTAAACAGCTTGATAATATGTTTGAATAATTGCAAATCTCTTTTTTAAGTCAATATTTTCTTTTAAGACCTTTTTTATTCAGAAGTGGCAGGTGTATGTTGGTATTTGTGTGTATAAACTCCATCTAGAGCCAGACATTAAATGTTCAAATATGACTGCTTATAAATATGTCGCCATTATACCTTATCCTTTTTGACTGATCCTGAGAAAAAAATATTGTTCTATTTAGCTGGTAAAAGAAAGGAAAGAATTATGCCGTATTTATTTTTAACAGACTTTCCTAATTCCATTAATGCTGAACAGATACCCTTTCAGGAGCAATACAAGGCCAGCACATGCTTCCTGTATAAGGGAAAGAAAGCTACACGTTATTCTTTTTTTTCTTTCAGTGCAAAATGCTTATATTACATAAAATGCTGTGTAATGATTCTCTGTTGTGCTGAGACTTATGCAATTAGCTAACCAGAAATAATAAGCTAAAGAAATGTCAGGTTGAGAAGAGAGAGTGACCTTACACCGAATGCCATGAAATCATCACCTGTTTCTAATGTTTCCTCTGTTCCTGTTCTGACAAGTGTTTAATTGGATGCTTGTCAGTATCTCCAAGGGTGATGAATCCCTTTTCTTAACACCTTGAACACCTTGCAAATACAGTGGAATTCTAGCTCGTGTGTTGCAGCATTCTCACAGCTGGAAACACAGAAATTGTCTAGCTGCACATCCATTGTGATGGAGCGTGTTGTGATGCCAGTCACTGGTTAAATTACAAGCAAATTCTAAACGCCCTGCCAGCGTTCTCAGACTTCACTGGTAGAAAAGCGTGTGTCTGGCTGCTGTGATCAGCCTTGTGCATCAGGCATTTTGGCTTGCATAGATCCCTTTTATGCACGTAGGTTTGGGGCTTCTTGGTTGTTAGTTGGGTTGGGTTTTTCCCCCCCCGTGCCCAGAGATTTAAGGACTTCTCTCGGTGCAAGAGGTCACCTAGGAGGCATGTTGTGCTCTTGGACATTTTTACCTTCAGAATCACTTTAAGCAAGTTCAGAGCTTCGTGATTCAGTCACAGTAAGGTATTAGCCTGAGAGGACGCAGACTGGTCTTTGCTGGCTTACATGTCTCTCCTTACCTGTGGACCCCTTGTTCTTAGCAGACACAGGAGTCAATGGATGCTGCTTTTCCTAACAGTGTGCTCTTCAATTTAAGAAGCAAGAGCTTGACCGTTGAGGAAAATCAAGGGATTTTCACTCATATAGGGGAGGAGGCAGTTATCAGTGTTTTTAAAAATACATCATAGTGTGTTAAGTGTAAAGCTAGAAGATACTGTTGATCTGTCAGTTGAAAGGTAAAGTTGAAATATGAATGTAATTTATTTTGTTTGTTGTTACCATATTTTTTTGTAAAATATTTTTGTCCTTTGAAATGGCTAGGGCAGCAGATTTGCCAGGGGTGATGAGGATTCAGCAAAACTGTGGTTGAAAAGGATGTCTTATTTAATCAGTTGTTAGTGTCTCTTCATATGTTAATTTGTCAGTTTATATCTACTGTTTCCTCCTGTTTAATAAAATTTGAAATAAAACACACTGAAAACCTCAGTCAAAATGGATGAAATTGAACCAAACCTTAACCTTAACAACAACAACAAATCTCTTCTAAGTGCATTCCTTATCCTTATATTCTGCTAATGCTTCCCAAATTTTTTAACAGAAATGAATGGCATAACATATCTTTAAATAAATTGTTTTATAGCTTTACAATATAAACAGTGATTTCATTTACTTTGTAATTACACCTTTAATGGTTTTGTCTATTATTTTCTATACTTCTAACACAATAGTTGATATGTTCACCATGAAGATAATCTTTAATACTATGTACTATTTCTATGATTCTTCTCTATATGACGTATCTTTTATGAGATGAAATTGGACAACTGTGCCAGATAAAGTCTGTCTGTGCACTCAATAGAGTATTTACCGTTACAGAAACTCTCACCTTTGTTCAAGGTGGGGTTTTTTTGGTAGCTGCAGTGACAATCTGCCTATAGCTCTATGTGAGAAGGATGTGTTTATTGTATTGTGGTTCTTGACACATCTTGGCTGTGCTGGAACATTACTGTGATGACCAGCAGAATTAATGTAATTTGTTCCTTTTTTTTGTTTGTTTGTTTGTTTGGTTTTGGTTTTGTTTTCTATACCAGTTGTCCTAGGGTATTAAATTTAAAACATGGCTCAGGTACCCATATGTTCTACGTCAAGACAAAAGATTGTGAAATAGAGCTGTGGTTCAGAGGGGCAATAAAAATCATCATAATAAATATTGTTTGCAGTATCATCATCTGTATGTGAACTCAAGCTGTTATTGGCACCATACAAGAGTAATAAAGCAGGAGCTCTACCCAGAACCTATAATCCCTAGGTTCTGACTTTTCTCTGGAGGTAGGTGGGAAAGAGCACTGTAGGGCTTTAACTATTGGAGTGCTGAACTCTGAAGTGCAAGAAAGAATGGGAAATGTAGATCCGAGTGTATTCCCTCCTATAGATCTTTCCCAACTTGCCCCAGGGGTAGAACGTAATCATGATTCCACCTCCTGATAACCATTTACTTCCTCTGGAAGATATTTTTCAAAGTGAGTGTTACTTCTTCTGGGTCTTTTACTGTTTTTTCAATGTCAGTTGCACTGGACAAACACAAGGATTAGATCTGGTGTTTTCCCTGATGCACTATGTTTTCACAGAAAGACATTTAAGGAATAGGTCCCTGCTGAAGCTTATTTTTTCCTGAAAAACCTTATATCATTGGCAGTATTTTAAATGTTTTCCCTGAAACTAAACCACTCAATTTCAGTTTTCTACTCTTTTCTCATTGAATGTTAAAAGAGGAAATTTTTCAATACATTAGGACTAATGTTACATTTCTTCAAATAGGAATATTTGTGGATTTTTTGTTTTTACAAGAGTGTGTTTTACCTGTTCTATCTCATTAGAAGGAAAACCAACATCAGCACAGCAAAAATGAATGTTTTAGATTGCTACTGTATATTGCCTTTCAGCACACTTTAATTAAAGTGGCATTTGTTTGTCCTATAATATCACCATTCCCTAATCGATGTACTGAGCAAGCACCATGGTGACAAGATAAGTTGCTTTGTTTTGTTCCATATGTCTGTGTTCCAAATTTTCCTTAGTTTTAATTGGTTCCCTGCAGAATAACATTTACAAGCATATGGTATGGAAAATGCTGACTGCATTTGTTATCATATATTTTAGTACATTGGTGGCACTAGATCACTAAGCCTTTAAATGTGATTATGAGGTTATTTAATGCAGTCAATAGTGTGCTCAAAACACAGCAAAAATCTGCAGTGAGCCAAATGATACCAAGGAAATACGTTTGAATGCCTCCTTAATGAGTAAAGGATGGATGGGAAAGGCTGATTCAGAAAAGGTTTTGGGTCATGTTTATGCTGAAACATGCTTTGTCACCTAACATCAATTTGGCCAGGTCTGTGGAGGCTGCTTGCCATCACAAGAAGAGGAATGTAGGTAGGAATGTGGAATGCAGAAAAGGCAAAACACACGATGAGTCGAATATTATTGACTTCTGAAGAAATGCACTGGTCGTAGGTCACAAAATGGAATGCAGGATCAGCGCTACATTCTTACACCACTTCTGCTCTGGCAGGAGATGGCCAATCTGGAAGTGAACGTGATTGACGAGGAAGACCCCAGTCATCTCAGGATGTGTGAAGGTCTGTTTTCAACAATATTGATGTACGTGTGGGGTTATGCCTTTTTGATTGTGCTGGAGGGGAAGGTGTGTGAAGGTGGAGAACAGCTGAATTGGATTTCTTGCTGAGGTGAATCGACCAAGGGAGTTTCAGATAGCTCCAAGAAGCGCTCAGTGAGTCATTGTATTAATGATCTCTTTGGATTTCATGAGCAGACTGGAAACTCAGACACAGCTCAAATGATCAGAGAAAGAGGATCACTCCATACGTGGATATTTGATGTATGGATTACATCCTTTGCATATGGATTCAAGAAGCACCACATCCTTTCTGTCCCTAGCCCAAACCCAGCTTAATTTACTGAATAAATTACTTCCAAATTTCTACTGTTTTAATGTCATCCATGTCAAAAAGAGTATTGGACATTAAAGCAGCACAAGTTCTAAGTTTATTAGTGAGTAGAACATATGCTGAGAAGCCTGTGAATGTTACAAGTAATACGAGAATGTGATTATGCATTTTCTCTTGCTCAGATGCAATATGTATGTGGCTCTGATATTAGTATTATGGTGAGGGCAATTCAGGGATCTAAACAGTATAGATGCAACCAATTGCTGTGTGAACAAAAAGACGGTACCTTCTCTTGATAGACCATATGTTTCTATTCTCACAACATCACAAATAAAAAAATAGATTGTTTTTGTAAAATCAAGCTTCATTCTGAGCGTTCACTTCTTAGTGCACGGTCATTTCACTAACAAGCACAGTGTTGTAAGGTAATTTTTAATCTGTGCTCAGCCTCTGCAGCAAATCAACCCAACATCTATCTCTCACAAGGGCACTTGGACTTAAACATGTTGCAATAATAGAATTCCCTCATGGAAAAAGAAGCTGCCAATAATAAGAAATGGCTTTTGGGAATATTCTTTTGAGACATGGTGTTTGCAGCAGGCATAAAGGACAGCAAAGGGGTACTTATTAATTGGTTTCTGATTCTCAGTGTGGAAAAAGAAATAGTGAGTAAAATAATACTACTGTTAAAAAAAAAAAAAAAAGCAGACACAAAACCTTGCATCTTTTCTGAGGCAGTCTTACCAGAGAAGGGGGTAAAAGCACAAGACGTTTCAGAATTATAGTATGATAAAAACCTGTTGAATAAGAAGAGCAAAATTAAAAGTGACTTTGCCCTTCTGATCATCTCATCTAGCTATGATTTTTCTCTCAACTGAAGGTGTGTAATAGATACATTTAAGGATAAGTCAATGCTGGGAAGATGGTGCCTATGATTTTATTGTTAGCATGGACTATTTTTTTACTTGATTCACTTAAAATATAATTCATGATGAAGAGGAGACAGAATTTTACACAGAAGGTCTGAAACAAAATGAAAATGTGAAAATGTAGCTATGCATAATGTTTGTATTTGAGTGCAATATAGTCACAAATATTAGCTACAGCACATTGGTAAAAATTTAGAAGAAACATTGAGATTGCAAGATGATACAATTAAAAAAAAAAAAGAAAAGAAAAGAACAGAGTAAAACCTGCTGATGTATTGTCCATATAAACACAGAGAATTTGGTCTCTTTATGAGATCACTAATAGTATTTCTGCTGGGCAATTGGCTCACTTCAGGGTTTGGTCTCCTGTTCAACTTGGAGCATCGCTCCTAATGGCTACACTGACTTGAGAAACATGAAGCTTGACTCCAAAGGCTCCTGCACTGCACAGTGTTCAAGTGCCTCCTATCTCTTGGTAAAATTATTTTCAGTTGCAAAGTTGTTTCCACCATTTTAGAGAAGAAGCTGAGGTTCTTAAACACTCTAAGTTCAGATGTTAAGTCTGTGAGAGAGGTATGTAAATGAACTGCATTATTTGAGTTGAATACCCTGGCCTCCACCAAAAATATCACCTTTTTTTTTCCTCCAGTACACTTTCTCTTAGCTCTTTGTAATTTATTCGGCTTCTGCAGTGTATGATGTAGGGGATTAATGATACCAGTCACTTCCTGATATTCCACAGAATTGATAATATGACAGGGGCCCTCTGCTCCTCAGGTAAACATGCTCCCTACTTCTAACTCATTTGTTTTTAATATCTAGCTTAATAATATTAAGCTAAACAATTCCTAAAGGAGATTAATACTATCAAGTCCTGTAAACTGATGGGCACCCCAGTCTCACCTTTGCATGTTAAGTGGCAAGTGTGGAAGGAGAAGGAAGAGGAGTTGTATAACTTGAGCTGAAAATTCAAAGATATGCTGTGACTGGCTTTAGACACTAAAGATAAGCCGGGATAGGGATATAACTTTTTCTTTTACAGAGCTAAATTGATGTATTCTGTATTGCTGGTACTCAGTTATTAGGTGAGAGTACTAATTCTGTGTAGAATCCATTAATTTGAACAACAGATGAGTTAATGCAGCATAACAGGAAGAGGAGAGCTTTGATTTTTACTTCAGTAACTTCTATGATAGAGAATCCTATTGACAGGCTGTTGAAGGACTGCTGATTCAAGCTTAAATAATCATTCTGCTGGGAACAGTTTCCTTTTTCAGCCATACGAGAGTATATCCTGTTTTGTCTCAGCAGAAAGAGCAATGTGATATCTTTACCAAGCCTAAGGTCATTTAAACAAGTTTTTCCCCTCCTCACTTTGTTAATCTTGTTTCATAAAAACTTTGATTTCTTTAATTCCCTAAGACAAAGAATATTTAATATCTGTCGAACTTAATGGAAGTTTTATCTTGAGGTAACAGCAAAATTGGGATAAAAACATCTGATGCCAAAGTCATGCTTCCAAAATGTGTGAGAATGTGGACATGTATGCGTACCCTGTGTATGACCCATTTTAAAAAACAGATACTATTGGGTATGCCATGTACTTACACCCCATAATCCAGTAGAAGTGGTGTCTCAAAAGTTGGCCCTAAAGGCAAAAATTTGGAGAAGCAAGGGAGCGTGAACATGTAAAGCTGTGGTGGGAAATCAATGTCAAACAAATTGGTGGAAAAAAATCTAATTTTAAAATGAGCCAACAAGATTTTGATTGATGCTTTTAATTCTGTGGTGCTTCTTTTGATATTTAAATAATTATTTGATTACTCCAGTTACTGTTTTTCAAATGAAAATCTCATGTGGAAATGATTGCTTATTTTTATTTTTTGCAATGTGAATAAATGTATGTGACAAGTTAGAAGGTATTTCAAGAACAGGCAGAGCAGTCTTGCATGCAGTTATATTCTGTAAAATTAATTAAAAATGAAAAAATGTTTGCATTTGGTAGGAATTCTTTTTTGAATAGTGTGAAGCTTGTCTGTCTGCAGCAGGCCAAATCAGAGCCTCTTGGTAATGCAGAAATATTGAACTGAATTCTCAGCAGCAATAGCTGACCGTGCCAATTCTTGATTAGAAATGACTGGAAAAGAGAGCTCCTGTCTTGTGGAAATTCCAGGAACAATCTAGGGACAGGACTTCCTCATCTGGCTGAAATGCCAGATAATCAAACTGTTTCATTTCCATTACTATTTTGAGTATTTTCCATTACTAATTTTGAGGGATCAGCATACTTTTATGGAACAATGTGATTTGGGAAATGACATTTTTAAATAAAACTCTCTTTATCAAGCTCTTGACTCTTAAATACGGCTTTTGAAGAATTAGCTTCAGAAAACCAATAATGCTTGTTCAACAAGGCTACGTTCAACCTCCTTTTGGAAGTGCAGTCACCATCAGAGAGGGGAGTGCAGGTAAGACCAGGTAAAATGGGTGTCAGTTAGGCCCCAAGTAAGTTTTGTATGCATGACAATTAAGGTGTGAAGACCTTTTCCTGGTCTTTGTTATAGACTAGTTATAGTCTTTTGTCACCAGATCTCATTTAACACAAAATATCACATGGTATCTTATACCTAGCCTACCGTTTCTGAGGGTGGCACTGAATTTTTATGACCCTTCCACTTTTGTTTTTGTTTTTTTTGTAAGGCCGTGCCTCCCATGCAAAATCAGAAGGTGTGGATTTAGAAAATTGCCCTTTGTTTCATTCTATTTTATTCTGCCAGTGGAGTTGATGTTTGCTGTAAAAGCTTTTTTTTCTTTTTTTTTAAGATCCATAAGTAAAGCAACATTGTACAACGTAGATCCAACAGGTAGTGATTAAAATATGGCATGCTTGAAATTTTTTCTACTAAATTATGTTCCTTAGGGAAGAATTCACTATGAAACCATGTATTTTACAACTATTACAGTAAACTACAATGTATATTATATACTATACATGATAAATGTGATACTGCAGGGGCAGAGAAATATAATAGTTTTTTGTCTGTCCTCAAAAATAAGAGAAAACAAAGATTTATCAGGATGAGAGACCATCTTTTTTTTTTCCAGGCCAGTATAAAGCTTTCTTGTGAAAAGGCTTATGAAATATTAAACTAACTTGAACTTTGCATAAAATATTAAATTAACTTTGCCTTGGCTTAAAGCCATTTCTTTGACAATGAAGAAGGATAATCAACTTAAAAGCCCTCAGGCCTACGGAAGTATAGTGCTGCCTGATACTATAAGGCAAATGCAGGATGTACTCCAAAATGACTACTCAATAAATTGTACCTCTGGGTTGGAGGTACATTTCCAAAGCCACTGAGTAGGTACAAAAAATCCTCTCTTATGTAAGTAAATAACTTAAAATCTCAGTTGCAACATTTATTACTATCTTGTCCTTGGTCCAGGTGGTTAGGCTTTTTCCCTATGCATCTCCAGGAAAGCTAAGTACGTCTGTGGAGCCGTGCTCCCTTATTAGTGCTTCAGCCGCTGGGTTGGAAAAGCTTTCAGCATTGTATCTGACACTGTGCTGTTATGTGACTCTGCAGCTTTTTCTTTATTAATATGGTTCTGTTGGGCCATATAGCTCCTTCCTTCAAAGAATTGCTATCCCTGACAAGTACGGTCTCATCCCATCCAGAAAAATGCAGTGATTTCATTGCAGTTAAAGGACAGAAAATCCAGTGAGATTTGAGGCAAAAAGAAAGTAGTGGCTCAGAAAGCAAGGCTGTGTGTGGCTGTGTGTGCGTGTGTGAAGGACAGGAAAAATAACTAAATTTTTTGCCTTGAGACAGCAAGAGTTTTGTAGGAGTTCCTCTTTATAATAGAAAAAGTCTTCAGTATTTCTTATCTTGGAATATCATTTCAGTTTATGTATTAACAGAAGAAAAAAAGAAGAGACAATGTGATTTTTGGGTAGGATATTGTAGTAGTGTGTCCTAGCCAAAGTTTTTGCAAATCTGATTTTCAATATATGCAGTTCATTTGAATGAATCAGCTGTTTGATGCATTTAAAAACCTGGAAAAGGTATTTTTGACTACAGTAGCATAAAAATAAAAGTTGCCATACTAATACATTTACGTGACTAAAGACAACAAAACTGGGCAGTATGAGAGTTATTTCTCCGTAAGTATCAGAGTATCAGAAGAGATCTGTTACTGAATTGCAGAAGTAGCTTAATGTTTACAAATCTATTCATTGAGCATGATAAATGGATGTTGATCTATGCAGATCTGAACTGAATTGAGTTATCCTGACTGATGACATCTGAGAATGACACATCATTTCTTTAACTCATTTTATTCAGGCATCCGGTGTTTATGCATTTTACAATTTATCTTTAATCTAGATAAACAACCCATCAGCACTAAGAGAGAACAGTGGTTTCTTATGTAGTTTAATTTCTGAGTTCCAGTCTCATCATCAACCTCTTAATTTTTTTTAATTCTTGGAGATATTGAGAGTTCATGGTTCCTCTCAGGTTTAGCTGTGGTAGCTGCAAGAGTTAATCACATTTTAGTCTTATTGCATCTGAGTCTCACAGACTTTGTGGATTTAAGGCTTTGTGGGCTTCTCTGCTGAGGCCTTTCCTTGGAAAACTCTGGAATAAGAAGCTTCACATCCATGTGCCTGCTTTTGTCCTAGCTGGCTGATCAGCAAGCAGTGGGCTAGTAGTACTAGTTGTATCTGAGGTGATGGAAGAAGAAGCAGTCTGAGACCTGGAAGATAAACAGTAAGCTTGGATGGCCCTGGGAAGGTGTGCTTCAGGAGACTTGCTTTTATGGAGACTATACTTTTTGGAAGGTTGTTATTAATAAGTACTAGTAGGGATAGCATACTTTTGTTCCAAATATACGAAAAAGGCAGCATGTCACAGGGAACACTTGTTTTGTGCAGTGTTCTGTTTATATTATTATGGATAAGTTTGGATTTAAGCCCTGGAAGATGAAAACAAAGGTTGTTTTGAGGGTTCCATTGATCCTAAAATAACATTTTAATCAATATGAAAATGTTTTTGTAGCAATTTATTCAATTATTTCTCTTAACTTCAGATCTATCAGTGCCCTCCTTCTTGCTACTTTTTGGTTGCTTTAAAAGTTGTAGTAAACAACATTGTGGTTATAGGCTACAAGATCTTGTTGTTCCTGAAGGAGTATCTCATGATTTTTATCCATGGATGGTGATGTTTTTGTGTCAGTAATCATTATCTGCAGAAGTGATGTCATGCTGAAAGTACTGACTTCAACTTCTAAGATGCTGCAGATCAGCCTGAGGGTTAAAAATGTTGCTTTCATAGTCCTGTGATAGAATTGATAGACAGCACCCATGTGTGCTAAGATGAATGTTTGCAGCAGCATTCAACTTTTTATCACTGCAGTCTGGCAGAGTTGATCTTTTACCCCATGCACAGATCTCAAATTGTCTGTCCAGCACAGGATAATGTGATATTTAACCTGCTCTTGCTTGTGTAACACTGTGGTCGTTGCTAAGATTTTGATAAAGTATTTCTGGTGTTGGTACAAGAACGTTTCCTGTGTTAAAAATAGAATGGGGAGATGCTACCCAGCTGTCTTGAATAATCTATTAAAATATAAATACATTGTCTGTGATTCTGGCATCAGACAAATGCCCAGTTCGAACAGTAAAGACGCTTGGAGTAGAAAATGTTATCCATGTGAACAGGTTATGCAAGTGCCATCTTTATGCGTCACTGAATTATATGAGTGGTTATCACTGGGGAATGGGAATGTAAATAATTCAGTATTAATGTACTGAGCTGTGTCAGGGTTAGCCTGTACCTGTTTATGTGCTTCCCTGTAGATGTCTGGGGCTGGTTGGTTTTGCATGTGGTAGCTCTCAGATCATAGCTCCTGATCTATGGTTCGGAGTTACATCATGTGCTTAGGGAAGCTGCTGCTTAGACCAATGGTTCTAACCTTCCTGTGAACTTCACCTCTAATGGGACAGTGCATGCTGTCTGAATGCAAATTCTAGAGAGGGACTTCCAACTATGGCTGGTGCAGATTGTCTTCAATTCTATCTATATCAGATTTATGCTGTTTCCTAGATATGTATCACAGAATCATAGAATATGTTGAGTTGGAAGGAACCCATAAGGATCATTGAATCCAACTTGTCTTTGGGAGAATAGATTACTTATGTGGATAAGAATATTTGTTCCAAAAATGGAGGATTTCAATTAGGAAAACAATAGCAAATATCTTCTTGTGCTTTCTAGTAACAATTAGGAGTGACGTTTTAGGTTGTTTTTGTTATGTTTTGCTCCCTTTATGAGTTTCCAGAACTACAGGAAGAATTAACTGTCCAGATGTATTCTACAACTTTACTAATAAAATTAATTTTATTAATAATCATTAGTTTGGTAATGCATGATTTGGCATTGGAAAGCTTTTGCACTTTTTTTTTAATAAAGAAAATTCTTCAGACTGGTGAAACAAGATGCGAGCTATCACTTTTCTTGTCAGTGTGCAACAGAAACCCCTGAACACCTTCAGAAATTTGTTTTTCATTCTCTTTCCTTTGGGCAAGAGTTGGCAGTAGCTAGTAGGTTACCTTGATTGCATGTTTGTCTTAGGCGGAAATACTGTGGAAGAAACCAGCATTTGTTTGGAGGGATAGTACGTTTGTGACCTGACCAAGAAGTACACCCTCTCCATGCTAGTCTGCTTACTGTCATATTAAAAACTCAGTTTAATAAGCTCCTGTGAAGCTTTTGAGGCAAGTCCAGGGAGGAGATGGCCTGTCCTTCCACAGTCTGTTCTGATTCATATGCGTTGATGAAAGTCTGGTGTGCTGGAGTTAAAAAAAATCAGTCCTCAGATGGCTAGCTGACCTGTTTGGATTATGAAGAGATGGTCTCCAGAGCTTTCTTGCTCCGCTGTGTTCTCTTTGTATTCTCTTCTTTACAGCCATGCTTTTCTCATTTCTTCAGAAGTCAACTGTAGGCTTTAGATTCTAAATTCTCAAATTCTAAAGACAACACAAAAATGCCTTAATGTTTTGAAAGAAAACACTCATGTACCTGATGACACGAACAGGTCTGACATTCATCACTAAATCTCAGATAACTTTTGAGGATCCTTGCTCGGTCTATATAGAGTAGGTTTTTGTGGAATATGAGCAACAGGAAGCAAATTGTTTTATAGGTACAGAATACGTAGATGCAGAACAGCATCAAATGGCTTGAAATTTTTTTTATTGCTGTTTGTACTGGATTCCTAGAGGTGGGTGACTTTGTAGATTTAATAATCAATTTATAGTTCAATCAGGTTCCTTGTTTTTCAGGGTTGAGTGATTTGCTCTGCAGCTATGATGTAACTAAAGACAAAGACTTCTATACACTGAATAATACTGAAAAAGGATCAGCTCATGAACTTTATTTTCATTCTTCAGGATGGCAGATTGACCAGAAATGTATGTTACTGAAGAAAAATGTGACGAAAAATATATTGAAAAGAGGAAAATGAAGACAGTTTATTGGTGGTGAAGGCCCACAGCTTAAATGAACATATCTGTTCCAGACTGTACTTTTCAGAAAGCTGTCTGTCTTCCCCAGTGCATAGGGAATGGAGAACAGATCTCCTGGTTTTACTACCTAAAGGTATTTTGATGGCTGATCCCTTTCCATATAAGGGAAAGAGAACTAAATTTCTTCCTGGGTAGAGGTAAGATTAGACACAGAGGAAAAAGATTGGTTTAAAAAAATCACAACCATAATTATTGAGGATAGTACTAAATACTATACTTCTCTTGAAAGAGTAAAACTTTATTTGGTATCCAGAATCCTAATTCAAAATAGCATAAAGCACATCAGCCTGTATACAACAACAAAAACGTTTAATTGCATATATTTAGTTCTGTAACATCTACTTAGCACCGGTCAGACATACTTCTCAAATTAAGAAGCTTAGCTCATTAGAAGAAAATAATCTGCAATGTTGCCATGCAGCTAGCTTGACATGAATTTTATGCACAAGAGAAAAACATCACCTTACATTTTGTGTATACAGTTATGAAGAAGGCAGACACTTCCCTGCAGTATTTTGCTTTCACACAGTTGGTCTGTCTTTTCTTTTCCTCGTGTTTGGAAGGCTTCTAATTTTATTAAGTGCAGAGCAGACTCAGTTCCCTTTGCAAGTGAGAACAACTCAAAGCTCTCAGTGCTTTACCAGGTGTGTTCAGCTTCTGAAGAGTCAGAGTGAAAGCCATTTACTTTGTGTAGTTACTGATTTCAGCTGAAAGAAGAAAAAAGGGAAAATCAAAATTACACTTGCTGTATATAGTTTGCTGTGTGCATTTCCACGCTCCTTGGGACTGCTTTTCATGTTGCATTTGTGAGGTGTTTTCAAAAGCTTTTTCCACGTATAATGAAGCTGCTTATCTGTTACTTTGCTGCTAAAGTCTGTCAGCTTAGAACTTGTTTGGGTTTTAAACTGGGGTCTCTTACGAAACTTTGATTTCTTGGGTTTCTTGGGAGCTGTGAAGCCAAGGAATTGTCCGGTTCCACAATAAATGCATTCCTTCAGCCAGGGGTGAAAAGCACTACAACTGAAGGCAATGCCTGATATTTAACTTTCTTTTGAAGTGTCTGGGTGATGGGGCTCTGTTTTCTCTCACTGTTGTCACTCATTGCAATTGTCTTCTAATGTGTTACAGAACAGGAGCAAACGCCTGGAGAAAGTCCATGTTGTTCTTGGGAATAAATCCTGTGATTTGGATTCGCTCATTTCTACTCTTGCCTATGCCTACTTTCTAGACAAGGTAATGGAAAAATGGCCTGAGTCGTCTTCACTCATTCGTTCCAGCTTATGCAGATGTTACAGATATCTTATTGTTAAGTCAATTGAAACATACTCCAAAAACATTATTCTGAACAACAATTTTGTTATATTAAGAGGTAAGATTTTTAGACTGAAACAATCTGCATTGCTTCTTATACAAAAATTAATGAGTGGGTATAAGCTGTCTTATTCAATAGCAGTAAAAAAATCACCCCTCTACATCATTCTTTCTCTGTTCTTCCTAGTTTCCCAGTGATGCTGTAGGAAGCAAACAGAAACAGAAGAACTATTAAAAAAGCAAAAGACATTTTTTAAAAAAATTAATAAATGGGGGGAAAAAAAACCAAACAGAAAATTCTGACTATGTCCAATTGCTCACTCTGTTAAAACATCTTCCTAATAAAAACCAGATCGTATTTTATACCAATCTGACAAACGCACACCTATGTCACAGGTCAGTCCTCCTGATGTTCTTTGCTTACCCGTGCTGAACATACCAAGAAGAGATTTTAGCTACCTCACAGAGACAAGATTTATATTGGAGGAGCTGAATATCCCGGAGTCATTCCATATCTTCCGAGATGAAATCAATTTGCACCAGCTGAATGCTGAAGGGAAATTGTCTTTAACACTTGTAAACAGCAACATGCTGACAAGGTATTGCATTGTATGTACAAGATAGCTTATGCATGTTTGAGCTGTTATAAAAATTATATTTTACATTTTTTCTGCATTAAGATTGGTGTTGCTATATTAACACAGACAAAGAAAAAAGGAAGTTAAAATCTATTTTGTCTCCCATTATGTCCATTAAATGTAACAAACTAAATAGTCATCTTTCTGTCACTTTTAATGGAAATCCCTTTTTTAAGAACGTTGTATTTTCACACTTGTTAGATTAGATATTTTAATTTAGTTTAAAGAGTCTGGAAGCTTCCTGTGACTGCTAAATAAGACATCAGATTCTTTTTATGCTGCTTAGTTAGCTTTTGCTCTTTAGCAAAAGACTCTTACATTTAGCATTAAGACTCTTATATTGATTTGGAGATGGCCAGCACACTTACATATGTGCTGTTAAAATGTCTGCTAGATTATTCAGTCCTTGCAAACTACAGCATTTATCTCCAAATGTTCTCAGTGCCAGAGGCTCGGAGTTGCTCTGTGGAAGACCATAGTCCGTATACCTGTCCTTAAGAGGGAATATTTACAAGCCTATAGGGAGCCTTTTTATAATGGTCTGCCTCTCTCCCGGAATCAAAGATGCTCTTTAATTCCAACTCTCTTTAGAATTTAATTTAAATTCAATTTTGTTATGGCCCCATCCCACTCTGAGGTGTTTGTAGATTAGACTAAACATAGGGAAAATCTAAAATGAGATCTATGTGTAAATCTCAAAGTAAAATTATCAATAAGATTGGCTTTTGTTTATTACTAACCCTTCCTGTGTTTCTTCCTTCTGAAGAATTATGATTAGCATTTTATATTATTAAATATAGTTTCGCTTTGTTATTGCTATTAGAAGCAGAAACTTAAAGTGTCTAAAAGCAAAAAAAAAAAGACCTTTTGTAAGTTTTCAAAATATGCAATGGGGAAAATTCAAAATCTCCCCTAAATAAAGAGTGATATTTTCAGTATGTGTAGAAATATTTTTATCAAATTAATTATAAAGATTTTGAT
>JAOXNO010000020.1:42207941-42222553 GCA_028565335.1 Limnodromus scolopaceus | reverse complement strand
ACATAGTATATATTTGTAATTTACAGTCTCACTGTTTGCCTGAAGGTCACCCATACAAAAGTATTTGACGTGCAACAGAAGTTGTCATCTTCTACTTCTGCATTTTACTTTAATCAAAACTTTATTTTACCTCAAATGGTACTAAAAAAATCACTTGAATAGTTCTTCCCTACGTATATCTTGTGAGATTTCTTACAATGTTTTTTGTGATGCATTTTACAAAAATCAGGTGCTTCTGTGATTGAAGAAGTTTGTGGTGCAATCCAGCTAATAATTATCCATAGATTTCTGTTTGTGTACAAAAATATACAATGTAAATCGGGTAGCAAAGCTTCAAGAACTGAAGCAGAATCCTTTAGTTTCTACGTTAGTTTCTTAGTGTCAAGCAATCTTTACCAGCCACCAAACCTGCATTGCTTTATGAACCATAATTTTGCTCCTGAAAATTATGCCAAAGTTGGAAGAAAAAGGGATGGGGAAAAGACTATTGTAAGATAAATCCCCAAAAGAGGAAATGGGATTTTTAAAAATTCTTAATAAAATCTTCCTCTTCTTTTGTTGTAAATATATCTTTTTTATTCTGTCAGTTTCAGTGAATTATGGACACACAGGGGTAGTAATTAGGAACTAGCTTTAGCATTGCATTTTCTTTTTATTTGTTTTCATTTTAATCTTGTTTAATAGACTATGTATAATGCAGGCTTTGTGCTTCACAGATCTAAACTCCAGCTAAATGTGGCTGAACTGATCTTTACTACTCCACATACTCAAATTAATCATAACTAAAACTTCCTTTTGGCTGCAACTCACAAATTAAATTTGGCAACAGTAGGTTTTCATAGTCCTAAAAGCAGGCAAATTTTCAAACTTTTTCCAGTGATTGTGTAACATTTGATGCTGACATACTTTGTTCAAGGAGTGTCAAGACATGGTCAAGCAATAAATGTTTTGTAATTGTTTTTCTTAGGACATGTCTAGTGACCATCGTGGAAGAAAAAGGAGATTCAGTTGCCTGTAAAAAGAACAAACTAATCAGTGTTTTACTGATGTTAGCTGGTTTTTAATACCAATCTATTAAATAATTTTATTACTAGCATTTTTGATGGTGTTTTTCTGGAAGTTACAGGTATATCTCTTAGCATTTTGCTTTCTGTTGTTCTGCTGTGAATAGTTTGTTTCAGAAAGGGCTAGTTTTTCAGGCATGTAACTGCTTTTTTTCTAGGTACAGTGTTTACAAAGTCAGCTTTGTACTAAAAGGACTCTTAATTTCAGTTGGGATGGAGATCAGTTTTGAGTTTGCTGCATTACTGCCATTTGTTCAAACATTTTCTGAACTCCCTGATTTACAGTGCTTGACCAGCACAAGACCTTTTTTACTTGTTCTTATTAGAGCCAGGGATGATATGGACTTGCACGATGGTGAAGGAGGTAAAAACATCCTGCAGTAGCTACTTCACCCAGTATCAGAAACATAATACACATAAGGGGATTATAGACAAAACTCTCCAGGCCTGTCTGTGTATTCAGTTTAGAATTCTGTTATGGACTCAGAATACACAAACTTTAATGACTTTAGGATTTTCACAGCAATAATAAGGGAAATTTGTTATTCATCCTCAAAGTGCTCTACAGACATTAGCTGCTTAAACATTAGGGGAACATGAAGAACAGGCTTGGCTTTGCTGCAAGTGTTGAATCTCTAATGTGTTTGCTTCTTCAGAAATCTCACAAGGCCAATTTTTTATTTTATTTTTTTAAATTCAACAGGTATGCAAAAATATCTTACATTAAAGTGCTCTCTGTAGGCTTGATCATTTGCCTTGTTTCAGTGGTCTACCATGTAGATAATACTGCTAAGAACAAAGATGATGATTATAGGATTACACTTGGGTAGAGTAAGCTGTTCACAGGCGTGCATCCCCTGCTGCGTTGGATTCGTATTACGAAGAGTGAAAGTGTTGCAGTTCAACACTCGAGCTCTGATTTTAGAGTTTCACAATAGTAAAGGCAGAGATCAGTAAGTCTGATATTCTAACAAACATCACACCTCAATAGCACACACTCAAATGATTCTAAGCTTTCCTTAATTCTGTTTTTATGGCAAGCTTTACAGATCTTTATTGAAAATAGATTCCAAAAAAAAATCTCTTTTCTTGAGAGGGTGGATGCTCTTTTTAGCAATGTCTTGACCTGCAGCTAAGTTTCTTTCCCTTCTCTACTGCTGATTTTCTATGTCAAATAACTTGTTTCCTCAGTTTCCCCTCTGTAGATGAGGAAATTAATATATTATTTCATAAATGTGCCGTGAATTTAAATTAATTGAAGCTTGTAGTAGATATGTTGCTGTGAACCTTATTTTTATTAGTATTGATACAGATTTCCTAGTAACTATTGAAATGTTTTCTGAGTTCTGCACTTCATAAGGAAGGAAGTGAGGTAACTAGTAAGTCACCAATTGTGAGTTAATACTCATAATTACTTATGGTACTATTGCATATCAGTACTCAGACATGTGGGACGTGCAGGGACACTCCCGCTCTCATGTTTCTCACAAAGAAAAACGTGAATGCAAAAACAGTACTGCAGTGATCTCAGTGCTTTATTTGCATGTACCTATCAATATCAATCAACAGTGTGATTTACATTCAGTGTCTGTTGGCTTGCTAGTTGCCAACTGGTTGATTTTTAAGTGTCTTGTTAAAAGCGAGTCTTGCACATGTTAAAGTAATAGATCGCGTTGTCGTAAGCGATAAAGGCAGGGAAGGCACTTTGTGTGGATGCATTTGGGTTTCCATGATAGTCTATATGCAGCTTTGGATTTGAGAAAACTACCTTTGGACCTGGGCTTCCTGGATTTAGGTGGCATTAAAGCTGTGGGTTGAAATCAGCCGTGTCTCCAGCGACTCGCTGCCAGACTCTGCGCTACTTGGGTTTCACATGCATGGCGGTATTTTTTTCAAGAGTGACAAAGGAAAAGTGTCAGTGCCCAGATCACAGTTGTTTTTGTTGCCTTTGCCGGAAAGTTTCCCCAAGTCATAATAATGATTACTCATAGGATATTGTAGCAAAATTCAATGCATGCGTTACAGTTAATTTCTGTTACATTATGTTATACCCTGAGAGTATATTTTGCTTGTTCTCTGCTGGAATTCTCTTGGAAATGAGAAATGTTTTCTCAATGTGACTTTCTGTGAAAGTCATTTTTTTCCTGAGAAAGGAATACTGCCTTTGTAAACTTGAACTCTGTTATCTGCTTTCTTAAGCCAAGCGCACCAGAAGAAGAATCCATGTTTCATCAGTGTTCAGTTTAGTTGAAATATCTCATGATATTGTAGCTTAATAACATTTTTGTTGGACTACATCCTTGATCTTTTGATTAATGAGAATTTATTCTAACTGCTCACAGAATTTGCAGTCATTTAGGAAGACAGAAAATCAAGTTTCTCCAGAGAGAAGCAGGGCAGTCAGTTGAAAATGAGGCAAATAGTCTATGATTGTCTATTATTGACTATTACAGGCAGGGAAATGCTTGCATTCTGAAGGCTGACCGATCTTTTGAGGTTCTTGTTCGTGTGTCTGGCCATGCTATCTGAATACTTCATGAAGACGGTTTCCAGGTTGCAGGGGTTGTGTAATCTTTTAGTATTGTAAGGTTGGAACCACTGCTATAGGGGTGCCAGCAAAGAGGTTTAGAGAAGATGTCTGAGCCTCAGTGGAGGCTGCTGTCACCAGTGTTGTTGCCCCAAGAGAGTGTGACCTGCAAGTTCATGCTGGCACAGTGAGCCTGGCTGTCCTCAGACAGCAGCTAATAGTCCAGATGAGTTGAGGATGGTACCAAGGGGAAGTTCTGGGTCTTGCAGCAGCTTTCCTCTTTGTGGCTCTGTGTCACGCAGAAACTCACAGTGGCTGTTCCAGCAACAGTAACCTAGGAAATTTAGAAATGTTTGGGCACACGGTGGATCTGCTGCCTGATGAATAAACAGTCTGACCTCAGAGAGACGTTTTAATTTTCAGGATGTTTTATAGACATAGTATGGCATGTAACCATGGTAATAATTTGGAAAATTTTATTTGTGTACTTTGGAAAGTGATTTTTTTTAATACTTTTTTAAAGCAAATCAAGAATCTCAGCCTCAGCTGAAGTGTGCCAAACAAGTACTAGGTAGACTATTGTACGCAGTTAAGTGAGATTACATGTTTGTTTGAAGGTTTGAACTTTTGTTGTCTATCTGTAATGATTGGACCATAGTTATGTATTTGGAAACTTTTTTCTTGTAGTATAAATATAAACATATTTTAAATGGCAGCAGATTGGTCCGTGAATTTGTTTTTAATGCTAAAAACAAAACAAGAAGAAAACCCCAAGTAAACATGTTAACATTTAATCTTCCAGTAATGGAATTGGAAACAAAATTCTCAGCAACTTACAACAGCAGTGCTGTTCAGAGATATTTTTCTGATGCCTGTTGTGAGAAGTTAGGGTATGTAAAATAAATGATGTATGGAGCTGTAGGAATGCGACTTTTGCAGACTACCTTATGTCTAAGGAACATTAAACATAGGGTTCTCGTTTAGCAAATAAATAACCATTCATTTCGATGGCTGCATAGTCTGGACTTTTGTGCATATTTTTGCAAAGATGAGAAGAGGCCATTAGGGATTTAATATAAAATAAATCGCCAAGGGGTCTTCTTGTAGTCCTAGTCTTTCTGCCACATGGTGTGTCACTAATGTGCATAAATGGGCTTAAATGAATTTGTTATCTGTATTACATTTGCAGTATGTATATATTTATATATTATTTTTTAATTGTGTTTAAAAATAAAACATTAAATACATCATTTCTGAGAGTTGAAAACATACCATTTGTAAATAAATCAACCTTAATTAAGGTCTTAAAATGTCAGTGTGTGAGATGTGCCTGTAAGAAAATGTATAACATATATAGTACACAAAGCTTGAACATACTTTTGTTTGCCTTTTTAGAAGTATTAGGAGGGTTAAGTCGTCACCTTATAGGACTGGGTAATGCAGCCGAACAGGCATTAATGTAAATACTATGCTCATCTTTAAACGTCAGGCTGTGTGTTCTGGAGGACGGGAGCTGGTCTGTTGATGCCTCAGGTCAGCTGAAGTACCCCTGTACATTGTAATGAGTACAATCCGAGGTGTGGAGCGCTGAGGCAGACCTGCCGAATTCTCTGTTGTAGTTAGTTACTTGTCTCTAAAGGTATGAAAGGAAACTAGTGGGGACAACCTTAGACTGTTTTAAGTGCTTCTTAATTAACTATGTGAAATCAAATGGCAGTAAAACCAACATTGATTACCATGATTATCAGGATTGCTTATAGTTTTAAAATCAAGACCACATCCCTTCCAGAGGGTGATGTGAGGGTGATATGAGCTACAGTTCCCCTACTCAGTGAGATGTTTCTGCATGCAGTTGTGTAGGATGTTAGGCAAGGTGTTCATTATGGTCCCTTGTGATGTGAGAAAAATGTAAACTTATAAAACTGGCCAAGACCTTTATATTTGCCAATGAGCCCAATTCAGCCTGTGCTTAAATTATTAAGTAATGATTTATTCAACTGTCCTTTTGCAAGATGTATTTGATCATTTTATTCTGTGCTCCTGTCATAACTCATAGTAAACCAGAAGCATCAGGAATTTTGTACTTGCAGTATATTTTTAAGAATGCACAAGGTGTACAGTGTTATCAGGTCTGCAATGATATATATGTAGGATTTGAGAAATTGGGCAGACTTCATGTCTTATAATTGGTATGATATCTGGTCTAAATTTGGCCCATGCTATTGTATATGATTTTGCCTTTGATGGTCTTGTTCAGTCTTGCTTCGAAAGTTAATAAAAAAAGTAAAATAGCTATAACAATTATTAACGGAATAAGCATAGACGTTAGATTAATCTACTAACATTACAGTAAATGTAATGTGCCTTTGCTTACAAGTATGTTATTCAAGAAGATAAACTGTATTTTTTTGTATCATTTATGAAATGTGTTTAAATAAATAAAAATTATTTCTTTACGAAATACAGCTGTATAATATGCACTATTTATCAACGAAATAAAATGCCATCATCTACAGTATCATTATTGGACTGCATTCCTGACTTCTACAAAGCTGACTAATTTATCATTTGTGTACTCTTCTAGTTCTTGTCAGTAGCATCTTAGCTCAGCTGCTCATGGGGCATAGACATTGACAGCGGGAGATGCTGTTTTGAGAAATGTTCAGCAGAAGAAGAGTTCTTTCTATGAAATCCAATACACTTTTTAAAAATCTAAATGTAAAACCTAACTTGGACATTTAATATTTTAAGATCTGGCTGTAATGCATGAGACTATAGAAACTGATAATAGTTAGGGATAACAACAATATGTATATTACAGAAAAGTTAAATTTTATTTGCTGCTAGTTTATACTTCTTCTTGGTTATTGTATGGGAAACAACTTAATTAGAATATTAAACTGTTGATCCAAATTTACAATATGATTCCAGCTATAAGTAAAAGGACTCCTTTTGGGTTTGCTGGTGTTACTGTTGCATTACTACAGAAGCCAGCAATTCTGTCGAGAGGAAGTGACAGAGGTGCAGGGTATTGCTAAGCAAATGTCCATCTCAGTACCTGCTTTTGTGTTTTTCATTTGGAAATTTAAAAAAAAAACAAAACCCAAAAAAACCCAAACAAATAAAAAAACCAACCAACCAAAACAAAATTACAGAATCATGCAGTATTTATTTAGAATAGTGATATTTTGACAACAATAATATATGTCTGCTGTGTCTTGAAATAGACATTTTGTTCCATCTGTTTGGCAAAGCATGTGGCCAGGACACCTTCTCAACTGGAATGTAAGTGAATGCTTAACACTTGTAAACATTACAATACCCTGTGTTTTTAGCATACAGAATTGAATTTTATACCTTCTGCTACATATCAGGAGCCTAGTCCTGAAGCTATCGGTTATTTTAAAATGTAGTAACACTTTGGAATTTTGAATTAGTCATATCAAGTGCTCTGTAAGATTTTTCAGCGTTTAAGTTCTCTGGTTAGATGTTGACAGGGAAGATTCTTCTTTTGACTCCGTGTAACTTGTGTGTAACTCTGTGTAACTCTCAGGCTTACTTGAAGTCAAGTGTTTTGTTCAACTGAAAACTTTGGGGTTTATTTAATTTTATATACATTTCAATACACTTAATATACATTTTAATTTCATATACATTTGATTTATAAAACAGGGATTAAAATTATTCAAACTGAAACCCTTCAGCCCATGTTTGAGTACTCAAATTCAGAGTAGCTAAGAACACCAGCTGTAACTCTACCAAAGAATGCAATTTTTCTTTCTCTCTTTCTAGGAGACAGTTTTTCTCAGAAAGATCACCATTTTGTATTCAGAATTATTCATAGCTTCTGTTCCTCTCTAAGTAAATGTAGCTTTCGTCATAAAGCTGCTGCGTGAATAGTATTCACAAAAAACCCATAATTTCTTCTGAAACTCCATAGCTAGATTGCTTATGTAAATTTTATTTTCTGTATTTAAGTGAATACAAGTTAAGGCTGACCTGCAGGCTCTTTGACCTTTAAAACCCTGACATTCAAAATTCCTCTGTACATTGCAAGTATTACAACATCTCACATGTTCTGAATCTGAATACGGGTTGCTTGGTTCTTTGGCTCAGGTTAAACATGGCTATACAGTTAGTAGTAAAATCAAAGAGGGAACCTGGCAGAATTATGTGTCTTCATTGCCAAATGATTTTCCTTTCATGAACAACAAAACCAGTTGAAGAAAATCTCCTACTCTGGATTCTATGTTTACCAACAAAAGCTGTTAGTTGGTATCTATTCATTGCTGGTTTGGGTTATTTTTACAGAAGGAAAAATCTCACTTCTAGGTATTCTGTAACCGGATTGCATTTCAGCATTTCTGTCTTGCTGTTGTTCTTTTTCTTAGTCACATTTCCAAAGAATTTTCAGGAAACGTGACCCTTCCTCCCCCCTCTCTCTCCCAGGGGGAAAAAAAATGTAGACTTACAGAAACAGAAAAGTAAGAGTAAACAGAGTCCACAAGGAATCTTCTTGCAGACCATTCTTCTTTTTGTCACCCACTGCGAGATTACCAGAGAGATATATTCAGCAATCTGTGCCTGGGTTCCACACCCAGAATTTGACTTTTTTTCAGGTTTCATGGATGCCAGACATCTATGTATGCTCGTTTGTTCTCTGAGTGTTTGTCATGGGCTAGAAAGGAAAAAGGTTGGAATAGATTGATTTTGTACCTGAAATGGGAACTGTTAGGCCAACTCTTCAGTTGGTAGAACACCATGGACTTAACACTAGCTGTGGATTATTTAAAAAGAAGAAGGATTTGGGGATGAGTTTGAATAAATGGCAATTGTACAACAAAGAACTGTAATTGTGTGTTAGAACTGAAAATCTTAACACTAAGTTAAATGCTGTTTTTTTGTCAAATTTCATTATGTACTGAATCATACTCTACTGAAAATGTATTGTTTCCGTCTAAGAAGTTTGTCGTTTCTTCTCTATGTACATAGCATTAGCAGCATTGTTTCTTAGCAGTTGCTATTAAACAAGACTTTCTAAATAAAGGGACTAGAGATAATTCAGGAACAAAAAAAGTGATTTTCCTTTCACATCTCTCAGTTGACTATTTGCCATATGGGTTGCTCAGCATCACACTCTCAGCAGGTCTAATTTATGGTAAACACACAGTGAGTGAACAGAAAAAAAAAAAAAAAGGCAATGAAAATATTAATATTCTCCCTCCACTCCCCTTTTTTAAACTGAACTAAACATATTCAGGTTCAGCCCATGCAGTTGTGGCATTTAGTTGGGTACGTATGTATTTGCCACTCGGCTGGGAGTTTGTGAAGACTGAAATGCTGCCCTTTTCTGGCCGTGAGACTGATCCGCTGGAGCTTGCGTGGCAGAATGTAAATTATACCTTCCCTGCTCCGATCGGGCGTGCTGCCAGCCCCCCCAGGGCTGTGCTCTCTCCATGAAGGGCAGTTGGTGAAAACATTGCGCCTCTCTGCTGTGGCGTGGGGCGCTTTAGCTCTTCCCTGGGCCTCCACGGCAGGGTCACCAACTGAGTGGATGTGTTGATGCCCTGGTCTGCTGCTAGGAGTTGGAACAGGCAAAGGAAGAGATATAAAATAAATAATGGTATGTTTTTTTCTTGAGACTTTCAACCATGGAAAGCCACAGCATCAATATTTTGAAAACCTCCCATCTCCCATGAGTTCCTGGGGCTTTCTGTTACTGTTGCATATGTGCTTTCTTTCTCTCTGTGGGTTACCTCTAGGGACTTTGCTGCCATAACTGTCCTTCAAGGATGCTTTAGAACTTGGTCAACCCTAATTCTTAGCATGCCTGTGTGGAAAATTACTGGAGAGCAACGCAAAGAACTGCACATGTATCAGCAAACCAAGTGAGCACTTTTTCATCAGTGCTTCCTGTTCAGGGAGTGAGTGTTTTCACAGGGAGGGTCTGCATGGCTATATTAACAAAAAAACCAAAACGACAAAAAACCCCCAAACAACCAGACACCAAAAAACAACACCAACACACACCCCCCCCAAAAAATACAAGCAAACCAATTGTTATCCAGCTAAGAGCAGGCATATCTGAGCAGAAGAATCTCCATTGCATAAACAGATGCATTGTTCTAAAAATAGAAATTGCTGCCATTACGCACTTGATGTTGTAGTTACCAACAGGAAATAGCTACAAAAGAAAATGCTTTTTAAGCCGAGTCCTGCCCTCTGCCTTATGGTTGTACAATAGACCTTGGTGATGTATATACTTTCCTTTCGGTCTGGATTCTTTCTGTTCCAGCAAGAAACCTGCCCTTTCCAGATCTGAGGATTCAGCCAAATAATTGATAACTGTGCACGGTTCAGATTTAGAAGAAAGTGCAATAGTCCTGCATTGAACAATCAGGATATAATTTCCGTTAGGCAACATTTTTTCTAAGTCTTGGTGAGGAAATACTTAATTTACAACAGCTGCAGGTATTTAGTTCAAATAAAAACTGAAGTTTTTCTTTAGATCCTGCTAAATGTTTGTCTCAGCATGGTCTCCACAGTTTGGCAGTAAGGGCCACAGGTTGCGTGTTTAACTTGCATATTAGTATTTGCAGTTGTGTTCGATTTCCCTTTGTTCAGTCTTTTGAACAAAGGTTAATTGGAACAGCCAGTTTTGTTTCTCTGCTTATTATTGGGTATTTTATACTCCTCTAGTGTACTGCATCTTGTTGGTCTTCTCCGTGAACTAATCTGTAAATACTTATAGATGAATAAATAGAAAATATTGGTTGTTTTATCATCTAGTAGGAATTCTTCCTTCATGTATATCATTAGCCTAATTGTTTACAGTGTTCCAGTCAGTTACACTTACACAGATCTTCTGAGGTAATGGAGTTGTACTTTGTAGTTTAAACCAATATTTACTCAGAAGTCAAACCTCAGCCTCACTTCCTGTGGACTTCCAGTACTATCAGTGTAGCAGTAAAATCCAAAATCCATTTTCAAGATGCCTGGGTGGACAGAACCATTAAAGTAGTCATTTTACTAATTCCTATTTATGCATTTAAATTTCTGTAGATAACAACCAGGTGAAGTCAGGTGCCACTGGTGACTATTTTGGACTCTGGATTTTATTTTTAACCCTTTTAGAAAAATGTCAACTGGAAATGGTTGGGACATTATTGTAAATTAAGTGATGAGGGATCCTTTGTGTACTGTAAACTCAGTCATTATGAACTCAAATTCTGAACACATTCAAAGTGACATTGAATTTGGTGATATTTTTGATCCATTATTAAAGACTCAAAAAACAAGCATATTTTCAAATGATGTATTTTCAGTGATGTATCTGTGCTTGATGCAACTGTTCTTCACAAAATGTGATAATAATGTTATCTATTCACATAAAAACAAAGTTTGACTCCACAGAAGCAGCTGGAAATGGATAACCACAATATGCTTAAATGTCTTAGGAACATACTGTTTGACATATACTGCCACAAGTTCCTCATATTTAGGAATTATTTTAAGTGAAATACTTGTGCTGAGTCTCAGCTGGTGGGCATGAAAGAATATTCATTTCCCAGTGGTAACATGGAATTTGAATTTTTTTTTACCTTTTTTATATATATTTAATGGATTGAAACACTTTGAAGAAAAAAAATACACACATTTCTAGTCCTAATCTGATTCAAAGGGGTTTTATGGCTGATTCCAGCCTTTTCTCATGTTTTATGTATAGGTAAATCACAAGGTTATGTCTTGTCCAAGCTAGCAGGGAGCAGAAACAGTCCTTCTTTGTGACATTCAGAAAGATGATCAGTCAGGCAATGACAAATGGATGTTTACTGGGTAGATACTGCAGGTGATATGAAAAGGGATTGTTTACAGCTTGGCAAGAGGGTCATGCTAGCAGCAGTATGTGCTAAAACTTACTATTTTGTAGTTTCAAGAGAGGGGTATATGAACCCCATGAGATATGCTGGGTATTTCATGCCTGCAACTTGATTATAGTTTAAAATTTTAAAGTATGGTTATTATGTTGTAGTGTTCTGTGCATAGATTCAGGTGAAGTTTCTGCGGTAGAAGTTGGTGGTGGAAGCCACTGAAAGAAAGGAGCTTTCAGGAATGTCTGGTCAGAGAGGACATACCAAGAGTCAGAGAAGAGGTACAAAATGATGGCAGAGGAGGAGAGTGATCTATTATGGCACAAAACATAAAGGCATAAACCCGTACGAGGTGTTATACAAACCAACTTGAAGCTTCACCAGCTTGTGGGCTTCAAGACTATACCATAGGATTGTTCTTAGAGATGACTACTAATTTGTGGCACTGCATGCCACCTAAAAGTGTGCCGTACATTTAGATGTATGTATATATATATATGTACTCCATGTACGTGAGTTACATGTGAGCTGTGAAAAATATGAGCGGTCTACCTGCTGTTAACATGAAATTATTGCTACACAGAAAATGCATTAGGCTCATTCCATTTTATCTTGTTATCCGTTTGCTTTGTTCTAATGCAATTTGGTGCTTATTTCTGTCGTGAGTGTGCATCTAGATTTCTGACTTTGATCCTGAGAAATAAATTTCTAACTTTCTGAAATCTAGACTTGTTTTGAGAAAACACCTTGCCAAAATTTCTTGTTTCAAAGAAATGGAGAGAGGCTGGAGTCTCTGGTGTTGTGACCGGTACCAACCAGGAGTGTGATTTCTCCCTTGTTTGACCATGCCCAAGCAGCAAAACTGACTTGGTTACGCTCGGTAGTAAAATCCTTTTCCAGAACAGCTTGTCTTAAGCTTTGCTATTGGCAATGGAGGTTTCACAGCTGGGAGAAGTATTTGCTATTTGCAGAGAAAGTCAACCAAAAGAGAGGGGCTTTCAGGTGCGGACTGAATTAGCATTGTCCATAGGATATTCCGGAGGTAAGATAAAGTCCATTGAAGGAAAGTAGGATTGTAAGAAGATGGGTAGCAATGCTGTTACACCAGAGATGTAGCCCAGGACGGCATCTTGGATGGTACCTATAGTGAAATAATTTACTATGTGGGCAAAGCAGAATGAAGATCTGACGATATGATATGTGGAAATAACGGCGTAATTCCAGAGATCAAAGAAAACTAGAGACAAAAATCTCATGCAGATACAGAAGACATCTCTTATTAGGTCTTAGTAGTGTTTCATAATCACAGACAGTCAAGTTGAAGCTGTTCACAGAAGTGATTTAGTTACAAGGGGCAAATACAGATTTTGACACAAAAAAGCTTAATTTTCAGTCAGGAGACAGAAGCTTTGTTTTCCTGAAACAAAAATGGAATTAGTTTTGCAGTATCTGTATAATGCTGGGTTTCTTGGTAGTTTTAAAGATACCCCACTGGTAAAGCTTTAAGGAAAGGATCTCTTGACCTCGTGAAAAAGTTAGTTATTTGGAATGTTAAATGCAATTATATTGACATATGGTGATAATGTGATAAAGCGTAAGGGTTAAAGGTTGAAGGAACCATGGCTTGGCAATTAGCAATGTAAATGAAACATTCATTATCCGGCATGCTGAGAAGTTGATGAACTGTACAATAAATCTGAGCCCAAGTCACTACTGAGATAACTCATTTCAGACATAACAGTATTTGTTAGGATCTTGGACATTGTTATGCATTCTCTGATGAAAAATCTTGCTATATAGAAATATTTTTTCTACTAATTTATGTGAAATAAGTCAATACTAAAGATTCATAAAGCCCTAAGCAATGCTCCAAATAATATAGAATATAAAAGGGGGAAATGTGAAAGACATTGAAATTTGTCCTGTCTGAAAAGACGGCTAATTAGATGTATTGGTATCTCTTCAATGCATTGGTATTGGTATTTCTCCAATGTAAATTGTCTGCAGTAACTTAGCTCATTTGAAGACATTTTTCATCTTACAACATATAATCAAAATAAGAATCTGACCTAATAAGCACAGAGTCAATTATTCAATGTTTTAATTTCCATTTATACATAAAAGAGGGTATTTTTTGGTGAGAATACAGGATGTAGACTTATTTGAGAGCTGACACAGAACATGTTTTCTCAGTTCCACAAAGATTAGGACAGACTGTTATCAGGCATTATTACAGTTAACTGTACTTGTGTCTCTCTTAGAATAATGTTTAGTACCAATAAAACCACAGCTAAATTTATTAACTCAATAATAGCAGCGTTAGATTACCTCTCATTCATTAGACAGTTCTATGAACAACTTAGGAGGGATTCCTAATACTAAAATAAATAGTGCATCATTTGTTCAGTAAAAATATCTAGGTATAATTTAACAGAACAGACACACGAATACACACTAGCTTTCTCATCAGTGACAAAAGAATTTTACGTTCAAGTGATTGGTGGAAACAGAGTATATATTTGGTTTGTGTTAAAAAATGTTTGTTCCTCTTAAAAGCTACCAGTTTATTATGGTCACAGCAGATGATAAATTGTATTTTCTGCTCCAGCTTTGCATCCATTTGGCATTGTTAGAAATTTCGCATTACATTTTATTATACATAGATTTCCCACCGTGAAATAGACAAATTTCTTACTATTGAGGCAAAACATGTGAGTAGATACGTATTAATGGCATATATACTCTGAAGGAGTACCATATCTTATGTAGTTTTCATGCTAGTTTTGTGAAATTTTATTCTTATGTATCATTATTAATCCTGAAAGATCCCATAATGTTTTATGAATTGAGCTAAAAACCACTCAGTACTCCCTTAATCTCCTCCTCTACAAGTATCCGATGCACGTAATTCTCACTTCACTCATCATGGTCAGCAAGAAATGCAGTATTTGTCCAGCAGTACAAGGAAATGTAATGCACTGTTCAGAAAAAAAGAAGTTTAATAATCAGTATTCTATACAGAAGAGATAGCATTCCTATATGTATATAGTGTGGTATATTTGCATACTATTCTGTACTACACTGTAAGTACAAAAAACATGCAAGGAAAACTCTTTGCTCCCTCTTCTCCCGGTGGGGGGGGGGGGGGGG
>JAOXNO010000020.1:42181622-42204816 GCA_028565335.1 Limnodromus scolopaceus | reverse complement strand
TTTTTTTAATTTTATGAATGACTTTCCACTCTTCCCTGGAAATCATGTGCTGTGCTAAACACATATAAAACATGGACATCTTTATAATTTCTAATTAAACACAGATTTAAATGGACACGCCTAAGTTCGAATACACAGAATTTGTACTTGTATCAAGTGCAAGTAAAACTTGTCTAGCTGTAGTCTCGATTCATAAAGAATGAATCATTGTTAAGACACGCTATCACAAAATGTACCAGGGTTGTAGAAAAGGCACTGCCCCTGTGTGAAACTGGCTAAACAGACTTTCATTGAACACAGCATGACAATTTCTTTTATTATAGATGAATCCTTCTTTCTTCTTTGCTTTATTGTTTTGGGTTTTTTTTAGTTATTCTGCTTTTAATGAAAAGAACGTAGTCTCACGGGGGAGTGAGATCAGTACTAACAGAAGTTCATCACTTTGTTCTATATGCAGTGTTTCACAATGCTATAGAATTTCCTTCCAAGTTAAGTTCAGAATGCCTAAGTTAAACATAAGGTAAGACTGGGGTATGTACAGGGTCGCACAAGGTCTCACATGCCCACTTTCCCACTCTTCAGTTTAAGACCTAAAACCTATTTCGCTTTGGAAACTTTAGAAAGCAACACAAAGAAAGCAGAATTAGCTGTTTTCTTCTTGTTGTTGTTGTTCTTTTCAGAATACTGATAAATATAGGTACAGATGAGCTGTGATTTATTAGATTGAAATGCACAACAGAAAAATTTTTCCTTACAGAAAAGATGGTGAATTTTGTACAGAGCATTTTCACCAGTGGTGTTGATATAAAAAAGAGGTAAAATAGTGAATATACTTGTGTGTGTTTCTGAAGTCTTTTAAACACCATACAGCTTATACTGGTTTTCCCATTTTTACTGACCTTACCTGAAAACTTTTATAACAAATTGAGTCTTTTTCTGCTTTTTTGCCTTTTTTTTTTTTTAAAGGAGGGGATTTCTAGTAATTAGCTGGATTTACAACAAATGGCACACAGACTGTTTGCTCTGCATGTGTGCTATAACATTGGTGTTTACCCTATTATATTGCAATTTAAGTATGTCATAAAGTTTTATCAGTGATCACGTAGAAATAAGCTGGAATGCAGAAGTGCTGACCATGAAATATTAAGAGAATATGGTGTGAAGCAGTATGTATTGAGTTTTGTATTGTGATAATTGCTTTGCTTGTGAAAATTGTAATAGGATACAATGGTATTCCTCATTTATATTTTGTGATGGTTGGGTATTTTTAGCAAATGAGTTGTCAGCAGAAAGGCTTCATTAGACCCATCAGGGTATCTGCCCATGAATAACGAATCCCAAACTGTACTGACAGTTTCCTTGAGCCAAAATGATGGAGCACCTCTGACAAAAGCCATATTGTGCTCTCCATGTGAGGAGTGTGAAGAACAAAAGAGACAGTTTGTTCTTAATTTGGTCAGGTTAATATTGACACAGTTAGCTTAGAAGAATCAGAAGTGTGTGTAATGTACATTTACAGTGATCACTCGGGTAATTGGCTGTTGGCTTCATGAATCGGAAAGTATTGCTAGAAATGGAGAAGTTACAAATCCTCTTTGGGTATTTCTGGGAGATTTTGCTTCTTTTAAAAGATCACCCATTCTTGTAGTCTTGTTAACTATACAACTGAAAAAAGGGATTCCTGTAAGAAAATCGAGTTTCAGAGTAAGAAGTTGCACAATATACAGCATACATAAAGTGGTATTTCTCAACAGAAATACATAACTAAACACATTGCATTCAAAAATGCTTCAAAAGTCTGTGGATTTTTTAAACCTTCTCATTCTGTTTACCCAGATGATAAAAAAATATTTGTCCTTTCAGAATGTTCACCATATTGTAATGTTGTAGCAGTGCATACTCTGTTTATATGCATTAGTCAAAACAAATGCACAGTTTTATAACAAATGCTAAGACACTAAATTTTTCCAGTATCCATATTGCTGTTAACTATGCATTTGCATAGCTAACAGCATTTGCAAAATATATTTACTACTAGATTCTATTTATTTCAAGTATATTGCATTTCAAGTATACTTACAGCCCATTTCGTTATAGGTTATTTAGAAGGCATTATGACAACTAATAATGTTTACACATGCTGTTTACCTGCTGTACACTATGCAAATATTAATTAATACTCAAGCCAGCACATGGTAATAAAGTAAAGAAAAGTAGTCTAAGAATGAATAGCTGACTGACCTTTGTCATGGTTTGGTGATATGTCAGTGTATTTCCTACTATACTAATTTATCAACAGCATATTTTACAGTGCTTGTAATTAATTTGGGATGTAGCAGCTTAACTGTTGAAATGATTAGCATTTTTTCATTTCTGAAGGGAATGTTTTATTTTCTGTTAGCATTTACAATATATGCGACATTCTGGTTGTTTACTTAGGTTAGCAAATTTGTGGAAGAGTCCATATGTCTACCACGTCTTTCAATATATAGTCTTTGGCAATTTGTAAGAGTTTCTTGTTTGCAATTGTCTGTATTTGAATGTTTGAATGCATGTAAAGGGAGTAACTGAATTGCGTTGTTGGTACTAGTTTAAAACAGTACACTCTATGGATGTTTGTGGGGAGGAACAGAATTAAACAAAGTTTTAGAAAAAAATATTACTTCAATTATATTTATTAACATTAGTAAAATTACCTTTGCTTATTTTAAAATTAATAGTTAATTTAATGTCTTAATGGTCCACTTTAATGGTCCAGTCAACCAAAGAAATCGATGAGGTCGTCATGACGCCGTAAGACATATAATCTGATCCTGTTTTTATTTAATAGCGTAGTCAACAGCATTTTCCAGCAAATTTAGTCTTTGATCTATTCTTTTAGCAAAGTCTGGTTGCCTTGAAATGAAAGGGGTTTCACCCCAGGGGTTTCATTTCTGGGTGCACTTAGTGAAGTAACAGCCTATAAGAAACATTTGTTGTTGATTATTAAAATGACTGTTTATGGGAAAATTGAGCAACTTACATTATCGGGTATTGTTTGAATATTAATTGTTGCTTAGTAATAGCAACATGAGAAGCTTGTACCTTATTCCTCATGCCAGAGAATTTATAGGGTCTTGAGTTTTATACCTTTACTGAATAATTATTTTTTTGTCAGAAAGTTTTCTCATTGAGAGGCTACTGGTAAACTAATAAATGCGATGTGATCAGCATCATTTTGCTTGACTTGGACTCTGTTCTGACATGCCTTAGCGATTTCCTCAGTATTACTCTCAATTGGATGTCACTGTAAAACATTTTTTGCCCTCTTTTAAATCCTCAAATAATTTATGTATTTTCTTTGAAGATGTTTTCTTTCCATGTAGGATATGGTGCTGGCACACCTCAACCGATTCCCATGCTGCTCTGAGCAGTCTCTGATCAGTTGAGAGTGTTTTGTGCCGGGCAGCACTAGTCCATTATGATCTCAGTAAGAAAAGCATGCAAACTGAGTGAGGTATTTTTTAAAATGCTGTTTATTACAGCTAACATTATAAGGAGAAAACACTATAAATAATCTTACATCCCTTTAGGTGGTGGGAGCCTGAGGGGTGTAGCATTGAATAAGCCTCCAATCCATGCACAGCATGCTGGAGGCACCCTGTTCATAGAAGAGATTTCCACCTTTTGGTCATTTTAGCTATTATAGGTTTTTCTTACAAGGAAACAACTCCATTCCTCATTTCTACTGTCGGACAGAAAGGATGTTCATAGGAGCACTTTTTGCTGCACTGTTAGATAAAGGCAAGGATGCACAGGTGATGTAACTGCTAGTACCAAGTGGATGCTGCCTGCAGGCTTCTCCAGTACAGTCAACTGGCCAAATTTATTCTGCGCCTAAAGGATATGTGTAGCACAACACAGCCCAAAGGGCACGCTGGATGTGAAGCACAGAGAAAAAAAAAAACCATGTAATACATAACTGATCTCCTTCTGCAGCTTGTACCCAATAGAGAGGGACGGGTAGCCTGCTCAAAGTTAATCTTTGAGCTTCTCTCAGTCAACATGCTGAGAACCTCAAGATGGAAAAATACATGTTCTGAATAATAGTAAGCTTGACAGCATGGAAGAAATGGAGAGAACCTCAAGCAGCTGGGTCTGGTAATTACATAAGTAGTACAGATCCATTATTGTTTATATTAATGTGGCCCAATGTGAAGCTTTCCAGTCCAGTTGCTCCACTAGGGAGCAACATACTCGGCAACTTCCTCCTTTACAGCAGCAGGCTACGGGATCACCTGCTGCGGTATCAGTTCCTCAGTGTTGCCCCGCATGGCATGACACAAGCTAGCAAAAGGCAGGGCATAAGGCAAACTCAGATTTTAGCACCTTCAGGGGCTTTACCGTGGCCATTTGCATCTTTAGCTCCTGCTCCGACTGGTAGAACTGACCTTCCATTGTAAGGCATTTGGTGCCACACCCTTGCTGTGGTAGCCATTCCCACCAACAAATCACTGCTGGCGTGTGAAGGTGGGTCTCCTTCTATTCTAGTCGTAGTCGTGCTTTATGATGCCCTAGTGGCCCGGTGGCCTTAAGCTCTAGGAGTGTACCTCAGATCACCCTGCTTGCACAGTCGGCTGTGGTTGTGACAGATGAGTTTTCCCTTGCCATGTAGGCAGGCTAAGAGGTTCCTCTCTCAAAATACTGCAGAAAGCAGGATTTTTGGCGCTCCCCAGCCTACCACTTTATGAGTGCCAAATGCGGGCTGAGATGATGGCAAAAATTATCTCAGTCCATGTCACTTTCATGAGGCTTCCAGCTCAGTCGTGTGATTTTAACAGAAAATTTATAATTCCGTACATTTACAGCTGATACAAGCAATACAGAAGGTAAAGCATCATAAGTCTTGAAGGCTGGACATTTTTTAGAATGATTTCTTTTTTTTACCTTTTGCACAGCCACCTTGCCGGCTAGATCGGTGATTGGTCTGTGTCCTTCCCTGTGACCTCTCCGTCTTCTTGAATTGGCTGTGAGTGGCTATCTGAGATAAGGAGTTATCAGGCATTTTTAGATGGTGTTGAATCTGCCCTGGTTCAAATTTTATAGTCAAATTGATTTTAATTATTCCACCTGCAGTTAGAAATGGGATAGCTGAAGTAACTTTTCCATGCTTACATACATTCTTGGTACTTTTCGTAATATACCCAATACTTGAGTCTTCAGAAAAATGTCACTGGTTTGGATAGTCAAATCTTGTTCTCCATAATTCCTCACCATAACCACCTATTCAGATTTTGTATCTGAATGTCCACCAGTAAAGTGACAGCTGACTTTCATTTGTGGATTAATCTGCATGAATTTCACATAAAATTTATTTGTAGGTGCTATGTGAACATCAAAGTGGAAATTCGTCTCTAATCTTGGGAAAGAATCTACTTCCAAAGCATTTGACAAACAGATTATTTTGTTTTAAGTCTAACTTACAGGGAGGGAGATGCATTTTGTGGACACATCTGAGTAGATTAATAAATAGTATTTGTATATATGTAACCAAAACAGTAATTTATCAGGTAGGAGACAGATGCAGGGGAATAACATGCCAATCTGCATATACAGTTGTGTTGTGTTCATGATGAACTGCTGTTTATTCAGGGCCAGTGTAGCTTGGCAGCATCAGAACTATTAGCTAGAAGATCACAAAAAATTATCTCAAATACAAATAGCAGAAACATAAAGGAGAAAATAAAATTTATAAGACACTGTTCACTGGCGGTTATCAGAGCTGAGGACTGAAAAGAGACATTTATACTTTATGCACTATATTCCCACATGAGAAAGAGGGATGTATGGTTTATGTTGCAAAATCTAGATAATTCAACACGTATAAATGAGTATATAGCGGGTGAAAATTAGCATTTTTTTTTTTTGACACAAAAAGATTTTAAAACTGCTTTACCTTACTCTTCCCTTATTTTGAGGGTTTATAGTTTTGAAGAGTTGCACAGAATTCAAAGAGCAGGAATAAAGGAATCTGAAGGAATAATCCATGGTAAAATTGTATACAGTCACGTAACATCATAATGGATACATTAAAATTAAGTTAGCACATACAATTTCCTTCTCAGTGCCTGATTTTGCACCTCAATCCTATTATTTTAGCATCTATTATTTTAAATGAAATATTTACATGAAAAATTCCATAAAATATTTTTATTTTTCTAACAAAAAAGGGGTTTTATTCAAGAAATAGCAGTAGCCCATTACTTTCAAGCAACCTTACAAAAGCTTTAAGCAGGAACAAGTAAGAATCCCTTTTCAGTAGCAGCTTCAAGAAGGCAAAACCTACATTTGGTATTTTAGCATTCTTCAGAAATAAAAGTCCATTACTGTGCAGTGAGTCCAGTTCTGGACTCTTTTTAAGCACATAGCTGTTTTGACAAATTGATTGGAATTCTATTGCCAGTTACAGATACTGATGCGTATTAATATTTCTGGCTATTTTCACCACAGATTTGGATGGAAAGAGCAAAGAAAAGACACTGATGTTTCTTTTAATTTCTTACCCTATTTCAGGACTGCATGTTACACAGGAGTCTCGTTGGTGATCTGAAAGCATTCTTAGATAAATACGGGTTTGATGTACTTGTTATTTTGGCCAACTGTTTGTCGGATGAGAAGCAAACAAAACGACAAATAGCAGTATACTCGGAAAACTTAGAGCTAGGCAACCAAGTAAGTACCTGGAATAAAAATCAAATAATGTCTTTTCTGAATAAAACGTGTTTGGTTTTTTGTTTTTTGGTTTTTTTTTAAAGCAGTGTATACCAAGGTGTTGAATAATTAAGTGGGGTCAAGAAGTAGCAAGTGAGTAGCTATTTGAAATGGCTGCATTATTTGTATGATGCAAAATGAAAGATTGTGGTATTTATGATTTTTTCAGACCAGCCTAATATAAAAATCATATGGTTAAAAGAGGTACAGAAAGAGACAAGATTTTTCAATTTAGCTAAAACAGAATGGTCTTTTTTGCTACTAGTTTTTGCTTGATTCTGTATTGTGATCTACACAAATGTGTCTTTGGCAGTGATGGATGAGCAAACACATTGTAAATGGTAATGACCAGAACTAATCTATGTGTATGTTATTGCTAACGAATTTAAACTCCGAAATGAAGCCAAATTTTACTAGGATATTCATTTACCCAAAGCCATGCTGTCCTTTTTTTTTTTTTTACTATATTTGTCCCAAAATGGAAGAAATCATCTCAGTGACAACTTTTTGAATCTTTTTCTCAGTCTTAAAATCTTCTGATTTTAGGCACAGGTGGCTAAATGACTCTGTTGCTTTCAAGGTCAATATGAATGTATTTATTTTATCAATCTAATTATCCCATTCTACAAATACTTTTATCATATACTCTTACATATTTTACTCAGATTTCTTAAGGCAACAACTGAAAATTTGTTTGGATTTTCTTTTCCTAATGAAAAGTGAACTTGAAAGTCCAATGGTATATTTTCAAGTAAATACTCTGACCAATTATATAATATATGCTTTGTATTGATCTTTGATTTAAATACTTCATTAATTTAGGGGTCATAATAAGGTTGTCACAGCAAAATGGCCAAGGAATAGATTAATAGGAGAAAATAGGTATGGCTGTGTTAGAGCGTGAAGTAGTTAATATGTGCCCTTATGTTCATGATTGCAATGGCTTTTGAAACATCCTGTTTTTCAACAGATCTGCTGTGAATTAGAAGAATGTCAGAATCCGTGTTTGGAGCTGGATCCTCTAGAATGTGGATGTGACCAAATTCTGATTTATCATCAAGAAAATTCTTTGGTGACCTGTGATCAAATTTTTCTTCTAGTTAAGGAAGTTATCAATAGAAGACAATCAGAAATGGTATCAAACAGTAGAACCTCTTCTACTGAAGCTGTTGCTGGAAGTGCTCCACTTTCACAAGGATCTTCTGGTATTATGGAGTTATATGGTTCTGATGTAGAACCACAGCCCAGTTCTGCCAATTTTATAGAAAATCCTCAAGAGCTAAATGAATCTATGCAAGCCCACGTTGATGTTAATGTAGACCTTGTGAGTCCAGACAGTGGATTGGCTACCATTAGAAGCAGCCGGTCTTCCAAGGAGAGTTCTGTTTTCCTTAGTGATGATAGCCCTGTTGCAGAAGGTGCTGCTTCCCACCACAGTCTTCTGCCTGGCTTTGATTCCTACAGCCCTATTCCTGAAGGAGCAATAGCTGAAGAACAAAAACCTCAGTCTAGAGAAAATAGCGATAACTTTGATCTTTTCAATTTTGATCTAGCACCTGTTACAGCTCCATCCGAGTCATCTTCTCGTTCTGTTGATTGTTCCCCAGCAGAAGACTATTTCATTAATAGTGATTCATCAGAAGGACAACAACTCACTGTGCAGAAAGAACTTGATGAAGCAAACCTGCTAGAAAATGATACAGCAAATTATTCAACTGACTTACTTATGACAACAAACAAGGAAGACAATTTAGCTGAATTTGATGAGAATCCAGGAGAAATGTGTGAGAAAACTTCAAGTTTGGTCGATTTAGGTGAAAGTGATTCTTCTTCACCTGAAATGTTGAAATCTGCTGATTCAAGAATTCCACCAACTCCTATGAACAGTCTTGTAGAAACTTCACCGTTAGATAATGGGCAGCCTTTATTTTTCCCACAAGATGTCGTTAAAAAAATTAATGAAATAGATGACACAAATTATTCTCAGTCTCGTGTTAGATATGGGAGCTGGTGGGATGGCTTTGACCTAGACTCCAGAAACGCTGATCCATGGAGTTCAGGTGAGCAGGAATCTGTATTTCAGAGCCCTGTCTTGTGGAAAGATTGTAAAGAAAGTCCCTCCCTACGAGAACATATTGACAGAAGAGCCTCAGATTCTGTATTCCTCCAAAAACAGCCAAAGCAAATGGAATACATGAGAACAGGTCTGTGGGATAATCAGTTTAAACAAAATAATTGGAATAATGAGAATCCAGAGAAAAACAGTGA
The DNA here is from genome assembly GCA_028565335.1 of Limnodromus scolopaceus. NCBI lineage: Eukaryota > Metazoa > Chordata > Aves > Charadriiformes > Scolopacidae > Limnodromus > Limnodromus scolopaceus. Next base: position 42,195,798 of record JAOXNO010000020.1, on the reverse strand, counting down.
ACATTCGCATCTGCAAACTGCTTCTTTAAAGGAGACAAAGCAAGAACCAGAGAGCTTTACTGACCCGTGGAAGGTCAATCAGCCGACGCCTGTGATGTCAGATGCATGGTATAGTGGTGAAGGGAAAGACAGTCAGCTAGCTGGAGATTCTTATGAAGCCTGGACTAAATTTGATGCAGGAGATATTGCTAGATCCTCGGAAAATGTATGGAACATGCCCAAACTGGATAGAGAAAAAAAATCCATGAATATTCCTGAGGAATGGGCTGTATCAAAAAATAGTTTACCAGATTCTTCAGAAATCACACCGGATAATGAGACTGAAAATCCACCTATCCAGGTATCTCCAGAAGCCTGGGATAAAGAAAAACATTCAGTAGAAGAATATGGGAAATCTAAAAATACAATTTCTATTTTCAACAATATGCAAAATAATTCCAAGCTGCAAACAGAGGAAGAATCTGTATTTGGTGATGCTAAACATAGACCAACACAATTTGAAAATATAGAGACCTGGAATATATATGATAAAAACATCAGGAACAAAGTAACAGAGGTAGTAGTGCCATGGGAGGATACCTTCTTGTACAAGCACTCAGATCTTAGTTCATCAAACATAGGTGAAGATTTAGTTGTTTCTCCACCAGACACCAATTATTCAACATCTGATTCATATATATCACCTACATATGTGGAAGACGAAAGAGAAAAAGAGGACAAAGATTTGGATGAAGAAACAGTTATTGAAAAATGGATAAACCCAAATTTGGATGAGCCAAATATACCTGAGAAAGCAAATCAGGAACCAGTATCTCCTAGAAACATGCCATGTGCAAGCAGTGGAAACACAAATATCTGGAACACTCCCCTAAATAATGTGACTCAGTTGCAAGAAAGAAATTCTGAAATCACTACTGTTTCTGCTTATGCTAAACCTTGCCTTAATTCAGAACAAATAGATGATCAATGTTTTTCAACTGAGATGCATACTATCTCAGAAAATAATTTTTCTCTTTCTGAAACCAGAAGAATAACACCGGTATACAATCAAACAGTGAATGACTTATCACCACCACGCAATGAATTAAATACTAGAGAGACTGCAGCTGAAAATGTAGAAACAGTCAGCGGTGTTCCTGTAGAAGACACAGACACATCTACGCCAACTTCAGATACTGGGAATGGTTTGGATCTGAAAATACTTGACTTGGGGAGTGAGATACTTAGTAAGAAGGCAGCAGAAAACACTGCTGATGCTGATGAAAAGCTGGATAGTCAGGATTCAGTGCCGCAGCTGAACTCATGGAGTTTACAGAGTGAGCGGGGTTGTGAGGAAGGCTGGGACAATGCCATTGTCATCTCCCAGGAAGGAAAAGGTGAATATAAGAGAACAGATGAAACAAGTGGGCAGCTAGTTATTAGTGACATTTGTAATAAACCAGTGCAAGAGGAAAGTGAATCTTCATGTAATGCAGATTCAGAAGAAAACAGGTCAACCGCTGAAGTTCCCAGCTCTCCAGAAAAAATGAGCGGTAGTGTTAGTTTGGAAGCGTTAGTCACAGAGAATGAGTCATTTTCCAATCAAAGCAATCCAGTTAGTCAGGAAGAGAGGAAAGACTTGTCGCAGAGTAATGTAGAATCTTCTTCAAGTGCTTCTGAGGAAGGCAGAAATTATGGATCTTTTGATGACTCCAGACTACAAAATTACAATTATAATGAAATGTCACAGCTGCTTTCTGAGAAAGTTGAAAAGGAGACTACAGTGATAGAAGATGCAATGATGGAAGCGGAAAGTATATCTCAAAGTTCTGATAAGAGTAGTGATAATTCTGAAAATAATTATTCTAAAATGCCTGTAAGCTCAGGCATTTGGAATGACTCTGGAAAGAGTGGCTGTGACCTAGCCGCATCAATTCCTTTGATGAATGAACCACAAGAAGTACTGGGAGAAGTGAAAGAGGGCTTACATGAAGTGGTTCCTAACCATCCAGGCATTTGTAATTCTGAGTTAGTACCTGTCAAAAGTAGCTCAGAACTGAATAGGACTCATGAAAAGTCTTTCATAGATGAGCTTAAGAAGAGTCCTTCTTCTGGATATGTCAGTGTTCCTGACATTACAGAAATGTCTGTGGTGGAAAGTTCATTTTCACACGAAATAGATTCCAGGAGAAATGAAAGCTCTGAAAATTTAGAACCTGCTAATAATCTTTGCGGAGAGCCATGTGTAATGCCTAGGGACAGTTTTCCCCAGTCTCCTTGGAATTCACAGCCACGTGAAGGTTTGCCATCTCCTGGAACAAGTCCTGAGGCAAGTGAAGTCCTTGAAATGGCAAACACCACAAGTAGCCTTTCAAAGGATATACAGATCAAAAGTTATTTGGAAGAAGATAATGTATGGAGTGATTATGCACACTCAAGTGGAACAAGTCCTGATTTAAGTGATGCATCTGTGAATGTGTGGGGAGACCTTCCAGTTGCCAGTCATCACAGAAGCAGTAGGGATATGTGGGATATTAAAAATAATAAAAATCTTGAAGATACTCGTAAAAGGAATGAATTTGGGAATGAATGTGAAGAAGGATTTGAAACAAGCACTGAACAGAACAAAGTTCCTAGCAGCTTAGATTTTTGGAATGCCCATGTAGATGATGACACTGTATCTTCTTTATCAAGTCCTGACATAAATGAGGATTCAGAGAATTCAGAGCCATGTCCAGAAGTGACTCATGAAGACTCCACATATGAAAGCAAACAGGGCAAAGTGTCTGAATTTGGAGACAATTATGCTCAATCCAATGCAACAAGTCCTGAAGCAAATGAAGATAATTTAGATGTAAAATCTAAGGTGGGAGAGGAGGTCCAGGTAGGCAGCTTTGATGAAAATCCTGAAACAATTAAAGCTATGGAAGTATTGCAGAAGGACTTGACTACAATGGAACATAACGAGACTTCTGAACATTTAGGTCACTGGGAAACACTTCAGGAAAACACTCAGGTTAGTATTTTCAGTGAAAAAACAGGTAGCAGAGAAGACCCATATTTTTATCAAATGAATGAAGATATTACACCGACTTTTGCTGTTGGGGATAAAGCTTCAAAAGCTGTAGATATGTGGAGTACGCCATTGGAAGCTGATTTAAGAACTGATCAAAAATCCACAGTAGGAACATTTGATTTTCCAAATGACAGTTCAGAATGGTGGAATTCACAACCTTGTGAAGAAAAGCAATTGGAAGATCAGCATTCTGTTTCAAGTCACTCTGCAACAAACCAGTTACCAAAGAGTAAGGAGGACTCCAGGGGATCACCTTCACAAGATGAAGAACTATCAGAAACACGTTTCACTAATGCAAGTAATGATGGAAATCAGCTTCCCCCCCTTTACGGTGATGAAAAAGAAAATGAAAGGCTAGTGCATCCTGTGGATATTTCTGATAGTCAAATAAATCAAGACACTGTACAGTTCAAACAATTCGATCCTTTCATATTGGATAAAGAAGAAAGGGGCTTGAAAGAGCCATTGTTTCCTACAGCTGAGGGAAATCAACTGACTCCACAGAATCCTTTTTCAGGTGAGGAACAAGGTGGGCCAACCATATCAGTTCAAGAAATCACTGTACTGGATCTACCAAAAGACAATGAGGGAAATGCAAGTCTCATTCCTCAAGAACAACAGCGGGACACCTGTGGAAGATTAGAAGTGCAAAACTCCTTGCCAGGTGCTTTCACTGTAGAAGACTTATCTTTTGAAATGACAGAGAAGTCAAGCCCAAGCTGGAGTATATTAGTTCCCCAAACTGCACGTATCCCAGATATTTTACAGGATAACACGCAAGAAAGTAAACAGCTGTTTTCAGTGGAACCTGACCTGTGGACTAATGCTGAGCATATTGTCAATTTGAAAGCAGACGGTGAAAATCCTGATATATTAAGTCACTGTGACCAAGACAATAGCTCCGAGGCATCAAGCAGTCCTGATGTGTGCCAGGAGTATGAAACTAAGTATCCGTCTATCCCATCTTCTCAGATTGGGGTAGAACCTGCAGACAAAGATAGTAAGCCAGGTCATGCATGGTCAAATATGAGTAGAGAGGCAGATTTTGATTCGAAGTGTCAGTTAGTACTGCAGAAGGTGGAGACACAGTCTGAAAGTGGTACCCCCCAGGGCTATGAACAGGGAAGCTCTGATGAATCATATCAGCTAATCTCTTCTAATACTCAGGACACTCCTGAATTTGCAGCTTTAGAAGAGTATAGTCTAGAAAATAAACTTGTTACTGACCCAGTTGAGTCAGCTGAAATTACCAACGAAATTTTAGAAGTGACATCCTTAGATCTAAAACACACATTCCATGAGAGTTTTACTCCTGAAAGCCATCAAGGAACACCAACTGATACAACTGAAATAGCGATCTCCCAAATGCATTTGGTTCCCTTGGATTTCACTCTACCTGATAGAGCAGAGCAAAGCTTAAAAGAAATTAGTGCCTTGGCTGAAGTTGGAAAATATACTGATATTGAACATACAGCAATAACTGGGGATGAGCTAAACACGTCAGAAGAATTTGTAGGTGAATCTGAGACAGGGGTAGAAAATAGCATTAGGAACACATCAGTGTCTAATGTCCTGGCAAGCACATCTGATGGGATGAACACACTGACAGTAGGCAGTGAAGTAGCAGAAGAGGAATCAAAGGAAAAGCAGATCCTCTTTCCTAAATCCTTTCTGCCTGGTGGAGATGAAGGTCATGAATCTGATTCAAGTAATCCACTGGTTGATGACATAGCAAAAGAATCTGAAGATGCAATTGAAAATGATGTTCCTGTGTGTAAGGAAACGCCCATTGATCAATCACCAGTGGTGTGTTCTCCGCCATCCCGTGTATCTTCTGATGCTGAATCTGAGACAGGGGTAGAAAATAGCATCAGGAACACATCAGTGTCTAATGTCCTGGCAAGCACATCTGATGGGATGAACACACTGACAGTAGGCAGTGAAGTAGTAGAAGAGGAATCAAAGGATAAGCAGATCCTCTTTCCTAAATCCTTTCTGCCTGGTGGTGATGAAGGTCATGAATCTGATTCAAGTAATCCACTGGTTGATGACATAGCAAAAGAATCTGAAGATGCAATTGAAAATGATGTTCCTGTGTGTAAGGAAACGCCCATTGATCAATCACCAGTGGTGTGTTCTCCGCCATCCCGTGTATCTTCTGATGCTGAATCTGAGACAGGGGTAGAAAATAGCATCAGGAACACATCAGTGTCTAATGTCCTGGCAAGCACATCTGATGGGATGAACACACTGACAGTAGGCAGTGAAGTAGTAGAAGAGGAATCAAAGGATAAGCAGATCCTCTTTCCTAAATCCTTTCTGCCTGGTGGTGATGAAGGTCATGAATCTGATTCAAGTAATCCACTGGTTGATGACATAGCAAAAGAATCTGAAGATGCAATTGAAAGTGATGTTCCTGTGTGTAAGGAAACGCCCATTGATCAATCACCAGTGGTGTATCTTCCACCATCCGATGTATCTTCTGATGCTGAACCCTCTGGCAGCAGAGAGTGTGCAAAGGATGAACTCTTGTTAGAGCAGCCATTTTGTGACAGTGTTTCTTTGGAAAAACCTTTACCACTGCCAACTCCTTCAGTAGGTGCAGAAGGCATCCCAACGACCAAAGACAGCAGCATTAAAGATCAGGTGTCTGCCACATCCACAGAGTGCCTTCTGGAAAATCACACATCAGTACCTTCACTGTCCGAGTCTGAAGTAACTCTAGGAGCTTCTGAGATTTCCATAGGAAAATCTGAAGCAGAAACAACTGATCTCAACTCACCGCCAGATGGAGATAAAAGATCACCTGATGGTAAGAAAACATGTTTTCCAGATCAAGTTCATAGGACAAAGAAAGAAGGAAATGTCTGGAGTATTACTGCTGAATGATGGGGCTCTGAGGGAAGTTTGAAGTTTGTGTGTGTCCCTGACATACAAAACTCTAGCACCACCCTTCTAGACATATCTAAAGCTTTTAAACATTGAAGTAGGAACATTATTTCTGCTGTTTGTACAGGGCCTAGCATATGGAACACTGAATCATTTCTCCCTTAAGAGTGATTACAGTGTTAATGTATAATCTTTGACAATAATAATGATGATGCTATAAAATTCAAGTACACATTAACAGAGCAAAGCAAACTGGAAAGAGTTTTATCTCACTGTACTGATTTAAAGAAATCATGGTGACTGAAACAGTGATTCAAAAACTAAAAGGAGTTTCTTCTTGCCTGTTTTTTTAGAAGCTGGCACTGACTCCCTACTTTGTAGGGACAATAAGCTGAGAAATGCAGAGGGTAAGGAAGATGTGAGGATGCAGGTGTACCGAGATCCAACTTCACGGGAGATGGATTACATCCTTGCAACTGAGGAAGAAAATATACCTTCAACCAAGGATACCCTTGAAAGAAATGAAAGTGATTTTGCATTTCAAGAAGGTAATATAGCTGAACAAACTGAATCTCATGAAGACTTTTCACCAGGCTCCTTGGATACCTTTCAGCCAATCTCCATTACAGATGAAGGGGAAGATCACTCTGTTGCTGGGACTGAATGGGACTCTATTCATTTAGAAGAGAAAAGTTCTTGTGTTATGCCTCAAAAACTGGGTGGTGAAGGGAGATCACAGGAATGCCATGGGCAAGATGAGGGCTGGATTATATTGGGCCAAAATGAAGTCAGTGACATATCACCTGAAGAAATTTCTGCTGAGTCAGAGGTGGCAAAATCAGAATCTGAACATTCTGGCAAAGAACTGGCAGCTGTTGTAGCACAGGAATCAATTCTTGACACTCAGGCAGAATTTCAACTAGAACCTCCCCTTCAGAAATCTTTTGAAGATGACGGCTCTTCTCCTTCCAGCAGCCTGACCACCAAGGTTGAGATTTCGAGCACTGCAGGAACACATGTGTTGCAGGTGGTTGGTGGTGATGGTGCAGGGGAAGCAAATTCTCAACAGAGACTTGGAGATAACGTAGCAACAGAACAAGAAACGAAGGAGGAAACGGTGCTTGTCAACAGAGAAAGAGAACCAAGTCAAAAATCGGGGTAAGGAAAGAGCAACCTATTTTCTTTCAAGAGTCTTCTGGTCAGTTGTTATCAATGTTATTGAAGTGCATGATGTTATGAATAGATGGCAGGACTTTCAAGTCTGAAGTACTAATTATATTTACATGATTTAAGTATCACTATATTTCTCCCTTTGTAAAAAGAGAGCCTTCGTTTCTTGATATGAGTCAAATTAGGATTGGTTTGCAGTGCAGGAAGCTTGTAAGGCCACATCCTTGCAGGAATAAGTTTGTCTTCCTTCTGTGAAGTCCCATAGACTTCATAATCTACCTTTAAATCTGAAACAGATGTGGCCAAGGAACACAGGCCAAAGCCAGGTACTGGTGCTATTGCCAGTCCAGATGCAATAGCAGTGATGAGATTATGGAGGGACTGAAGTGATGTACTATCTCTGTCTAATGCAAAACGTCTGGGTGGGAAGATAGGAGGAGGTTGAGGGCCAGGGCCAGAAAAAGGTGCTGCTTATGGAGGCAAGAAGAGGACGATGGAAAATTATGGTCTTTGTCATTATTTCCAAGCTGTAGTCAGGTCAGGGCAGCATTTTTCTCTGTTCAGACTGGACTGACAGTTGAGGCAGTTTGAGTGTATTTGCACCTGCCTCTGGGTGGAAGCGCAGCCTCTGATCTGACAGCATTACTACTGCCTGCTGGCTCTCTGCTGTGTTGGCAGTTGGAGAGAGAGATGATCCTCTTACCTCCGTTTACTGTCATGTTTTGGAAAGAGTGCTTCTGTTATTGACTCCTCATCTTTTACAACCAGGAGGTCGTAACTGCTACAGTGGACTTCTAGGGTAGCCCCAGAGATGCAAGTGTCAAAGTCTGACCTCGTTTCTCCTGGGCATCTGCAACTGACACGCTGCAGGTTTACAAAGAGGAACCTGGCATTGCGTATATAACAGTGAAATTGTTGTGAACAGTAAAAGAAACTTCCTAGTGCACATAAAACTAGGCAGTGTAGCTGCTTTGTACTTGTCACTCCTTTTGAACTGCACTTACCCAAAAGAATATACGTGGCATGAAACATGTGGAAACATACTGTTTGTGTGAGATACAAGACTGTTTTTTTACTTCTTTTCAAGATTCTCCCAAGCACTTGTCATTTCAGTGTAGAATACACATCACATTCACAACTTCTATTATCAGGTTTTAATTGGCTTGCAATTTATTTTAGACTTTATTTTTTGAAATTCTCACTAACAATTCTGCAATTTTAGCAGTAAGCTTTTTTTTCCCTTAAAGGTGTCATGCCTACATATGACAATATAGCCCTGATAACAGCATGTACAAATAATCTGTGATAGAAAAGCACAGCTGTTTGCTAACCCCCTCCCCACCCTAAACAGTTCATATTTTATTAAGATTTCAGGAATGAATAGTTCAATAGCTGTGATTTATCTTCTCCCAGACTTGTTAAAATATCTCCCCTCTAAGCATATTTTCCCACATTTTTCAAAGAGTGTATTGTTACCACAAGATCAGGCACTGCTATCGCTGAGCTATTTTTAATATACGGTTTAAGTGCTGGGTTTGTCCTAAACAGAAACACCAGTCTCAGAAGCTCTGAAATGAAACTCTCAAAAACCTTAATGATGGTACTTGTAGGCTTAAACTTAAGCACCTGTATAGGACTTCAGGTTTTCTTGACAGACAAGATTTTGATTAGTACTTAGAGCATACTTTGCCCTCACACACCGCCCCTGGCTGAAGTCACTTCAATGTAATTAGACAGACAGCAGTGGGGAGAATATGAGATGAGAGGGGCTTTGTTTCTCTAGGGCAGTGACAGCTTTTATTGATGCAGGTTAGCATTTACTGCCCTCAAGAAAGAGGAAAATCTTCAGAAGAGTTAGCAGAAGATGAGCACTCCCCTGTTTTGCATGGTCTGAAATAAACCAAATGCTAGGTGTTTGACCTTGAAACTATCAAAAGTAGAGCTGGTTGGCACATTTCTGTTGCAGCCAATCCTCCAAGCTTCTAACTTCCATTCCAGAAGGAAAAGTAGAAATTTTGAAATTTTCTGCAAAAGGATAACCTGCAAGAAGCAAAACGAGCAAAATCCCCAAGCAGTTGTTTTGAATCCACATTAATATGTGGAAGGGCAGCTTGAGATAGCCAAGCTAGGAAAGTCAGACATCCTTTGAATTTGAGGTGGTTTGCTTGTTAGTACTAGTCCACACCCTGGAAGTCATCTTCCTCCATCATCTCTCCAGGGTTTCACTTGGAATTCCTCAAAACTAACTCATTTCAATGAATAAAGCTGGTTTTTTTGACAAACCAGTATTTTTTAGTGAAAATCTTTAAATCAAAAAATACTTACCACCTCTGCTTACAATAAATGGTGAATGGGATGGGAAAGGGAGGGGTTATTTAGAGGTGCTGGCTAGTTGCAGACTTGCAAATCTGACATGGAAAAATCAGCTGTCAATACCTCTGTCTCCCATAAAGCATTATAAATTAAAAGCAGCCAGATGTTGACTCTGCTTAAGTCAAGCTGATTAATTACATGCAGGCAGTGTCCCAGGGTTTGACTTGCCATGCTTACGTGCCCATGATGTTCTTAGAGAGGAAAAGAAAACTGATCTGGTTATCTGAAGATTTTTGTAAATCATCCCAATGGAGTTGAGATAACTTTGAAGCAGTAAGATTCTTTGTTAGATACCTGAAGAAAAGAATCTGATTTTCTGATTTTTTAACTTATACTGGCACTAGAAAAATCATTCCTACAGCCATGGATTTTTCTCCTAAAACTCCTAAAAATAGGAGTTTTTAACGTCTTAGTGGTATGAATTGTTAGATCCACTAAGAGACGAACTCTGATCTTCTTTACGAATTTTCGTAAGTCTCCAAAATAAAAACTTGAATCTTGTGCACCACAGTAGTTTGCATTGGTGTTTCAGATGTGGGACATTCATTATTCTTAAATGAGCTTAGCATATTCTCTTAGACTGATTCCCACATTAAAGTCTAAAACTGGACCATGTTAATGTAAGAGTGTTTTCAGTGAAAACTTAAATGCAGGATGGAATATGCAAGGAAATACTATCTTGCAAGAAAGTATACTGCAGTTCATGGTATAGAATATATATATGTGGCCACTATAGCTTCCACTAAAGGCTTTTTTCTTATCTGACTCAGAAGTTGTTTGATACTTTTTAATTGTTTAATTAATTCAGAAGTTGTTTAATACGAAATGCCTTTTCATCGCATAGCACTGGCTATTTCTGTCTTAAAAATAGTGATGATGAAGCTCAGAAAAGTAGAGAAAAGCAAGGAAGTTATTTGGCATTCGCATTAACAATTATTTATGGAAGCATGGAACCAGTAAAATCTACTTTCCTTTGGTTTCATGTTTTGTTACTAGACTTCTTTGATGATAAAGTCTGAAATCTAAGGGGAGTTTTTTTCCACCAGTAATGTTATTAAAATTATTGCTATTGTATGAGGATTTCATATCTAATAGAGATTGCTTTCACAGTGCTGTTTTCCCCTCAGTGCTTGGTAGCTGAGGGGAAATACTTGTAATGTGCTGATGCCTTTGGTCAGTCAGATAATGACTTCAGATATTCAGACTTCAGACTTCAGACACCCCTATGCATGCCCACAGCATGATCACAGAGGCCTTGATTCCATTGAAATCAAAGCAATACACAAAAATTACTATGGTAGAAAGGATAAAACACATATGGGGATAATTATTTCTAGATTATATGTCAATTTCATTAGACCTATTTATATATAAACAGCTGAAGAAACAGCAACTGCTACGGTAGGAGTGTGCAATTAGAAATGTTTTCTAACACATTTAACTGACAGCTTTAAAAACACAAGTTACTTCTTATAACATACCTCAGTGTGCAGCTTGTATGTCTGAAATTAACTGCCCTTCTTGGCTGACAAAGTTTAAAACAACGTGATACAGCAGGACTGCCGGCCCATGGGAGGTTAGCAGCGTCAGTGAAACACCAGCGAAACACTGGTTTCATCACATAAGAGAAGAAACTAAGGCTTTTACCATGTTCTTACTGTAGAAGTATTTCTGCATGGCCTGATGGTGCTAGTCATCAGGCCCTGAATCCACCAAAGACTTACATCTTTGAAGGCGGCTTTGGTAGAACTGAACTGAAGCCAAAGAACTGATACTCAGCTCCCAGAAGTGTCCTTTTGCCTGAATTCTTGCACTTCTGAAAGACCATAATTTTCAGTCTGAAAAGTTTATTGGATTCTTCACTAACTATGTCTCTTGACTTGACCGAATAGTCTGTTTCCTAGCTTAGGGTTAATGAAGCCTGCTTGCTATCAGGAAATTAAGCACCCTTATTCTGAAGGTCTGTCTGGATAGCTGGATTACACTCTGCGCTCATTTTAATGTTTTGTCAAATATTTTTGCTTTATGCAGTTAAGTTTCATATATATCCTTGGCAGGGTATAGAAATTAGTTTCCTTATTTTAGCTATGTACTTCACATTCATATATTTATGCATGGCGCACACACACAGTATCTCTGAAGAATAAAGAAACTCACAATTGGTACTCAAACAGATGATGGGGACATCCAAATGAATGGACAATTGAAATGGTAGTCCAGAGTTTATGGAGGCATTTACTCAGTAACTACCTTCTAAGCCCCTTCCTGTGTCTACAATTTATTCCTATGTCCCTGTTTAGAAAAAAACTTAAGTTTGTGCTTGCATACTGTGCTGAAGTAGGTTCCTTTAGTAGTGGAATAAGGGTCAGTAAAGGATGCAGCTTGCATTATTTTCTGCTCTCATCCAGAAAGCTTCCGTCACTGTCTTGGAAAATTGACAGTTTTGTAGGAAAGAGGGTTAAAAGTTTTGAAACAGAAAGCGTAAACAAAAATGAGAATGAAGAAGTGGATTAAAATCTTGATGTCTGCTGGTCACTGTCCCCTTCATCCCAATGCCAAGGGTAATAACTCTCCAGCTGTTCAGGTAGGTTTTAAAAAGTCTGTGGCTATTGGTAAAGTTCTTTCCTCCTGTCTTGTTTTTCTTCTGAAAAAAAAAAAAGCAGCAGCAGGAAGAGGAGAAAAGTACAAGGATGCTTGCTAGCATTAGAACTGAAGAAAAGATATAAACCTACCCCACTAATATACAAACACCAGAAATAATAAACCCTAATAGAGGTTTCTTTGGCCTCATAAAAAAAGTGCAGAAAGATTTGATAACACATGACTAATGTCAGTCTTTCCAGAAAGAAAATAGCTTTTTATACTTCTTCCCATATGTGAAGAGACGAGAGTGCCTGCTACATTTGAAAAGGAAGAACTTGTGGATTACTGTACGAATGTTGGGTAGGCAGGGTAACCTACTTCACCGCTGCTGCTGTGGCTGGAGGTGTGCCAGCAGTAAAATTTATGAAGACTGGAGCTCATTTTCTTCCTGACAGAAGCTGTCCCATCTTACAGAGTTGTATGAAGCTCAGTGGTGATGCAGTGGTCAGGAGGCAGAGGGAGAACATGGCATGACTATGCAATGGCTATGCCAACTTTTACCTACCAGCACACACCTCAGGGTGTGTTAGTGGTTGCGTGTACCAGATCATTCTTGCTCTTACCTGGCTGTAGGGCAGAATTATCCTTTTCCTTAGTAGGAACACTTAGAAAGAGCTGAGGGAAATAGTATGAAACGATGCATTGACATGAGGAATAAGAAGTAGTGAGAGCAGTAGAGACAAGGACATTGATGTTTGGAAGGTTTGGGGGAGAGCTTGGAAAACTTTAGACAATTTATTTTGAACCACTGCCAAGATATATTTTACCCACTAGAACAAGGCTTCCACATAAGAAAGCTTCATTTGTCTTTTTGATGCCACATTCTCAAAGAAACAGGAATCAGTCTTTTCTGCTCACTTGTATAGTGACTTTTTGGAAAAGAGAGTTCTTCCACTGTCTCTGTCCAAAATACATCTCTCTGACCATTGCTTTACTGCTGGCTATTAAAATTGCCCAGTGCTGTAAGCAATCCAGCAAAATTTTGATAGAGAAGCCTGTTTTCATCGCATTGCCTGTGGTTTACAATGAATAAAAATAATTAAATATAATGACAGAAAAGCCTGTGACTATTTCAAGATTAACAAGAGTTCTGAGACTACTCTTGTTCCTCTGTGGTTTAGCCAAATGCACATCATATATCTGAAAGCCATTAATGATTCAAGTCAAATATCAGTGTCCAGCACTGAACTAAAGTTCTGACAGAATGGAATCAGGGAAAAAAATCTCACTGACTCCAGTGGACCAGGGGTTTCACCCAGTGTTTTCTCAAAATGTGTGTCCTATCACCTCAAAGCCAGGAAAAGGCAGTGAATCAGGGAGCCCGAGTTTACTTCTTGCTTCAATGGGCAAACCAGGCTCTTACATACAGGAAGCCTAAAGGATCGAATGTCTGGTGTGAGTTTAAGGTCCACATTCTGCAAAGTAACCTTTACTTCCCTTTGGATGCCTCTGTTTCCTTTTTTCATTGCACAGCCATGGGGCTGCCATCTTTCACTCCTGTCAGGTTTCTTTATTAATTGGCCAGATTTGCTGGAAAGCAATTTCAGGCACTCAGGGGACCAGGCGTGGTGCTTCAGTGGTGCTTCCAGCTCCTGCTGAACTACAAGATTATGGACTTGAAAAGGGAATTGAACTCTGGTCTTCCACTTGGCACAGCACAAAGTGTGACAATTGACTAAACACCTTTTTAAAGGTTAAAGAAAAACACGTGAGGAAAGCCCATGTAAATAAAAGTTAATGCCTTGTGACAGAAGTTACAAAGCTAATTGAAACTAAACAAAATGTTTAGATTGGCATGTGCAAGAACTCTTTGATTTTGCTGGTTCAGAACTTGAGATTTCAATGTTCATGTGAGTTTAGAGTGGGAAACTATATCATTAGTGTATTTTCCATTATTATATATCATAGCATTATAATTATTATAATAATACACATTATGTATTAGAAGCTCTATATTATTTATTAGCCTTTGCAAAGAGGTTGCTTCAGTGAAAATTGAATAATCCCTGGGACAGATGCAGAGCAGAGCATTTTCAAAACAATGTA
>JAOXNO010000020.1:42147274-42160446 GCA_028565335.1 Limnodromus scolopaceus | reverse complement strand
TTCTTGATCTTCCATCCCTTTTTCCACCACTAATACAATTTTACTTGAATATGTTTTTAACTCATTGGCTGATAAGACAGTGAGGTAGGAGGTAAAATATTATTGATTTCTTGCAAGATTCCAGCAGGCTTGAATCAGGTAAAGAAAAGAATTGGTGATAGACTCAGCTTTTATTGCACCTGGGAGAATTTGCCACAGAAAGGATGACCTTCCATCAGTATTATTTGCTAATAATACTTTTCACTAAGGGCAGAGAATATAAGGCAGGCAGCAGTAGGAATTCAGACTTCATTAGTACTACTGTAACAAGAAATGTGTGCTCAACTTAATATATGTAATTTTTAAAAAGTTCAAAGCTTTTTTGTGAGCTTTGAGGAATTTAATATTTCTAAAAAAAATTGGTGGAATTATTGAGGGATTTTAATGCAAAAATCAGTTTTACAAATTAGTAGTCAAAACATATTGTGTATATGCTAGCAGGTTCTATGTGTGTAGATATACACACATTCTATGATTCTATGATTCTATATATGTGGTATATACACAGTATACTATCTTTTTTTATGATTTCATAAAGATAATCATTTTAATTCTTAAGGTAAACTGATGTGTTTTAAGGATCATATACTTCCGTTTGCAGTATTAATCAAAGAGGCAGCCAAGATAAACCAACAGAAAGGTTTGAGGACTTCTATGAAACATTGTGTTCTTCTTTTTGTCAATTAAAATAACTTTGAGTTTATTCCTAACTTTTGTAAATCTCTCTGGTATTTTCAAATAAGATGTCTGATCAGCTTTTTATGTACACACATGTATGTCATTATGTATTTCACTATATCTTTGTTTACTGTTACCTCGCTTATTGACTTACATGGTCAAATTCTGCTTTTATTACGACTGCAGAACCAGAAAAATATTTTGAAAAGAACAGTTGTTTTATTTGTTTACTTCAAATATGTGTAATGCATAAAATGTGTAGATTATGTGCTATGAAGATAGATTAATAATATGCAAATAGCCACAAGTCACAGGTGCTTCAGCAAGAATACTACTATAAAATAGAGATATTTTTCTTTTTTCCCGATGGAGAAAAACAGTATGTTGTAACAATAAAGAAAGAAAGAAGTTAAATAATTTCAGCTGTGGACAGAATCACTTTTCATATCACTTTCACTGTAACTGGCTATTAAGTTTGAAGAACTAGAATGCAGTTAAATTTGTTGTTAAGAGCCGTCTTGTCAATGTGCAATAGAAATGTAAATGTTGTTAATTACTTCACAGCTTTTCTGAAACTAAGAGTATCCAGCAGAGAGGCTGTGCTGTGTGACTTCCTAGTCGCTTGTCAGCCATGCAGTTTTTTCCCTTGTGATAATTGTGTCCGTGGACTACACGTACCATTCTCTCACGGGTGCTGGTATGAACAGGCCAGACTGCTTGGCTCCTCTGTACTTCTCTTCTGGGAGGGCACTGGTATTTAACATCAATTGAAACGCCCTGAAGGAGGCAAATAGTGCAGTTAAGGTATATGAGAAGTCAGCATTATCTCACAACTGAAGCAGAGGAGGATGGGCATCCTTCATATTTGCTGGTGCCAGATGTGAAGACATTGGAGACAAATTGGGAAAAAGTTGAGAAGCTGTCGCTCTGCGGTGATTTCTCTCTAGACAAGAAGCATCACTGTGTTCACTTTTAGTTCCCTGTTTTCCTTTTTAGTATAGTTCTTGTAACTGCAACACAAAGGCTTTTAGAGACCTACTTCTAGTGAGCAGCTGGTTTAACTACCTGGATGCAAAAATGTGAAAATCCCATGGCAGTATTCTGCATAGTGATAATTGCTGCTGTTGTTTTTATGTTCATAATGATGAAAAGTTTGAAAAAATCCCAAAACTTCTCATTTACTGACTGTAAGATGATCAAATTCTGCTCTTATTTATACCAGAGCAGAGGCAGCAAAAATGCAGTTGGTTTCAGTCATCAATTTCAAATGTATGTGACAGAGAAAATATTTAGAGCTTTTACAGGAAGATGTAATATATCCAATTTTATTTTTCAGAAGAGCAGACTGCTACTAAGGATGCTTCCCAGGAGGAGTCTGAATCAATTCCAGAGTACACAGCTGAAGAGGAGCGAGAGGACAACAGGTTATGGAGAACGGTGGTTATTGGAGAGCAAGAACAAAGAATTGATATGAAAGTCATTGAACCTTACAAAAAGGTCATTTCACATGGAGGTAGGAAAACCCTGAATGCAATTTTTAGTTTGATATTAAAAAAATCATACTTTATTGAGCATTATTTATTTCTATTTTAGTTCAGTTATTATACTGGCAAGGGGAGGGAGACTTTGTTTTTCAGCCATTGCTGAAATCAACCTGGCTTTCAATTCAGCGTGACAACAGTTAATGAGTATTTTAAACACAAAGCAATTTCATGAGCAGCAAATAAACTGATATATATGTGTCAGTAACAATCTGGTCATTGTAGGCTCAAACTGTCTTAGAGTAAGGAAAAAAACTTTTGTCTTAGAGAAAAAAAAATTTGAGAACTTTATTCTGTGGACTTCGGGAGAAGTTTTTGCACAAGAAAGTATAGTGCTCTGTGATTTGTTGAATGACATATGAATGACAGATCTAAACAAGTAGAGTGGCAAAAGAAAAAAAAAACATAGCGTTTTCCCTGGGGCTTCCATTCATCTGGCTAAGCTCCTTATGTTATTTTTCTGCCATTTATAGTTGTCAGCAGATAGGATTTCACCAGCAACTGTTTAATAGGTTTTTTTCATGTAATTTGTTAATGATTATCAAATAACATATCAAAGAAAACATTTACAGTAGGGAAGTGAACCTCATATGCTTGCTCTGTTGTCTCCTTTGCTCATCTGCTCCCTAACTTCCTCAGATAATTTGTAGTTCTGGTGCTGCTAGCACATTTCTGTATAAATTAATTTAAATGTATAAATATTACTGTAGACAGTGAAGGAAGTAAATGAAACAAAACTTTTTAAGTGCTGTTTCCTTGCTGTCTCAGGTTTAGAGTATCTTTGGATTTTATATGTTTGGGGGACACTGTTTGCCAGCTGTTAAGTAGGATATTAAGTAAGGATGAGTTTTTCTATTCCTGCAAAAACTGAGCCAGGTAACTTAGCGTCTCAGGGGTAAGATTTGGGAGTTTGTATGAGGATGCTTATGTCACAATGTTGCTGATACGTAACATCATTTAAAGGTAAACCATTGTTAACCAGTATATTTTCAGTTTTGAATTGCTATCTGGTAAAAGTGACATAAGTAAATTATGCTTAATTATATTACTTGAGGACGTGGTCCTCAAATTTGCACTTTTACATTAAAAGCAGCTAAATGCTAGCCTACAGATGTTCACAATGACCATTGTGCAGAAGGTTTAGTCGGAATTAATAGAGATGTTTAAACCTCCAGGCATTTTTCCACTCTAACAACAACATCCAAGATTTATGAATGTATGACACCTCAGACACAGTTTAGCAAACAGACACAGATGGCATAATTTAGGAAACAAACATAAAATATTTTGAGGTCTTGCTAATGGTGTTTATTTATATGTTTTTTGTATGGTGTAAACTAGTCTAGGTACATTTGTGGTGAAAATTGTCATCTACAGTTCCTACCAGATGCTGATGTATAAATTTATATCAGCTTTTAAGAAAAATAAATACCAGTCCATTTTAGTGAGTGGAGAAGTAGCATTTAATTGAGCACTGCTTGACTGTTGAACAAGGACTGGTTCTAGTGGCAGACATCTCTGATGGCAACTATGCACCAGTACATAATATTGTGCAATAATATTGTGACCTAAGTCTAGGTCATTCGGTTTGGTTCTCAGTGTGAAATAATTAGGATTCAAATTTTGCATGTCTGACATCTTGTTTTGTTAGATCAATCAGGTCTTTCATAACAATCTTTATGTTTCCTTTACTTTTGAATGGGTGCTGGTCAGTAACTTGGCCCTGAAACGGTGTGAGACGTAACAGTAAGTTTCAGCCCACCACTGGCTATACTAGAAATTTTGACTGAAATCTAGCCATACCAAAACGAGTTAAGGACTAGATTACATTCTTTGTTTATGAAGTGGCAGACTGAAGATGTAAAAATAAAATCATTTTGATGCGTGGGTCAGAGGAAAACTTTAGACAGCTTGAACAGTTTTTGCAGTCCGGTGGCCAGGCCTATTCTGTATGATGTTCCCTTTGGCAATACTTTAGTATCTTTGGAGTGCTTTGAGGGGACAGAAATCTTTCCTTTAACCTCAAGATTAAGAACAGGTTCTGGCTAAAATTAGTTAATTGCAGGTCAGGTTAAGCATCTCTTGATGATTCAGTGATCTACTGAACATTCCTCCCTGCCAAATGACAGATAACAGCAAATGCAGAATCTAGAAGGTAGCCACAAAATAGGAAAGAGGAGAGTAGACTTGGCAGTCTAGGTGTGAGATTGCCTTCCACATATGTTGATGGAGACATTTCTTAGCAATCTGTCTCTGTGTAGGCTGACTGCGAATTTGGGCAAATGGCTTTTACTGGCTTCTAGTGCTGCATGAAAAAGCACTTCTCCCTTGGGTGACCATTCCTTGTCTACAAGCATGTGTAAGAAAAAGTGGCTTAGATTTCTCTGTGGGTTTTTCTTCTGTGTGCTCATAGGTGGCATCTGCACATAACCATTTTGCTTTACGTGAACTGCAAACAGTGCTATGTAATTTCTGCCACGATGTGCTCACACTGCCAAACTCCTGAGCCAGCTGCACAAATTGCTTTATGGCAGCATGATATAAATTGTCCTGTCTTTTAAGGATTTTTAAATTTATGGAAGGAAGGAAGGAAATCTCCTGCCTATTTGTAAAGCTGAGGGGGAAAAAACACTGCTTTGTTCCATAATGATTTAGCTGAGGGATGAGCTAGGATGGGATAGGTGAAATGAGTACTGCCTTGTTGAAAGTATGTAGGTCTATTGAGAAGATGGAAACGTAACAGAGATTAATATTAAAGTCATGAGAGTGGGAGGTGAAGTTTTTTTTCTCTTTGTTTCTTTTGAGAAGACTGGTATATTCCTTCATGTCCAACTCTTAAAAGGTGAAGGTGCTGACAACATGACTGGAGTTTCTTCCCCCTCCCTGTGTACATCCTTGCTAGAGAATGCAGTGATATACTTTGAATTTGACCGTGACATCTTCAGTGGGACACCAAAGTCAATAATGCACACATATATCTATAGATACACTGTTCCTGTGTACTGGATCCTAACATGGGCTGGAGTTACGACACACCGTGCCACGCACATGGTTTGAAGTGGTTGTATCCACATTGGCTTGAACTCAAACCCTAGTCCTGAGCTCTTCTGCCTGTCCATGTCCTCCAGCAGGATGGAAAGCAGCAGTGCACTGTGGGACATATGCTGGGCTGCTGTTGTATAGTGGCTTCTCTAGATCTGGAAGCCCAGCTGTAGATTAGCTGGCCTTTGGCCTTTGAGAGCCAGAAAAAAGGCTACTTCACAGTGCTGGGAAGACAAGAGATGCCAGGATCATGGAAGGACAAAAGACTAAGGACAAAAAGCTTCCTGCAGTGTCCAAATAATTCTTCAGTGGATAAAGTCTAGGCATTCTCGACCCAGTGTTAATGTTACCATCAATAATATGTGTTATCAGCTTATCCAATGTATCATATTTTGTCAAATCTACCAAATTAAATTCAGAAAGAAAAAAGTCCAACCTAATCCTTCAGCAGGTTGCTTTTGCCGTTTGAGGTAAAACAGAACCTTTCTGTTCAGTAATTGTACATCTTAGCTGGGCCTCTTCTAACTCTCTGACATTAACAGCATATTGTGGAGAAAACTGCTCATTCTCAGAGTGATAAGACCAATGTTTGTACTTCATGCCAAGGAACGGTACGCAGAGACGCTCTTGCTTATTGTTATAACAACCAAGGTCGGCTAATTTCATTATTTGCCCTCTTGGAGGGTTGGAAATGGAAAAAGCATAGAGGGGTCACACCTGTAGGAAGGAACAGACAGGACAGGTGACCCAAACCTGACCAACAGGGTATTCCATCCCATCTGTATCATGCTCAGTATAAAAGTGAGGGATCAAAGGGTCAGCTCTCTTTCTTCAATGGCCAAAGTCTGAAGAGTACCCTGTCTACTCACCTGCCTGTGATCCCAATCTGTGTGTTGCTGACTCCAGAGCTGGAATCCAGTTCCCATCCATTGCTGAGTTCAGTCTGGGACTTCCCAGTGCCCGCTGGTGATGTCATCCTTGGAGCTTGATATGTTTTTTTATATACCGTATCGATTTCATTATTTCCTTTTTGATATTGATATTAATACTTCATTAAAGTAGTTTAGTTCATTCTAAACTTGTAAATCTCCTTATCTCTTCCTCTCCTCTCTTTTGAGGCGTGGGGGAAGGGCCATCTGTCATTCTGATTGGGCAATCCGGCCAAAACTACGACAGATATATTGGTGCCCAACATGGGTCTCGAACGGAGCTCGACCAGATAGATTGCCTGAATAGTTTGAATTCGAGCTTGCTCAGGGAGAACAGACAGCTCACATCATGTCGTTCTTATGCTATATGTTGTATCGTATTTTTAGAGAGCTTTGTATAAAGTTAATTGATGCGGTGGTGTTTAACTGATCAAGTATATTGCATGGTTTATTTATTCTCTGTGTTCGGAAACAATATGGCTCAAGGCAAGAGACTTACTTCTGACATGCATGTTTTTGTCTCAGAGATTTATCCTTCTTTTGCTCCCCTTCGTAACTGGGGAAGCAGTGGTGTTTTCATGGCCTTTAAGAAACAGCTGAGAACCCTGAATTAAGAGTGCCTCTATGCATATCCTTGTGACTGGGATAGTGTAGAAATTAATCAGCTATGGTTCTCCTTGGCATGGAGGACTTCATGGGCAAGTGCATCGAAGCACCCATATTGTCAGGGATTCTGGATTCTTTGAAGATATCTACAAAGCTATGTAAGAAATTACTTCCTTGGTATAGCCATCTTATCCTTATTTCAGCTAGCTAGGTCTCAGCTTAGGTGTTGAATGAGAAAGGAGAAAACAAACCAGTTTGTCACTCGTCTCTGCTTAGCACAAATGGATTATGTATTAACTCTGTCACTATCTCTTAGAGAATTTTGCTTTGCTTGGCTGGCTACAATGCGAAAAGTTCCACGAGCATTTGAGTTAGGCTTGGATACTGCTCTCTAGTATCCAAAAAGCACTGTAAAAGTCTTAATATCTCCTTATGAAAGTGTTGTTTAGGTGCCAGTATTATCCTTTAATTTTGTCGGGAATGTGTTCCTCTCTCCGAGGAAGAATCAGGGTTTCCTTCACAAACATTTTCATCTCTCCCTCATGATTGGTTTCTCCTAGCCTCTTTTGAAAGGCCTTCAAGTCATTCTCTGAGTATATCGAGCTTCAGTTTCTGTGCGTCATTAGTGCTATCTAGCTACAATGATTTCTACAGCATCTTTATAAATCGCCTCCTGATTGCATATATCTTTCAAACAAAACTTTCAACTGAAATGAAGGAGTGTTTTGTATTTATTATTAATAATAGAGAAATTTGTAGCAGCTGCAAAGGATTGTTGAGAAGATTAACCAGCGTTAATCCATCATGAAAAAGTATTTTCTTTTGGGTAGCAAGCAACTGTCCTGAACCCCACAACAGTAGTGCTGCAACTTTGAGGGTTTACCGCTATGGTTAGGCAATGGTGCAGTCCAGAGAATGCCAGTATTGGACAACTGCAGTGTTCAAGGTGAAAAAGTATTCTATACAAAACTTGCAGCAAAGGATTTAACCAATCCCCAGGAGCTTTTCAGGTATAGTGGGGTGCAGTGATAACTGTGATATCCTGAGGTCAGTGGAGTTGCACAAGCCAACTGGGATTGAACTGTGAGAGTTTGTGAAAAATCCTTCTAAAGATGCAGGATAACAAATGTAGAGTATTTTCTTTAGCCCCTTATTCCTTAGTCTAAGGTGAGCGTTCAGCACATGATAGCTGTAGAGAAGCAATGAACCAGGACTTTAGATAAGATTGTATTACTTACAAAGTAGAATAAGGTTTTTTGCTGGCCTCTATAAAAAGTTTACTAATAGTTGTGATAACTGTGTTTTTCAGAAATTCAATATAGCTAACCATCCTACTTCCTTATCACTTGTTGATAGTTCATACATTTTCGGTCTTCTTCAGCAGTAGACATAACTATTCTATTCCAGGACTTTCAGATTTCTTTTTAAAATCTATCCTGTTAAGAGCCTTTGACAAAGATAAAAATGCCTTTTTGGTTTTTTCCACAGGATACTATGGTGATGGCCTGAATGCTATCATTGTGTTTGCGGCATGCTTCTTGCCAGACAGCAGTCGAACTGATTACAACTATGTCATGGAAAATCTTTTCCTGTGAGTGATATGGGAACAATGTGACAGAGTCTTTCGCGTTAGTACTTAGAATTATGTAATGAGAGATAACCTGTCTTTAATTAAGAGGTAATTTTGGTCATTAGAAGGGGAGTGATCTGAAGGAAAATAGCAGTTTTAGATAAACTGCTCAGTGGAGTATTATTTTGGTATTCTTTACTTACCCTCCCAAATGAAGGCGTATTTGTCAGGACCAAATCTAACCATATTATCTTCCATGTCAAGGAATGCAGTATCTTCAGCTTCTTGGGTCTACAATCGTTGCGCTGTTTCACTAGTGATGTCCAGCCCTAGCTGGGAACAATCAGTGGGGACTGACACCACCAGACTGGTTTTCACTGTTCATTGTTTATTATATATTCTCATGATGTATACCATACTTTTAATATGTGCTGTGGCTGTATCTAGGAGTCACAGGACCATTTTGTGACACTTGTTTTAAAAATACAGGGTAAATGACAGTTGCTGACACAAACAGCTCTAAGTATTTTTCTTGACTCCAGCTGCTTCTGATTCTAAGTGGCAGGGGCCAGTTGTGCAGGACACAAATTTGGCCACATGAACACAAATTTATCACAGGAAAATTACTCCTAATAGCAATGTAGTTTGGCAGCCAAAAATTGTGAAGGCAGCACTCCCTGAAGTGCCTCCGGCTACTTCCACTTACAGCTGTTAAAAAATCAATTGTTCCAGCATTTTCTGTGCTAAAACCCAGTTAAGTAATTTCTAAAGCCAGTAGAGGCCTGGCTTTTGTCATTAGCAGCTTGCAAGGCACCAAGATCACAGACACAGTCTCCTTAAAACTCCAGTCGTTGACAATGCGTGTGGTGACAGCCACTGGTGACAGCCAGTGCCTTCTACATTTTGTCTACTTGTGAAAAACAAGATTTGGTGCTTTAGTTTCAGGTCAGACCAACTGCTAGCATTTGTCTGTTAGAGCCTCATATACACCCATGTCACCTACAGTAACTGATTTACACAATGCCCAGTGATTTAGAGGGGAGGGATCACTACAGAGGTTTTAAATTGGTAACTGGGAAACAAAGCTGAGAGTAACTGTGAGTGACGCTAAGTAGTTGTTCTTTGACATCACCCAAGACCCTTGTTCATAGATAGAGCTAGTGGTAAATGGACTTTGCAGAGAAAGCCTTTTCAAGCCTTAAGAGACTTTTCCACATCACTTGAGGATATTCCCGAAGTCAATTTTATAACTCACTGTCTTTTTTCTGGGATGGTAGTATACAAGAGAGCTCAGGTTGGCTGTGAACCTTCTACTTATTTGAAGGCTTATAGACTCTTGGTTCTCTGTAAGAGAACATGAAAAGGGAAGATCAGATCACCCCTTTCTTTCAGTTGTAGCCCTATTAATTGCATTGAAATAGAGGGAGTGCAACAGTTTACAACATATCATTTGATTTATTAACTATATCAATTGATATATTTAAATATTTGTGAATTCTTTACTGTTGAATTATATAGAGGTCTGGAGAGACCTATAAATCACTAAATCTCTTCTCATTTTTAATATAGCATGTTTCTGATAGATAATTGTGCACTTGCAGTATGTAAGCCACCTCCAGTTTCTGACTGACAGCTGTCCTCAATTGTTCATGAGTTTTGCAGTTACTTTCCCTTCTGGTTTCCCTTCACATTTCCAGTTATCTTGTTCCTGTTTGTTACCTTGACTAATCCTGTAAAACTGCCTTTGAAGAGTCAAGTTTGAGTGAAAACTCTTGAGACAGCATCTTCTCTAGCACTTCTCGATGATGCAGATCCACACAGAATATTCTGCTGTTTCGTTTGTGGCTACCTGATACAGTACAGAGATTAAAAGCTTTTTAAAAGAATCACAACTGGAAAAACTGCACTTTGAAATTCAAAACCAACACTTCTTGCTTTTAGAGTGAGAGAATTGTTCTAGTCATTGAGAAAAAATCTGTCCATCTTTTCAAATAATAAAGAAATGGCAATTATTACCAAATAATAAGAAAGTACCAGTTAGGTAAGGTTTGCAAGAGAGCTCAGCATCCCTAAAATGGCAAATGGTCTAATTCAACCCACAGTGAATAAGAGCTGTTGAGTATATGAGATTAGTGAGATCTGACTAAAAAGCTAGCAGAGCCCATTTAGTCATAATACTCCTCTTATTCCTGGAGATAAATATACGTGATTGTTCTTATTATAACTGATTATCCATAAAATTCACAATTCCCTCTGCACCTGGGCAAACATAGCCATTTTTCAGACTGTTTATTTTAATGAAAAAGCCTTGTAGTGTTTTTTTTGAACTGAAAGCCTTCTAGTGTTTTCAGAAGTACTTACACACACTTTTCTATAGGTTTCAGTGTCTAAATGCCTTTAAAGCACTAGATGTTTTGCCCTGTGGGACAGGCTAATTTCATAACCTGCCAGTTAGTCAGCAGGTTCAGTTAAATCAAGCTTTTTGCATCTGAATGCCCATACAAATGCATGCTCAGAATGTCCCTTGCTTTGATATTTCGCTGTTAAACATGATGTCTAACAGTAAATGTTTTTACAAATGTCAGGCAAAAGCAAGGCATGCGCAACTGCAAGGTGAAAAAGAGAGCAATGAAAAGCACTGAGTGAGTAGTCATTTAGATAGGATTTATCAAATACATGGAACTGGTCCCTTAATGGCTGCCTACTTTATGCCAAGGTGAAATATCACTCTCTTTGGTGAGAACTAGATTTTCTGCTCTTCTTTTAAAGAAACTGCATCTTAAGGAATTTAAAGATCAGATTAGATCGCAAGTCATTCCCATACACCTGTGAAAGGGGCCATTATGCTCAGGGATAGAGCTGCCTTTTGTAGTGAGCACTCAGGCATTAAGGTTTTTAAGGTGTGACTTGTTATTTTTCACTGTAGATTTTACATACCTGTGCCTTGGGGCTGGATAGTAGAGAGAACAAATTGAACATTCCTGCGATACACACAAGTCCAAAGTGAGGTGGGGACTACAGAAACCTAGTGGAGCATCTGCATCTATAGTCCCAGAAAAGAATTTAAAGCTACCGTTTCATTTGACTGAGTACTGTGCTCCTCTAGGTAGGGTGAGTTAGGCCCCAAGAGCACTGTTCTGTCTGAATTATTACTGCCGAGCTGAGGAATTTAATGAGTGTTGGGAGCGTTTTGCTCCCAAAATTAAGTGATGCCGTGGAGTGCTCTGTCCTGTATAAAGGCAGGCTGATGGACAAGTTTAATAAAACTTGAGATTCAAAGTGTTTGTATTTAGCAGTCACAGGCTCAGTAGCGGTAGTGTGAGGATCACAAAAATTATAGACAATTATCTTCTCCAGACCCTTATTATTTTTGCATTGAAAAAACATGACAATTAATAGTGAAGAGAAGTTTCTCAACAGTTAATCTCAGAAGTTCCTGGAATTGCACATGGTCCTGCCATGCTCTCCCTTCCAAAAGCTCAGGATTTTATGCCCTTTTAAGAAAAAACAAAGTTACCTTTGAGATTTGAAAACTCACTATGCAACTGTATCTTTGTAAGGAAGCCACATATTTATGAAGGTGCAGATAAGATTGAGGTCTTGTAGTTATACACCTTCAGGTGGCGTGGCAACTAGTGCTAAAAGTCTGCATTGGTTTAAAGGAAAGCTTTGTCTTGCCTTGCTTAGCCTGCCTTGATTGATTCCTAGTAGACTGATTTAGTTTGGGCTTAAGTGGATAATGTAAAAAATGTGCTCACTTCTATACTTTTATCAGCTATGTAATCAGTACCTTAGAGCTGATGGTAGCTGAAGACTATATGATTGTCTACTTGAATGGAGCAACACCAAGAAGGAGGATGCCTGGACTGGGTTGGATGAAAAAATGTTACCAAATGATTGATCGACGGTGAGTAGTATTTTCCTTTCTCATCCACAGCCATTATTTTAAACACTGTCCATTTCTGTTATTTCCCTGTATGATAGCGCCCACTGTATATGATCTCTGTGTATACTTTGTGGGTTTTTTGTCTGTTTGGGTTTTTTTTAAGAAACCATTTCTCTTTTACTTAGATTACGGAAGAATTTGAAATCATTCATAATTGTTCATCCATCATGGTTTATCAGGACAATTTTGGCTGTGACACGACCTTTTATAAGGTATGTAGTGATTTTATAAGGTATGTAGTGATTTTATAAGGTATGTAGTGAATACCAGTGATTTTCTATGTCCATAAGAACACAGAAACACCCTAAATCATCAAACATGGCTGTTAATCTTTCACTGAAGAGTACTCATTTTACAGTACATGTCAGGATTTTGACAGTTGAAGTTAACTTTCCTAAAGTGAGTGGAAAAAAACCCTGTGATTTCTATGAGCATCTGGTTGTAGACATCACAGGCATGATAACGGTAAACCTGTATATGTATGCAGAAGTGGGAATTTAGTCCCTTAAAACTGTCTTTCTTCCAAGCCCAGCTAAAAGACATGTTGAAAAGGTGTCTGCATGTAATGATAACCACCTCATGAAAAAAACCCTGGTTACAGGGAAAGATTAAGCTACAATTCTGGGTTTAAAAAAAAATTAGTTGCTGCCCATGCAAGCGGAATTCCAGCACTCTGAGCTGTCTCAACGCATAGGAGTTCCACTTCCAAAAAAGTCCATTATGCCACCAAAAATAATGCTTTGATTAGTAAAAAAGCAAAGAGATGTTACAGTCTCTGAAGACCTCACAAGTTGTTGAAGAAGATGAGCACCTACAGTAGT